>CM053753.1:65305695-65348604 GCA_028658305.1 Pachyuromys duprasi
AATGGGGGAGGGGGCTACGCCTGGGATTCAAAGTACCCAACCTGTGATTGAGATAAAAATAAATAAATTAAAAAAAAAAAAGAAGAAGAAATTTCCCTGTTAGTAAATAGAGTTCCATCTGATTCGTCATCGCTGTTGCATGTAAAACCCTGAAATGACTCAGCATGCCTCCAGCTGTCTAATCTGTACTTTCATGCTAAATAAAAGGGTTCAATGGTTTCCTCTTTTGTTAATATGTTTTAATATTCAGCTGGGAACTTAATAGATGGCCTTAAGGTTAATATCAAAGCTAATAGCTTTAAATTGGGATGTTTTCAAGGATTTAAGGCCCTGTAGCCCCTTCTCTGGTAGTTAGTACTCTGGACCACACTTTAATTAAAATGGTAATTTCTATAAAAATTTAATCATTTATCTCAGTAACACTTCCTCTGAAAAGTACGATAAAATAAAGATTCTCCCCTTTCTTTTCAGTTTTCATTTTCTGATCTTTCTTAATTCTGTGATATCTGAATTTCTTGTTTCCACAGAGGAGCCTTAAGGTGGGAACTTTAATTCAAAAGGTTATAGTGGTAATGTGTCTCAGGGAAAAACAAGTACAAGGGTTAACTAGAAAGTTTCATGCTCTTTCAAAACTGGGAATCAGCTTAGTATGTACTTCGTTCTTTTGTTTTCTTTGTATAGGAGGACCAAAGGCCAGTTAGGTATCAAAAACGATAAAGGCCTTTATAAACTATAAAACTATAAAGTTGCATGTCACCCTACACGCAACTTGTCAGCTTGTCACAGTTACAAGCAGCCCTTTGCCAGACTCTCCAGTCATCTGAATCATCAAAGAACCTTGTGGACCAGAGACCCTGGTGGTTTTGAGGTGAGAACTCAGTGCAGGTTGGTATTGTTCATTTGATGTTTGGTTCTCTCTGAATGCATTCCTATTGGCAGATCAGCAGGTAAAATTACCAAGAAAGGTAATAATAGTGAAGAGAAAAATTGAGCATTGTGTCTTCTTTTGGATGGAGAGGAGATAGGAAAAGAGAGAGAGAAGTCTTTACTTTCCTAGATGGTGTCATAGGGTTATCATTGCTGTGACGAAACATCACAATCAACACAACTTGGGGAGGAAAGGGTTTATTTGTCTTAAACTTCCACATCACTGTTCATCTTGGAAGGCAGTCAGAACAGGAACTCAAGCAGGGTAGGAAACTTGGAGGCAGGTGCTGATGCAGAATCCACAGATGGGTACGGCTTGCTCCCCGTGATTTGGTCACTCTGCTTTCTCATAGAACCCAGGACCACCAGCCCAGGGATGGCACAATCCACAATGGAATGGGCCTTCTACCATCACTCAGTAATTAGGAAAGGCCGTACAGCAATATCGTATGCACACATGTTCTCAATGGAAGTCCCCATATTTTCAGTGACTCTAACTTGTGTCAAGTTGATGTAAAACTAGCCAGCACTGCTGGTCTATGCTTTGAATCTTCCTAGCTAGTCCAAAGAAAGTTGATGTGATGAAGGCCTCTAAATTCACTGAAATGTATTAGTCCCACCTCCTGACCGAATTTGATAATATTGGAGTCAATTTAGTGTTCTAGTTTACTAATCTAACATGTCAACTCTTTGATGAAATCTTTGGAGTAGTACCTGAACTAGCTGTAGCTCACCCATTGGGGGCAAACCACAGTAAAGATTAGGTAGCCTGTCATATGTATTTGGGAATGATTTGGTGCCCAGATGACTATAAATGATTTAGTACTTGACACTGTCTGTGAGTATGTCCTATAGAAGGTGGTTGGAAGCAAAGCATTTTTTCCTTCTGTCTCCATGGCCTTCCCTTCTAGATTAATATGGAAATAATTGATTCTATTCTCATATTAAGCTACCCCAAATTCTGTTCAAAGGAAATCAGTAGAAAGAAAGAAATTCATGTTTCAATTTCCAGAAGACTTCATTCTTACCTAATATAATTTAATCAAGGAAAAGCATGACGAATTAAATGCATGCAATTCTGAAAAAGGGCAGTGGTAAGGTAGGTTGGGATATTGAAGCCTGGGAGAAATTCCATAGTCTCTAATTGGTAACGAGATCACTGAATGACTTCTGATTAAGTTTTCTACAGGTATATGCATCAGTGAGAGAAAGTGAGATATGAGAAGTGGCATTGGATATGTTACAAAGAAAAGATCGTCGTCTCTGTCTGCACGTTTGAAATTTACGCCATTGGTTTCAACATACCAACATGATGGAATCAGAACCCCGCTGTGGGACTTAAACAGAGCTGAGAGAAACTCCACACGACTTGCTTCTAAGCAAATTTTTCAAATGTTTTGAACCTTGTTATTATAATTTTTTTTATTTCTAGCTCCATGACAACAGAACATAACTTATAGTGTGAGGGCTACAGGGCAAGATGATACGTGTAAATGTTTAGCACACAGAGCCCTGAATAAGTGAGACCCAGCTTCTATTACTAATAAATAAATATCACAAACCTTTCTCTTTGTTGTAATAGGAAAAGGTAAATATAGGTCAGTATTAACAACTTGAATAACTAGTTATGTGGCTTGGTGCATACCATATGTTCAGATGCCAAGAATTATCCTTCAGACAGCCAGAGTTGACAAAACTATTTATGAATATTGCATTCTTATCATTTCATCACACTGGGATTAAAGTATCAGAAATATTTCTAAAATATGAAATCAGCAGTTAGTGATGTATTACTCTCCTGCCATCTTAATGGTATAGAACTTGATTTGATTCAAACCTTCCTGAGTACAGCCAGGATGAGAAAGAAAAGATAAAAGTAAGAAGAACTCGACCCAGAGATTGAGAAAACAAAGAGCAAAGCAGTGATGTTTATTTGAAGATATATTTTACTTTTATAATTTAGCCAAGGTTCATCTCTGTTTTAGAAAAAAAAATACTCTATAGGAATACGGTAGTTAGTCAAAGGCTTCAAAAGTCAACAAAAACCCCATTGGTTTTAAATTTGTGTTTAAATATTTTAATTTTACAGAAGTAAATGCAGATTTTGAATGAAATTTTGAACTTTCACATTTGTGGGGTAATAACAACTAATGACAGCATTTTATTTTCATTTTCCTTAATGTTCCAGGCATGGAATTTTATTACCTTTGTGTCCTGTTAATGAATGACCATTAACAGATTAGAAAATCTCCAGTGTTTGTTTTTTGCACATGGCTGTCTCTGTCTGACTTTCTTTGAGGATATACTATTTTATAACGCACACAATCCTTGGCATTACAAAACTAGCAGTTTATCATATTGTTTGTGAGGATAGCTATTTGTAAATTACAGCCTTTAAAAAGTCAAGGGAGCTATGTATGCAATTGTCTACTCACTGAACAGACACCCCTCTGTGCCCGTGAAAGGACCCCACGTTTCTACAGCATGTACTATTTCAAGGCAGGAAAATACTCTCACACTGCAACCTCTTACTGTTGTTGCATTTCTGAGGGAAAGCTCTTTGTTAAATTGAGTCTGAGTCAGATTCTTGCTTATAAACCTGCCCTTTTGCCCACATGTCAAGCATGTTTTTCACTCTGCCATGTGATGGCCCTTTGAGAATGTTTTTATTGCTTTTCCATGGTCGACTATGAATGTAAGTACACATGTGAAATGCACACACACACACACACACACACACACACACACACACACACACTTACTCAGGTTATTGTGCGGTCATGTTTCATTCTGTTTAGTATCTTCAGTCTGTTTGTATCATACGCATGCCAGGATTTCAAGCTTTTCACCATTCAGCTTTTTCTTCTGATTGACAATGCACCTAGAATGTCTGTATGTCTTTGACTTCCAGGGAGTGTTCTTGTAAGTAGTTATAATACCCTCTTTCACCCATAAGGGTGTTCATGTTCTCATGATAAATTTCAGTGTCCTTATTATACTTCGATGAGTTGCAAACTACTCGTGCAAGCCCACCAGGGCAGGGTTCTGAAAACTTCATTTGTACTGAGTTAGTTGTAGACTTGTACAGTGCTCCTCTCATAGTCATTCATGTTAGGGCATTGTGAAAGAATATGAGATCTTTATTAGACTCCAAGAGGTATTGCCTCCCTTGTTCAGTGGATTGTGAAAATTTACCTACCTGATTAGCAATGAAAAGATTCTTCTGTGATTCCATCAGGATCATGGGTATGAAAACTGCATCTACTGGCAGCACACTGATGGGCACTTTGTCTTTCTCTCTCCAGTGTTTTGGATGTTGTGTGGTGCTATATCTACCTCAGCTACAGGGGACTGATCTGAAAACATTGTATTTGATTGTGATTTATTTCCTCAGTCACTGGGACGTGGCTAGTTTTAGTGGAACATTGCAAAAGACCAGATCCTGTATAGGACTAGCTTTCAGAGAACCTGTCAAATCAAAGCTTAACTTTCATCTCTCTCTTATCTCAAGGCAAGTGTGACCTTTCAGTGTCACACTCTACAATTAACATTTTAACCTGTAACATTTTCACATCAGATTATGTGGTTAGTCATGGCCTCTCTGTGCTTGACATTGGAGGACATTTAAATAGGGATGAGTAAATCCTGTCAGGGCAGTCCATGTTCACCTAAGCTAGAATTGAAAGTACCATTGAGTTGTCTAGCATTGATTTGGAAGGAGTAATATGGCTATTACTTCAATGTGGAGAATGATAAAAAGCTAGCCATGACAGGTACAGAATTGTACACTTAATGTTATATAGTTCAAGATCTGATGCATCATACCATAAAACAGTAGAAAACAAGGTACCTGGGGACCTACTACTCATTTTGCCTTCATAGTCCTCCCTAAGATATGGTGCTCTAGCAATCTTGTATCACACTGTGTTGGGCATTTCCCTCCCTGTGATAGGCGTTGTGAACCATGCCTTATCCATGGGTCTGTAGAATAAAAGCAGGTTAAATGTCGTGATTTTTTTCTTTTATTGAAAATAGAATTTTTTCATACAATACATTTTGGTTATGGTTTCTCCTCTCCCAATTCCTCCCATTTCCTCCTTAGTTTCCCTCCAGTTTTAATTACACCCATCTTGATTCTCATTAGGAAATCAACAGGCATCTAAAGAATAAATATAAATAAATATGATAAAGCAAAACAAACAAACAAACAAACAAAATCCTAAGTCAGAATAAAACAAAACAAATAGAAGAAAAAGCTAAAGAAAAGGCACTACACATACGTACAGACACAGAGACATAGTCCCATACACAGGAATCCCATAAAACCATGAAAGTGAAAGCCACAATATAAACACAAAGGACTTATAAGGTTAAGGTTTAAAAAATATTCTCTGACACAACACTATGAGACAAAGAACTTTCAAAGATGTCATTGAGTTCGTTTTTTGTTGGCCCTCTACTTCTGAGCATGCAACCTACCCTTTTTCCCCCCAGTGAGGCTAAATTATAGAAAACAATTTTTTTTATCTGTGAGTGCTTATTAACTGGAGATAGCTTCTGGGTTAGGAATGGGCGCCTGTGTCTTCTATCAACTGTGGAGTCTTATTTGGTATAGATCACACAGACTTTGTGCATGCTGCTATGGTCTCCAAGAGTTCATATGTGCGTTGGACCTGCTGTATTTAGAAGGCTTTATTACTTAGCAAAAAAGTAATATTTAGGTTTCCCCTATGTCCCTGGCATATCTAGTCTCAGGTTCTTGCTCACCCAAGCAAGAATTGGTTCAGGTCCCAACTCAAGATGTGAGCCTTAAATTAAATCAAATCTTGGTTAATTACAGTCTTTAGTTTGGGTTTTAATTCTGTGAAGAGACACCATGACCACAGCAACTCTTATAAAGAAAAACATTTTAATTGGGGCTACCTTACAGTTTCAGAGGTTTAGTCCATTGTCTTCATGGAGGGAAACATGACAGCATACAGGCAGACATGGCGCTAGAGAAGGAGCTAAGAGTTCTACATCTTGACCTTTAAGCAGCAGAAGGAGACTATGTGCCATGCTGGGTGTAACTTGAACATGGGAGACCTCAAAGCCCACCCCACAGTGACTTACTTCCTCCAACAAGGTCACACCTACTCCAACAAGGCCTTATCTCCTAATAAGTTTAGGCCAAGCATCCAAACATGAGTCTATGGGGGCCATACCTATTGAAACCACCACAGTTACTCACGTAAGCTTTGTGACAGCACTGTACCATCTTATCTGTTGGACCCTGCCGTTAAGGTCAAAGTCTGACATTACCAGAAAGCTCCCCGAGCTTGGTGTTAAAGTGATGGACTTCCTTCCTCAGCCAGGTTCCCTCCTCTTTGCCTGATCTGGGGACACCCCAGATCCTCTAATGAATGTCGAATAGCCCTCAGGGAGATTATAGGTTCAGTAAGAAACTCATTCAGTATATACCTGAGGATTCCTAGAAATATATCCTAATGATACGTCTTGGTACCTTAGCTTACAATCAATGACCTTTTTTTTTCCATACCTCTAGCCGTTCCTAGAGTTTTCCCCTTAACTCCACACCTGTTGCCCATAGTATAATTAAGTATTGTGTTCCCCTTCTTATGATGGGGCTGTGCTGTTTCATGTAAATGAAGTATCCTTGGCACTTCTAACACATTCACCCCTAAAACCTCTACCAATGCCCAAGGTTTATAATGTCCCTGATTCATGAAGGTGAGCATCTGGCTGTTCTCCAAGCAGCCATTCTGTCTGCCTGAACCAAACCCAGCTCCTGACACTGTGTCTTAGTTTTAGTGCTCTGAGCCTATGTTACCAGCTGTTCTTGAAGTTCTAGAAGCAGCCACCGACTTTTCTGAGTCAGGCCAGTCTCTCATTGCTACCTGGCTCAAGTCCCCTCTGCCATTTGGCCTGATGGTGGCAGCCCAGCTAAAGAGCAGTAAAGCTTATTGTGGGGAAATATTTTCCCTTATACCTCCAGCTGAACTACAGATCTTCTAGCCCAGCCTTTTTGGCCAGAGACCTCCATTTCTAGGAGACACAGACCTTTGAGCCCTGAGTCACCTTCTTCTGCCCTGAAGCTGATGACACTCAGTGGGAGATACAGAACCACACTTATCTTGCAGTCAGGTCACCATTGTAGATTAAAGGCTTTGTATCTAGGTTGGTGTTGACCCTTATCCTTTGAGCAAGCAAGGTGCCTATAGTGGCGTGGGTTTTAAGTCAGTAGGGGTGAAGTCTCTAAGATAAGTACCAGCTCTGCTTTTTCATGTTCAAGGAGTAATGCAGGTGTCGTCTAAACCTGTTAGAGTACTACTTTCAAACACTCTCTAGTCTGTGCAGTGGCTTTAAGGAGCAACGGGAGATTCCCTGGATTCTTATTTTAAAATTCTGTTGTGAGTACTTTTATTGACTTGAGAAAGGACTTTAACATTCTACTTTTCAACCTGATTAAATAATTTCTAATGCAAGTTTGTCTTTAAAAATAAAATCTTGGTGAGAACAAGAGCTCCATAAAGACCAAATAGATCAGGGCACAAGGGTCTTTTACGAGACCCTTTCTCCAACCAAGGACCATGTATAGATATAACCTAGAACCCTGGCCCAGATGTGGCCCATGGTAGCTCCGTATCCAACTGGGTACCCTAGTAAGGGGAACAGGGACTATTTCTGTCATGAACTCAATGGCTGGCTCTTCGACCCTCCCCCAAACACACTGGGGAGGAACAGCCTAGCTAGATCCCAGAAGAGGACATTGCAGCCAGGGTCAGATGAAAGGGGAGGAGGCCCTCCCCCATCAGTGGACTTGGAGAGAGGCAGGGAGGAGATGAGGGAGGGATGGGGAGAGTGGGAGGGAATGAGGGAGGGGGCTACAACTGGGATACAAAGTACCTAACCTGTGGTTAATATAAAAATATATAAATTACGTTTAAAAACTAAAATAAAATCTAAACTATCTTTCCTTTCTTGGTTGACATCATCTACAGATTGAATATGCCTACTTCCTGCACACTCATCTTAGTCTATCAGATACAGATTGCCAAAAATAGCAACTTGTATCCATTCCCCTTGTATTGGAGATAAACAGGAAATAACAAATACACCAATCTGTTTTTTCATGGTCTCCCAAAATTCTGTAAGTGTTAAGAACAGCCAGGAGAAATAGGATATTCATAATTTTGGTTTTATTAAACTATAAAATTGGTAAGAAATATTGAAATACTATTAGGTTTTAGCTGTTAAACTGAAATTTTATTACATTATTGTTTCCTGCTTTGAACCATTGTGGATATTTTATATATCAATTTGACTGTGCTAAGAAACACTTATGTGGCTGGAAACACATTTCTGGGTGTTTTGATGAGAGATTCCTAGAAGATATTTGCATTTGAGTCACTATTAGAAGCTCTGACTTCACAGGTATAAATGCTTATCACCCAATCCTTGGAACTTCTCAGAGAAACCAAACAGCAAAGGGAGGATTGATTGCTCTCTTGTTGCGCTGAGAATTCCATCCTTTTCTGAGGTGTTGCCCAGCAGATCTCCTGGCTCATAGGACTATAGACTTAGACTGATTACATTACTGGTTTTATAGTTCTCGTGCTTAAGGGTGATACCTTATGTAGCCTCTTTCCATTCCTAATCTTTTTAACCAATTTCTTTTATCAGTTTTCTCATCTCTATCCTCGTTCCTAACCTACGGGTTGCGACCCCTTTGACAATCCTCTGTCTCCAAAAATATTTACATCACGATTCATAATGGTTGCAATATTACAAAGAGGAAGTAGCCACAAATATAATTTTATGGTTGGATGTCACCACAACATGAGGAACTTCACTAACCTGTGGCAGCATTGGAAAGGTTGAGAACAACTTATCTGAAGCCTGTCAGTTCTTTTTTTTTTTTTCTAGAGAATGAAGAGTAATATAACTGTCTTGGCTCATTTTAGATCTATGAGAGATGGTGAGAATATTATTACTCTGATCTTCTACGATCTTGGTCCTGACGACATGCCAATTCATCCTCAAACAAAGAACAAAACAATAATGTTGAGGGTTTTAAATGACCAGAAAGAGCTGGTGTTAAGGCATGGATCCACAGTACAATGGTGAAATGCTTAGATAAGTTATACAATTTAACTTTCTGCATAGAGTGCATTTAATAGGTCTTGAAAGTAGGGGAGATTTATCAGGATTTGAATCTTGAAGAATATATTCCACAAAAGTAGCATGTGTCTTTTCCTAACCTGAACTTAAAAGGAATTTCATATTATAAGTATACACAATGCAACCAATAAAGGGGCAATTTTTTAAAATTTTTGTAAACTTAGTTAAAGGAAGGTCATCAGATTTTAGGATTAAGAGGGGAAGCTTCTGTCTTTTGAGCTCAGGCTGACTTCAAACATGGCAAGAGTTGACTGGGCCTGGTGTCAGTATTGCTAGACTGGCTGCAGTATTTCCTGTAAGGTTAGCTATGTGCTTTTCACCAATGGCTTAATCCTCTAAATCTTACTTCCTCTAATGAGGCTAAATGTGGCTTATAGAGCATCTCATGTGACCAAGCAACAAAACAACAAACACACTATTTGTGAAGATGATAGTTGGCAACTAGTATTTGTTGAGTTCTTCTGTCTATAGTTGTTCTAACATTTTGTTTTCTTTGCAATTTTTGTTTGAACCAGGCTATCCTCTAACTCAGGCTGTCCTTGAACTAACTATAGAGTTGAGAATAGCCTTGAGTTATTTATTCTATTGCCTTTGACTGGTATGTGCTGGGATTACAGGTATATTCAGCTTTAACCCTCCCACCCCGAAATCATAAAGATTTTTATCCTATGGTTTGTAGTTCTGAGTGCTTCCCCAAACTACACACTGAAATCCTACTCCCAGGGGTATCATAAGCCCATACTCCAAGGAAATGGAAATGTAGCCTTTCTGGCTAAGCCTTGAGGCTCCAAAGGCTGCTTTGACCTGAGCTATGTGAGGACATGGTAGAAGGTACTATTTCTGAACTTGGAAAAGATTCTCACCAGATCCCAAATCTGTCTGCTGTTATTTTGAACTTTCTAGCCGCTGAATGCTGAATACACACACACACACACACACACACACACACACACACACATTTTTCTGCTGGTTTGTAAGCCATTCAGGGTGGGCTTCTGTTATAGTCACTTGATTGGGCTATATGCTATTGTCATTTATGTGAAAGATTTTGAAATGTGAAGAAATTTAATGGATGTAAACTATTGTTACTAGTAGCATATTTTATCTAAATAAAATGTCTGTGTTTTTATGGCATGAAACTTTATCAGCTAGGAGTTTAATATGCTTAGGAACAGCCATCTAAAAAATTGGAAGTATATAACCTTGGTATCTTATAATTAAAGCTTGAACACACACACACGTGACTTTTCTTCATGAGAAAATTTCTCTTGATATCTGTCTGGACCTCTACTTTTGCAGCACCTGATGATTATGATAAAAACACAGAGTCAGTTCTGTACAATGAAATGTGAGCAGAATTAATGTGTTCATTCTGGGACAGCAGCTAAAGATAGATTCCCCTCCCCACCATTTTCCTGTTGTCATTGTCTTGGCATTCCAATAGTCCACGTTGCATAGCAGTAAGATGGAGGTGTGGACCTTGGTTTACTCCATGGGGTGTAAGGGCATATCCATGTTTGCTTCACTGTACCTAGTCTGGATAATACAGTGTCCTATGCTTCGCTACAACTTTATCCTCCCAAAGAGGATGTTATCATATTATAATATAATATAATAATATAATATATAATTATATTATATATATTATATATTATTATAATATTATATATTATATAATAAGCCCATACTCCAAGGAAATGGAAATGTAGCCTCTCTGGCTAAGCCTTGAGGCTCCAAAGGCTGCTTTGACCTGAGCTATGTGAGGACATGGTAGAAGGTACTATTTCTGAACTTGGAAAAGATTCTCACCAGATTATATATATATATATATTATATATATAATATATAATAATATAATATGATAAATGAAAAAAACTGCAAGTAATGTGAGAAATACCTCATTCCTTGGAGAGTACATGGGAGAAGCAGAGAGCTTAGATGGAGCTGTCTGAAGTGTCCATTAACAAGCTTTTTGTTCCAGCTCCTGTTCATCAGTGCACCAACAAATGATGATAGAGTTTATTTGGCACACCTAGTTCATGGGTCATGCTTGTTTAAGGTCTGAGGCATCTGAACCAAGAGATCAGCTGCTTCAGGTCTTGCCCAGGCATGCCAGTCTCTAGGATCAGTATCTTTGCTCACTTATGCCATTCTGTGTAGGAAACTCTAGTCTAAAATCACTCAAGCCTAATGGCCTGGTGCGCTCTTTTAGAAAACTAATTGAGATGATTCAGATTTCAGTATAAATTTTTCTCCTGATTTAACTGCGCTGATTCAATTGGGAAAACTCAATTTCTCCATCAGTCAAATGAGACCCCTTCTAGTTGAAAAAGTCTGTGATTCTTTTTGAACAACAGCATGTACTGCCTAGGATGAGGAACTAGCGCAAATTAAAATTAATTTTATCATAATACAATGAATCTGAATCAATGCAGACAGCTAGAATATTCACACCCTTAAATGGATTGTACTCAGCTTGGCTGTCTATATTCATCACATAAATTGGATGATTAGGTAGCCATAGTCCCTGTGTGAGTAGCCAGCAATCTGTGCTGTGCTCAAGCTTTTGCTTCTTAAAGGACGGATGCACATCTCATATCAACCAAATACATTAAAATATTACACAGGTGAAGTGGTGTGTACATTAAGCTTGGCTATACAGAACTCTCAAAACAGAATTTAAAAATCAGTTTAAAAATTAATGTCTTCTCGTTAATGCTTTGGCATTTACTATTGAAATAGCAGTTACATTGTTGATTTAATACTCTGTGATCTAGGAAATGTGAGTGTGTGTATGTGTGTTTGTGTGTCTGTATGTGTATTTGTGCACATGTGTGTGCACATCCATGTGTGAGTATAAAGGCCAGAGACTGACAACTGGGGTCTTTACTTTCCACCATTTTTAAAGCAGAGTTTTTCACTGTACCTAGAACTCACCAACCCAGCTGGACCGCTGCCTCTTAAGCCTCAGTGATCCTCCTCTCTCTGCTTCCTCAGCTCTGGGTTTAGAGTGTGACACCAGGCTGGAATTTTTACCTGCATGTTGAGTGTACAAACACATGTCCTTGTGCTCAAAAGGTTTATTGACTGAATATTTTTTCCAAGCCTCTAGCAAAACATTTTAATATCTAACTTGTTTTCTTCTTTCAATATGTCTACTCACTATCTTTGCTATGTGTGGGAAGGGTCCATGTTCCAGAGTGTAGTCAGACTTTTTCTCAGGTTTAAGACTGACATGTATCATTTTATGTTAAGTTCTCAAATGCAGGTAATAACTCTCTCATTCTTGCCACATGTAACAAAATTAACTAAGGAACACATCCCTCTCTTGTCACAGGATTTAATTAAAATTCTTATTTTGCCTTGAAAAATATCCAAGATGGATAATGTGTTTCTTAACCAAATAAAGGCTTACCGCCAGTAGATTTTATGATCTTTAATTGAAAGCTATGAATTTAGCATGCTTGTTTTGTGTGTGTGTTGACAAGCATGTGCCCCACATCTCTCTGAACTGTCACTGCCCCCTTCTTGCAGCTTTCTTTCTCTCCATTAACTGACAGAAGCGTCTCTCACAGATGCAGCCACCTCAGTGAGCTGAACTTAAACCAATTAAAACAGCATAACTGAATAATAGGGAAACATTTGCTACATATGGAGGGAAGCTGACATTGAGGAACTCGTTTATTAGACTGACGAACGGCAACACATCTATTGCAGTGTTCTATGGATTTGGATGGCTGCTGGTGGAGGTCTCAGTCCTGACAGGTTATGTCATGCCTCATTAAGGAAGATGGCACCAACTATGTTCTGGAGACTTGTGGAGTTTTTGTTGTTGCTGTTGTCTGTTTGTGTTTAACATGCAGAACCTAATATGCTTGTGGGACATCTTCTTGGTGCTACTTTTGGCTACTCGTAAATGTGGGCACAAAGTTACAGCTTCTTATTTGGGACGTGTGCAGCAGAGGACAACTTTATGAAAGTCCATTGTGGTGCTGGGCTTGCTTGCATCTGTTGTTTTCTTATCCACAGCTCATGCTTGTCCTGTGTCTGCTTACAGCAGGCTGTGCTTGTAGGCGTTTTCTCACACATTCTCATAAGTGCCTCCTCAGTCATGACTGACCTCTGATGTTTCCTCTGCTGTAGGAGTGTTTCCTACAGTGATGCTCTGGCCTGGAGAAGATCAGGGCCACCTTGGCAGTGTTAATTGTCATTTGCTACCTATGTAATCAGCCCTCCAAATCTGTGGATTCCCATCCGTGGACTCAACCATCCACAGATAAAAATGAACTGAAAACTGTTGCGCTTACTGAACATGTACAGACATTTTCTCATCATTCCCAAAGTAATTCAGCTAATCCTGTAGACTTTTTTAAATTTATTAATTTATTTTTTATATTAATCACAGGTTATGTACTTTGGATCCCAGCCATAGCCCCCTCCCTCATTCCCTTCCAATCCCCCCATGCCTCCATCATCTCCTCCATGCCCCTTTCCAAGGCCACTGATAGGGGAGGACCTCCTCCCCTTCCATCTGACCCTAGTTTATCAGGTCTCTTCAGGACTGGCTACAATGTCCTCTTCTGTGGCTTAGCTCTTCCCTTGGGAGTTGAGGGGGAGGGTCGAGGAGCCAGCCATTGAGTTCATGTCAGAAATAGTCCCTGTTTGCCTTACTAGGGTATCCACTTGGATACTGAGCTACCATGGGCTGTATCCGAGCAGGGGTTTATCACCCTGCACAAAACTAAAGTCCAAGTGGATCAAAGACCTCAACATAAAAGCAGACACACTAAACTGGTTAGAAGAAAAAGTAGGGAAGACCCTAGAACTCATTGGCACAGGAGACTACTTCCTGAACAGAACACCAACAGCACAGGCTCTAAGATCAACAATAAATAAATGGGACCTCATGAAACTGAAAAGCTTTTGTAAAGCAAAAGACACTGTCATCAAAACAAAACGACAGCCTATGGGCTGGGAAAGGAATCCTGTAGACTTCTACTCTAAGAGATTTTATAAACAACCTAGAGATGGCTTGAATTCTGTGAAATGTTGTATAGAGGTTATATGCAAATACTTTGCCACTTTATACCAGAACCTGTACATCTGAGGCACAACTTCCCTGTAACGGGATTTTCACTTTTTTATGTTGTTTGTACATTTTAATTCTTTGGAATATCTCTTTTCTTTTTGCCTTTGTAATAGCAGATGTTTGGCTAAGTTATTGTCCTCACACAAACATTTAACAAAATCCCATCATGATATTCCCAACTTGACCTCACTTTGATGCACTACAGATGAACCCATGATTTGTAATTTCTCTTTCCAAGACTAGGACTTACTGGTTCCTGGTAGATAGTATCTGAACCCTTCTATTTCTTTTACTGAGAAGATCACCAAAGACAGGCTTTTAGTATCCCCTGTTACTTGAACTCACCTTAACATGACTGTCAGGCTGCTGGGTAACTTTTATGTGCCTTTGTGCTATTGCATCCATAGTAAATACCTCCACAATTATGGCAAATTGTGCAGATTTCTGAGGTGGAAAAGCACCTCCATTTTGGAACTTATGACCTTCTCTCAGCTGTAAAGTTCTCTTGGCAGACTCATGCTAAGCTCATGTCTTGTCAAGCCTTCCAAACAGTAGCTGTGCAGTTATGTAGATATGTGCCACACTCAAGCTCTCTTCATTCTCCCCTTACTCTGACCATTCTATGGTAAGACAGATGATGGTTCTCTAAGGACCTGAGATGTTATTTCAAGCATCCATCTTATGCAGCTCAGTCAATTTACAGACTTTTCAGTACATATCGGTTGGCTGGTTCAGAGTTAATGGAGTGACTGTGTTACAAGATCATTTCTCAAATAAGTTACTCAGCCTCTCACAAGTGTGCATGTAAGCAGTGCACTTTTATTCATGTGGTAGACATTATTGGGAATATGCTCATGTGTCACAGGGCTCCAGGTCTAAATATTTACCACTCAAAAGCTCACTTAGCATTTTTGTCAGAATCTTTGACAAAATGAGTCGAATTCTTTGTTATTTAAAGCTTGTCCCAGGAGGCTTCTCCACCTATGACATTTGTAGACAGACTGTTGCTAAGTATAGAGGCCATTCCTTGTCCCACCAAAGGATTTGTTGTGTTTTCTGATGCCATGGTATCTTAGCTAAACACTGCTTAAGTATTACACATGTAGCTACAGTTGTTGAGTGGTTTTATTATGGCGATATTTTAATGCCAGCTCCCAGAGGGGAAAATTCCTCAGAGGAAAGCATTAAAAATAAACCCCTCTACATAATCTCGGCTAAAAGGCGTTACTGGATATGGTTTCACTGCTGAAGTAGGAAATAGTTTTCCCTTGAAGTATACATAGTTTGGCCTCAAGGAAGTTACAGCAGATGATTCCTCCAGGGGTGCTCTTAGAATGTACTTACTCAGAAATCTATGTCTCATGCTGTAGACAGATGTGCTTCTCCTACACATCTCAGAGAAGTGTCCCCATCTTGCCTTATTCTTATTGGATGGAATGTCCCTCCTCTTTCTGACCTTGCATTCTTCCTGTGGTTAAAACTCACCTCTTTGCTATGGCTTTCAGATTAAAGCTGAGTATATGTGACAACTTCAGTCATCCTAGCGGATTCCTACTGAGAGAATGAGTACCAACTCTTGTGAGGTGGCTTCTGTGTCTACCATCTGACCACCACTTTGAGGTTCACACATAGGCATCTCAGTCATTTGGGATTTGTGAGTGGGATGGGGATACCAGAGTGCTTGTAGCTTAGCTCTATGGAAGCTGTGTATGCGGGGTGAATTCTTTGGCACTTCAGTAGAAAGTATCCCTCTCTGTTTTGTTTAGTTGTTTTTTTTTTTTTTTTTTTTGAAAAGTGGCTTGATAAACTGACATGTTCTTCAGAGTTCTTTATAATCTGTGAACATTAGTAAAGGACCTGGGGGGGTACTTTTATCACTCACAGACCTTTAAATGAAATTTCTCTTTCAAATTGATATGACAACAAATACCAATAAAACATGGACTGCTTAGATGTGAATTCACAGTGGTCCTTATTAAAGATTTACTTTCCCTCAAGTTATCAAAATGTCACACAGAAATTAAGGGTCTTTCAGGAGGACCAATAAGACACTTTGTCTACCAAGGCATACTTTCCTTTCAAACACACTGTGCTCTGCTATTTCAGCAAAGAACTCTTCACTAACAGAATTCTCTGCAATCTCAATCAAGTAGTATCCTCAAAATAATTAAAAATAAATCCTCTGGCTAAGCATGGAGAAGGATCTTTCTATCAGAGGGTAGCATATTTCTTAGTGTAATGTTTTTTCATCTTCTTCTTGGTCACATGTCATGCTATAAGTATGTTGACCTAAACATTCTAGTAAAATTTAGAAAAAAAAGTCCTTTCCTCCCACCCTAAATATGTGAGCTTATACTTTATTTATTGACTTGCTAAAAATAAATAAGTTAAAATCTCTTGTCTCAGGTAGTCGGGATAAAAGTTCACCAGATAAAAAAGTGTATGCTATGCAAGCCCAACAAGCTGAGCTTGATCCCTGGAGGTAATGGTGGAAGGAGAGACCAGACTCCTAAAAGTTGTCCTTCTATATACACTGTAGCATGTGTGTCCCCACATTCACACCTATACATCACATACACACACACACACACGCACACAAACAGAATCTCTTTTCTGAAATAATAATATAATCATTATGATTCAGTCTTGTATGGAAGAATTTATTAGGACTCACAAGCTAAAGTGTCAAGTAAAATGAACTACAACTGCTGTGAAATATTTCTGTTTTGAATATTGCCAGGCTACGAACTGATAATGTTTGTTCCTAGTTCTTGATTATTTTAAGATACTTCCCTACTGGTTTTCTAAATTAATGCACATAAGAACATGGTTAAATTTACTTGTCTAACAAGTACTAGTTGTGCAATTACATTCTGGAATCCAGTTTTCATTCTGGGCATTTGGGAGACATGAGTGAACAAAAGTAAATCCCTTTACTTTTAACAGATTGATATTTTCGTGGTAATAAATAAAAATATAATTGTAAAGACTGAAGTATACATTCTGAGATATTTAATATTATGGATAACAACATTACATGATCATGAAAGTAGAAGAGACTACTTTCATCTGAACAAAGTCAGTGCTATAAAGGTCAATGAGAAGGCAGTCAGGCCAAAGGCCCTGTGGTGGTAGTGGCTGGTGAATAGGAAGCTGTAACTGAGCCCCAGTGACAAGAACAAGGAAGAATGTAGTGGAAATTTGTCAAAATAAAATTTAACTTCAGAAATAAATAAATTCTTGATATGGAAATAGTTGATAATGTAAATGGAAACAATTGCACTGATGAAAACACATTTTCACACAAAAAGAGTTAATTGACCTATCTTAAATTAATATTAATTAAAATATTTCTGGCTTCTTAAAAGGATGGCAGTTGCCCTATCACTTTTTCCATGTGTGTACTCTAACGTCTATGTAGTATCGACAGGCAGTCAGACAGACGGATAGATGATAAATAGGATATTCCAAAACATGTCCATGTCTCCTGGTGGGTGGAAAGGTGATACAGGCCATTTGGACCACGCAGCTTGTGTAAAGACTCCTAACATCTTTCACAGTGGCTAAGTTATCTCATTATCTTATTTGTGTGAATGTAGGCAGCTAAATGGAATAAAATTCACTTCGGGGATTAAATTACCTAGAGTACTGTCTGCAATGATTAGATCAACGCTGTAATTACCAAATAGTCACTTCATTTTAGGCTCCTTAAACACGATGTCGGCACCACATACCGTGAGTGAATTCCTTTAATAAAACCATTTATGTGGGTAAGAGCTGAAAGAATCCTTGCAAACCACTCCATTTTCTAAGTGAAGAAAATGAGGTTCATGGGTATGACAGCTTGATAAACACATTAATTTTCACTCAAAGTTTTTTTTTTTTTCTAGAATCTTCAATATTTTAATTAGTGGTGGAAGAGACTCTGTCAAGGCAGAGGAAGTCAGAGTACTTGGGTATCTAAGGCTATTATGCATTTGGTGGAAAGCAGTAACCTCTTCCATGGAGTTTGGCTTGAGAAGTAACAAGATGCAGCTACCATCTTTGATAACCAGGAAGATGGCAGTGACAGGAATTGTGGGAAGAAATCAAAAGTTCAGTTTGTGATACATTAGTATGAGATGGGTTTATGATATTCTAGAGAAATGGCAATAGAGAGTGTGTTTTACCTTCTGGAAGATTGAAGAAAGTTCTGAAATAGAAATATCAGTTTGGAGGTTTGTAGGCACAGAGATGGAATTTTAAACTGTGAGTTGTCTTAAGAGACTTAAAAGGTGTGTTTTTGTTTGCTGTAGTTTACATAACAAAGCACCATAAACTGTGCGATTTAAACAATAGAAATGTTTTGTCTCCTAGATCTGGAGCTTGGCAATCTGAGATCAAGACATTGTAGGGAAAGCTGGCTCTTTTAAACAGGGTGAGGCAGAGTTGAGAATATGCTCCATTCTTCTGGCTTCTGGAGTTGGTTGGCAGTTTCTGAGTTGGCTAACTTGCATGTATATCACTCCTCTATCTGCCTTCATGCTCACATGCTCCTCTGTGTGTGTGTGTGTGTTTTGGGTGTGTCTTCTTTATGCCTACTTGTCTCCTTTTGGTAAGACCATCAGCCATATTGGAATAAGAATACAATCCACTTCCAACTTCCTTATGATCTTATCTTGACTGGTTCTATTTGCAAAAGTGCCATTTCTCAATAAGACCACATTCCTAGGCATGGGGGTTAGGTTTTCGACATAGTGACACAGACCAACTGACATGAGACACTAATCAACAATATTATTAAAAGGCAAAAGATGTGCTCAACTATGTTCACAGGAACTTTATTCTAATAGCCTGAATCTGGAAACAACCTAGATGTCCCTCAACCGAAGAATGGATACAGAAATTGTGGTAAATTTACACAATTGAATACTACTCAGCTATTAAAAACAAGGGAATCATGGCATTTTCAGGGAAATGGATGGAACTAAAAAAGATTCCTGAAGGAGGTAACACAGAGCAGAAAAACACACATGGTATGTTACACACTTATAACTGGATATTAGCCATACAATATAGGATAAATATACTAAAAATCTACAGACCTGAAGATGCTAAACAACAAGGAGAACTCTAGGGAAGATGCTTAATTTTCATTCAGAAGGGCAAACAGGATAGATACTGGAAGCAGGAGAAGAGAGGGAACAGGACTGGAGCCTACCACAGATGACCTCTGAAAGTTTCCACCCAGCAGTGACTCGAAGCAGATGCAGAGACTCAGCCAAACTTTGGTCAGAATGCAGTGGGTCTTATGGAAGAAGGGTAGATAGAAAAACCTGGAGGGGACAGGAGCTTCACAAAGAGAACAACAGAGCCAAAAAATCTGGCACAGAGGGTCCTACAAAGACTGATGAATCAACCAAGGACCATGCATGGAAAGGACCCAGAAGCCCTGCTCTGATATAGCCCATAGGCAGCTCAGTCTGCATGTAGGTTCCCTAATAAGGGGTGCAGGGCAGTCTCTAACACAAACTCAGTTGCCTGTTTTTTGATCATTTCCCTGTGGCTGGGTGGCCTTGACAAAGAAAGAGGATCCAGGCAGTCCTGATGGGACCTTATAGGCTAGGGTCAGATAGTAGGGGAGGAGGACTTTCCCAATCAGTGGATTAAGGGAGGGGGTGAGGGTGAGGGAGGGTGGAAGAATGGGACAGAGGGAGATGAGGGAGAAGGCTACAACCAGAATACAAAGTGAATAAATTTTAAAAAGTCGTATAGCTACTTTTTTGCAATGCTTAAATCTCATTCAGAATGGAAATTAGAATAGACATCAGAAGCAATGGATGAGAGGGAACAAGATGGGAGCCTACTATAAGGGGTCCTCTGAAAGGCTCCACCCAATAGGGGATCGAAGCAGATTCTGAGACTCACAGCCAAACTTTGGGCAGAATGAAAGGAATCTTATGGAAGAAGTGGGGAAGAGAACACGGAGGGGACATGAGCTCCACAGGGAGACCAACAAAGCCAAAAATATCTGATCCCAGGGGGTCCTGAAGAGACTGCTGCATCAACCAGATACTATGCATCGAGACCACCTAGGCCCCCTGCTCAAATGTAGCCTATAGGCAGGTTAGTCTCTATGTGGGTTCCCAAGTAAGGGGAGCAGGGGCTGCCACTGTCATAAACTCAATTGCTTACTCTCTGATCACTTTCCCCCAGTGATGTGGCCTTGAAACAGATTAAGAGGATCCAGGCAGTAGTGACGAGACTTGATAAGCTATGGGCAGATGACAGGGGAGGAGAGCTCCCCTTTTCGGTGGACTAGGAAAAGGGGATATGGGGAAAGAGGGAGGGAGGTTGGGAATGGGAGGAGTTTAGGGAAGGGGCTACAATTGGGGTATAAAATAAATAAATTAAAAAAAAAAGATACAAAAAGAGAAAAATTTTAAAAAAGAGAAAAGATGTCAAGAATCATGTATGAGATACTTGCTATCCCTTTAGACAGTAACAGGAGAATGTAGGAATAAGGAGTGTAAATGAGTGTCAAGGGAATTGGTGAAGTTAAGAGCTTTTGTCTTGATATCTGGGAAAGATGTGGAGCTTCTGTTCATTCATTATGGTCCATTGCTCAGTGTTGGTTTATGTCCATCAGACAGCAGACTGAATTCTCCAGAAACTGCTTTCTCACCATAGCAGGGCATGACACGAACACTCAGCTCATCAATTGTGAGAACTAAAATGTGAGTGGGTCTCAGGTCCCAATGCTTTATAGTTTATCCCACAGGATGCTGTATTATCCTAGGGCCTCTAGTTTTATTAATATTAGAACAATAATGTCCTGAAATGTATACTTGTACATTCTTTATCTAGGTTTCCAGTACTAAAAAATTCCTTACATGAAGATTTTTTGTCCTTTTCTGTATATTGCATGTGCCTCCTCTCCATTAATAGATTCTGGGAACAATAAGATCAAGAACTCTGTCCTTTTTATTCTCTTAGTAGTGGACAACCTCGTAGCGCTCTTTCTTTCTCCCCCTTTATTACTCACCTACTTCAGATTTATAGTAATTCAAAGCAGTTATTCAACAGTTAATTAGCACACCGACTCACACAGGCATTTTAGAGAGTCCAGCTGTCATTTCTAACTTCATCAACATCTAAGTCTCTGGGATTGTCCCTTGTGACTGTAACAGGTCAATATTTTCATTAAACCAGGTAAAATCCAAAGAGGAACCTGCAGGGCCTTGTTGATGAATAACAGAGGGTCTTTCTCGCATTCAGCCCATAAATCTCCTCTAACATTCGGGGGCACTGGTCTTGGGAGTCAGATGGAATGTGGGAAAGGCAATGAGGTAACTAGTTAGGGGACCAGTCAGCAACCACAGAAACTCTCTTCACAAGCAGTGGTGGAGAATGGAAGATGGTAGAGGGCAGGACGTTTTCAATTTTAATGGAGGTCAGTTGTTTTATCTATGAAAAATGTGTCCACTGGAACTATTTGGTGGTCTTCAAAGTATAACAGTAAACTGCAAATTAATGGCTGTTAGCTTCAAGTCTTGACAAAAATAAGCAAAACATCATTGAATGACTTGAACTCACAAACCCAGCCATGCTTAGGAGAGAATGCCTCATACAGAAATTTTTTACTTGCTATGAAAACGTCCTTGAAATGCATGACAACGGGTCTCGCTGATTTGCTGAAATTCTCATGCCGGGGTTTCACTGGGTTTTCTGTTGGCAGAGAGAAGTAATTATCTTCTCCTGAAAGCATTTACAGAAAAATTCTTGTTTGTTTGTTTTTTTTCTTTACATCTGTGATAACTGGGTGTGTCTGGCCACCTAGGTAGACCGTTTAAAGTGTTGTTTATGGGTACACATTGTCAGAGAGAACTGTAGTAAAACAAAACATGTATGGCAACAGTATAATTAAGAGGCAAAATATTGACCCAAAAGAAATTAAACGGAGCCACAGTGATCTATTGAGAATTACATATATAATTATATTTTTAGAAGAGGAAGGGGAAAGGATATAGCAAAATATATGAAGAATCAAATGGCGGGGCTGTGGAATGTGGCTCAGTTGGTAAAGTGCTTCCTTGACATGCACAAAGCCCTGGGTTCTACTCCTAGAACTGCATAAGCCAAGCCTGGTACAGTCCTAGCACTTGGGAGGTCGTGACAGGAGGGTTGGGAAGGCCTTCCACAGTCCCAAAGCAAGTTTGAGGCTCATCTTCACTAACATAATATACAAAAAAATCTTTTTTTGGTGAAAATATTAATCTATAAATATAAAAAACTAGCAAAACCCAGACAGAACACATAATAAGAAAGCTATACAGATACACATAGCACTCATACCGTGAAAACTAAGGATAATGGGAAAATAAACCACAAAAAGAACTAGAGACAGAAAACTACATTCAGGTAACAGTGGTAAGCTAGATGCCTTTAAAGAGGGAGGGAAAGGCCCGCGGTAATCTGCTTCGGTTTTGTGTTCAGTTGGAAACATCTTTTTAAATGAAGATGAAATAAAGACATTTTCAGATAAAAGAAAGCTGGCAAAATCGGCTGCCAGCCCACTCTCGCTACATGACGCTGCTTCAGTAGAGGGAAATAGCAGCAGATGGGAGTTCAGCGCCACAGGAAGGGGCAAGGAATCAGGGAAATCATAAATACACAAGCAAATTCAAGAGATGATCTTATATTCTTCTTCTTGAAGTTTCTTTCACGGACAGCAGATGGTTCAAAGCAGCAATAAAAATATTTTCATGGCATTTGTAATTTAGACATAAATAAAATATATGACATCAGTAACACAAAGGAGAGGAGGAAATGGAATTACAATATTGTTGAAAGTTTCTTCCATTTCATTTGAAGTTCTGCAACAGTAATTCTGAATATGCAGCAAGTAAAGCCTGCATGTTATAATCTCTCAACACACAAGCCAAACAATGATTAATATAAAGATACAAAGTAAAAAAAAAAGAAGTAAAAGAAAGACAATGAATTTGGAAGGCTAAAAATTAAAAAGCAAAACCCAACCAAACAAAAAAAGCAGCCTTGCTTTTTCCTGTAGAATTCTTTTTTCTTTATCTCTCATCCACTCTGGCTCAATTCTTTATGGACTCTGTCTGCCTTGTTTTAATATTAATCATAAAATCTGACTGTTTTTCCCACTTCTGCCATCAGCTTAGTCTGAGCCATTCTCTCCATTAAACCACCTAACTGTGCTCCTAGATCCATCTGTGTCCCCACAGGGATCATTCATTCTTCACATAGGAACACGGAGACAAAGTAAACACCCAGACTCTGCCATAACCTACCCTGCAGAACCCAGGACTTTATTTCTGTCCCCATCTGCTAAATTTCTTCCTTCTTTTTGTTCCTCTTCGGCCACACAACCCTCATTTCCATTCTCAGAGCATGCCAAATATGACTCACCTAAGCATTTATGCATTGATTGCTCTCTCTGACTAAAGCCATTTTACCCAGATGTTTGCAAGGCTAACTCTCTATCTTCCATCCAGACAATCACTCAGGACTGACACTAACCGACTTATTAAAAGTCACAATATAAGCCTGGTGAGTGCCTGTATTCCCAGCTCCCCAGCAGGCTGAGTCAGGAGATCTCTGAGTTCAAGCATGGCTGGCCCTATTCAGCTGAACCAGGCCCCCAGAAAGAAGTCAATTATAATAGAATTCCAGTCCTTCTCATCCTGCCCTCTATCTTTCCCTCCTTCTCTGACTTCTCTACCTTCCTTCTCTCATTCATTTCTTCCTTCCTTGTCTCCTTTTCCTTCTGTTCTTTACATTTCTTTTCATTTATGCTTTTGTCTCTCAAAACATAACATCTAACATATTTCCCTGTAAGAAAATGAGACAAAAGCATGCATTATTTTCCATTTATTCATTTTAATTGATTTATATGCAGCATGCGGAACAGTTGTTCAATGTATTGCTGCTGCCACAGGAATGAATAAAGGAGCGAAACTAGCTATTTCACTCATTTAGAATCTATAGTATGCATCCTAAATTCATAATATGATATCTGAACATAATAGCTATTTAAGAAAAATAAAAATTTCCATATAGAAGCAACTGGGTGTTCTAAAAACCAATTCTGCGAGCATTGTGGGCCAATTGTGAGATACTACTTTCTCTAGCCAATCTCAAACTTATGTGTGATATGAATCAAAGGTATCAAGAACTAAACTGTTTTCTTGTTTTGTTTTTATCATGGATAGAATCAGTATTGCCAAACATGGCTTTTGACTGCATGTACCCCGTTTACCAACAGGAAACCCACAAATGCACAGAGCTACCAGAGTTTGTGAGGCAGCGATGTATCACACAGGTGCACCCATGTTGGAAGCCTGCACCATGGAGAAAGGATGGAGCATGTGTGCTCTGTGCCTAAGATGCCCATCCAAACTTTGCCAGATTGTTCTTTTCAAAGTTAGCATCTCACAATCTCTCCTTCTACAAGGAGATAGAGAAGCCGGGGATGTGGAACAAATGGACATCTGTTTTCATGAGAAAGAAAGAAAAACAGACGAGGAGTAGGTAAGAATTTCTCCTCAGAGCTAATCACACAGAAACCACAATGGGTGAGGAGCATGAGGATGGGAACCACGTTCTGGCTGTGACAATCTAAGGACAGCACTGAGAGAGAAGAGCCTGAGAACCGAGAACGGTGTGAGACCACCAGTGTCTCAGAGGAAGAGGGGGAGCTGCCAGCAGGGAGGTAGGAGAGGCCAAAACCTCACAAGTCAAGAGTGTCTCCCCAAGAAAGGTTTTCAGTACCTTCCAATGTGACAGAGATCCAAAAGCCAAAGAAATAGCAACGTGGATGATTCTGCTGGATTGACTAGGAAATGGATCAGTGTGGAGCTGAGACAAAGAATAAAGACAACTGCTTCTAGAGTTTGGTGTCTAAGAATTTGGGTCGGCAAAGGGGAAGAGAGAAAAGGTGGTAACATTGGGAAGCTGCAGCCGCAGCTGTAGGGGTTAGTGATATGGTGAGCCTACAGGACCATAGGTCACCTGTGCGGCTGATCAGGCTGCGTAGAGTAGAGAAACAGACCCAAGAGATGATGAGTATTTAGAATGGGGCCAAATTGCAACCATTCTTGGAACTCGGCAGAGCAAACAGTATTTGATGTAGAAGGAAACTGATGGACTGGGAAGGCTTTGACCCTTTGATATAACGTGTGTTCATCGGCTACCACCAACAGCTGGCAACTGCTGTGACTGATACATAAATCTGCGAGGTAAACATGTTTAGATGTTTGTATAAAATCGAGACAGCAGGCCTTTATATAGCTCAATCCCACATTACTCTCTAATGCTTGCAAGAAGGCACCCAGATTAACTAACCCAAGGTAGTGTGTACTGTGGGAATTCATGTGCAGTCGTCTAGAGTGGACTTTCCCAGAAACCTGAGTACAGCCAACAAACCTGTGAGCCAAACACTCAGAGCTGATACAGTCAGTCTCTGCTTCATTGTACATCTCGGCGAGGGGCCAGAGTGTTGACAAGTTTGCTTTATATTTTCCTATAGCAGAAATACTGAAATCATGGGTAGGAAGGGCACCCCACCAGAGGCATGATTATTTGCACAATATGTGGAAGGCAGAAGAGGCGTGGCCTGCTGCAGCTCTGTCAAAGGGTGTTTCGGGCCTGCGCAGTTTGTGTGGGGCTGTTCTCCAGTAGCGCGTGTTCTCCCGGCTTCTCGCTGCTGACAGGCAGAGGTGTCTTCTTTCTTCTGGCAAAGCTGCACTTATGATCTCAGTGGCAGCACTATGTCACGGTTTGGGAAAGTGTCTCCCGGAGGTTCACATGTTAAAGGCTTGATATCCAGACCATTGTATTGTCGAGCTGGAGGTGAGCTCTAGCAGTAGATATTAGGTCACTAAGCACACACACCTTTGGAGGAAATAGTGAATACTGACTATTCCTCTGCTTTGATTCCTACCCTACATGAGGTGAGCAGCCTTCTTTGTTTATGCTCATTCTATGCCACTACAGACCCCAAAGAAATAGGGCCAAGTGGTTATGGGCCGAAACCTCTGAAGGTGCAGACCAAAACAAACCTTTTTTCATATTAAGTTGATTACCTCAGGTATTTTGTTATAGTAGCACAAAGCTAATACACTTCTGCAGATGACTGGATCTCTGTCCTCTAGAAAGGTCTCCTAGGATGCTTATCTAGACCAAAGAGAACAACTTTTCTGTAAAAGGAAATTAGTAAACTGGTTTTGTTGACCATGTTGTCTGCTTTGCAATTCCTAAACTCAGAAGTAGCTTGAAAATAGCCATAGTCAGCTATCTGGACATAGTAGTGTCCAAATAATAATTTACCTACAGGAATAGGTGAAAGAGGTAGTGCTTACCACCCTGTGGACCTAAACCATTCTTAAGCCTCTCAATAATTTCGAGGTACTTAATTCACTTTGTTGACAAACTTTTCTGCTAACATAGTATAGTGTTTTCCGATTTTCACATTGAACTCTCATCAATAGGGCTGTGTGTCAGTCAGGGTAGGGTAGGTTATATTGCTCCCTCAACAGTCTCGAAAACGTGCTGTCCTTGCACAGCTAAAGATTTGCTTCCCCGAGACGTTCTCGCCCAGAGTCGCCGCGGTTTGCTGCTTCAACAGTGCTTGAAAGGAACCCCGTGCTCGACCCCCTCCAACTCCAGCCTGCCGTTTGGAGCCTGAGCCCTTTGCAACCTTATTGCTCAGCAGCTCCAGAGTCGCCACCTTGCCTCGCCCTGCCGCTGTCGCCATGACCACCGCGTCTCCCGTGCCAGAACAACCACCAGAACTCGGAGGCTGCCATCAACCGCCAGATCAACCTGGAGTTGTATGCCTCCTCCGTCTATCTGTTTATGTCTTGCTACTTCGACCGGAACCATGGGACTCTGAGGAACTTTGCAAATACTTTCTCCAGCAATCTCATGAAGAGAGGGAACACGCGGAGAAACTGATGAAGCTGTAGAACGAACGAGGTGGCTGGCTCTTCCTGCAGGATTATCAAGAAACCAGACGGTGATGACTGGGAGAATGGGCTGAATGCAATGGGGTACTTGGCAAAGAGTGTGAATCAGTCACTACTGGAACTTCACAAACTGGCTACTGACAAAAATGACCGCCGCTTATGTGACTTCATTGAGACACATTACCTGAATGAGCAGGTGAAATCCATCAAAGATCTGGATGACCACGTGACCAACTTGCGCAAGATGGGCGCCCCTGAATCTGGCATGGCAGAGTATCCCTTTGACAAGCATGCCCTGGGACACAATGAGAGCTATGCTGACTTCCCCAAAGCCATGTGACTTCAATGGTCACTGAGGCATGCATGCCAGTCTGCCTATACCTTTTCTATAAGTCGCACCAAAACACCTACTTAAGTTCTTCAGTTTGTACCATTTCTTCAAATTAAGAATTTTGGTACCCCCCCCAATAAAAAATAAAAGATTTGTTTCCCACAATAAATATCAGATGCTTGCCAGTGAAGGATACCGTGTCATATAATCTCACATGGGGCAGTGGGCTCGTGCAGCACCTGTGAAAAATTGACGGCAGCCATGATACAGATAAAAAGAGACAATGGGAAATCATAGGCTTGTTCTTAAGGCTTTTGTGAGGAAATGATATGTCACCCATCTTTCTTCAACTGTATTAACTCTTACAGGCAGGCATGACATGAAAGGGTAAAGAAGGGTACTTCCACTATGTAAGAGAACAGGGACAATCATGAAATTTCGAATCTTAATGATTCCCACAGGTGGAAGCTCCAAGATACAGTGAGAGAGAAATACTGGACCCAAGACAGTCCAAAATAACCTTTGTGAAGTCACTGACAATGAGTTTACAAGTTCTCAACAATATATTATTTATAGTAGGAAAGCAATCTGGAGGCTGAGAAATAGAATTTAACCTTTGAAGAATTCTTTTAGTACTGATTCTCTATAATGTCCATATTTCTATTATTGTCTTGCAAAAATAGTTACCATATTACATTCAGTTTTGGATTTTGAAAATGTGTTATTCCAAATTCTGTCTGTAAGACTTTGGAGTAGGATATCATTAGACATAATATATCCCCTCTTTGGCCTTCACAGGTCTCTTGTAAAATGGGTTCATTGTTTCTGGTAGGTCAAGTATAAAATGAATTTGTCCCAGCATATTGCATAGACACTCATGAAAACTCAGTTTGAACGGCAACTCTCCTTATGCCTTTTCCTCTTCATCCCCACTCTATCACATTGCAGCAATGATCACAAAGTGAAATCTATGTGAAAATTCTTTGTTACTTCTAAACACTTCATTACTGCTATTATTGAAGAATATACTATAAAGCCAGGAAAAATAAATGACTTCCTCCAAGTGCCATGTGAACCATTGATTTTCTTCTATTACTCTATTGTGTGTATCCTTCACATAAAATCTGGCCTCCTTCCCAGTGACTGCTTTGCACACAAGTTGGAACCTTGTTCCTCTAAGCATTGCAATGTTTTCACTTAGCTCACTTTTAGTTTCCTTTCCTCTCTGAGCTCATTCCCACACATTGCTGTTGTGCTTCATCTCCCCACAGAATGGGCTAGCTCCTGTGACTCCGAGCTGTCTCCTGAGAAAGGCTTTTGCTCCTTTCCAATAACTTCTGTGACTTGCGCTGAGAGGTGAAGGAACAGGACCCCAGGAGAAGTGGCTTTTCTGGCCAGAGTCCTCAGAGCCGTTCGCTCCAATGGTGAGCTAACTGGTTCTTCTCCCCAAGATTCTGCCTGAAGTTTCACAGTGTGAGACCCTCTGTTGCAGCTCAGAGTTGAGAAGAGTGCTTGAGGGTAGGTCACCGAAAATGGTCTGGTGCTTTAAAGCACAGTAACATTCCTGGTCTAGACTCAAGAACCTGGAGAACACTGGAACTGGGCCCTTGATCACTTTTCTGCTTCTGTGAGAAACATCATGGCCAAAAGCAAGCAGGGAGGAAACCATTTATTTGGTTGATACTTCCGAGTCACTGTCTATGTACAGGGGAGTCAGGACAGAAACTTAAGCCAGGAACCTAGAGCCAAGACGTGGTGTGGAGGCCATGAGGAAAGCTGCTCACTGGCTTGCTCTCTGTGGCTTGCTCAGCTACCATTCTTTTTTTCCCCACTATGAATTGCTTTGATGGTGGTATCTGTAAAAGTGATGTCAGGATGCCCAGCACTATTCTTATGTAGCCCAGGTCTACCTGTCGAGACATGGCACCACCCTCCATGAACTGGGGACTCCTACATCAATTAGTGATTAAGAAAAATGCTTCCAGACATACCCACAGTCCAATCTGATGGAGGCAATTCCTCCACTAAGGCTCCCTCTTCCCAGGTGAGTCTAGTTTATGTTAACTTGACAAAAACTAACCTCAACAACCTGCTCCTTCCATCTGAATTTCACCTGCCAAAAATCTGTGCCTATCTGAGTCTCAGCATAGAGCATAGTTCCTGAGGGCATCTTATTTATCAAGTACTTACAGCCCTGAAAGCAACATGACATTCATTGCCACCCTACCCAAAATTCTCAGGCTTAGATGATGGGCAAAATCAATATTTGCCTAAAAGAAGAGCACGAAATTTGTGGGTGTTTCTGTAGTTTCAAGATGGAATGCAGAGGTGCTTCAGAGATCAATTGCAAATAAAAGGGCAGGAAGAATTTCCTAAGCATCATTTTAAAAGGCTTCATGTTAATAAGAGCCAAACATATCCTTTGATATTTTCAAGCTTGCTGAGTAAATAACTCATAAACTTCCCATAGTGGTGATTATATGTATGCTACTTGTGTGCTTCCAAGTCTGACCTTTTTTTTTTTTTTTTGTCTTTTCTCAGGTTTGTATCACTGCCTTAGAAAGCTATGCCAGAAGGCCAGCCTCCCAGCTAGCTCCTTGGCTCCCTAGTCAGCCCACACTAAGAATGCAGAGGTGTTGTTTGCAAGAGGCTCTACTGATACCCCACCTGACATCTGCCTAAATGGTATCACTGTTCTTGCTTTTCTTTTCTATGAATGTGTTTTATACCTTTTCTTTCCTTAGGCACATAAAGGGAAAGGCAGTGTGCATTAGGTAATGCTCCTGGAATTCCTCACTTCTCACAAAAGAGCTTGAAGATGAGGTATAGAAAACACCTCAGTGATTTGAGACTCAGTGGCTTGGGGGACAAGGAAATGGAAAACAGGTAAATAAACAGGTGTTTTAAAGTCCTACTCGGTTGGGTGGCTGAGTTTCATATGACACACACACATTTAAAAACCAATAAGTAAATAAAAATGCTCATGTTATTACAGAGTGAGCTTCTATATTGTCTGCTTTTCCATCTGTTGTGCATGTAACTTGCCATTTTCAATCACACAGAGTTAGCAGTAAGTAATGAATGGGCAGAAGTGAGAGAGATATGGGGGAGGTAGAGCTTCCTAGCAACAGTCCTGACAATGCTGGCCTCTGCCACAATGCTCAAAGTTTGCCAGGTTTGTTTCTCAGTGGGAAATTTTATGTATTCTAAGCAGCTGTACCATGTTAATTGCGACATTTCCTCAAGGTAGCACTTTATGTGAGGCTCGTTAAATTCTTTCTCAGAGTAGAAGCATGATGAATGTGCTTACCGTCCTCAGTTCTACTTTCTACATAGATAATAAAACACTAATATTAAACTGAAATAAAGAATGATGGCACTAAAATCACCATTTAATAATCATATGACCAAGCCCATAGAAAACAATAATTTCACAGATGGAAGGCTAAATTAATTTCAACCAAATGCTTCTATGCTAGGTAGAAGTCTGAAAATGAGTATGCCATACATACATACATACATACATACATACACACATATGTACACACACATATATATGTATAATTTTTTAAAAGATTCTTGTTTTCATTTTCACTTTTCCAGATACACAGTCCTTGTTTGTGGTGTCCAGGCTGGCAAGGGCAAGATTGGGGGACATAGTGTCCTTTACTGTGGTATTTTTGGGACATAAAGGTTAAATTCCATTTCTTTCTTTTTTTCTTTTTTCTGCAGTCTCTTATTTCAGTTTACATTTTGGTCATCTTGTTTCAGGAAGGAAAATCCCTTCATCTGAAGCTATAATTAAAGTGGTAGTTCCTTTGTCATTTCTTGTCAGCTAACCCAGGGTCTCCAGTTAGGGATACAGGGCCTGGAGCCAAAAGAGAAACTGGTTTTGCGGTATACCTTGTGGTTAGGAAACATTTCTGCATGAACTCTGGTCACTTCATTTTTTCAATGTCTGACCTGCCTAAGTCATATTTTCAACTACAGGCCATCTATAGACTTCTTTGCTGGCAACTCAACCTTGATTCAGGCTGTCTCAGTTCTTGGCTGTACATTAGAATCCTCTTGGAGCTTCAGGAAACATAGGTGTCTAATTCTGTCTGAAATATCTAATATCTCAGGCCTTTGAAGGTTCTGCACTGCACACACTACCTCCAGCACAAACTGAGCTAGGTCATCGTTGATCTGGAACATTGAGGCTGAAATATCACTGACTGCAGAAATCCTTCCAAGTGCTGACACACCTTGAAGCCACGAAACAGTAATGCACTCAGCACATTTTGCAGAAGCTAGAAATGTTCCTAAGAAACCAGTTTTATAAAGACTTTGTGACCATGTATATTCATCTCTGTGCCCCCTCAAAATTTTAGGATCCATGGAGTTTCTCAAATTTTATTACAGGGAATATCTATTCCCAAGCTCCATAATAAGATAGGGTTTCAATTTTTGTCTCAATGAAATTCTTTCCAGTGCCTTTTAAATACCCATATCAGAAACCTCACTTCTCCCCTCCTTGAGGGGCAAGCATCCTTGCCAGGATGCAGAGGAGGGCAATGCAGCCAGTACTGATGAGACCTGATAAACTAGGGTCAGATGGAAGGGGAGGAGGACCTCCCCTATCAGTGGACATGGAGGGAGAAGACAGAGGGAGACTGGGATTGGGAGGGAATTAAGGAGGGTGCTACAGCTGGTATACAAAGTGAATAAACTGTAATTAATATAAAAAATAAAAATTTAATTAAAAAAATGAAACCTTACTTCTCTTCCTTACCTCATTGTTTCTGAACATCTACAGTCTAACTGCAAGATGAATTATTAATTATTGATTAAAACATCCTTTGCTTGCAACCTTCCAGCCTACTATTTACTCCATCCTTTCTTTTTGTTAGTCATGTATATCCAATACTTTCAGGATCTTTTGTTTGCCAAGTTTTTAAATATATAGTAATGAAACAAACAGTCATTCTCTTAAGGAGGCCACAGTTCACTACTGTTAAAATATTAACACCCCAATCTATGCTCTAACTTTGATTGTCAAGCCTGGATTTGCTGTACAAATATTTTTGGCCAAAATCATACTATATAAAATATGAATGGATGATGTTATGCTTTAAATACATTCCTAGAAGAATGGTCCTATGTGTAAAAATCTCTAGTGTGGCTACTTCACTTCAACTTTCCAGCACTTTGGTTAGCTGTGGCAATTCCATATGCAACTTTTTCTGTGTTAGGTATTGCTTCTTTTATAATCTGTTGAAAGCCTTTAAACATCACATTGAAATTTTCAATAGATATTTATGCATCTTTTAAAATTGCTTATATGACATGTATTCATCATTTTAAACAGCGTATCACATTCATTGATTTTTATGTGTTGATCCAATCCTGCACTGAAGGGATAGGTCACTGTTTTATTGTGACATGTGATCTTTTAAATGAGGTGTTGACAGAGGAAGACAATGCAGCCAGTCCTGATGAGACCTGATAGGCTAGGGTCAGATGGAAGGGGAGGAAGACCTCTCCTATCAGTAGACTGGGAGAGGAGAATGGGAGGAGAAGAGGGACGCATGGTAGGATTAGGAGGGGACGAGGGATGGGGCTACAGCTGGGATACAAAATGAAATAAGTTGTAATAAATAACAAAACTTAAAAATGAGGTGTTGAATTTGGTTTGATAATATTTTGCTGAGAATGCTTTGCATCTGTGTTCATCAGGATCAGTATCCAAAAAGTTGCTTATCTTAGTAGAACTGCATCTGCTGTTGGCATCAAAGTGTCATGGTTTGGGAATTAAATGTCTCTCAAATGTTTACATGTTCAGGGCTTGTCCGCTGGCTGGTGCTGCTATTGGAAGGTTGTTGAAACTTTAAAGTTGGAACCAAGATGGAGGAAGACTCATTGGGAGTGTCCTCTTAAGGGTGTGTACGCAGACCCTGGTCCCTCTCTTTTGTTTCCTGTCCATGCTGAGGGGAGCAGCTTCTCACTACCAGTTGCTTACTGTCATGATGCTTTGCCCTACCACAGCCCCTGAAACGATGCAGTGGCTGATTGTGAACTCAAAGAAGTCCAAAAATGTTTCTTCCTCTGCAGAGCTTTCTACTCTCAGTTATTCTGTCAGACCGAAACAAAGACGATTCTCATACAAAGCAATGCTTGCTCTGTACAATGAGACTGGCAGTTGTCGCTCTTCATTTTGGGGAGGGGACCTTTGGAGAGAATAGCATTAATTCTTTTGTAAAAATTTGGTAGTAGGCCACCAAGATGGCTCAGCAAATAAAGGAATTTGCGGCCAAGACTGAGCACCCGAGATGGACCCCTAGTACACATGTAATAGGATAAGAGACCAACTCCCATGGTTGTTATGACTGCCACACACATGCCATGGCAGGAATACAACACCTACATGCACGCATAAACAAATGTAATTAGTTTTCTAACTTTGGTAGAATAAAATTTCATCTTTTAATGAGATATTCAATGAGAGTAAATGAAAATATCAATTCTTGGGATTTTCTTTGATGGGAAATTTATTATTATTACTGGTTTAATTTTATTATTTCTAATATATTGATCAGATAAAAATACTTTTATTCTTCTCTCATACATTACATCCCATCCTGACTGCAATTTACCCTCCCTCTATTCCTCCAAGTGCACCCCCCACCTCTACTGTCTCCCAGATCAATTCTTCCTCTGTTTTCCTTTTTTTTTTTTTTTAAATCAGCCGTCCCATGCATATTCACTGAACATGGCCTAGCAAGATACAATAAGACTGAGCACAACCCTCATGGCTGGGCTGGGCAACCCAGCAAGAGGAAAAGGGTTCCAAGAGCAGGCAAAAGAGTCAGAAACACCAGAAATTCCATTGTTAGGAATTCCTCAAGAACACCAAAGTGTTCAACCATAACATATATGCAGAGGCCCTCGCTCAGACCTATACAGGCTCCATGTTTGTCCCTTCAGTCTCTGTGGGCCCCTATGAGTCCTACTTAGTTGATTCTGTGAGCCATGCTCTCATGGTGTCCTGTACCCACCTGGCTCCTAAAATCCTTCCTTCCCTTCCTCTGCAGGGTTCCCCTGGCTCTTCCTCTTGGCTATGGGTCTCTCCATCTGTTCCCATCAGTTGTTGGATGACGCCCCTCTGATGACAACTTGTGGAGGCCTGGATTCATAACTTACTCATCAGAGGGGCTTCTAAAAATTTGTTTCTCCTAGGCTTTCCAATTTGCTGGCCTGAAATAGAACCAAAATAGGATGTAGTAATTAAAAATAAACTTAACCAAGGAAGTGAAATATCTATACAGAGACAAATAAATAATTTAATAAAATAATAATTAAAAAAAGAAAATTAATTTTAAAAATTTGAAAAGATCACAAATGAATGAAAATAAGTGTCTTAGAGTTGGAAGAATCAGTAAATTGTTAAAATGTCCATATTAAATAGCAGAATTCATAGTTTCAATAGAATCCCTTCTAAAATTGCTGTGTCACACACACAACACACTAAAATTTGTATAGAACCACAAAAGTTTCTGAGTAGCTGAGACAATAAGGAGAATTTAGAATAATTCTAGAAGTAATCACTTTCATAGATCATAAATTATATTACAGACCATCTTAATCAAAGCAGATGGCCCCATTACTTATTCAAACATACAAATACGCTCAGGAAAAAAAAGGTTGAGAAACAAACCCATGAATATTGTCATTGAGCATTTGTCAAAGGCACCAAGAATGCACATGAAGGAAGAAAAGTTACAGTCAATAACTAACATTTGAAAGTGACATCCACATAGAAATAAAATAAATTGGATCCTGATCTTGCACCATTCACAAATAATCAACCCAAAATTGATTCAACATTTAAAAGTAGTACCAGAAAAGGTGCAATTTCTTGAGAAAAACACAAGGGAAAAAAATCCATGACAGTGGTGTTGGCCAAATCAGAAATAACCTGAGTCTAAATACTAAACATATGTCCTGACAAGTCAACAGATAAAAAGCTCACACACAAAGAAGATATTTTTAAATGATAAATGTTGTACACAGAATTGAGATTAGTGTTTAAAAAGGAGTCAATATCTAGATAATGATTTGGGAAAAAATAGTTCTGCATGTGATACCTTATATGGTTTAAGAACTGATAACATTCCTGTATATCCTCCTCCTATTGGTTATTTCCATCTCAGTGTCAACATACGGTCTCTTTGATCCAGCAATAAATCAGAAAATTGTGGTAGATCTGAGAGGCACATTTGTTTAGGTTATTGCTTCCACTGAGGAGGACACTGAGATGACTTAGGTGCATTCCTGAAGGGTTACAGCATCTAGGAGGGCAATGAGAACTTGGCTTGGGGTGATGTCACCATGATGACTGAATGACATCTGGAAGACATTCAAGAGTGCTGTTTATGACTTCAAAGGATTTTCCAAAGATGAAAAGGTTGCAAGAATCAGCAAAGCCATGGGTGAGAAGGGAAACACCTTTAACCTACCTGTAGAAGAGGGTGATGCTGAGAAAGTCTTTTGGATCAGCTCCCCCCTCAGGGGGGTACAACCTTACCAGGCCACAGAGGAAGACAATGCATCAAGTCCTGATGGGACCTGATAGGCCAGGGTCAGATGGAAGGGAAGAGGACCTTCCCTATCAGTTGCCTTGAGGAGGATCATGAGAGAAGATGAGGAAGGGAGAGTAACTGTTAGAATATGTAAAAAAATGTTCCCTTTTGTCTTAGACAATTAGAAATTGGCCAACAGGTAATGAAATAGAGGCCACACATGACTGAGAAACTAGAAAGAAAAGAAAGGTGTGGCTACTGTTGTGTCTTATGTGTTCTTTTCTATCTGGAGATGGTTTCTGTGCTGAGACACACGATGGTTGATTTAGACAGCCAGGGAGGTTCCCCAGGTTCACAAAACAGAGCATAGTTTATGGTTATCAAGGTGGTTAGAATTTGGGGGTAAGACTGCCAGAGCTGCAGAGAAATCTTTCAAATCCCTTTAGTGAGGACCCTTGGAGTCCTTGGCTGAATACTAAATCTGTACATATATATGAGAGAATGATTACACAGACTGGTGTCAAAATATCCAGAAATAGACAAACTTAATGAGTCCTGGAACTCAAGTGGGGCTGGGCAGACTTTGTGAGTCCAAAAGCAAAGTCAAAGATCTGTCAATGTGTAGAATCTTTTGTAGAATATTCAATAAGCATCACGTTATTGCTTAGTCTAAAACAACCTGAACCAAAAACTATAGAAGGTTTGTCAACCAAACCTTATAATCAATCCATAGAAATATTCAACTGACTCTAAACAAGAACATTAATATTGTGAAGTACTATTTTTAGGAATACAACAATGTAGGACTAACATAAACACGGGACTCAAAACATGTAGTTTTCAGTAAAGCATTAGATGATATTCTAAAAAGCAGGAGAGTATGACCTGCTATAAGATGCATCAATTAAAAGAACAGACACAAGCAGAGTAATGCAGATGATGGAAACAGAAATTAGACATTGCAAATAAATATTTAAAGCAAGCTTTCTGTGCTCAGCAACTCAGAAGTAGTACATAATGGCAAGAGATGAAGAAATATCTTAAAGGCTCCAATTTAACTTTTATAGATGAAAAATTAGAGGTGACAAATAGATTTGAAAATGTAATAAATTGCTATGAAAAATTCAAGGGTGGGTGATGCAATGGCAGAAATGTTTTCTTATTATCCTTGAGTTTAGAAGTTCAAGACTAAGGTGACAGTATGCTTATTTCATCCAGGGACATCTCTCTTCTTTGATTTTTACCTGGCTATCTTCTGTGAGTGTTTCATCTTGTTTTTTCTTTCTTTCTTTCTTTTATCATTTGTGTCCTTATTTATACTTTCAAAAGATTTAGATATTTACTTAAGAATTTATGTGAATGGGAGTTTGGCCTGTGTGGAGATGAGTATACTATGGGCAGACCTGATGAATGCAGAGGCTAGAAGAGAGCATCGGGTCCCCTGGAACTTGGGTTACAGATGGTTGTGAGCCACGATAAGAGGTTCTGGGAAGTGAACCCATGTCATTTGCAAAAGCAGCCAGCGCTTTTAAATGTTGAGCCATATTTCCATCCCCGCAATTTCAACATTTTTTTAAGGATACCACTCATATTGAATGTTGTCCTTTAAATTTTGTCAGTTGACCTTAAGTATTTCTTTAGGGACCCTATCTCTAAATAAGTCACAGTTGGAGGTTTCACCATTACTAATACTTAAACGTATGAGTTTTGAAGGTGACACAGTCCATCCTTAGCAGGTAGTATTAATAAGAGACGAGTCAGAGCACAAGAAAAGATCAATGAGCGCACATCCACAGCAGTAGAAAAGAACTCAAAATAACACACAAAGGAAAACTGGCCAGAAATGATGGACATAACAGTGAGCAGTAGGACAGAATCAAACAATGCAAAATCCGTGACTGGATAAAGACGTGCAAAAATATTTGAAGAAATAATGATTATAAAAGTTTAAAATTTGTGAAATCTATCAATTCAGATTTTTTTGAAAAGCTCAAGCTGCCACAAGAAAGCTATAGTGAACATTTTAACCAAATTGCTGAAAACAAGTGACAAAGACAACAACTTTCAATGCAGCCAGAAGGAAGAAATATTCATAACAAAGAAAAAATAGACATGACTCCTTGATGGAAATTTTACGAGCCAGGAAACAAGGTGATGCCACCTTTAAAATTCTGAAATAAAAGGGGTCTGTCAGGTAAGAGTTCTACATTTGGGAAATGCACCACTTAGAAAGACAGGGAGTGTAAGGAGAGAATTAATTAGCAGCAGATGTGACTGACAACTTCCAGGTAAAACATGAAAAGAGAAATTTGGATTGAATAAAAAGAATGAACAACAATAGAAAATGTGAATATTTGGGTACAAATAAAGGGTATCTTCCAGGTTGGGAGATGGGTCAGTGGGGGAAGCACTTGCCATGAGCTCTGGATAACCTCCTGTCTGAGTTCAAATCTTTGAACCCACAAAAGAAGCCAGATGAGGCATGCTGGTATATCAGTAATCCGAAATGCTGTCAAAAAATTAAATAAATAAAAAAGGAAGTAGACAAAGAAGAGCCAACAGACTCCTGATGGTCAGTTAGCCTGGAATATATGGCAAAGCAGCAGAAACGGGAAGACCCTGGCGTGAAGAAGTGAAGAAGGTGGAGGGCAAGACCTGATTCCTGAGTGTTGTCCTGTGACACATCATGTCCACATCCACTCACATTTCCACAGACACACCTTTCTACCACATACTGAATTTTACAAATCCCCATTTTAATTTTCTATAGAGATAGATGTTTTAGGTAAAATAATACAGTTTTATGTGAAAAAGTATATATAGTAGCAAAAACTGGACACGGTAGAGGCAATATTCCTGTTATTGTATAATAACTTTGGATGTAGACTGATACTTGAAACTTTCAAAGTATATATTTCTCTTGGACTAAGACTTTTGCTTATAATTACAAGTGTTATATTAAGGGCAATAAAATCTGAGTGGAGAGTGCAAGAACTATTTTTATATTTTATTATATACTTTTTTAGTGTTCTTTCAATATAAATGTATTCATATTAAATTTACTTGTTTATTAACATTTTTTATGATGGTCATTATGTCGACATGAGGACCTTGTTCTTTATAGTTTTTGGACTTAAAACAAGTAACTCATTATTTTAAAATATGCACTAAAATAATTATCTTCAGCTTACATTTTTAAAGTTCGCATAACAAGGGCATAATCATAATTCTACTCTGAATGTTCAAAATTTTATGCCACTTAGTAATAAACTTGCTTGATAAGACTATTTTTATTTTTAATTTTCTATAAACAGTTCTTATTTTGAGTACACAAAAGAAAGTAAAACCGAAAAAGAATACATGATAAATTAGAAAATATTACTTAATGATTATGTAGAAGGAGTTGATGACTTAAGTCTATAAACCCAGCACTGGAGAAGCTGAGGCAGGAGAATAACTTTGAAGCCACCTTGAGCTACATGGTGAATTCCAGGCCAGCCTGGGCTAATGCAGTTACTAGATAACATCTGCCAGAGGCTCATGTATTTGAGCACTTGTTCCCCAGTTGGAGGCCCTGTGGAACATTTAAGAGGGGAAGTCTTGGTGGAGAGCACATACCACCCAGCTTTGAGGTTTTGGAGCCCATCTCCACTTCAGACAATCTTCCCCTCTGCTTACTGACCGCCAGGATGCTGCCTTGCCTTCCTTGCCACTATTTGATATGTCCACTCTGGAACTATTCGCCAAGCTAAACAGTCTCTTTCCTAGTTCGTTTTTTATTAGTGCGTTCTATCACAGCACTGGAAAAATAACTAAGACAGCTACAGAGTAAGACCCTGTCCAGAGAGAGAAGGGGGTATAGGGAGGTAGGAAAATAAAATCATAACCCAGTTTGGTTAAAAAAAATCCATTAGGTTACATTCGTCATTCTGAATCCATAACTTCCTGGGAAAGTACATTTTCTGAGATCAGCAGCACAAAGCTTTCCAAGAAATGTGCAGCCAACAATGGTCTGCTCCATTTCAGTAGCTAACGGTAAAGAAAAAGCCACCATGAGGACTGGAGTGTCCAAATGCCACTCTAACACAAAGGACAATTTCTTGGGCACATTTTCTGCCCAGATTCCACACTTGTCTTTGATAAATGCCCCTTTTCTATCTGCACAGAATTATAAAACTAAGAGATGGTGTTTGTTCTGATGTAATTAATTACAATAACCAGCTAGTCATGGCACATGATGATCTTTCCAGATTGTGTGCTTGCCATTGAAGCAAGGAAGCATAATGTACTTCATTCATTGTTCTTTTGAAACAAAACAAAACATTTCATGTGTATGGATATTTGACCTACATATGTGTGAATGTGCCATGTAGGTGTAGTGCTCACATCTGCCAGAGAAGGGCATTGGATGCCCTGGAACTGGAATTACTGATAAATGTGAACAGCCATGTGGATGTTGGGGAAAAAACTTGGACAATCAGGAATAGCATCCAGGACTCTTGGCTGCTGAACCAACTCTCCAGCCCCAGAGTATATTTTCAATACCCCAAGATGAACATGTCATATCATTAAGTAGGTAGACAGTGATACAACAGTTATCATTGTCTGCTTTTGCACAGACACTTAAGATTTCTCTTGACCCTCTTTGGTTTACCTACTGTTCATGTGAGTACATAGAGAGTTATAAATGTTGAAAATAATTTTGTTTTCAATTTAGTTTTATATTTCTTTCTCCAGTCAAAACTTAGATAAATAAAGCAAAATCAAGCTAAAAACCACCACCAACAAACCCAAAATGTTGATGAAGTTCAGAAAAATATCAGAATTAGTACAGAGCCAACTTTGCCTCAATGAAGACTTTATTCTAGAGCAGTGGTTCTCAACCTTTCTAATCCTGTGACCCTTTAATACAGTTCCTTATACTGTAGTGACAGTGAACTACTTTTTTTTGTTGCTACTTCATTACTGTAATTTTGCTACCATTATGAATTGTAATGTAAATATCTGTAGGTTTTGATGGTCTTTTTAGGGTTGTGGCCCAAAAAGTAAGAACCACTGTTCTAGAAGCAATTCCATGTTATGGATTCACCTCTCTCTTTTAGAAATATGTGAAGCATATTAAATTGGATAGTAATAGAGAGTATGAGTAGCAACTTCTGAATATTTCTGTAAATATACCTTTTAAACACAGTGTACTATTTTGCTCATGCATTTAGAATTCTCATTATGAAATATCTTTTTCAAGGAAGGACTTTCAATGACTCCTACAAGAAGCCCCAACACAAGCAAGAGGTAGAACCAGTATATGTGAAACAAAAGATCCATGTGGCTACATTTGTCTTCAAAATGTTTATTCTGGTGGTGACATGCATGCTTGTTCAGAAAAAGGTCACCCTAAACTATGAGAAGCACAATATGCGATCACAGTATTCTGGTGGAAAATAATTGCTTTAGCAACTAGGCAACATCTGTAGAGGTGAATAGAAATTATATATATATATATATATAATTTATATATATATATATGTGTGTGTGTGTGTGTGTGTGTGTGTAGAAGATTAAAGGAATGAGGGATTTGAAAAATGTAGAGCCAAGAAGGTAGATATGCAATGGGAAGGAAGAAGGACCAATTATCCTGAAAGGAAACAGGAGGGTGAATGAAGAAGGAACCTTTCGCCGAGGTAACAAAGATAAAGAGAGAAGATGCTTAGTTTTATTCATCTATTTTTCATGCTGCCCTTGTAGTATATGTATTTAATTCTTGCATTTTAACCTGTTGTTTTACTCTCAAACTGAGTCTGCCTCCCTCCCTGACCTCTTCTCTTTCTCTCTGTGCTTGTATGTTCATGTGTGTGTATACACATGCTTATGTGCATATATAGGGTATAGGGCACACATGGAAATCAGAGGACAAATTTCAAGAGATAGTGAAAATCTTCCATTTTGATGAGGTAGAATCAATCTCTTTATATTTCTTTACCTGCACAGCACACGGAGGGCTAGCTTCATGCTGATTTTCTTATCTCTGTATTCCATCTCTCCGTAGGAGTGCTGGGATTAGAAATGTGTGGTACCATACTCAAGTCTTTAATTGGGTTCCTAGGATTGAACTCAAGTCATCAGGCTCACAAAGAAATTCTTTTAAGTGCTGAGCCTCAGACAAAACTAGGTTTCTACTAAAAAACAAAACAAAACAAAGCAAAAACGTCTTTAAAATGTAAAGAATTTAATTAGAAAAGTTGTCTTTTATTTGGTATATGTCTTAGGTTTTTGTTTGTTTGATTGTTTCTTTCTCTGTGTTAAATCCCATGTCCAAAAGTAAGAAAAGGTCTCTTTGCCTCACACATTTCAATCACAGCTTATCATTTAGGGAAGTCAAGGCAGTAACTCAAGCAGGAACTGAAGCAGAGACCATGGAGGAATGCTCTTTTTTGGCTTGTTCTCTAAGCTCATGTCAATCTACCATTCTTATACTTTCAAGAACCCCATGCCCAGGAGTGGCATCACCTACAGAAAACCCTCCACATTGATCATTAAAAAAGAAAATGTCCCACAGACTTGTCAACAGCTCAGTCTTATGGAGACATTTTCTCAGTTGTGCTTCCATCTTCCCAGATAACTCTACTTTTGTCAAGTTGACCAAACAAACAAACAAAACAACTCACTGGGACAGTATGTGTAGACTGCTTACATTTACTGTTTTTATGAAGATGGGTCGAGTAAGCTCATCTGAATTAATTTTCTGTCAAGGAAGGCAAAGCATGTAACTCACTAGGTCAAAACATTTCACACTGGAAGACATTTTGACTTTATCATGAAAGTGATATAATGTACAAGCTGCAGTGA
>CM053753.1:65349104-65374772 GCA_028658305.1 Pachyuromys duprasi
ACTTTATAGAGAATTGGTGTTAGGACTTCTTTGAAGGTCTGGTAGAATTCTGCACTAACACCATCTGGCCCAGGGCTTTTTTTTCATAGGGAGGCTGTTGATGACTTCTTCTCTTTCCTTGGGGGATATAGGTCTATTCAATCTTCCTATCTGATCTTGGCTTAATATAGGTAGGTGGAATCTCTCAAGAAAATTGTCCATTTCATTTAGATTTTCAAATTTTGTGGCATATAGGCTTTGGTAGTAAGACCTAAGGATTGTTTGGATTTCCTCAGGAAACAGTATATTCTAGACCAAAATCAATCAATCAATCTTTCTTTCTTTCTTTCTTTCTTTCTTTCTTTCTTTCTTTCTTTCTTTCTTTCTTTCTTTCTTTCTGTCTGTCTGTCTGTCTTTCTTTTTTCTGTCTTCCTTCCTTCCTTCCCTCCTTCCTTCCTTCCTTTCCTTATGACATATAAAAATACCCAATGATATTGAATGATGGTCCTATATGTTAGTTATCTGAAGTTCTTAGTATTTCTACATCAATACTACTCTAGTCTCTCACAGAAAGCAATGGTCCCTGTGCTCAGCTTACTGTATCTTCCTCATTACCAGTGTAGATAGTAACAGTCCCTTTCTTGCCATGGAAAGTTTCCATTTTTAATTAATTCATTTATAGCCCTATTGCTTTCTAAGATATGGCCTGGTGTAAATGTAGTCTCTCTATTCAAAGAGACTGAATCTATACTTTCTGATACAAGGGCAGGATGCTATTAACAATGAAGAATTATATGTGTAAGTGATACTGCTTTTTATTTTGGATACAGTTTTATATAACAATGTTATAAACCCCCACTACTTGCAAAGCCCTTAATTAGAAGCTATAGATAGAGTGAGATCAAGGTGATACATGCTTTGTTTTCTTAAAAAGGGTGAGCTCTGATGAAAGGGATAGACAATTATATAAGAATTAAAAATCAATGACAAATAATTTAGAAAAAAAAGTATTTAGGACTTAAACCTATGTAAACAAATTGAAGGATGTCTTCCAGAAACAAAGCAGAGAGTTGAAAGATGTAGATGCATATTGTAGGAAAATAAAATAAGAGTGTGTGAATGTATCAGAGAAAGGAAGACTTGGGAAGATCTAGACATAGAGCATGGCAGTTTCCAACAATAAAACAAAGTCTCAAAGTCACTATCAAATAGGTTGGTCAAGGAGAAATAAATGATGCAGATGGTGGAATTACAGATGGGTCAGTTGGACATCTTTTGTAAGGGCAAAAAGAAGGAATTTGAGCAAGAATAAGTGACAGTGACATTTTTATATTTGTGCTTAGCAATACTGTCCTGCCTCAAATGAACATGAATGGAAGGTTTTGGAAGTGGTTGCAGTAATTCAGGCATGCAGAAGATGCAGTATGTCTTGCAATAGATGCAATGGAATCGAGGTAAATGAATAGCTAAGGAAACATAGACATGGGCAGCAGTCAGCACATAGTAATTAATATTCAACCTAAGGATCACAGAAAAATAAAGGACAATGTTTAGAATTCTGCCCTGGAAAGTAAAATGGATAGGGCTTCCTTTCATTGAGGCAAAAGTAGACTTGGGGGTATGATGGTTAGTTTTGTTTGTTTGTTTATTGTTTTTTTTTGTCAACTTGTGCTATTTGAGAAGAAAGACCACAAAGGAGAAAAACACATCTGAGAGATTGGCCTGTAGGCAAGTCAATTGGGCATTTTCTTGATTAACGAAAATGAAAAGTGAAAAGTGGTCTTGGGTGGTTTAAAGGAGCAGGCAAAGCAAACCAAAAATGTTTCTCCATGATTTCTGCTTCAGTTTCTGTCTAAAGTTCACTTCCTAGTAAACTGTAATCTGTAAAATAAAATGAAAAGATACTCTTTTTCTCCCTAATTTGCTTTTGGTCATGTTACTTATCACAGCAATAAAAAGCAAAATAGAACCAAACCAGGATATGGTAACAGGGAGTGGGTTGCTATTGCGACAGACCAAACTAGGTTGTATTTGAGAGGATTGTAGAAGGGTTTTAGAATTTTAGGCTGAAAAAGCCACTGAGTGTCCAGAGCTTAATGAGCTGTTCGGTGTGAACATGGAAGGTAGGAGTACTTTAAAGAGATGGAGGCTTGGCTTGGGAAGTTTCAGAGAGAAGCCGAGATTCTACTCTGGCTCTTTATGAGATAATTTGAACTAATAATCTGTTGTTTCTAATCTTCTGAGGCTTGAAGAATCAGCTATGATCATCAAGGGACCAATAGCACTGATGTGAAACTTTCTTTTGCTGGGATAATCAATGCTTGTTCGGGGACTGAAGATTCAGTTGAGATTACTTAGAAAGAAGCATCACCGAGGTAAAATCTTCTTGGAAGTGTTTTCTCTTAGCACCAGAAACTGTGGATCAGAGGAGGCCAAGGCTGCCTTTCAAGTTGGCATCTGAACTTTGTAATATGCAAGAGTCTCCCAAGTGACTGTTGGGGTGGGACTTGAAAAAGTCACAATTGAAGGGGTCTGCAAAACTGCTGGCTGTGCTACTAGGAGAAGCTCTGAGAAACTAGCCTGGTGAAAGTGCAGCTTCAGCAACAGTGGACATCCTAGAGTACAGGAGATCCCAGGCTTGTATAATGATCACAAAGGACAGAGGTTGGTGTGTACGATGCTGCCATGAGCTTACCAGACTAGCTGTGTGGTGAAGATGGTGATGCCAGGAAAACATCACTGCCCAAGCCCTCTGGAGACAATTGATACTAAGTATTTATCTCCTATTTATCTCCTTAGATTTTGGTGCTGCTTTGATTGGACTATAATTGTGCCCCAGTTCTTCCCTCTTAGAATAAGAAAATATGTACATGCTTTTGGATTTTTACAGGAACTCAGTTGAGAGACTTTAAAGTTTTAAAGAAAACTTATACCCTTAAAAATTTAAAAGTTGGATTGCATTTTATGTTCTGCTATTGACACAAGAACTCAGGAATAAACAAGTAAGGAAAAGTTATGGTTTAATAGTGATGTATTTAATTCTCAAGTTGACAGGGGCCAATTTTTTCTGTTTAGATTTTATTTTATTTGTTCTTTTCAACTGGACACAGCTAGAGTCATTTGAGAAGAGGAAATCCCAGTTGAGAAAATTCTTCCAATAGATTGGTCTAAAGACAAGACTGTAAAGCATTTTCCTGAATAATGATTGATTTGGGAGAGTACAGCAAACTTTGGATGGTACCCTCTCTTGGCAGTAGCTCTGGAGTTCTATTAAAAACACCCTCTGAGAAGGCCATAGAAAGAATGATCAGCATCAGCATTTCTCCATGGTCTTCTTCAACTCCTGCTTCCAAGTTCCTTCTTTACTCCCTGTCCTGGTTTCCCTCAGTGACAGACTGTTACCTAGAGGTATATGATGAAATAAGCCATTTCCCTCCCAAGTTGCTTTTGGACATGGTCTATCCCAACAATAAAAACCTACCTAGTAAAGGAAGGAAAATGATGAATTTGTTTACAAAAAATTGAGTACTGTGACAGGGCAATCTTCTGCTTACACACTCTGCTCCTTAGACCTTAGTTCTTATTCAGTAAATTTTACAACATGGTTTAGGGACAAAGCCACACATGCTATAGTTGTGCAAATCAAGACATCTCTTAAAATGTTCAAGAATGCTGAGAAGTAGTAGAAGTTAAATGTATAAATGACTTCTCTTCCAACTAAAGTACGGCTTCATTTCTTCTGGTAAGAGAATTAACAAACCAAAAATATCCAACTTAAACAAGAAATCTAATGAAACAGATGATGTCATTTTTTGATTTTTAGCTACTTATTTCAGAGAACTCAAGAAAAAAAACCCATGCATGAGTGCATCAATTTTCAAATATAGTAAGAAGTGTTTTACAGCTGGATCAAGGAGCTGTGTAGGTCTTGAAGAATTCATCAACAACGGTTCGGCGAGACCTTCATGGGGTACTACTATTTACATTGAGAAAGTTCCCAAAGGGAATGGAGAGATGGCTCAGTGGTTAATAGCACTCTCTGCTCTTCCAGAGGTCCCGAGTTCGATTCCCAGCACACACACACACGGGTGGCTCTCAACCATTTATCATGTGATCTGATGCCCTCTTCTGTCATGGAGGTGTGTGCTCATGTTTATAAATAAATAAATCTTTAAAAAAAGAAAAAAAAGAAAGTTCCCCAAAACCTTTGCAAAGATTAATAGAATTATTTTAAATTCAATGTTGCTGAGCAATTGAAATGTAGTGAAATTTTGTAATTTTCTCAGAATGCCCTGAGATGAACACCCTGATATTTCCTGTTTTCTGGAATAATCTGCTTTTATCTGGTCCCTCACCTCTTATCCATCAGGAAAAGAGAATGACAGCAGGCTCTTGAATCATATGAATATGAATGATTTTCTCAGGTTGACTGTTATAGGTTGTTAGGTGTTTACATGGTTCTATCTCTTTCATCTATAAAATGGGAGCTATTCTTTTCTACACAGTTATCATGAACATGAAAAACTGATGCTGGTGCCCAACCCAATACCAAGCAGTTTTGCACCAAGTGGAAATTAACCTCTTGGGATAATGTGCTTTCTCTCCTTATATGTCCTGTTCTCCAGATGATCACCATCCTTTGTATAGTCCCAAATTCACATTCTTTTTTTTTATTTTTAACTTTTTAAGTTTTTCAGCTACTGCAGGGCATCTGTATACAGAAAATCAGAGAATTTTACTTTTTTGTAACAAGAGTTTAAGGCTCTTTAGGTTACACAGCATCAATGACCTTTAAAACTTGGTTCAGAATTTAAATTTCAAACAAGAATGTATACAATAACATGATGTGTTTCAATGGCAGGGAGTTTACAAACTGGCAATTAAATTACAAATAATATTTCAGAAATAGATTTATCAAATTTTCAAACTTTCTTTGACTGTATTTTCCTTTTGCGTAGTAGAATATTAATAGACAGAAATGCCTTTTTGGGGTGTTTTCCAAACTTAAAATGAAAACTTTTTTCTGACATAATGAAAGTTATTTATTTTACTTTTGAAATACGGATTTCTGAGTCTGATAAAAGATGAATTTTGCTTCCTATAAACATGTTATTGATTGAGTCACTTGAGAATTAGAGATTGGATGGAAACTGAGCCTCACCTAAGAAAAATTGCTTATTTAATGTCTATTAGGTAAAGCAGGCTCATCCATGACATCCACAATTACCTGAGTACATGGATGGATTCCTATGTCCACAGGCCTATGTCAACTGTACATCTATGAGAATGCTTAAGTGTTAAGATAGCATTTTGAAGTTGTGTGATTTTATCTTGTCCTGATGAACCTTATAGACAACACCCTAATTTGCATTGTGGATGATTTTGTAATATTTCTTACCTACATATGTTGTTACTGGAGCATGAGTTAAATAAGATTTTATGAATGGGTCTCACTAATTTTGTATCAATAAGAACCACATGCATATGCTTGGTAAATAAGTAGATATAGATGAATAAGTGATGAAGACATTAATTGAATTTGTAGTGAGTATTTTCTCTCTAGTTTTATGAATCTCCATTTGGCAGCTGTCTTTTCTTTGTAGACACATCAGCTCATTCAGTCACATGCTGAACTCTCTAAGGAATGGGAATAAGAAGGGAAAGGGAAGGAAAGATTCCTGGCAAAACCTTCCCAAATCATTTTATTTCTAGAAGTTATCACTTCTTCCTTCTGGCTTTTCCCAGGGGCTAAAGGCCAGCTAAAGAACGGCAATGCTTGACCCTAGCAGTCATCACAGTTTGCACTATGAGGTGGAAAACAGGTAACTTTTCCCTTCATACCTTCATATCTGCCCACTGCACTTGTTGGGCTTATTCCTAAAATAGTTCTTTTGGGTACTCCACACATATTGCTTTATCTTGAAAGTGCATACAAGTTATTATAGCATACATTGACTGAGTTTTTTGTTTTAGTAAACAGCTTTAAAGCCAGGGATGATCATTTATCTTTCAAATGATTATATAGTGTAGGAAAAAATAACAATTTTGTATGAACTGTTTATAAGAATTAAATAAATGCTTAGGTCAGCAACTAGTTTCTAATAATACACTTTAAGAAAGCTTTGTTTTAAATTTATATGAGTGTGTCTATATATTCAGTGACTCTGGATATTGGTTATAATTGCCCTTGAGTATTTACTGCTGTTTTTCTCTGGCAAATTATCTTAGTGTCTATCTTAGTGTTTTACAAAGCTAATATGGAACTGGAAAGGGAAATGTTCATACTTTAATCTTTATATAATACAGATACCTGTATATGTTATATGTGTGCATGTGTATGTCTTTGTGCAGGTATATATGCAGATATATGTGTGTTCATGTGTGTGAAAATGTGCATGCATGTCTATATCAGATTTGCTTCTTTTCAGAAGTCCCTCATTTATTCAAGGGATGTTCTCTTTTAAAGACTATAGTTTGTGCTGTTATATTCAAGTCCTTGTCCCAGAAATTTATAGACTGTATTTAAAGCTATTGAAATATATATCTAGTGCTGAATAATTAAGTCACATTTAAGCATATTGTCTTTTCTATATTTGTGATCGTATAAATTGTCTTTAATATGTGTGTTTCTATAATAAGGCATAATACGGTGATACATTTTAAATAGCAATAAGCAAATTGCTTCTTTAAGTTATAATAAAACAATGCTTACTGCAGCAATTCATAAACTAATATTTGCAAAGGAGGTAAACAAAAAATAAAATCCTTAATATGAGTGAAACCCTTTGCTAAAATATTTCAGTGTAAAACTTCACTTTCTCTTCGTGACATTACTGGTAAATACAATTCATCCTGTGGCTTCTCCTAAGCCAGATTCTGCTCTTCTTCATCTTTGTTTCTTGGAATCTCTAGGGACACCCTGTCCTTATTCCTTCTCATTAAAGCTCACACTGTGCATAATCTAATTTTTGAAGTTGTCTTGAGCCATGATTGATTTCAAATGCTGACCTTATACCCCTACTTGCTCGATTTTCTTGAAAATGTATACTCAGATCTGTGCCATGCCCAGTGGCTACTATGTCAAGTCATGGGAGCTGGGGTGCAGAGATCCACAGTCAGACATTACGCGGAAAGTCTAAATTGGAGGTCCTTCTTTGGAGCCCCTTCCCTCTGAGCTTGGAGAATCCTACAGAATAGAGAGAGGGAAGTTTTAGGAGTCAGCGGAATGGAGGAAACTGGTAAGACATGGCCTACTGAATCAACTACGTAGGGCCTACATGGGCTCACAGGCACTAAAATGCAAGCACTTGGCTTGCGTGATTCTATACCAGGTCCTCCATATATTATGGCTGTTAGCTTCGTGATTTTGTAGGCCTCTTAATAGTGGGAACAGGTGTGTCTCTGACTCCTTTAAGTGCTGTTGGGACTCTTTTTCTTCTATTGGGTTGCCTTGTTCAGCCTTGATAATACAGCTTTTCTCTTGTTTTACTATGGCTTGTTTTGTTCTGTTTGGTTGTTGTCTCTTGGAGACCTGTTCTTTTCTGAAAGGAGACAGAGGGGTAGAGAATCTGGAGGTGGGAAGGTGGGGAGACAGGGAGGAACAGAAAGAGGGGAAACTGTGGTCAGGATGTATTGTATAAGGGAAGTCTATTTTCAATAAAAACAAACAAACAAAAATTGTATTGAATATACCATACATCCCAACAAACAGAAAAATTAAATGTATAGGAAAAGATGTATAATAAAATTCTTTCCATTTTAAGACTGTCTGTTTTTTTTTTTAAATTAATAGTTAAAAATGCTCTGGGCAAAGTAGAACCCTGTCATGATTCGTGGATTTATTATCAACACAGTTCTTTGTGGTACAGGTAGCAAGTAAATGCACATTATTTTACTTGGTTATTATGTTGGGGAAGTCATTGTTTTGTTTTCTATGATGTTATAGAGGGGAAAGATACATCAAAGGGCAGGCAATTTCATATACCCAGTTATTTCTTATAAAGCCTGAAATTTATAAATATATGCACGCATACATATACTCATTGATGAAATGCTTGCTTTATATGTAATTTGGACTCTTTGAAGTATAATCTGTGATTTCATAGATTCTATTTTAGGCCTTTCTGGAAGTTGCCGATCATGATATGTAGAGGCGTCTATTTAAATTCTGAATCAGCAAAATTCTAAATATAGAGGGGATCTGGAATTAGATCCAGTCTGGAAAATAAAGGCAAAGAACTTAAGTGGACAAACGTGAGAGACAATTAAAAAAGCTAAAAGGTCTATATGAAAAAAAATGTTGAAAATCCAATATCACTCATCACCATGGAGATGCAAACCAAAACCAGAGGAGCTCTCACTTCACAGCCATGTACATGGCTACGACAAGAGATAACCAGCTTCAGGCTGTAGAGGAAAAGTGATGCTGGTGAGGCTTAGTGCGGATGTAAGTTGATGCAGCCATCAAGGCACACAGAGTAGAGAGTTCTAAAGAAAATAAAATTAGACCCTTTTACATGAGACAGTGATCCCTCTGCTCTGAATACATACAACGATAATATCTTCTTGACCCGATAATTGATCATAATCAGTAATTCCTTCTGTTAATAATCGCAAAGGTGTGGTGAAGTTAGAGTTGTGGATAAATGCAAATTCCTATAATTTAGTTTGGGGGTTATGATTAATCTGATTTAGTTTTATGTTAGACGTTATGAAATAAACGAAAAACGTGCTCTGCATTACAATGTCAATGAACACATCTATTGCCTGTGGGCTCTTACTTCTTCTAGATATGTTGCAGAGTTACAGATAGTTTTCAATAATCAAGTACAAGAAAAATAAAATATGCATGTGCTTCTCAAGTTTGTGTTATTCATTGATATCAAATCAAACCTTATAAAATAACTGTCCATCTGCACAAAATGAAGACTGGCCTTTGGACTCTTGACACTTATAAAATTCTATGGAAGGATGACTCTAGGACATTATTTGAAGAAACTTGAACTTACAGTTAAGTACTAGTATCTTCAAATTCTTGTTTAAAGTCTTCCATAGGTAGGCATTAGACATTGCTTTCTGAAGCCATGTTTCCCAGCTGGCCTTGCTTTCTAGAACCAGCCTGTTGACAGTCAGTGTTGTCAAATGAAGGGCTGTATTAATGGGAATATTTGGATACATAGTTTAAGGTTATTTTAATTTCGTAGGAAAGGTTGAAACCTATCAGGAAGCCTTTACAAACATACTTGGCTCACTAATTTTCATTTATATAGGTGCATAAGCCATTTGTGAAGCTTGCAAAGTGAATGTGGGGGTTGATGTAGAATTAGGTGACACAGCAATCCCTTTGTATCACCTTTAGAGGGTATTACTTTCCCAAAGTATTAAACAAGAGTGAAACCATTCAAATCCCTGGAATGTCAACTGCAAATGTTATCTCTGACCTATAATTAGTGGAAGATCTTTGGATTATTAAGACGAATGACAGCACATGGAGGAAAGCACCATAGGAACTATAATTTAAAAAAATGTACAAGGGAAGGCATTAAAAGGAGCTCTGGGAGAACTAGGAAAAGTTAAGTACCACAAAGCACTATCTTGAAACAAGTAGAAATGTGGTCATAGATAAAAAGAAAATCAGATTAAGAAGATAGCAAATAGTATTGTCTTGCAGTCCTTTTTAAAAATTAAGCTTGCATCTAAAAAGAAATACAAATGCTTCCTGTTACTAAAGTGCTTTTTTGGAGTAGTTCAGTTTGCCAAACAAAACAACAACAACAAAAAAATCAAAACTTAACTAGAGTTAAAAATAAGGTTGATGATAAAATATCATGGCATTTAAGCATTATATTTAAAAACATAAGCATGGAAAATATTCTGTTAGAAGAATTGGCAGTTAAGAACTATAGGAACATCTCTACTATTTCTAGAAAATTCTACATTAAATACAAGATTGGATTCGAAACAGAAAGTGTTCTCCACTTTGCTTTTAATAGCTCTACTATGGAGCAACACAGTAGGCATAGATGAGGTAAGTGATGGTTTAGCCATTGGGAAGAGCCATCACCAGAGGTGTGTCAGCCAGTGTTTCTTAGATAATTAAGGTTACCTCTGCTGTGGAAAATATTTGAAGCTGCCATACTATTAAAGCCAAGAAGTTACTGCAGTTAGACACTGACCCTAAACTCTCCCGATATGGCACTAAAGTTGGATTTCAAAAACTTTTCTATAGTCATTATTTAACAAAGAAGCAATGGAAGACTGTTTCCATGATGAATACAGTGATTGGGGTGATAGCATATCGTTTGCCTAGCTCTAAAACTGTCATTGGCTTTGGAACCAAGTTGAGCTACCAGGAGTCTGTGCACTTAGCCAGCTTTTGAGTTGCTTCTTTTCTCCAAAAGAATGGAGCCACTTTTCTGGACCTGGCCGAGCTGGAGGCGCCATCATGGGTGTTGACATTCGCTACAACAAGGACCGGAAGGTTCGGCGCAAGGAACCTTCCAACCTTGGAAGGTATATGTCCAAGAGCCAGGACATATACCTTCGGCTGCTAGTCAAGCTGTACAGGTTTCTGGCCAGACAAACCAACTCCACCGTCAATCAGGTTGTGCTGAAAAGGTTGTTTATGAGCCTCACTAACCGGCCACCTCTGTCCCTGTCACGAATGATCTGAAAGGTGAAGCTTCCTGGCCGAGAGAACAAAACAGCTGTGGTTGTGGGGATGGTCACAGATGATGTGCAGATTCTAGAAGTGCCCAAGCTGAAGGTGTGCGCACTGCGAGTGAGCAGCGGTGCCTGCAGTCGCATCCTCAAGGCTGGGGGTAAGTTCCTCACCTTTGGAGTCTCCCAAGGGCCGAGGCACCGTGCTCCTGTCTTGTCCTCTGAAGGGCCGAGAGGTGTACCGGCATTTTGGCAAGGCCCCAGGGACCCCACACAACCACACCAAACCCTATGTTCGCTCCAAGGGCCAGAAGTGTGAACGTGCCAGAACCAGCCTAGGCTACAAAAGCTAACCCTGGATCTTACTGTTATCAAAAGACTTTGGATGTTGGAGGGGAGGGAGGAAGGAGCCATCCTCATTCTCTACTTAAGGAGGCATGAAAGACTGAATTGTTTTCCTAAGTGTGAGGGGAATCCAGTTGCTCACACTATCTCCAATCTTGGAGCTAGACGAGAACTTACTGTAGGTGCGTCTTGAAATGAGTAAAATTTCTTGATGGGACATGGCTCGTTTTTCTATCACAGACAATGGCTCATTGACTTTATTGATCATCAGAAAAATTCAAATCTTATTTATAATTGACTAAAGATTAAAAGCAAGGTATGAACATTTTCGCATTCATAACCTTCAATGTTTGTTTCTCTGTGGCACACAAACTTCTTACGGTTATTAAAAATGTCCTTTCAATTTCGTTCTTTCTTCCTTTTTGAAATTTTTAAAATTTTTATTTTTTGGCTTCTCTGCCTTCATGTTACCCCACTGTAATGTTTTATGTTCAAGCCGGAAAGCTTTATTCCACACGGAACCTTACATTTCTTAGAATGGCAAGATGACCAGACTATTTACCAACCCTCTGCTTTGTCATTTTAAAATCCATCAGTTTTATCAAAATACTTCTGCGAGGTTTTTACGTTTAATGACATTTTCTGTGCTAGGCTAGGGAGAGACGAGAAAGCCAAAGCAGGCAGGGACCTGTGCAGCCTTTGCCACCTTATCTTATGGGCAGATAAGACAGTCTCTTCATGTTCAAATAGTAGTTTGTCTTTGCCATTTTATGTCATTTCTGATCCCAGAAAACCTTTGTGGCCTCTCCATTCTCAGGCTGTGCGGAAAAAAAAGATAATTCATCTCTGTCATTTTTAAAGTGACTATTATAGAGAATGATATCCTGGAAATGTCTCTCCCAATGGTATGCTTCCCATGAACACATTAATTATCCATTAGTATTGTAACTGGATTTGTTAATAGCAGCAAAAACCAAATTGTTCACCCAAGAATGGGGCACAGGATGACCCACTAGTTATGTGGGTTCTCAAGTGCACACAGCGGCTAGTACCATGATAGACCACTAGAAGCCACCTGCATTTCCATCACATTTCCCTTTCCTCAGACAATGATAAGATTTACTGCCTGAGAGCATTGCTATTATTCTTAAGAGGGTTGTTGCAAGGCTTTCTGCAGGCAGGCCATTTGCAGGAAAGAACCAGGATGCCCCAGGAAATGCTTAAGAATTGAAGTTACCAGAAACTGTGCTCTTAAGAGTTTACTGGCTTTCTCAGAAGAGAAAAATTATGCAAATATGTGCTATTTATTCAGGTATTCAATTTATAATAAACTTTAGCATTACTATGTAAGTTCCAGGAATGTTATATATATATTAGAAAAAAAAACTAGGCATCATGAACATATACTATGTTGAAGACTTTTGCTTTCCAGCTTTCATTTTTTTTGTCTAAAGATAATCCTTTAAAAGTATATTTTCAGTTATTTACCTTTTCCTCAACCAGCTCTTTTCCTGGGTAAACCCTCTGTAAAAGCTACGTCTGGGATGGATTCATTAATTGAATGACGGTACTGTTGCTGTTTTGAGAAATAAGGAGATGAGTTGACTTTGGCCAGGGAAGCACAAGGATAGTCTTTTGGAAAGAGTGTTATGGTCAAGGAAATTGCAGAAGCAGAAAGAGCTATAGGCTATCACAATTTAAAATGTTTCTGAGACGGTTGCAGTGCTGCTGTGCTGTGTCTAAGGAAATGAAGAGGAAACATGGGATTCTCAGATCAACATTGATCTATCTACCAAACCAACCTACACTCTAATCTACCCACCTCTGGACTTCTGTTGTGTGAGACAAATATTTTCATGATTCAGTTAGTTTTAAACAGGGTTTCAGTTCCTTATACCTGTGAATATTTTATACTAATCAGCAACTTAATGCATAGGTAGATTAGATATTAGCTATCAATATGTTTGATTTATTAGAAAAAATTTCTAAGAGATGTATTCATTTAATCAACGTATGGACAAAAGGGAAGTGGGAACGTAGGAGTGTCAGAAGAAGATGTGGGCATTTAGTGTGGGCTTTCCAGGCAAAGACATTTCCAAGCATTGTCATCTGCATTTGTGGTGAAAGGCTCTAGAGCCAAACATTCCATAGCTATTAGTATAAGAAAATAAGACATGCCATTCCCTGATAGCAATCTTTCCTTCCTTTCCATTTTAAAAGATTGTGCTTTACAAAATAAATATTTATTCTTTGAATACAGATGAAGATTTGGGAAATAAAGCAGGCATAAAATACTCCAAAATTAACTGAAGTTGACTTAGAGAATGCATTGTCCACAGTTTCATGGACCAGCTGGAGGGTCCTCTGCCCTGCAGGGTGCTGTCCAGCAGTTCTGACGGACACTTCCTCTCCACCCCTCTGTTCACATTTACTACATTCTCCTCAGCTATTTTCAAACTTTCCACCTCATTTTAAACTACGTATACATATTTATAGCTTTATACTAATCAACATATATTAGTATAAGTGTATATGTATGAAGTCATGTTTTGAATGTTGCTTTTTAAACAGTGTTTCACGTTTGAATTTTATTACAAAGTACTGAAATTTTTATTAAAAAGATAATTTTTCACAAAATCACATGACAAAAATTTAGAAGTCATTGTTGAAAACTGAGCATTTTGTTTATCAAAATTGTATGCTATGCATCTGCAGTTTTGTTTTCATGCTATTTTATAGGTAGTATAGGATGCTCCAGATTTTGAGATTGCCTCATCAAAAAATAGTGAACCTTTGTGATTGATTATATTTAAATACAGCTTCAATTTCTAGTCCTTAACAGTTGATGGAAAAGAATTATTTATTACTTTTAATGTATTTCAAGTGATTGCATTTATTTAGAATGCTAATAAAAATTAAAGTCTTTCAAAATGTTGATCTATGTTTGAGTTTTGCATATCTTCCTATTTTATGGTACTTCTTTGCCTTAATGCACTTTTTTCTGAAGAATTTAATTTAAAAATTTATCACTTTAGTTTCTTTAAGATGTAAACTTTCACACAAAATTCTACTTATAGAAACACACTTTTCTACTTCAAGAATGTTTAGGGAGATTGAAAATAAATCAAGAAAACTACGGTGTCCTAAAAATCACCTTTTTTTTTCCCAAACTCACATACGCATTGGCCCTGAACAATCTTCTTGTTTTAGTTCAACAAATAAACAACATTGTTCTTGGGGGTTCAAAATGAATCTGTCTTCTTTAGTGGTTTTATATACCCCTCCCCATCTGTTAAAATCTTGTCTAAATCAAACTACCTGAGAGTTTATTTGGTGTGCTATTACAGCTAGGTTCTCAGGCTAGCACTTTCGGAAATGTCACATGTTGTCCACTTCAATCTCCATCCCCACCCCTAACTCCATTTGCACCCCTACCTCCATCCCCACCCACACCGCCATCCACACCACTATCCCTGCCCCCTGGGTATCTTTACCTGAAGGGCTCAGATCAGCCCAGTGGTAAAGAGAGTGGTAAAGACTTCACTAATCCTAGGAACATTTCTTCCTGTCACAGCTGGTGAGCATCTCATGGAAGCAATGTTTCATTTAACACATTTGGGAAGGTATCATCTTTAATAAGACCTCATCAATCCAAATAACCATTAGAGCCTTTACTGTTAAGAAATAAATTTGTAGTCACTGAACTCCTTTATCTTTAGAAAACATTTTAATTGGGAATTGTCTCATTTTTGTTAAGAGTATCCTTGTTGATAAAGAAACACCTTAGTTGACATCCGAGATAGCAGAGAGTTTGGTTTGTATTATCTTTTTACCTGTGTCAATTTAGCTGACTGTTTCTAGTGTGAGTTGAGAATTGGCCAAACAAAAAGTGTGAATTGAAGTAGTAACGATGGTCTTAACAAAGCCAAGAGGCGTTTTTGTTTTGGTTTTCATTTGTCTGTCCTTTTATTTGTCTCAAGGCAAAGGTAATTTTGAAGCATTTCTTTCCCCTTACAATGGCGCATGCAGAGGAGCATTCTAAGCTTCACTGGAGATGGGTAGCAGAGCCCGGTGTCTCACTGACCTTCCTGCAGCCCTAGGATTCTGAAGATGGTATCTACTCTCAGGAGCTGTCACTGCATGATCTATTGCTTGATAAAGAAAGAGAGGCTGTACTCTCTGACCCTGGCTCCACCAGGCCTGGAACAAAGCTTCATATTCTAAACTGTAAACTGGCCTGCTGTGCTGCCGTTAACTTCCTACATGTACATGGGAAATGCTTCTCAATTTATTTAAAATGCTTAGATGTTCAAGTGTCTTTTACCACATTAAAGGATGCTATTCATTTTGCTCCCTTAAGCTCCTCATCCTTCCCTGAAGTTACCCATCCCTTGAAATAATAATAAGGGTACTGTTAGTGAATTTTTGTTTTTTTCACCAAAAACTAAAGAGAAATGAACAACTAAGGTAACATGTTTTTTTTTTCACGTTATAGGTATCTATGTTTCAAAGATGTGTTTTGCAGTGAATTTAGTTAAAACAGATGGATCTTAGAAACTGCATTTTCTGCTTTGACCTTTCCACAATAATTTTATCAGTAACCTTAAAGATAGGAAAATGAAGGTGGAAGAAGTTGAACTTAATTTGATTTTGTCAGTTGCTGCTCCTACGGTTTCAGAGTGACGCTGCCTCTTCCGACCTGTGGGTAATGAACTCACAAGGTATCTGTGGAAAAGCAAGTTTCCCAAGTACACATTGTGCTGTGATTGGGTAACAGCCTTCCTGGCTCCTGGACTTTCAACTTCTGTCACTGTCTGTTCTTAAGAGTTTGTTCCCGCCATGCCCTTATCTTGTAAGCCAGTCTTTCTCTCTCTAGAGGGAAAGGCATGATCTGGAAGGAAGCTCCAATCCCATTTCCTGAGGGAATCTGAGCTGCTTTTCTTTATGACTCACCATCTTTCTTTAGAATTCCCATAGTGCTTTGAGTCACAGAATTTCTTAAGTAATCACACACAGTTTCATGTAACTTACCTGTAAAATTTTTGTTTTCTGGTTGAATTCTTGCATCATGATGTCATAGACTAGTTCTTGGTTCTCTCTAATGTCCTCCACAGCGTGAACACATAGTAGGTGCACAAAATGCTCGTTAGTAGACTGTGGTTCTTTCTTTATTTGAGAAGATGATATTCTTTAAGAAAATGCTATAATATAACTAGATAATCTAGCCTAGAATCACACCCCTAAATTTATTTGCTTTAACCTTCGGGTAAATTATGCAAATTGATCTGTTTGTTAAATGAGAATAAAATGCCCTCCTATTCTCTGCATTGCTGCTCTGTGGTAATTAAATACATAGTCTGTGTAAAACATGGAGGAACTTGAGAAAAACCCAAGTAGTTTTGTTATTAACTCAGTTAAAGTTTTTTTAATCTAAAATACAATTTTTGAAGAATATTAATATACAAGAATTGGGACTGGGGAGAGAAATAGAGACCTTTCCATTTATATTTCCTTTAAAAATTATTCTTACATTTATTTATTTTGTGCATGCATGTGAGTGAGTGAGTGTGTGTGTGTGTGTGTGTGTGTGTATGCGCTACAATCTATATGTAGAAGTCAGAGGACAATTTACACAAGTCAGTTCTCTAAATCACTTGGTAGATTTAGAAGATCAAGCTCAGGTCATCAGGTTTGGCACCCTGTGCCTTTTCCTCACATCACATCAGCCCCTAAATTTATAATTTAAATAAATCTCTAATCTTCCTTTGATATTTGTTTCTCAATAATCTGAGTAATTCAGCTTTCATATCAATAATGTCAAAATCATCATTTCTATTTCTTTACAGGTGTATCTGCCATATGCGTGTGCTCTTGTACCTGAGATGCATAGTCTGAGTCAGAGCATTTGTCTAATATGTTTCAATACCTTTGTCCATCATTTAATTTTATGTAACTAGAGACCTCTGTCAAATTCCTTTTTATAGATCTGAAGACTCCATAATCAAAATTAATAGGCTGAAGAACTATAAAAAAGTAATATTTTTTTTATTTTTCATGAAAAGCAAAAAGATAAAGACACACTACAGTTTTGTGCCCATTCCCTTAGTATTCATGAAGGGCAGAGGACATATGACATTTAGATAGCTCCCATGAGAAGGCCTTCATTGTCCAGACCTGCTCATTTATAGCTTCATGTCCCTACTAGAGAATAAAGATCAGTTATCCTTTGATACCTTAGCTGGTGCTAGGAGGTGTATGCAGATATCAATTAAACCCTAGTCCAGAGCAGCAGGGCTGTGTCATCGCTGAACAAACTAGGTCACCAACTTATCGACCCTAGACTTTGGAGCTTAAGGCTCGAAGTACTCAATATTTTTTTTTGTATTTGTATAGCAGAAAAATTATAGGAAAATATTTTATTAATTTAATGGCATCTTGGAACTTAATTGTTGGTACTTTAAATGCCAGAGCCAATACTTAGACTAAAACAACAGAGAGCAATTCACTTTGGCAAGTTTGCAAAATGTCTTAATGATTTTTCTCCCACAGGATAAGCCCATCATTTCTCTCAGCTACATTATAGATATACTTCCTGAATGCAAATTTAATATGTTAGGAAAGTCTGACTTCGAAAGAAGTAGTGGCTCTGAGTAGCTAATTCCACGAGGCTGCGAGGGTGAACTACTACGGTTCTATCAGTGGGTTTGAAATCTTTGTTTAGCTGCCTTTTTAATTTTTTTAATATCAGGTTTCCTGGTCCCAAAATCATCCAAAGAAGAAGAGGACTGAAAATGAATGCTTTATTTACTTTGACAATTCTATGAAGAAATGTTAAGCTCAACTTCGGTGATGTAGCAGTGACAGAGAGTAGCAAGGAAATGCATGCTTTTACATAGCTAATAATGTACATTAAACTTTCCTCCAAATAACGAATTGTTTATTTCTGTCACGTCATGTCTGAATGAGATGAAGCAACAAGTAAGGCAGGATGCTGTTCGCACAGGCTTTCTATCATGCACACACGAGTATGTTCTGAGAAAAATGTTTTTCTATTGTGGTGTGGTCTATGTTGCTCACCTCCCTTATTGTCATACTCCAAGGCTTCCTTTTGCTACATGAGAAAAAATGATGCTCCCAGAACTGAAATCTCCAAATCTCATTAGGTTCTTCAAACACAGCTGCAACCCTACCAGCACAATAGATTCATTTTACTTTGAGAGAGCAAAAGATTAATCTTGAGGAAAAAATATTTTGCATGAATAAGATGCCTGGTAAATATTTGTCAGTTGTCCTATTTGTCTGACATTAAAATAAATAAATCATGAACACATAAAACAGTTCTCAACTTTTTTTAATGGCCATTTCTCTCTTTTCACTTAAAGCCCTTTCATCTGACAGTAATAAAATCTGTTCTTGGCATTTGAACAGATTTTCTTGTGACTTTTTCCAGATGGCATAGTTCTGTCACCATAGACTATTGAAGATGGAAGGGAGAGCTCGGATCATGAAGTTCTCCAAGGTAGCCCCTGCGGGCAGCATTTGTGTCATTTGGGAAAGCTTGTTGAAGATGCAAATTCACAGTCTCTACTTCTCCAGCAAAATCAGAAACCCTGGGAGAAGGGGCCTGCTGAGGATTGCTGTAATGAGACCAGCCCCAGGATGGTTCTGAAGCCCACTGAAGTTTGAAACATGCCGGTCAGGTCCCGTCATTTTGTTTTATGGGTAATAACATTGAGACCAGAACTAACTTGGCCATCTCATTCTATGCTCTTACATCACACATGCCTTCACATTCTGTCGATCTGCTTTCACCTTCTAAATTGGTATTTCTAGAGCCTTCCAAAACCCCATTTATCCAACTGCCTCCTCCCCATCTCCACCTGGGTGTTTCACAGGTGCCTCATGATTACAGGTACAAGCCAACCTCTCATCCTGTTCTCTGGTGTTAAACATCTCAGGAAATGTGTGTTCTTTGATCAGTTATTCAAACCACAAACCCCAGGAATCTTCCCAACCTGTGCTGTTCACGGATTCCCCTTTATGCAACTCAGTCATCGTCAGGTCCACTTCTAAAATAGTGTCGAAATCATCCCTCTCCCTGTGCAGTTCATTGCCACCCTCTTTCATTTCTGTCATCTTCAGTTCCTCCACTGACCCTTCTATAGATGGGCTGTGGTGACTTTTAATGTCTGACCATACAACTGATTGTAATTGTCAGCTCACTGTTAACCATTTAACAGATCTCCACTAGACATAGGCTAAAATTCCAAAGTCTACAAGATGCTTTACTCAGCTACAACACAGTGCCCATGCTAACCCATTCCCCACTGCCTTCCTTTTATTTCTCAAACGTGAAGAGTTTACCCTGGGGTGTAGCAAATGTGATTCTTTCTGCTTGAAAATGCCTCTCTCTGCTTCTAAACTCCTTCCTGACCTCTGAAGTTAAAGTCAGTGATCCTTGGTACAGGCTTTAAATAATGATGTGATGTGGAAGTTTTTTCATATATACTGCTTTTGGGGTTAGTATAAGATAATATTAATACTATAAACACTATTATTATATGTTTTTACTATTAAGTTCAATTTCTGTGATCTGATATATGGCCAGCTGTCCATGCTTTTGAAGCTCCCAAGGGATTCTTCTATGCAAAACTAAGAATGCCTGGGTTCAATGCTACAACTTCAGGGAGTCTTTCCTACTTCTGCAGGTTCTGGTTAACAAATTTTCATTTATAGTATTTATTTGTGGCTATTACGATAGCATTTGTTACTGCTCTAGGATTACAGAGTTCATGAAAGTGAGAACAATTAACTTTGCTCACTTCTGATGCCAATAATGATGCTTTATAGCACAGAGTTTGAACCCCATGAAATATTGTGAAATAAATTGATAAATAAAATAAAAGATTTTTAAGCCATGTCCTGGTAGAAGTCAGATTAAGCCCAAGCCTTCTGACCTTTGGGTCTGTTATATCAGGTGGGGAAAACATTTCAGTCTTTAGGGAACTTTTTAGTCTCATTTGCTCAAATTAGAACAGTTCCACTATAGCCCAGAATGCTGTCTGCTTCTTTTAATAGGACCCCTTCAACAGATAGCTATGTCTTGCTTCATTTCTGAACCCTAAACCCCAGATTACTTCTAATGTCTCTTGAGGGTATCTGGAACCTTCCTAATAAATATCACAAACTTTTAAAAAATTTAAATGTGTTTAACATTAACTTCAGTTCTTACGATCCAGAGATAACAGGAAATGGACAGGGTGTCGGGTGTTCAGTGGTTTATGTTTATATCAATACAATTTTCCTTATCAATGTGTCACTTTATATTAAAATTCTATCTGTCATTTGAATGTATAGCTATGAATAAAGAGGGGAACAAATTTACCATTCAGATATTTGTGATAATTTTTTGTTTAGGGGCTAAAAAACTGCTTTAGGCCACGAAAGCTAAAATTACATATTTTCAGCAAAGTCCAGCAGTCTTGGTAATAGCTAAGCAGGACTCCTCCTGTCTCCTAGGTCCTCACAAATCTTTGTCAGTGGCATAGGAATTCTATTCACCTAAGAAGAAGTTTATTATATCTTCCCAGCAAGGGACTCACCAAGCTTTCTTATTTTGATTGTTGGACCAGGAATTGTAAGTTTTGACAAACTCTATCACCTGGAACAAAGACTTAAATATGGCTCTAGTTTGAATATGGATTGTTTTCAATTTAACTCATGTTAAAATTGAGAACATACAGCCCTGAGAGGTGAAGATTTAATTAGGTCATGGGGCTATGCCCTCATGAAGTGACTGGTGTGTTTTCCATGAGATCTGGGTGTTTCTTAAAATAGTTATTACCAAAAACAAGCAACTACTTGGTTGCCTTTCATATATATTCCACCACAGTATACTTATCAACAGGCCATCATTTTCTCAGACTTCATAAACTTAGACTAAAATGGACATGCCTTGTTTATAAATTATTTTGTTTGAGGCATTCTGTTTCAGCAACAGAAAACAGACTAATATAGATATTATGTATGATTTTGAACTTTATTCTCACTTCTTAGACCACAAGTTATATAACAATAACTAAACATATCAGCCATGCCGAGTCATATTATAAGCATACAAAGAGGAACAACCATGATCATTTGTGTAATCTCTTATTTCAAGACTGGTGGAAGGGCTTGCAGCTAGTCTGGGTATAACTAACTGTAATCTTCACAGGACAATATTTTCCTCTAAAGGAATTTAGAAAATTCACATTTTGGTAATAATCATCTGCTTAGCCCCCCAAAAGCATATCTAGTTAACAATAGTTCATGAGCAGATAAGGACTAATTATATATATTATTATTCCAGGGTCAGGGCTGTCTCTGAGAACAGTGTCTCACAGCTCATTGGCTACTGTGGGCTATCTTGTCAACTCTTCCTTTGAATATTTTTATACAAAGTGATATATGTATTAATTTGTAGTGGTTTGTTAAATCAGATTCACTGACTTCACAGGAAACGATTTTAGATTAGTGTCTCAAACCATCAAATGAGCTAGCGAGATGGCTCAGTAGCTTAAGATAGCCAGGGACCATGTGCCATGTGTGGTCATCACAGTGCTGGTTTGTAAAGAAATAAATCTCGTCATTGTGAGCCCTGGGAGGAGGATAAAGCTAGAGACAGATTGCAGGTATCCTTCATCTATATCAGTGTCCTTAAACACCCAATACATATCTCTTGGTGGCAAGAGAAAGAGCCATGGGCTGAAGCAGAGGCTCTAGTCTTGAGTTTTCCCCATGTTCCCCATCTTCATCCAATAGCAGTGCAAGGCACTTACCCCATATCACCACATTGAGGAAGAGCCTTTTTGACACTTACTGAGTGTCTACTATGTGCTTGGTGTGGGTCCTTTAGGTAACTGAGAATCAGGTCCTATGCTGGCAGCCACTTAGAGACCAGTTACCCTGCTCCATCGATATATGCATGATGGGTGGGACAACCTCCTCTTTTAGAGACAGGGTCTCATGTAGCCCAGGATGGTCTCAAACTCAGTTGCTGCCATATCTCTTCACCCTAGTTCAATCCTGGGGAAATGAATGACTGAAGTCAGAGATGAAGGAAAACAACACTCACAGAAAAAGGACTAGGAACTGATTTCCTAGTTTTATGCTGTCTTCAAGCATTTGCTTGGCATCACCACACAGCACAGCAATTGCTGCCTTTGCCCAAGCAAGGCAGAGCTGAGTCACTGATTCAAGTGATAAGGGGCAGATATTTCCACATGTAATTGGAGGCAATAATTTTCCGCATAACACTAGTGTTCTTTGAAGTGTGTTCAAAAGAAATTGTATTTCATTTTAACATCAAAATGAATCCTAAAACTAAAAAAAAAGAAAATGAAAAATAAAACATGTGCTTTCAAGTCAACCAGGTGAAAGGAATGCTCCATTTAAAAAAGCAACCAATAATCACAAGTGATTGTGCGCATTGTGGAAGTGAGCTGCATATTGCCTCATTGGAAACTTGATATGTCTTTATGTACTCCACGAATCTGTTCACTTTCGGCACTATTAACTTGTCAGTTCTTAAAAAGACTTTTTCTTTCCGAAAATTCAAAGAGGGTTTATTACCTTTCAAGGAAATGATCTTTTAAATAAACACATTCTTAGATTGCATTTTAACGAGAAAGTTGTAAGTAGAATGAGGCAGGAGAGAGGCGACAAATCTCAGAGGCTACAGGGTGTGGCCTTCTTTGGCATGGCAGTACTGGCATTCCAAACAGAGAAATTGTGTGAACTCACTGCCTTGTTACAAATAGATGCTATGGTGGAACGGTCAAGTTTCCTAATTAAAATTTTTACACAAAAGAAACATAGGTTCCTGGAAATAGTTATGGTCCAAGTGAAAACCATACAAATTTCTAACTCAGATTTTTTTTAAAGATTTTTAAATACTGCTGTCTTTAAACATATCAGACTACAAACTAATTTCACAAACTAATTATAAGGGATTGTTTTATTGAACTTAGTGTTATATTTCATAGTGGTCTGTTTGCTCAGAAAAAGCATTTATTCACATGTTTGATAAATTTTATAGTACGATATGACTTCAAATATTATTTTGCAGATTAGAAAAATATTACTTAGGAATGTGAGTCCAAATGAATCATAAAACACACTAAGAATTGATAATATGTGATTAATTTCCCAGATGGCTCCAGTTCTCTCTTAGAGTAACTGATGTCCATTATTTGGAAGTGACTCTTTATCACAGAAAACTCAGTCTATGGTACCTGGTTGTCAGCCATAGGCTGATATGTCCTGAACGTTGGGATTTTGCAGGTCTGGTGTTAAGAGGCATTTGCTATATGGATTAGGATCTGTGTAAGCACTGGGCATATAGAAAGTTCTAGAAGATGATTCTGAGGTAGGGACACTCATCAAATGAGGAAGGCAGGTGTGAAGACAGTAAAATTGAATAAGTTGCATGGTAGGTACTGTTGTGGTTTGAATCAAAAAGGTCCCCATTGGCTCATATGTGTAAATGTTTGGTCTCCAGTTGCTGTAACTGTTTGGGAAGAATTAGGATGTGTGGACTTGTTAAAGGAGGTATGTCATTAGCAGTGGACTTTGAGGTTTCAAAAGCCAATGCCACTGTCAGTCTCTCTCTCTGTCTTCATCTATCTCTGTCTCCCTGTCTGTCTCTGTTTATGTCTCTCTCTGTGTCTCTCTTTGTGTCTCTCTCTGTGTGCCTCCTACGCAGATACAGATGTGATCTCTGAATTACTCTTCCAGCACCTTGCCTGCCTGCCTGCCATCATGCTCTCATTGATGCTGATAATGGACTCTAACCTCTGGAACAGTGAGCTCCAATAATCATTTTTTTCTAAGTTGTGTTGGTCATGGTGTTTTTCATGGTAATGGAAAAATAACTAAGATACGTATGAAAACTGAGCAATATGGAACTGAAGATGTGAATTAGGGAAAGTAAGTTTTGACTAAGAGCAGGTAGTTAAGTCCATGTTACCCAATGCCATATATGAGTATTTTCTGTCCTTCCATTGTTTCTTAGAATAGTTTGAGCTGAGCAAACAGTCAATTGTGAGACTAATACAAGTCAGCACAGACACTTGTCATCTTTGTGTAAAAATATCTGGAGAAGGGTGCACAGTTTTTACATAGCTGTGGCTTTAGTTTCAGTTTGGGCACTAAATCATATACTAATAAATTAGGCTTAAGTGCCTAAGAAGGCAATTTAATTTTTAGTTTTCAAACCCATCTCCAAGTAACCTTTCCCTAATGTCTATTAAGAGACAGAGGGAGATGATAAAATGACATTAAAATGAGTTACAAGCATCAAAATATATTGTTTTATTTTCTTTTTATTTTTTAATAAAGAACGATATTTCTTTTTAACCATTTTTTTACTGAAAATATTTTTTTCATACAGTATATTATGGTTACAGTTTCTGTGCTACCAGCTCCTCAAAGTCCTCTTCTCTTCCCTATTTACCCAAATTCAAATCCTTTTGTGCCCTCTTTCATTGGAAAACAAAGAGGCATCTAAAAAAGTAAGATAAAGCAAAAATAAACCTGAATATGTAAAAAAAAACCGAACAGGTAAAAGAGCAAAAGAAAAAGTACAAGAATTGCATAGATGCAGGGACACACATATATGCACACATAGACATTCCATAAAGACACAAAATTGGAAACCATAATATATAAGCAAAACACCTATAAAGGGGTGGAATACAGACAAAGCATTATGAGATAAAACAAAACAAAAACAAAAAATAAAATCAAAACAATAAAACACCCCCCTACACACACACAAACAAATAAGCAAACAAAACAAAGCCAACCAACCAATCAAAAACTTCCACAAGAACCATTGAGTTTGTTGTGTGTTGACTATCTACTGTTGGGCATAGGGCCTACCCTTAAGTGTAGCTTCTCAAGAGAATTTCCCTTGGAGAAAACTAATCCTTTTTTAGAGCTTATCAACTGAAGACAACTTCTAGGTTAGGGAAGTGGGCTTGTATCCCCTTTTACTCTTAGTAGTGAGACTCTATCTGGCTTAGATCTGTGCAGGCCTTTAAGTATGTTGTCATAGACCCTGTGATTTCATATGTGAATAAGTCCTCGTGTGTTTAGAAGATTATATTTCCTCATGTCTTCTGTACTGTGGAGAGCTGCTGGTTTGTCAGGCTGCTGTGTTATTGATCTCTCAGGGAAAACATGTTTTCACCCTGGCCTTCCCTGGAGGCAGGGATAAGCAGGACTATCCCTGCATCTCTGGAATAAAGCTTCCTCGATCATGGTAGATTATATTTTTGTTTTGTTCTTGGACTCACTTTGCAAGTAATTTATTGAGAATTTTTATATCTATTTTCATAAGGAAAACTCATCTGTAATTCTTTTTCTTTGTTGGGTATTTGTTTTCTTTAGATGTCAACGTGACTTCATAAAAAAAAAAAGACCCTAGAACTCATTGGCACAGGAGACTACTTCCTGAATAGAACACCAACAGCACAGGCTCTAAGATCAACAATCAATAAATGGGACCTCATGAAACTGAAAAGCTTCTGTAAAGCAAAAGATACTGCCATCAAAACAAAACAACAGCCTACAGACTAGGAAAGGATCATTACCAATCCTGCTTCTGACAGAGGGCTAATATCCAGTATATATAAAGAACTC
>CM053753.1:65375272-65401837 GCA_028658305.1 Pachyuromys duprasi
GTTCTTCAATGGTTTGTGTTTCAGTGCCTGCCTCCAGGTTCCTGAATTGCTTGAGTTCTTGCCCTACCTGAGTTTTTGTCCTAACTTCCCTCTGCGATAAACAGACATGGAGGTGCAAGGTGAAATGTCTTTCTTTCTCAGGTTACTTTTGGGCATGGTGTTTCTCATATCAATAAAAATCTTAAAAATATGTGAATAAATGAAATATTAAAATATCAGCTACAGTGATTGAATTTTATATAGTAAGCTATATAGTAAGCTATAATCCACACACTCTGTCTTCTTTTGTCTGGGTCTGTCTTGACCATGTTTTCCCTCGTTTACAAGCTTGTCAATATTACTTGTCTTTCCACCACTTTCCTATTTTTGGGAGTGGTGAACTTGTTCCTCTAAATAATAAATTTCGTACTTTTGTTATAACTCATGCTTGGAGTCTTTTTCATCAAGATCAGGTTTTTCTTTTTTCCTTTCTTTTTTTTTTTTTTTTTTTTTTTGTGTGTGTGTATGAGTGTGCACATGCATGCACACCACACTTGCTTGCTTTTCATTTGAGGATATGCACCATCTGTGTGTGAGAAGTCCATGGGGGAAAGAAGAGGGTACTCAATGTCCTGGAACTAGACTTACAGTTGGTAGTTGTGAGCTGCCAAATGGGTTCTGGGAACTCAGTCTGGGTCCTGGGCAAGAACAGAAAACACATTGTATCCATTTATCTTTTGATCCATCTCTCCAGCCTACCCACCCCACGTTTTATAATTTTGTTTTTATTACTTTTAATTATGTGTATGTTGTGTGTACTCCCATGGTCCCTCACACATGCTTGTTGATACATGCCCATGGAGGCCAACACTGTCAGATCCTGTATCACCCCGGAGCTAGAATTACAGGTAGTATTGAGTTGGCTAATATGGGCACTGGAAATTTAACTCAGATCCTCTGAAAGAGCAGTAAATGCTCTTAAAATTAAGCTTTCATTTCAGGTCTTTACTTTCAAAACTTATTTTTATTTTTGTGTATGTACCTGTGCAAATGTGTGAGGGTGACCACAGAGGCCATAAAAGGGTGGTGGATCCCTTGGAGCTGAGGTTACGGGTAGTTATGAGTTGTTTAAACTGGGTCCTGGGGACTGAACTTATGACTTGTGGTGGAACACTAATTATTCTTAAAGACTTAGCCATCTCTCTATCCTTGGATTAATGGTTCTTAACTGGAGATGATTTTGCTTTCCTGTGGGTGTTTGGAAATATTTTTAAACTTTTCAGTTGCCCCAGTTGAGGATGGGTGTGGAAGCCTATTGATATCATGTTGGCAGAGGAAGCTGATAACTAAGCTACAAAGCTTTTCTCTCTTCTACAGAGAATTACTCAACTTAAAATGCTGATATTGCCAAGAATGGAAACCTAGTAAGAATTTTTCTCATAGTTATTCCTGTATATTCGATAAGGCCCAGGTTTTGGCTGTATTTAAGACATTTGTGGACATCTTCTAAGACCATATGTTATAAATAGTTACACCTCTTTTAGCACATGGCACTATTTTATTAGCATGTATCTTTAACTATTTTTCTGATATTGAGACAGGGAATCATTATACTTAAAAATACGTCTTGCATACCATATTCATCTACTTTACTATTAGTTCCTCAAACTTGTATTTGGTAATAAGTATTTGTGAATGAATAACCAAAATTAGATGAGGCGACCAAGTCATAACTTAAGGCTCTTTATATTTAATGCATAAAACTTAAGCTCAAAAAACCCACAAAAATAATAATTAAATAATCCTTCAGTCCTCTGAGGTAATTAATTTGTTATTCACAAATGTGAGCTATATTGGAAAGGCTGTGTTTTAGATATCTTCAGAGGATCTTCAATTTTACTAAGTTTTGGAGAGACATAAGGACAATAACTTTACAATTAAATGTAAAAAAATAAAATAAAATAAAGATTGTTTGCCAGGCTTCTAGGTACTTGACCTGACTAAGGTGGCAAGGGAATGAATAAAAAAACAGACACTTAAACACACATAACACAGAAAATGTGGGGTTGGGTGGGTGAGCTATGCTCTCTCTGACAGAGAAAACAGAGGATCTGGAAGATCCATGCGTTTTTTAATATACTGTTGAACAAAGAATTGGGGACTTTTGCACATAGATAAATAATGAGCCAGGGTTTAGGGGGTACAGAGGATCAAGGAGATATTAGCTAATCTGCATGGGAACAGTCTGTAGGGGAGCAGTCCTCATGCTGTAAATACCCGGGAGAAGAAAACTATGGTGGACATTTCCTGCACATAGTGCTAGCATTCTCATACGGACAAGAAAGTGACAATGTCTTCTGAACCTTATCCCAGGAAGCTGAGAGGTGGGGAGGCATGCCATTTCCCCATGAGTCTGGGGCTAGTGTCCTTAATATGGTCATGACTGTGTCAATAACTCACATTTATCCAGGACTTCTTCTGCCTCACATGCATGAATTCACATGCACTAGCACCACACACACACACACACACACACACACACACACACACACACCAAAACAAAACATCCATGGATTCAACTGATGGCATAAAAACTGCAGAAAAGATTACCTTTGAAAGAGAAAAACCAAACTAGGTGTGTCAACTTCCACGTGGCTTTTCACCTAAAGACCAGTGGTTTGAAACTCAAGCAGAAACATGTGGTCATAATTACAGGAAGAGCTGAAGGGTGTCATGCAAGGCTGCCAGAGAAGGCAGTGTGCACTGTGATGGGAGGCTGAGGAAGACATTCCTTGGGCCTCTTGAAAGCTCAGTCCTTTACTCTTGCTTTCAAAATGTATTCAGTTGACCTGAACAGCATTCAATCTAGGGTTAATTATATTTCACTATTGAAGCAAGACTTTCCTGAACACTCTATGTAATGTCTTCAGGTGAGTGTTTATCAGCATAGTTAGGGTGAAGAGGGATTACTATCATTAAGATATGAAATCTGAGGACTGTTCCATTTTATATTTTTTAAAAAGGTATTTCCACAGGCAAGTGACCCATGGAGAATTGAGGGGAATCCTCCATAACTCTCAAAACTCTCCAGAGCTCTGCTATGCCCACTTTACCTGTCTTTGATTCCCCACTCCCTTTCCTGAGCAAAAGCAGGTGAGCCCTTGTCTGCTTGGGTTTCCTTCTTGAAATGTGGCCTGAACATTATTTGAAGGTAACAATCCTGATAATTTAGTGATCATGTTATTTATTTATAATGATTTCTGTGAGGTCATTGCCCTTTGTTGCTTGATGTTCGCCATCTTGAAAATCATTTTTATCTTGGATTTTATCTATCTGTTGCTAATTGGGAGGTAAATTGCTCTTATTAATTCTTGACAGAAAGCATGAGGAGAGTCCCCACAAGCTTTTTAAAAAGAGTACAATGGGTCAGGTAATACAACTCTTGGTCTCAAAAATGGAAAAGACCTAAAAGAAATAAACAAAGAAGAGAATATTTTATATCTTGTGAAAGAACAGAGATGATCTGCATTCTTTTCAAGCTTCCATATTGACACATAATAGCACTTGTATCAGTCTCAAAAGCAAGGCCAAAATAATTATAGAAGGCCTGAAACAGAAACATGTTTATATCTTTAATGAATTTTTAGATACATTTTAAGTGTACCATATAGTATTGTTGATAGTCACCATGACATATACAAAATGTCTGAAGATTATTCCTTCCCAATGGAAATGTGTTCTTCAAGAGATACATTCCCAATCCTCCTCCCAAATTTCAAAAAAACTCCATTTTGCTCTCTACCCCTCTGAATTCATTTTTAATATATTCCACAGATAAAAGGCATAATACAATATTTGCATCTTTTTGGTTTATTTCATTTAATATAATGTCTTTGGGATCATAGAACTTTTGTTGATTTGAGTTTTATGTTTGCGTATTTACCACATTAAAAATAATTTGAGGCAGGTTCTAGTGGTGCAAGCCCTTCACCTTAGCAATTGGGTGAATAATGCAGAAGGACCTAGGGTTCCAGATCAGCCTTCATAGTGGGATCTTGTCTCAAAAGAGCTAACAAAACAAAACAAAACAAACATTATTAGAGACTTTTTGCAAGCTTATTTATTCAAAATAACAATGTAAGTCTTTTTATTTCATCCCCTCTCTCAAAAGGAACCATATGTTCCAAAAATTAAAAAGTGTTTGTAAGAAAGTCAGGCTTTCTTAAATTCCTCAAATGTCTTAAGGTCAGGTTTAATGGGCACAGCTGGAGCCTCCTTGTCTCCTGTAAACCACTGTGCTGTCAGATGCACACCATCTATCCTCTGGAAAATTCCACTCTACAGCTAGAGAATATGTCCAAAAAACAAAAACACCCCCTTAGTGTTATTATGGAAATGGAAAACACTGACTTGGGGACCATACTTCTAGATCCCTGGCACAAGATTCTTGAGTTCCTTCTGTCATTTGCACTTCTAGGTGAGTTGCTGCTGTCTGTGAGTCCAGAGCTGTGTCATCCAGTTTAACATCTTCCTCTCTTCTTGGAGAAGCAACCTGTCTTTAGGTAGCACACTTTGTACTCTCTTTGTTAGAAATCCCCAGCATGGCCCAGAGAAATTCTGCTTTAGTTCTGGGATCTAGAATTGGGCAGCTCTTGTTGCTACATTTCTTACGATTAAAGATGGAGTATTTCGATTTGTTTGAAACCTGACTTCTATATTTGTCTCAGTTTATTTTCAACCTCAGAAAGAAACAGAATGATGTTTTTAAGCTTATTCAAAACTCCTACATTAACCATTTTGAGTAAGATATAATGAAATATATATGAAATATAATGATAGTTCATCTAACAAACTATCAAAATGCATGTCACTGACTGAAAAATAATTATTTCTTGTAGCATATCTTCTCTTGACAAATTGAGCATCCCTTTGTATCATGGAGTTCTGCATACCACTGTTTCTAGTGTTCCCACCAATGTAGCAACCTCTCCTACATGTTTTTACCTCATCCTTAAAACTACTTGAATGACACTCAGGGAATGTGCAGCCAAAAGCCCTGACCTGAAGTCTGATTTTCAGTAAGGAAAGTCCAAGTCATGGACACAAAGGTTACCTCCCTTCCCTGACTTCAGCCTCATTCCCCACAGAGTTCCTATCCATGCTCTGTCAAGGAGGACATTAAGGGAAAGATTTCTCTAATTTCCTACTTTCCTATTTATTATGTTTCAGAACTCAGGAGTCATTTTTTTCCCACAGTTACTTAGTCACTATGTGAGGTCTAAATGAAGCTTCTGAGCTCTTCAAAGGCAAATATTCTATTTCACATTTCTGGGACAGTACCCATTTTACCCAGTTACTAAATACAGTCCTTAATGATGGCCATGGTTAAACAGAGAGATAATCTGGAGAAACTGATGATTCAAGCCAAAAGCCCATTCTACTACTTGTAGCTTAATTTGTCTCATTAAAAAAAAACAGACCTATGCTGCCTGTATTTATTCATTCGTTTGACGAATATGGCAGTCTTTTACTGCAGCAACTTCATTGTGCTTGTTTTATTTTTGTCATTATGGTTAAAATTTAAAAACTATTTAGACTCTGTGGCTGATTGTCCATCTGAATTCTTGTGATTAATCTGTTTCCCTAGACCCTGGCTTGGCAGATGGGGTGCCAAGTGATTATTTTCCTTGCTCTTCAAAGCATATGCTGCCGTTTGGTGCACAGTGGACTTCACTTTCCAGCCTGCTAGTAGAACATGGCTATTCTCTCTGGGAGTCAAGATCCTTAGCACATCTGTATACAACATGCAGAAATGCAGAGATGTCAAAACCCAGGACACATGCAGCCCAGCTCCTGACAAGCAGAGTGTTATTAGCATTGGTAATAAGACTACCTGGGTCTGTCTGTAGAGTCTCTCAGTTTGTGATCATTTACATTCACCACACACAGCATTCAAGCCCGGCTTCTATGTGCATCAGTTTTAAAGAAGACAACGGAAACTCTCACAGTCAACTGAAAATTCAGTAGAAATCTATTCATCCTAATTAAGAAAACCCTCAGACCTGCCTCCTGGCAATTAACACAGCACCATATGATCCTATTATTTAAATTGACAACAGCAATCTCAGGTTTCACTGTCTCCTGGTATACCTCCACATCCCCTCTTATTCTGTAGTCCAGCTCTCTTATTTCTAAATACATTCTCTTTGACTTGCAACAGCAAATACTTGGAGCATTTGCATTTCACTCATTATTTGTGCTGCTATAGGCAGAGCATGACCCTGTCACGAAAAGAAGGTACAACTGAAAACTGCTTAATGGCAATGGTTATAGGACTATTAGATTTCCATAGAACACACTTTGGAAGAGCAAGGGAAAGAAATGAGATATTTGCACCATGGGATTATCTTGCCTAATCTTATTTTTTTATTTCTGTCAGCAAAAGCTCCTTCTTAAATGGAAATTATAGGAAGTCAACTCTTGTACATAGGAAATAGTAGAAAGACTTTTATACGTTGTACTCGTAAGCATGAAGTGGGAATTCACAACAATTTGTAATGCATTTCTCCCTTAATTAGTATTTGACATCTGAGGATGAGGAAATTTAGAAATGGTTGGCAACTATTTTTTTTTAATCTGTGAGGTAAAAAAAAAAACAAACAAAAAAACAATCACACACACACACAAAACACCCTCAAACTGAGTTTCCAAACCTCAATTGGAGTCTCCCTTTGATCTGTCTCATTGTGTTACCTTCTCTAACGTCATAGCACCACTCCTTGTTTTTAAAGGGGCCAGTCTTTCCTTTTTCCAGGTCAGACACTAATTTAGAAATGTGGTGTGAAGTGACGATGAATAATGGATGAACAGCTTTCTGAACTAGAGTCCCAGATTCTAAGGAACTTGAGAAATCTTCAAAGCCAGCTGGAATTTGTGAACTCTTGAGCCAAAAGGGACCCATTTGAGGGAATGGTTAGCCTGTCCACCTGCTTGGCACTCCACTAGCTGCCAGCTGGATTTGTTCCTTCAGTTAGAAGAACAAATGAGGTTGTCACGTGTGAAAATGGTGAAATGCCTGGTTCTAAATCATATTGGATCTTACCATCCTTTCTTTAGTTTTCTGCTAATGCACAGAGCCTCAGATTGAGTTTAGAAACACATTACATTGCTTTCAGAAATCTTTGATCTACTAATATTACTCAGCCATATCCTGCTGCTGTTCTTTTGCATTATTTTTTTGTGTTGGGTCACCTACTATAGAGAAAGCTGTCTAACTCCTTTGATAAACAAATGACATTGAATTAAGATTTATTCTTCAAAAGATCCACAGTAGTACAAAGAAGTAAACAGTTATGGTCCATCTGAAATTTCTCCCTGAAAAAATATTAAGTAACTTAGAAGTTTCTAACCAAGAACTTTTGTTTGTTTGTTTGTTTGACTGTCTGATTCTGTTCTTCATGTTCTATTAGACATGATAAAGAAATACAGAGTGGATGGTAGGTGACCTCTTTAATGACAGTGTGAGTTTATTTTATTTGGGTTGTCCTGGAGACTGAACATACAATCTAACATGAAGTAGGAGAGAGCTCATCCATATTCTTAGATCCCTTTGAACTGTTGAAGGACTCTACAAAGAGTTGAGTGTTGTATAAAATATAAATTACTAATAACACTTATTAAATGCCCATAATTATTGTAGTGGTATTATCTAACCCACTATCACAATCAATAAAATACACAGTAAGCTTTATTTCATCTGAGACAGGGCAAATATCAACCTTCAAAACTACCCTTTATCTCCTAGTCCCATATCCTATGCAAATTGCTCTGATCATTCCTATCTGGGCTATTTCCCATCCATAATTTATAAATACTTGCACATACTTCTCATCTGGGCTGCTGTCCTCCATCCATGCCTATTCAGCCATATGCTTCTCTCCACCCTACCCCATGGTGATTCTTCTTCCTTCCTTTTCTTCCCAAACCAGTTTTCCTTCTTCCTGTGATCCTCTACTTCTCCAAGTGCCCAAATCTTGACCACGCCTTCCTAAGTTCTGTCCTGCACAGGTGTGTAAGCATTTATTCAGCCAATCAGAGATATTTTGGAGGCAAAGATCACGAAAGTCATTTGGGGGTATGTGAGTATCTGTTTGGTAAAAGATCACAAGCAGACCTTATAGGGCAAAATAATTGACAATCAAATACAGAGCATCAGCTAATGCTAGGACAGTTGTGCTCAGTGTCTCCGAATTATCCTACAGTGTGACTCTGATATCCTGCATGCTGTAGGAGAAGTCAGATGAAATAATAATGGACGGACTCTTTAGTTGACCTCTGTGAATATAGCTTGAGGTAACGAGTAGAACTTACAAGGAGGGGGACTTGTTCAACTTCAGAAAAGAAAGAGCTTTCTAATAAAAGTGGCAACAGATGAACATCCTGTTGTGCTGGGAATATTTGAGCCAAAGATAAGTATTACTTGAAAAACCGTTACAAGAAGAAGCAGTCAGATGGGCAGTTGGCCTTGGTATCTAGCTGTGGCTCCTTCTTTTGAAATTCCTTGTTATCAGTTTTACACAGGCAATCTGTCCAAATATCAAACCCAGTAAATTTGAACCTTGTGGAAAATTATTTATTTAATACACATAAAAGGTTATGACATGGGGGGGGGTCACAGAATGGCAACTCTGAGTAATTCCCATTCTCAGGAGTTAAAGAGTGGAAGCCTTGGCTTAGACACTTGTGTGAGTGTTAGGCTGTTTTTCAAACTGTTTTGCATCTGTGCTAAAGGTATTTGTGTGCTAATAATCCACATTCTATTTTTAAAATCACTGTTGGTGTCATTGTACAATTTTCTATGCCTGATCAGCTGCACATGATTTCACCTGATGACACAGAATAGATTTCTAATGACCTTTGGCTGACCTTAGGTAGAGAGAAAAACCATAATACCAAGATGGGCTGTTTCCACAGTGGGCTTTTCACTTCCTGCCTTGAAAGGACGTGTCAAAATGTGTCATTTGATTGATAATGATATTACAACATCTATGATTATACAATGTGAAAAAAATAATCAACCTTGGTAAACGATAAGATTTGGGGGGGGGAGAGCAGTGCATAAAGTGGCAAAAGTAACATTGATGAGATTATTATTAGAACAGTGTTTCCTGTATATGTTAGAAGAAAGGATAACAGGCTACAGAGTCAAGGTCAGAAAAAGTGACAGAAACATTTGGAAGAAGTTAGCCTAAGTTTCCTGATCATTCAATTTGCCTGGGGATTAGAAGTTCTCTGGAGATGTATTTACTGGCTAGAGTATCCTCTAGAAGAGAGCTGGGAAGCTGTGTTTTTAACAAGTATCATTGGGGTGTTTCTTCCGATCAAACAATGAGGATGCTATTTCGGATGCTCTCAAGTCACAGTTGCGGCTAAGTGGGAAAGTATGAGTGACCAGGGAGGCACACTAGGAGCAGAACAAAAGTTTCTAAAGGAGTTACCACATTCCCACAAAGATATAACAATTTATCTTCCCAGGTAGATTCATATGCAGGTAAAAACTGAAAATTTTGTTTTCTGGTTTTTAAGTCATGAATTATTGAATGTTTTGCATATTCTACCTCTGCCAGAATACTTATTTTTCCACCTGCATTTTGGAAAGCATCTCATGTAAGCTTCCTTCTTGCTTTTCATGAATCCATCTCCTTTCAGTACAACTGTTCTTTTTTTTTTTCTATTTGAAGTAGCATCCAAGCTCTGGTGGGCGATTTAATGAGCAAAATGTGTCTGCTCCTTCTGGAGATAAACAGAAGACATCACTGGCTGCAAAAATGTGATCTGGGAGAAGAGATTATTCCCTCAAATGCTTTTTCCTCCATCTCAAGCTCTCCTTTCTTCTCCACCTCACAGATGGTCCATTCGGTGCTGTGACCTCTTCATTTAGTTCCAACCTTACTGCATGGGGTGCTCCTAGAGCTCTTTCTCTTGAGAGTAAAATTTAAGACACCAACTTGAAATAGAATAGACACATCCACATATATTGTGTTTCTGGTAATGCATATCTTTCTGCCTTAACTTTTCTCACAAAATAGAACCGTAGCCTTCATGAAGAATACCTTTTTATACAGCCTTTACAGTTGCTTTGGTAATATCTCCAGGGCAAACAGAAATAAATTCTGAATGACTGGGAACTTTCTGCAGCATTGTATAATTCTCTTGAGTCTTTGCTTGTCTGTAAGTGAAAGGGATATCTCCAAACCCACCATTATTTCAAACTTGGCTTCAGATGAGGGATCTGGACATTAATTTCCTAGCCTTTAAGAAAGACACATCCCAAATAATAGTATGGAGGAATTGTGCTATTAAATAGTGTAGTTTATATTGAGAAAAGAAACAAGGATAAAAAATGAGTAACACTTCTAATTTTTGCAAGTAAGTCAATGGGCATCACATCAGTGATCTTTTTGCCGGGAGGCTAAAACAGGAGGATTCCTACAGTTTTTAAAGTGAAGGCTACAATTTTACCTACCAAAGTTTTGGTTACTCCTAACTTTGAGCTCAACACATTGGTTCTATTTAATTTAGGAATTCTTTTTTAGTTGCTTAGGTCTTTTTAAACTTCTAGATGTTTAAACTTTAGATGTCATAAATGGTTTTAAGCTATGTAGAATTCAGTCATTTTTCTTTGCAAATATTTGGTAGCTTGGCTTCAGTAAGTTGTATAGTACTATTATCCATTACATTTTATTTCTTTACAATGATTACTTTGGGAAAATACAATGTTTTCTGTTTGGATTATTTTACAAAGCTTTTATATTACATTGTTATAAAAGTTCTAATATTTTGGTTGATAGTTCCAATTAGTGCCTGCTATTTCATATACCCTTATATTGTATAGCTCAAGCATGCAGATATATGGAATTTTACCAATAATTTTATTCTTAAATGTATTTTTACTTTATATGGCAGTAAATAGGTGAAAATTATGCATATTAACACATGAGATTACATAGTAAATATTATGAATGAGTGCTCAAAGGTTTGGTGAAGAAAAGTAAAATGATGTTTGTAAGGTCATATACCCAGGAAGTGGCTTAGCTAACCTGTTGACTAAGGCTTCAGGATGTCATGACCCACCTCTTCCTGCTTCTTTATTCTAGTTGGAGGTAATCACCACAATTCCTTTTCTTTAAAGCTATAGCGCTTTTTTTTTTTGACATTTTCTTATAATATTTTTGGCATCTTTTTTTCTGGTATCTGACTTTCTAGTTCATATGAGCTTCAAGCTTCATATGACTTAAATATCAAAATAGATAATTTCTTTTAAAATTGTATTTTGGGGTTTTCTTAGTCAAAGTTCATTAAATTCGGTAAGTTGTCCCATCAATTGTCACAGATTCGAAACCTAAAGATCAATTTATTTTCACTGAGAGCCACTGTTGTAGTTAACAACTTAAAGATGTTTAAGAACCTTAACCCTGGATACAAAAACCAACATGCCCTTTCCACTTATTAAGCTTGCCTATCACTTGCCAATGTGTAAGAATTAAAAGAAATTATGAATAAATCATTGCATTTTTTGTGCATTTTCATTAATTAATTCAGTTTACATCTCACTCATAGACCCGTTCCTCTTCTCCTCCCAGTCTTACCCTCCCTTCCATATCCTCTCTCCCCTATTTCAGAAGAGGGAACCCTCCCTACCCAGACACCCCAGTTCATCTATTCACATGAGGACTGAGTTGTTCTTCCTCTCCTGTGGCCTGGTAGGGAAGTCCTTTCAGGCAGAAGTGATCAGAAAGCAGGCAACATAGTTCCCTAACTAGTGGTTCCACATGAAGCCTAAAATGCCCATGGCCTTATCTTCTTGGGATCTGTGCATTGTAGTATGTCTATCCTGTACTATATGACTAAACTCTGCTTATAAGTGAGTATATTCCATGTGTGTCTTTCTAGGTCCATGTTACCTCACTCAGGATGATCTTTTCTAGTCTTCTCCACTTGTCTGCAAATTTCATGATTTCCTTGTTTTTAATAGCTGTTAATAGTATTCCGTTGTGAAAACGTACCACAATTTCTTTATTCATTCTCCAGTTGAGGGATGTCTGGGTTGTTTCCAGCTCCTGGCCATGATGAATAAAGCTGCTATGAACATAGTTGAGAAAATGTCCTTATTGAGATGGTAAGGGAGGAAGACTCCCCTTTTCTGTGGACTAGGAGAAGAGGATTGGGGGTGGAGAAGAAGGGAGGAGGATGCCATCAGGATATAAAGTGAATAAATTATAAAATAATTAAAAAAATTTAGAAGGTTAAAAAAGAAAAAAGAAGAGATGGCTACACCTTAGAACTCATCTACCTCTAAAATCATTCAACCTTCTCTTTGCACATTTCTTAGAATATCATGTTTATTAAGTGCTAAAATTTGCCAGGTACTATCTGATAAATAGGGGATTTGAATACTGATTAATTTATTGGCCATGGTTTTAACATTTGTTTAATACCAGACAAGGACATTTTTTCCCTTTCATTACATAGTAATTGTAAGAGAAGTTTACACATGAAAGAAGAATGAACTATAAAATTTTATTTAATTCATATCTAAACTGTTGCCTATATCTACTTGGAGAAATTCAACCAAATGACCAACATGTCAGGCTGGCTGTCCTGTTCTGTGTAGGGCATGAAGCATCAGGTTTGATTGGTGGTTAACCTGGGTGCTTCTGGTCAATGAAGGGATGCAGGCAGAAGTCACCTGATCTAATCTAGTGGTTATGCAGCTCAGCTTAACCAGTGGAAGTCTATTCTATAAAATCATATCCGAGGCCAGGTGTGGTGACCCACACTGCTAATCCCAGTACTCTGGAGGCAGGCACAGGTACATCTTTGTGTGTGCCAGGCCAGCCTGATTTATATAAGTTCCAAGCCAGGCAGGATATCCCTGGCCTATCTCAAAAAAAAAAAAAAAAAAAAAAAGAAAAAGAAAAAGAAAAAGAAAAAGAAAGTCACAAATAATTAGGCTGTCTTGATATTTAATTTAGGAGACCTTGAAAAGTATAAAATTTCAAATTATAATAATAACAGCTAATATTTATTGCACATTATGAGTCAGGTGCTTCTCTAAATGCTTTTCAGGTACTAAGTCATTGAAATCAGTAGTATCATATAGACTGTTTTGCAATGGTTAGTCCGATTTTGTATAGGAAGACACTGAGGCCCGGAAGGTTTGAATCATTTGAATGGATCAGTCTTACTTTGGGAACCATATTCTTAACACTGTTAAACTTTGATAAGGTATGGTGCAGGGAGGAAATAAAAGTTTTTGGTTAGAGGATTGAACTATAAAGCATGATTTTGAGATGGGTAAAACTCCAGGAGACATCACTGTGTGAATGAGTGAGTTAAAAACCTAGGATACAGCTATTATGACAAGTTTGGGCATGTAGTATACGTGAATTACGAAAAACAAAGTAACTTAAAATTGCTCCAATATTTACAACTGACTTATCTGAAGAATGGTGCGATTTACTAAGATTCAAAAGTTAGGATGAATGGCAGGTCCTGGAAAGAACAATGAACCTGACTTTATGCATACGGGATTCTATTTAATGATTGCAGTTGTGAGGCTAGCGTGTGCAAAGAACTGAGATGTGGTTGTATGAATCTGGAGCTGTTAGCAAAGAGGTGATGGTGGGAATCATAATAGATGCACTCTCTAAGGGAGAGAGGGAACAGAGAAGAGCAGATGGGAGCAGGTTAATTAGTAACACTGGCTAACGGCTAGCCAAGTATTGCCAAGCAAGGTACATGCCAGATTTATTTAAACAACTCTATCTAATTATGTTTACACTACTAATTTGGTTAGTAAACTCTCCCTCTTGTAGTTTGTGGGAAATGCAAGATGACATGACTCGAGCATTAAGAGTAGCACAGAGCTGGGGACTGTACAAAGAGCCATTCTCTACCTGCTTCCTGAGCATCAGCTTTCTTCCTTAGCTACACACTCACCCCTTGCCTTCTCAAAGGGACCCTGCCAATCTTCTGGTTCCTTACTGCTCTGGATGACTTCTATTCTATAGTAATAATAATAAATGTAATTATTATTATTAAATATTATTATTAATGAATATCATTATTAATATTATTATTACTAATCAAAAGGCAATTTAAACAGTATCACTGTCCTAGTGTTTTACTCATCATGGATTCAATAATTCTGATTAAGGGAATTATTCATACTCTCTTTTATCATTTTTTCCCTTAAAATATCTAAAACAAACATTTATTTATTTTAAATTTTATAGTTCTTCACTTTCCTTAGGAATGCAAATCCATTTTATTTTTCCTTCTTTGTTTATGCCTACTTTAATATTCATTCTCCTGTCTTATGACACAAGAAAAGTTTACTTACACATTTTTATTTCCATGAATACAAAGTGTCCTTATTCAGAATCCCCTTCCACATTCTATAATTTATTCTACTATGTAATTCTTTAATTTTTGCCATTTTGCAACTGCTTTTTTTCTGAATTAGTGTTTTCTATTAGTCAGCATTTGATGAAACAAATTCCACATGGAACTATTGGTCTGTGGTGACTTGCATTTTAATTCCTTCTAAAGAAAAGCCACAAACATTGAATTACAAGCCTTTTTGAAATGTTCATTCCACCCTTGCTAAATTTGTGGTAATGCTCAGTGAGTGTAACATGTGGCCCCCAAAAGGGAAAATGAATTTTAATGTGTCACATGTTGTAGTTTGTCATTTAATTACCAAGCAACGAACCCTACCCATTCATTCTGTTTTTCAATAACTAAAGCTAATTTTTAACTTCTGATAAAGTTTGAGTCAAATATCTGCCTCATGTTCACTTTCCCACTTTTCATGAAAATCTGCCTTCTGTTCCCATCAGATGTCAGAGCAAGAAACAGAAAAGCCAATAAAAGGTCTTGCTGACATTGCTGCATGCCCTTCACTTCACTGCAATGTAGGGTCAAACTTAGGGACCTGCCAGCTTAGACAGCAGCACTGGTAGACAGAATGTAGTCCATGGTTGAAGACCTTTGGTTCAGAGAAGCATTTCCAAAAACATACTTTGTAACTTTGTAGTGTATTGATAACTGTTACAAATAAACAGCATTCCATGAGCAAATAAAACTCTGAAACTATTGACTATGATTATTCCCATGCTGAAACCCCAGATTCCTCAAACACATTCTACTAATGTGTGCTGTGAAGTTCTAGGAAAGAGATAGTCTATATTATACTTTCTAAATTCTCCTTCATTAAATTTTAAGACTATTCTTATAATTTAGGAAATGTAAACCTATATTATAAGTTCCAATACTACATTTAATGGGTTCATTGGTTTTTGTTATTAATTTTTCTTTTGGTTAATGCTATAGTATATTTGTAAAAAACTAACTAGGTATTTAGTTTTTTTTTGTTTTTTTAAATTTATTTTTATATTAACCACAGGTTATGTACTTTGTATCCTAGCCGTAGACCCCTCCTGAATTCCTTCCCACTCTCCCCATCCCTCCATCTCCTCCCTGCCCCTTTCCAAGTATACTGATAGGGGAGAACCTCCTCCCCTTCCATCTGACCCTAGTTTATCAAGTCTCTTCAGGGCTGGCTACAATGTCCTCTTCTGGGGTCTAGCAAGGCTGCTCCTCCCTCAGGGTGGGGAGGATCGAAGAGCCAGCCATTGTGTTCATGACAGAAATAGTCCCTGTTCCCCTTACTAGGGTACCCACTTGGATATTGAGCTACCATTTGCTACATTCAAGCAGGTGTTCTAGGTTATATCCATACATGGTTCTTGGAGAAACAGTCTCAGAAAAGACCTCTGTGCCCTGATCTATTTGGTCTTGTGGAGCTCTTATCTTCTCCAAGTCTTACTAACTCGCCATTCTTTCATATGATTCCCTGCATTCTGCCGAAGGTTTGGTTGTGAGTCTTAATAACTGCTTTGATACATTGCTAGGTAGAGTCTTTCAGAGGCCCTCTGTGGTAAGCTCCTGTCCTGTTGCTTGTTTTCTCCCACATTCATTGTCCATCCCATTTGTCTATCTAAGTGAGGATTGATCATCTTACCCCGGGTCCTCTTTCTTGTTTATCTTCTTTAGGTGTATAGATTTCAGTATGTTTATCCTACCTTATAGGTCTATATAAGTGATTTATACCATGCACTTCTTTCTGCTTTTGGGATACCTCACTTAGGATGATTGTTTCCAGGTCTCACCATTTTCTTGCAAATTTCATGATTTCCTCATTTTTAATTGCTGAGTAGTATTCCATTGTGTAAAAGTACCACAATTTCTCCATCCATTCCTCGACTGAGGAACATCTGGGTTGTTTCCAGGTTCTGGATATTATGAATAAACCTGCTACAAACATGGTTGAGCAAATATCCTTATTGTGTACTTGAGCATCTTTTGGATATATGCCTAAGAGTGGTATAGCTGGGTCTTGAGGAATCACTATTCCTAATTGTCTAAGAAAGCGCCAAATTGATTTCCAGAGTAGTTGTACAAGTTTGCATTCCCACCAGCAATGGAGGAGGGTATTTAGTTTTTTTTTTTTTAAGTTTCAGTATTTGAATGCTGTTTTAAATTTTGAAAATTTAAATAAAAATCATTCTGGTGACTGAGTGAAAATTAGTCTGTGAGGAAATGAGACCCTGTATGACACATGAATAATATAATACAGAAGAGCAGTAACGGTGGGCAGGTATGTATTTTAGGAAAGTGTTTGAAAAGAACTGCTAATGGACAGCATCTGGAGGCAGACTGCAATTGCAGGATGGATCACAAGGATGCAAGGAGACATTATCTTTTATGAAAAAGAGGGTTAGGTAAGGACAGTATACGTCAATCAAAATTTCTGATTTAAAAATGTGAAGTTGAAGATAAAAGGAAAACTTTGTAGAACTGCTGGTTTGAATGTAAACAGCATGGTTATTCTAGACAACAGAAAGGAATTTCCTTAGAAACCCAAACATAGAATTATGGTTTGAATGAAAACAACTACCAATGGCTATTATGTTTGAATGCTTGGTCCCCAGCATTTGTAGAACGTTTGGAAAGAATGAGAAAATATGGCCTTTAAAGAAGAAAGTCTGTCCTTAGAGCTGTCCTTTGAGATTTCAAAATTCCACATAATTTTAGTGGGACCTTTCTCTCCCTCTATCTTTATGTCTTAAGGTTACTGTCTCAAAATTAACGTGTCAGCTGTTGCTCTATCACCATCTTTTCCTGCCGGCTGCAATGTTCCCCACTGTAATGGTCATTTATTCATCCTTTATAACCATACTTCTAAACCCGATCGACTCTTTCTTCTGTAAATTGACTTCGTTATGGTGTCTTAACACAGCGATAGAAAGGCACATAAGATACTAAGAAATAATTTGTCTGGGTATTTAAAGTCAATATATCTAAGATCTATCAGTGAACACATTACTTACAGTAACATTTGAAATGGACAAGATATTGTATAAATCTGGATATCTACCAGTACATGAACAGCTAAAACAATGTTCTGTTAAGACACTGTTCAGTCCTGAAGTAATGTCATTCTGGAGCCCTGGGCCATAGATAGGGGTTTTTATCATTTGTTGGGGATGAGATGCTGCAAATTCTTCATTGGCATGGAGAGGAATTTCAGGTGCTAGGCTACTGGACTACCTCAAGAATTACAGAAGTAATGGTTCTCAAGACTGTATGCCTTCTGGGCATGGAGGCACAGAACAAGGAGGAATGATCCTTACTCTTGCCAGTATAAAGATTGAGACTTTTGGGGTTTAGACACATCTCAAACTCACTTTAGCTCCATGTTGATTTTCCTGGTTACAGAATCCATGTGCCCCCCAAAGTAATGCTATTTGTATCAACCTGGATAAAACTGAAGATCATTGTACTAAAACGATAGTCCAGGCACAGATAGACAAAGCCTACATCTTCTTATTTAGATGTAGCATCTACAAAATAGTAACTTGAAACAAGCAGATGGTAGAATGCTGGTTACCAGATCCTAGGAGATGAAAAATGCAGAACTTTAATCAGACAATATTTTATATTGTTAAAATATAGCATAAGCACATGAACATAGTAAATAACATACATTTCAAACCTGATAAGACAATAATAATACATTTTCTCACTATAAAAATTTAAGTTTTTAAATAATGGATATGTTAAATAGCTCGATTTAGTGATTTTACATTGAATTTATAAGTCATAACATCACTTTGTACCCTATAAGCATATATGACTCCAATTTTCATATTCATAATTTAAAACTAAAAGAAACTGCCAAAAATAAATGTGAAGTTTGTATGAAAGATGGCATTCTGTATTAGTTACTTTGAGAAAAAAATATCGGACTAAATAAAACCAACTAAAGAAGGAAGAGTTGCTTCTAGCTCACAGTGTAAAGGCCCATTTTATCATATTGCAGAAGTTCTGGCAGAAGAAGTTTGAGGCAACTGGTCATGTTATATCCATAGGCAGAAACAGAGTGATGAGTGTTCCTGGTCATCTTCTGTCTCTTTTTGACTTAGTGTGGGACAAGCCCACAGAATGGTACTGCCCATAGTGAGGGTGTGTCTTTGTTCTAAATTAACCTAATTAAAAAAATCTCCCACAAAATGCCCACAGGGTTCTTTTTTATGGTGATGCTAAATCCTGTCAATTTGGCAATCAAGAACTGCCATCACATGATCATATTGAAAATATAAAGATGGTGTCTGGTTTTGTTGTAGATGTTAGACATTGGGCCTTGGTTTTTGAAGTCATAGCACAGAGATAATATTCTCAAGGTGAGACAATATGCTGCTACCTAGGAAGAGGTTAAGTTTCCCAGGAGTACTATGACTAGATAGCACAAAGTATATGACTTAAAGGAGCAGAAATGTAACAAATTCCAGTTCTGAAAGTCAAAGTCTGAAGTCAGCCTATCAGTAGAGCTGTTCACCTTCCAAATCCTCTAGGGAAGAATCACCCCTTGCAACTTCCTGGTTTCTGGTAGTGACACCACTCATTGAAGTTTCACGATTTGCAGTAGGTTGTTTGCCCATCACTTCATGGTGTTCTTTCCTGATTTGTCTCTTCTTGGGTATATTATCTTCTTATAACAACACTGGCTGTTTTAACAACACTGGCTGTTTTGAAATTTGGCAATCCTGTAGAAATGTGTAGGACAAATGATCTGCTCTAATAATAACAGAATGCCAGGTGTATCTGAGCTTCACTGTGTAGATTTCATTTCTTCACATTACAGGAGAAGAGCAGTTTCGGAAGGAGGGGATACTGATGTAATGCATGATAAATTAGCTCAGAGAATTTCCTTATGACCAGATCATTCAAAAAATAAAACAGAAGTGGAGAGTAATTTTTCCAGTACCTGTAGCTGGCTTTGGGAGAAGAGTTCTCAAGCCTATCAGCAACTGAGGTAGAGGAAGAAAAGTATTGGAAAGACAGACAGTCACAGATGAACTTTACTCTACACAGATGAACTTACATCTTTCATTTTCCTTTGGTTTAAGAACTCAGCAAAACTTGTTTTTAATTGCTGAGTGATATTCCATTCTGTAAATATACCACAATTTCTTCATCCATTCCTCCGTTGAGGGACATCTGGGTTGTTTCCAGGTTGTGGATTTTACAAATAAAGCAGCTACCAACATGGTTGAGCAAATGTCCTTGCTGTATACCTGGGCATATTTTGGATATATCCCTAGGAGTCTGATCTTGAGGTAGCATTATTCCTAATTTTCTGAGAAAGTACCAGATAGATTTCCAAAGTGTTTGTATACGTTTACATTCCCACTAGCAACGGAAGAGGATTCCTCTTTTTCCACATCCTCTCTAGCATGTGTTGTCACTTTTGTTTTTGATCTTAGCCATTCTGATGGGTGTAAGGTGAAATCTCAGGGTCATTTTGATTTGCATTTCCCTGATGACTAAGAATGTTGAACATTTCTTTAAGTGTTTCTCTGCCATTCAATATTCCTCTATTGACAATTCTCTGTTTAGCTCTGTGCTACTCAGCAATTAAAAACAAGGAAATCATAAAATGTTCAGGCAAATGGTGGGAACTAGAAAATATCATTCTGAGAGAGGTATCCCAGAAGCAGAAAGACATACATGGTATATACTCACTTATAAGTGGATATTAGACATATTAAAATCTGTACACCTAAAGAAGCTAAGCAAGAAGGAGGTGGGTAAGATGCTCAATCCTCATCCAGAAAGGCAAACAGGATAGACATCAGAAGAGGGAGAAAACAGGGAACAGGACAGGAGCCTACCACAGAGGGCCTCTGAAAGACTCTACCCAGCAGGGTATCAAAGCAGATGCTGAGACTCAGTCAAATTTTGGGCAGAATGCAGGGAATCTTATGAAAGAAGGGAGTGATAGAAAGACCTGGAAGGGACAGGAGCTACACAAGGAGAGCAACAGAAACAAGAAAGGCCAAGGAGTCTTTTCTGAGACTGATACTCCAACCAAGGACCATGCATGGAGAAACTTAGAACCCCTGTACAGATGTAGCCCATGGCAGCTCAGTGTTCAAGTGGGTTTCCTAGTAAGGGGAACAGGGACTGTCTCTGACATGAACTCAGGGGCTGGCTCTTTGATCACCTTCCCCTGAGTGAGGAGCAGCCTTACCAGGCCACAGAGGAAGACAATGCAGCCAGTCCTGATGGGACCTGATAGGCTAGGGTCAGATGGAAGATGAGGACCTCCCCTATCAGTGGATTGGGGAAGGGGCATGAGAGAAGAGTGAGGGAGAGGATGAGAGAGGGGGCTACAGCTGGCATACAAAATGAATAAAGTGTAATAAAAATAAATTAAAAAATTCACACACACAAACATACACACAAATAACTCAGAAAACCAAAAGGGTGCACTTTTGACCATTTTTAAAATTTTATTTTATTTTTATTAATTCCAGGTTATTCACTTTGTATCCTAGCTGTAGCCCCCTCCCTCATCCCTCAAAACCCCATCCTCTCTCTCTTTTCTCCTTCTATATCCCTCCCCCAGTCCCCTTCCATCTGACCCTAGTCTATTAGATCTCATTAGGACTGGCTGCATTGTCTTCCTCTATGGCCTGTTTTCTGAGCCCCCAAACAAGCTTTCTTGAAATATCCTGTTGTGGAACATACACCTATTAGTCTGCAATTACTCTTGATGAGATTCAGCCATCAACTATTTTCAACCCATATGACTCAATAACTGACTCAAGACACCTAGCACTAAACCCTGTGTCCTACAAACCTTCTCATGAGAAACTGGAGTGAGGTTGGGACAAAATGATCTGATGAACAGTCTTCTTAACTATTTTGTGCTTGATAGGAGGCAGATTTTCCTTTATCAACTCAGTTTTCTTGTGCTGCCCCAGAATCTTTGACTCGTCATATGAGAAAAAGGCAAATACGTTCATGGTTTTAAGTTAAAATGTTATTTCTGAGCAGTTTTTTCCTGGTGTTCAGCAATAGGAATCACTCTACTGCTAACTTAATTATGTTTACAAAGTGTATACTTGACATGTTTGAATGCAATATGTTGTTTCTTAGCTGTCTATATGGAAATGTAGGAACTATGGTAATCTATCCCTGATTCTCTCTCTCCTCCTCCTTTCTTGCTTCCTTTTCTCATTCTTATTGTTTTCAGGAGAACAGATCCACCAATGCTCTACAATGGTCCTAAATTCCACTCAACATTAGGGATAATAAAGATTCAGGTCACCATTCCCATCTGTAAATAACTCAGAGCTTGGAGAGAGAGAAATATTTAAACAACTGACTATAAATCTATTAAATGAGCACCACGGTTGGGGAGGGTATACCAAGACTATGATATAAGACAGTGACTTATTCTGACTGTGGAAATCTAGAACAAAAGCTGATGGTAACGTGTAGAGAATAGATTGGAAGGCAATAGCAGAGCAGAGAGGGAACCATTGGCAGTGCTTGGTAAGAGGAAACCCACGATAAGGGTAGAAATGCAGGGTCAGTCTCCAAATCCTGACACAATCCTAATAGTTTGAGGATGATGAGGAAGTTGGTGGAAAGTTTGAAGGTAGTCTCTCTCTTTCCTGCTCAAGTAGCTCTTACAGATTTTCTCCAAGGGGACTAGAGATGACAAGGTTTTCACACATATCTTAAGTTAAATGAGAACAGGTTCAGGAATATTGTGACTAAACCCTCTGTCATAACTGACTACTTAGAAAACAAGGAATAGAACTGTAGGAGTCTAATTATTGGTCTAAAAAATGATCCCTGAGTCATATCTCTAGAGAAATTCGTAGCCTCCTGAGTTGCCTGGAAGATCACTCATTGATAACTATCTAAAACTAGCCAGCATCATTGTTCCCTTTTGTAAGAACTCAAAAACCCCACAGGAAATATCTTATTCTACATAATTCAAAAATAGTATAAAGTGGGCATAAAATATCGATTGGAGCAAAGGTCCCTCTGTCCACATACACCTCTTACACTGTCATGAGTTCTTCCTATCTTCTGTGCTCCATACCTAGTGTCATGAAAATCCTTACAAAGCCAAACTTTGTAAGGACCAGGAACTGGGGGTTGGGGGTTTCAACCCCAACTGGGGTTTGGGGTCTCTGCTACTGATGCAGATCTGCATAGGACAAGGAAAGAGCACCTAAGAGATATCAAGTTATTCTGCCTGTGGGGGTGCTTCCTAAGACAGTCTACTGCTGAGCTTAGCCTCAGGAACAATAAGTAAATAACAGTTCTCCAGGAAGATAATTTTAATGAGGTTTAAAGACTGGTAGGTTCTAGGGGCAAGAGTCCATGGTGCTTTGGAAATGGTTGACTTGAACACTATATTCTGGAATACAAACCACCGTTTTGCTCTGTCTAGCACTTCTCTCTCTTACACCCAACCATGTCTCATATTTCTGGCGGGACTGTCAATTAGTACAGTCTGCAGGGTGTTCAGACCAACGTCTCCAAGGTGTTTGAAGCAAGGTCTTGAAAATTCTATGTAACAATCTTTCCCTTGGCCTCAGTGGCTCTATTGGATTGCTTAGACACCACATCTTGCCTATTTGGTTAGAAATGGTACCTCTGCCTGGTCTGAATTTTTCATTTTAGGGAAGTCGTGTACTTCAGTTCTTTATCTCCAAAATGACAATAATAGTGGATTGCTGTGAGCATCAAATTATTTAGTTCCAATAAAGTGTTGTAACAGCAAATGTTGCATTTTAGAGTAGCACTGCTAGCCCTTTTTCTAGTCAAAAAAGTGAAATATCGGCTTGCATGGAGACCTAACATTACAGTTGGCCATGTAAAGGGCCTGGCCAAGGTCCTACCTGCAAGAAGGGTTCCCTCAAACTATGCTAAAGAGATAGGAGGAATAGTTATTCCTTTAATGAGGTGATGTATACTTTCTTCCCAGAATTCCTGCTCCTGGTGCAGTTCCCAAAGCTACTATGAGTTTGTTTGTTTGCTTGCTTGCCTGTTTTTGTCTGCTTGCTTTTTCTGAGTCTGGAAAAGTGTAACTTTTGTTCCTTTTTTACATGTTAGCCCAATGTAAGTATGAGTTGTCTGATGCTTTGAGATTTTTCATAATTTATCTAAAGCTCTCTCTCTGCCATGTGCATGCTTGTCCAAGGAGTGCGAGACCTCGTTGCCAGTTTAACTCCAATAGCCTGGCTTTGTCTCTTTCTATCTCTATTTTCTAGGCAGGTGCTGAGGTTTGCAGGTTGACTAGGCAAAGGGTTTTATTGAAACTCTAATATAACTGGCCTCAAGCTCGTCTTTGAGTTGGTCTTTGAATTTTTTATTAATAAGAATCCCAATAAGGAAAATCAGTTTATTTTGTATCATATAGCAAGTCTGCTAGGGCACCCTCACATTTCTGGTAATGACTATAAAACTTCTGAGAAAATTAACTTATAGAGACAAAAGGTTCGTTTTGTTATACATACAAAGTCCATCCACCTTCCTGCAAAATTTTTAACTTTGTTCTTTAGAGCTTAATAGTTTCGAATGTGTGATGTGAAGCAAGGTCACACAATCTCAGAAAAATAGTATTCTTTTTTATATGAAGAATCTAGCCAATAATATCCGTACACATGTAAATAAGTCTGTGCACAGGAGGATACATTAAACATGAAGAAAAGAGAACAGGAAAGGCATGAAGGAGGACTGAAGGCAGATAATGAACATGACTTCTAAAAGATGATATAAAACTAATTTTTATTAGTTCTATTTCATGAATTTTCTAGTTCTAGTCATGAATTTTTTTGTTACTTTGATCTGTTGATGCATAAGTTAATAAAAAAATTTCCTACCTAAAGTGCGAATTTAATGTGAAACCCCACAGCTTTTGTTTCAAACGCATGTTTTAACAGCATGAATAAACATTCAGTGAATTGCATATTTTTGAGTAAAGTTAATTTTGGTATGTGATTTATTTATTTGAAATTTTTAAAGTTTATTAAAAAGGAAATACCTGTTTTTGGCTCATAGTTTGCATGGCTCTCATCTGTGCCGATTTGATTGTGTTGCTTTAGGTGAAACAATACATCATGAGGAAAAGTGAAGAGGAAAGAAAACTGCTCATCCAGGTCCCACTGCCCCTTTGTCATGATAATAATGCTCTAATGACCTCACGAGCCCCATCTTTTAAATATGCAGCAACTTATTAATAGTTCCAAGTAGAAGACTGTTCTAGTTTGATTTACGTAGCTATGAGAAGTGCCCTGAACAAAACAAAACAAAACAGCATAAGCAGTGAAAGGGTTTATTGGGCTTACAGGTTATAGTGCTATTTTCTGGAAATCTAGGCAGGAAATTAAATAGCTAGTCAGATGACAGCCACAGTTAAAGCAAAGGGAGACTATATACATCATTGTTTGTTTTCAAATTTCTATACAGTTTTTATGCTAGTATACAGTCTAGAGCTTCTGCCTAAGAAGTGTTTCTGCCTATAGTAGGCCAGTTTCTTGAACATTCAAGACAGTCTTCCACAGATATGCTCATGGGACAGCCTGATATAGATAATTTCTCTATAATTACGACTCTTTCTAGGTGATTCCAGGTTTTCTTAATAGTGAAAACCAACTGGCACAGGGACAAATACAAAAATACACAGGCCATCAGGAGATATTTCAGATCTCAACTATGGCAAGTGCGCAGAACCATACTTGGAACATGGCACATGGCCTCTATGTAGTAATATTCAGTCAGCTCCCTATGTCACTGGACTCTGCAATCATGGATAAAATATTTTCAGAAAAAACCCCACTTTGCTCAATATGTGCATGCTATTCTTCTTGTCATTATTCTCTTAAAATAGAACTTCTCTCTCTATAACATTTGAGTTGCAATAGGTATTAAGGGTAGCCTAGAGATGACTTGATACATATTGGAGGATTATTGTATGCAAATATTGTTTCATTTTATATGGGGTTTGTGTACCTGTATGTTTGATACATGCAAAAAATTCTGGAGCCAATTCCTCACAGACATCAAGGGACTTACTTCTAGTTTAGAGTTCATCTGATTTTGCTTAGAATTCAAAGTTGAGGTAAAATGAGGTAGAACCTAACAGATAACATTTATTTTACCCTAGGAAGAAAGTCTGCCTTCAGCAGGACTGGGTGAAGCTGGCATCCAGAGATCAATGCTATGAAGTCAGCCACTCATTCCACGGTCTGGGTATCTTTTATTGACATTCATCTACTGTGGGATCAACATATTCTTTCCCTACTTGGGTTAGATTCCTGCCATTTCCAGTGGACTTAGGACCAAATGAGTCAATGTTTGTAAGAGTCACTGCAGAAAGCTGAGTTTGAATAGGATTTGTTGGAAGGGCTGCTAATTGAGTTTTACTTTCATCCTTTAAGTCTTGGGATGAAAAAGAAAACTCTGGTTGCTAGGTGAAAAGTAAGATATTCTGGCTTATTCATACCTGTAGCTCTGTCTTTGCATATTTCAGACTTACACCATGCAGCTTTATTTAGTAGCTCAATTCTGTAATAAATGAACTATACCCCTAGTGACTCCATGAAGAGATTAAGCACACTGATTTTGACTTTCTCTTTAAAGGCAGCAGTGATGAAATTAGGTGCATAGCGGGGTAACCTTCCAATCAAAAAGGAATTGCCTTTCACTTGCAGGAGTGTTTGTTATTCTCACGAGAAATATGGAACATTTACATAGTGTTATGCCACAGGGCTGGCTGCTTTGGAATAATTTGTGAGTGAGGGGTGTGTGCTCAGCCTCTATTTTAATATTGCAGTACAGTACACTTCCCACATATCTTCAGTTTCTCCTCTGATTTACTCTTCCAGATGGAACCTTCTAAATCAGACTTGAAGCATATCATTTCCCCTACTGAGAAGTTTCAGCAGCTTGTCTATTTAATAAACTATAAGATCCTCAGACTTGTTTTGAGGTTAAAACAGATTCCTGGAAGGATCCAAGATGGGGGAGGATACAAGATGGCTGCCTCAGGAGGACACTGTGTCTGAAGAGCAGGACAGTAGTGTAGGCACAGCGACCAGAGGACTGAGATCTCGGACCTAAAACACCAGCGTTTGCGACTGCCAGGTGAGC
>CM053753.1:65402337-65425307 GCA_028658305.1 Pachyuromys duprasi
AGGGGAAGAGGTCCTCCCCTATCAGTGGACTTGGAAAGGGGCAGGGAAGAGATGAGGGAGAGATTGTGGGGATAGGGAGGAAATGAAGGAGGGGGCTATGGCTGGGATACAAAGTACATAACCTGTGATTAATATAAAATAAAAATGTTTAAAAATGAGAATGATTTCAAGCCTATGAGTATTAATATTAAATCAAGAATGTGTTTTAGTAACAAAATAGCTCAACATAGTAAAGAAAATAATAACTTCTAAATCTGAAAAATGTTCACTGCTTGTGTAGTTTAGTATTCCCAACCACAGAGATAATATAAGCACCTCTGTATAGTTTTATGCTGAGGGGTCATACTAGTTTCTCAGTCTCGGTAGGAAACCATTGCAACCTACTAAACAACAAGGATTAGCAGATACTTATACATGGTAAGTAAGAAGCCTGTACATGGCATAGCTGGGACCCATACTCCGGGCTGCATAAGGCAGAAGTCAGAGGTCACTTGCTCTACATTCGTATCTTATTCTTATGGTTACCTTCAAAATGTAACCAGACTGTTGGATAAATGTAATTATTTGCGGTCTCTAAGATGAAATCTCCATTTTCTTGCTCTCTGCCAGCTTCAGGACAGCATGATTTGAAGTCATTTAGCCTCCGCTCTCATGGTAGAGTTTCCCATGGTATGAATTGTTTGAACAGCAGCACACTTCCTCTGCTCCCTGAGGGGAAAAATCACTGCAATTTCCAAATAAAGGGTTTGTATTAGTTTATGTATGTATAACGATATATACATATATTTATAAATATATGATCATACTTTCCACCATCAGCATTTTATGTATCAGTAAAAATATTGAATTATTTCAATGACTATGTGATATTCTATGATATGGTTAAACTATATTTGGTTTTTATTCATTTTGTTGGATATTTACCTCACTTCAAATTTTTTATACTACAAATGAAGTCTGAATCCACATGGATATTTTACATTACACATGTCTACAGGACAGACTTTTTCTTTTTCTTTTTTTCTTAAGACAGGGTTTCATGTAGTCTGGCTGGTGTCACATGTGCTGGGTAACTGAGGAGGGCTTAAAACTCTTCATCTTCCTGCTTCTACATCCCAAATACTGGGGTGGGAGGGTGTCACTATGACTGACTGTAAGACAGCTTTTACTGCAGTTAATCAGCAGGCAACACCAGAGTACTGTAAGCATTATATTAAGGCTATTCCATGAAGAATTGTCTATATTCATATTGAGGTAGATTGCAATATAACCCACAACACTTCTATAAAGTAATTAATATACATAAATTTACTGGTTGGGACAATGACAAATAGGACACAGAACATAATGCTAATTCCGTACAACTAACATTTTGTTCTTGTAAGTGGAATAAAATAGTGTTTGTAAGTAGGTGTGTGACTCTCCTAGATGGGTGTAAGAACAGTCTAATACAGTTAAGGGACTTTGGTTTTCTTTTTAAAAATGTAGAACAGAAACCACTTATTTCATTGTCTAAGAGGTACTGAGTCAGCTTCCTCATTAAAAAAAAAAGGACATAGCTGTATTATTAGATAGTTTAGGGTCAAAGTCTAGGCTGTTCCAATATAGTAGGTTTGTCCAGGCATCCCCTGTATGCCAGTAGAAGAGAAAAACAACAGTAAAAGCATCGAAAGATTTACTCAATCTAACCGCATTGGGAAGAGAAACAAATGAAGTCATACAACCTCAAGTCCATCTTTGGGGTATCAACATGATGTTTTAATTTAAATAGCAAGAGAAGTGAGCATAATTGAGTAGTACTGTTTCCAAGGTGGTCCTGCCCATCATTAATACATCATGGCCTCAGGTGCAGTCTGTCCTGCAAGGCAGGCCGTTAATAACTAGTAATGAAATATCTCTTTTGCTGGATCCAAGTTCCTCCAATGGCTTGCACTAAGTCTTTAGATCTATCTTTCCCTTCCCACAGCATGAGATTCCTGGGGATATTTTAATTCCTTGAGTTCAATGTTACAAGAATCTGATAATGAAAGGGAGGGGGCACAATTGTCTCTCATTAGAATGTCTCTCTCCCGACATGGAGGTTTCACTTGTGAAGTTTAACTGAAACGCATTTGTGTACTCATCCGCGACAAGGGCTTCCTCAAAAGTATGAGTGCCTTTCTCCCTTTCTTCTTTCTAAGAATGTAATGGCATGTAGACCAATTCTTCTGCATGACTCCGAGAATGTGGCACACTGATTCTTTGATCAGAGGCCATGTTGACTTGCATGCTAACAATTCCTGAATGAAAACACACTGTCCATTGTTGCTGAATAACTGTTCAGAAGTGTCAAATTCTCAAACACGTGGAGCAGTACAAAACAATTACAACAGGAGGGAATGATTGACAAAAAGAGTTTCATTGCTATAAACACAGTTAGGTTTAATCCTATCCCCAGTCATTTTTGCAAAGTACAGCAACATGAATGGTGTGTATCTCTTGGTGCTTATTAATGACAGGGAACACAGGTCACGCTTTCTCATTTAAGTGTCCATATATTTGCAATTATCTTTCTGAAAAATAAATTGGATAAAGAATGTTTTCATTACTTGGTCATGACAGAGCAGAAAATGACTCTTGGTTTGATCGAATTGAAACCATTTTGCTGTGCCTTAAAATACTGGGATGCAGAACTCTTATTGAAAGGTTAAAAGCATTTGGGTAATTTAAAGTTTTACCAAAGCTTGTTCCCAGGCACTCTACCTTTCTAGAATTCTAATTTGATTTTGATTTGAATATGGTATTGTTTAATTTGGTTTTTGCCTTTTAACCACTAACACTCATTAGAAATATCAAAATACTATGCTCTTGGCAGAGATACTGTCTTCTTTGTTTTTCAAAGTGAACTATTTTAATTGCATAATTGCTAGATGAAATGGACCTGTTCTTATTGACATATACTCAGTGAGTGATTGATTATCCAAGAAGTGTTGATATTCGCCTCTCTTGTTTACCTCTTCAATCATCAGCTGGACATTTTCTTCCTTCCTCTGGGAGCCGGCAGTGTGAAATGAGCATTCAGTAGCAACTCAAAAAATTTCTTCAGTTTAACTCCTAGTTTTTCACCCATTGCTAGGCTGTTGAAGTTTAAATTTAACAGTCTTACACAAGGTCAAGAGCAATGATCCTAAGAACAAATTGTTACTTCCTCTATCGTGGGTGACAGGATCTACTAACTATGAAAGCAGGACAGAGTGAACAGAATATGGGCTTGAGTTTAAGATAATTAAACATTGGAGTTTGTTCTACCTTTGGCAAATTATTTACCACTTTAAAGAAGCTGCTTCTCCAACTTTAAACAGATAGTCAACATTTGCTATTCAGAATTTCCATCTAAATATAATGCATATTTACATCATCTATTCATCATCTACCTCCATATCTATCTGTCATCTGTCCATCTATCTATGGAACCTGACACCTATTAAGTACTTTGCTCAAATGAGGGTCAAGGTACCAAAGGTTTTGGTTAGTATCCTCGATTTTATTTTTAACATTTTGGAAGAGTATAACTTCAAAAATTTCCTATTCCATCAATACTGCTTAGGAATCATAAACTAAAACTTAGAGCTACTAGAAGGAGAGAAGTGCATTGTTCTTTTTCCAAGCATGCATTCCATGTTTGGCATAGGTGAACTTGTTCAAGACTTCTAGGAAGACTGCTTTTACCCATAGACAACTGAGCAGAATATTAAAGTTGGTCTTGAATGCAATCCTTTCAGTCTCATCGTAAGTTAAATTGAAGGAGTACTAGTAGAGTTTTCTTTGCCAATATTTCTGCCTTCCAAAATAAATTATACAGAGGACAATTTTATTTAATTTTTGATGTGAGTATACATAGGTCTACCATCTTGATAATTCTAAAAATCTTGATTTCATTACACCTTTTTTCCTGAGAGCCAAATAGTTTTAGTATAGTATTTTAATTATTTTGGCATCATTACTATATGGGTTTGTATTGTTTTATTGGTGTTTTCAGGTATTAGGATTACAGACTTCTGACAGTATCTTAGGCCTTTGCACTGGAGGATCTGTTTCTGGATAATAAGGGTAAACACAAGCTAATTTTCCTTTCCCCATTGAAAGCAACTATAAATGTTTATAAATAAAGAAAGGTAAAGATTAGTAAATAATTAGCAAAAAGTACCAATAATATTTAGCTAACAGGAAGTTTATTAGCTATTTAGTGAAGAAGTTTGAATTCAAGATTAGCAGTGAATTTTTAGTGTATGTATGTCTGATCCAGTATCTTCCATTCTGTATTTTATCTGGCATTCCTTTCTGAAAAAGCATTGGAAAGTGACCTTACTGTAGGACCACAGGCCACTGAGAAAGAGCTAGAACTTGTGAGAAGAAAAATTTCAAGAGTGCTTGTCAGAAAAACAACACAACAAATAAAACATTTTGACAGTGTTTAAGTAAAACATAGGGTTGTTTATGGCAATGTTAAAAATATGCAGATACAGTTAAAAGACTTCTCATGCAAAATGTCATGGGGTCAAGATTATCAAGAGATTCTGATAATAAGGTAGATATTACCTGCAAAGAATATAAAATAGCTATTATAAAATGCTTGAAAAGAGAATTGGAAGCATCTTGAAACAAAAGTTAAGACAGAAAGTATTCTGAAGCAGAAACAAGATACAAAGCAGGATTAAAAGGAAAATTTACCCTGAAAAGCATAAAAACAGAAATTTTTTGTGCACCAGAAATAAAGAAAAGGAGCCAATTAGCAGATGCAAGATATGTCTTCTCTTGAATTTTCTGAAATCTATTTGGCAGCTAGCAGAAACAAAACAGAGAACACTGAAGGAATTTGCAATGTACATAATGAAAAAATAAGTGTGTGATTAATATATGATAACCATGACATAAAGAAGAAAGAATAATAGTAACTAAATGACACTAAATTTGTTGATATATTTTTCTATTATAGTTGAAAGGACAAAAGTCAATTCAATATAAATGGTAAAGAGCTAGCTATGTAGTCTATAATTGCTCGAGTAATGACTGAAAATGATACCAAGAATGGCATCAACTCACACTAGACAAATTAGATATGGGATATTTAAAGTTACTCTTGGATGATTATCAGTGAGATATTGTATATTAACAGTGTTATCTCAGCTAACATAGAAGAGTGTGAGAGAGGAATAACTTGGGGTTTGTTTGTTTCTTTCTGAGACAGGGTTTCTCTGTGTAGCCTTGGCTGTCCTGGACTCATTTTGTAGACTAGGCTGACCTGGAACTCACAGAGTTCTGCCTGCCTCTGCCTCTGTGAGTGCTGGGATTAAAGGCATGTACTACAGCGCCTGCCTCTGGAGGAGTAATTTTAAACAAAGTTTAGAATAATGTTTTCACAAATCTTTCTCCAGTTTAATTGACTGTGTTGACTATGAATAAACATTCTAGAAAACTGTGACCAAGCTGTAGGGATGCTAACCACATAACAGAAAATCTTGAACTCTCATAGTATCTCCCTAACTCTTAGACAAGCACTAGTATAGAATTGGAAAGTCACAAGTTCATCTTGGGATTCAAATTTCTTTATCCTCAGAGTGTCTTGCATGGCCTCTACATTTTTAAATTGACCTTTATTATTTTACATATTTTTTCAAATGTAGTTTCATTTTCTTAGGTGAGATCGTTGTTCTCCTCATGCATTTAGTCTCATAGACCCTAAATAAATCCATGAACAGAAAACTGAGGTTTGAAGAACATTATAAAATCTGCCTGTGAATTAATGTGGACCGCAGGTCAATTTAGAAGTTAAGTAGCCTCAGCAGGGAAAGTACAACCCTCGTCACTATTTTACTGCTACCACCTGATAAATGGTAGTGAAATAAAAGAAAGAGAGGAGTTGAAAGTCAATTTCCTTCAAATTTTGGGTTTAAAAACCAATTTAGAAAATTTCACTAAAAGAGAACCCTGGGCCTTTAAATGTGGCTTATTGCAATTTTAATATTTTATGGTTACATTTTAACTTTTATTTCATAAATTAAAGATTAACAGTCATGCCTAAACATGAATATTTTTTATCCACTTACAAAAACACATTGACTAACACTAATTAAATTTGCTTAATCAAGCTTAACAATGCTACATGCTGTTACTCATCAGAAAGTAAGGAGCATGCATATTTCCTAAAGTGCCGAGGCTAGAATTCCAAAGGGGATTCTTTCTACTGGGGTATCCAAGGGTTCAGCCATCTGTTATTTACTCTAATTTTTAATAAAAAGTTATTATTTCATCTTTATTGCTAATCATTTGCCTCACAAGTGAAACACATTTGTGATTCTTGTGGCTGTCTTTAACCCGACTACAGGCAAAGAGACACAAAAGAAAACAGTTTGCTTCCAGCTGTACCACCACCATGTTTACAAATGTTTTGACGTCAGCAGGAGGAAGATATAGGTGTTAGGCACATAATATCTAATATTAAATTATATACAGTAGCACTTAATCACGGTGCACCAGTGATCTCAGCATAATGACTTTTCCTCTTAAAAAGAAAAAAAAAAGAAGAAGAAAAAGAAAGAAGGAAAATGTGATCACCCTTAATACCCTGAAGGACAAGACAGTTGCTGTATCATTCTCTATCACATTTTGCTTTTGTTCATGGCTAATTCCATTCTGACCATTTTAACTCAGACCCTGCGGATAGACAATAAATCATACCTGATAGAGCAAGACGAAAACCTGTTGACGGAATTGCCTTCAAGCTGCAGTGAACACAGAAAAAAAAGAAAGCTAGGGATTGAGAGAGGGTCAGCTTCAGAATAGAGGTGAACGAAGTTCTGCTTACAGAGAAATTGTTCGTTAAATATACTTAGCGGGACATCGCACGGCAGTGGCTCCAAGGCTAACCTCCATATCTTGAACTGCAGGCAGATGGCTACAGTGTGGCATTGAAGATGGGATTCAGGAAGGGTTGTGCTGCTATTGAACAGGCATCTGGACATTAAAACCCACAGGGTGGCTCACAATAATGCTGAGTGTTTACTAAGTGTGCGTATATACCAGAGGTTGCATTAGGCACCTGAGAATGAACCACCTTGTGTTCCGGTTTATTCGCTGCAGCAGCCACTTTCACACACATTGTTCCCAAATGGGCCAGACTGAGAGGAGTTAAATACTTTACTCAAGGTCATGTGAAATTGAGATTTATGGCTTTGCAGTCTGAAGCTGGGTTTTCATTCACTTTGGTATTCAGGGGGGCTACCGAGGAAAACAAGCCATCAGCCAACCTGTTCTGTGCTAATTGAAGGCAAACAGCAGCTTCTAAGACCTATGCTTGATGATTGGAAAGTGTGTAAGTTCACACTGAATTTAATAACATTAAAGTTGAGAAATGTAATTCAGGGGCCATGGAAAAGATGGAATATATGGAACTCTGCAAATCGCCTCCTCTGTTGATTAGTCTTTTTATCAAGGCAGCAGTGACGGTAACTTCTCAGTTTAAGGCAAATCATTTATTTTGAATGGAGATGTGTTTTCCAGATGTTCATGGCAAGACGTTAATTGTGCACAGGGAAAATATGGTTGGGAGGTGTTCCCTCTTGCTGGTGCTGAAGAAGAGCTGGATTTATTCCTCAAACCTGGCACAGCCTTAGAGAGTAAGCTCTCCCAAGGGATGAGCCAGTGAGAGCCATGGTGCTACAAAGGAAACTCACAGGGAGGAGCCTGAGCTATTGCTAGAGAGTCTTTGTAAGAACCCTCTGGGCATTTCATAGAGTGAACCATAGAAGTTAAAAGGTGTGTCATAATATGGGTTACTCTCAAATGACATAGATGTCTCCTGAACTTATTCTGTATAACTAGTAAAGCTGGAATTGAAAGCTGCTATCATTTGACAAACTGTTTTAATGAATCGTACTTATGTGTGTGAGTGTGTACAGACTCTCTCTCTTTCTCTCTCTCTGTCACCTTCTGTCTGGTGTGCGTGTGTATGTGTGTCATGTGTGTGCATGTATGTGTCCCACAGCATGAGTGTAAGTCACTGGATAGCTTCAGGTGCTGGCCCTTGCTTTCCACCTTGTTTGAACAGGTCTCTTTTTTGTTATTTGCTTCTATATGCCATACAGGTATTCTCTTGTTTCTACCTCTCATCTTACCATAGAAACACTGGGATTGTGGTTTGCTATTACTTCCAACTTAATGTGGATTCTAGGGACTCGAACCAAGGTCCTCATACTTGCATAGCAAGTGCCTTACACATTGAGCCATCTCCCTAGTCATTTCTGTGAAAAGATGTTCACAGTAGAAAGAGATTGTTTTCTGAGCTCATTCCTTAATGGGCTAGCATCTTAAAAGTTACAAAGTGTGTATAACTGTTCCTCTTAATTTAGGGAGCTAATAATTAGCTGGGGTAGCAGGAATTACCTCAGTGGTAAACAAAAACATCTTTAGCATGTAGAAGTGGATTGCCCCTGCACCTTATTCAAGAAAATATTCAAATTTTTCTCTGATGTAGAATTATATTCTTCTGACTGAGTAGCTCCTATTATTAGTTCTTACTAGTTTTTGGACAGTTTAATTTTTTAATGTCATAGAGGCTACATTTATTTCAGATTTTCTTCTCTCCCTTTAGTTTTCCTGCATCACAGAGCAGCTCATTCTCATCACAGTAGTTCCCGTATTCAGGGACAATAATACTCTCTATTTCCCTTATTTGACATTAACACGAATCAAATGATTCTTCACAGGAAAGCATGAGTACCCTAGGCTCTGGGTCTCCCTTATAAGAGGCTGGGAGTTTAGAGCATTCTAGAATCAGAGAAAATTGCACATCTCTTACTTTCTCCTATTATACCTACAGAAGGGTATTGCCACATTTATATAACAGCCAGGAAGCCAACATGTACATGTAACACAGGATAGCATTCTCCTGAGAATTTTGTAGGATTCTACTGGACACCTCTAGCCCACACTCCGGTACTAATTCTGCACCATTTTCTCTTCTAGTAATCACAATGTTAATTGATGTTGCTATGCAGGCCAGGCATATTAATTTTCTCCTGTGTTTACTTACATGGTTCATTGGACATTAATAGTAAGGAAAATGCTTCTCAGCTTTTCATGCATAGCAAACACAGACCAAATCCACTTAAAAGCAGAAGGAAAGATTTTTAATGTTTGCTCTTTAAAGTGACAGCTGTTAGAATAAAAAAAGGCTTGTGCTTATTAACTATGCATACCCAAAGCCATAAATACATGGAAAATGCAGACTTTTTTAAAAAACAAAACCTCAACTTTCAGTCCTTAAAAAAAAAGATAGTATCATTGCCCAGAGAAGCATTTTCAGCAGGCAATATTTATAGAAGTGATAAGTCAGCTAGCCCAGCTGTCATTATCACTTACCATGGCTTCTGAGTATTAACTTTCCAGAGCATCCACAAATGAGGGGAATTATAATTATATAAATAAAACCAACTGTGTATTTTAAATGTGCATGTGCTTACATGTATTTGAGCCCTTAATAGTTGCTTTGGAGAACTAACTCAGTGTCAGAGTGCTGCTCCAGTATTCATGAGGCAGTGAGTTCAGTGCTCAGCACTGAAAACAAATCAGCAGAGGCCAACATTAAGCAAACAGTGATGACTTGGGTCATTATTGCTGGAATTGTCTGGAACAGGTGGTACGTAGCTCAAAACTCCAACATACTAGGCCTCAATCAACTAAGCTTGATGTGGGAGCAAAGGTTCCCGTGGCATTTCATCAGGGAACACTTCCTACCAAGAACATTTGTCACTTTTTTGGTTGCTGTATAAGGCAGAATAGAAGCCATTGTAGAAGACCAGGATTCCTGGCTTTAATTCAAGATCATATTCTGAAAACTCCCGATCCAATTGTTTTATTTGTTTTTGTTTTATAATTTTCTTTTTTGGTAGGGTTTTTTATTCTATGTTTACATAATTCTTAAATGTTTTTGTTCCTTTTTCAAATTAATGTTCAAACTTTCATATATACCTTGTGTGTATTGGTCCTTTTCACCCTCCATCAATCTCTCACCTAGTACTCTACTTCTTCCTATCCCCCAATAACCCACCTTTTGTTTTCATGCCAAATGTATTCTACTACCTTTCTCCCCAAGATTCATAGTTCTTCTCAAGGTCAGATAGAAGTTTTACTGTTTCAGGAATTATATTGAAGTCTTTTATTTTGAATTGATTTTTGCACACAGTGAACAAAACAGATATAATTTTATTTTGACTTATTCTTCCAGAACAATTTGTTGAGGATGCTCTATTTTTCTACAATGTATATTTTTGGAACTTTTGTCAAAAAATTATGTCTTTGTAGTTTTATCCTCTATTCTGGGCCTTCTATCCTATTCCCTTAGTCTACTTATCTGTTTTTGTGACTAGTATTATTTTATCTTTGTCACTATGGCTTTTTGGTATAATCTGAGGTCAGTTTTTGTGATACCATCAGTGTATCGTTTTTCTTCTTAGGATTTCTTTGGCAACTCCAAGTCTTTTATGTCTCCATGTGTATACATTTTTCAAGTTCTGTGAAGAATGTCATTTGAATTTTTGTAGGATTGTGTTGAATTTGTACACTGCTTTCAGTAATTTGGTCATTTTTATAATATAAATTCTGTTGATACATGGCTATAGATGTTATTTTCACCTAAAGCCATCTTAATTGTCTATCTTCAATAGTTTAACACTTTCATTGAGAGGTCCTGTAACTAATTTGTTAATTGTCATTCTTATGGTATTTTTAAAGGTATTCTGAATGCCTCCCATTAATTTCTTTTTCAGAAAATTTATTTTTGATAGGTATAAAAGTTGGTTTTGTATCCTACTGTTCTGCTAAAAGTAATCATTATACCTTAGAGTTTTCTGGTGGATTATTTTATTGTTCAAGTAGAAAATAATGTCATTTGCATATGGCAAAACTTCCATTTCTTCTATTTTGTTTGTACCCATTATATTCTTTCTCTTGTCTTATTGCTACAGATAAGATCTTGAGCACTGTGTTAAGAATGATAATACTTGGGGGAAGGAGAGATGACTCAGAGCTTAAGAACACTGGCTCTTCTTCCTGAGTTCAGTTCCCAGCAACAACATGGTAGCTAATAACCATCTATAGTGAGATGTTATATAAATAATAAAGAAATCTTGAAGGAGGAGGAGAAGAAGGAGGAGAAGGAAGAACCAGAGGAGGAGGAGGAAGACTGCTTCCCATCATTCACCTAAGCATAGTCTTACCTTACTCAGTTAAAACGAAGAGTCAACAATCTAATCAGTGATCGGATAAGCAAAACCCTAAAACTCAAGGCAAAAGTGTAATCTAGGGCAGCAGTTTTCAACATGTGGGCCACAACCCATTTGAGAATCACATATCAGATACTGTGATTCATATTAGGATATATTTTATGATTCAAAAAGTAGTAAAAGTACAGTTATGAAATAACAAAGAAATAATTTTATGATTGGGATGACCACAATAGGAGGTACATGAGTATTAAAGGGTGGCAACATTAGAAATGTTGAGAATCATTCATCTAGGGCCTGACCTACTGTCTCCATGCCTTAAATCTCATCTAAGTCTGTCAACTGTGTTACCTAACCAGTCTGAGTCCTTGAATCAGCCTTGCCTTTAAGATGATTCTCAGAGATGAGCTGCATTACAGATGGTGAAGACTTCATTACCAAAGAAAATAGATCCAGCTATGATTGATGTAGTTCTGTGACACTGCTGCTCACATATGTAGAAGACTACTAACTAGAGCCTCTAGTCTTGCATTAAGAACACAGCTTTTTCAGCTGACATTTCTACAGATGAGCAAGAAAATAAAAGCTTCTATATTTGACTGGCTTCTAGTATCTGATAAATTGTGTCCAAAGTAAACCCTATGGATCAACTCTGTAGTATCCAGGACAAAAACTATTTTACATAGTTTTGCTGTTAGCTGCCTGTTCTTCCAGCTTATCTGACCCTGCTGAAGTTACCCTACATATCTATTTACATGTCTTAGCTCTTAACTTGCCCATTTTGACATGCTAGTACTGTCAGACTAACTGGCCTTTAGATGATTGTAATCAGTTTCATCTTATCTTGTGCTAAATTCCACCAGGAATTGGATTCATAACAAGGAATTTTGAGTAGAAGCAACTTGAAACTTACCTCACCAGAATTTAATATTCACAACGTGAAGGGCCCATTATGCATACTTCTTGGTCAGCAACATGTTTAAAATAGAGAATGAGCCTGCTTATTTTCAACACTTGAAATATCTGTCTGATTTAACAGGGATATAGCATGTTGAAAGCACAGAACATTCTTCTTTCTTGTGGTCACCAAGAAATAAGTCTGAGTGACCAGCACCCAGAATGTAGTTCAACTTGAAAGAAAGACATAAAGCAACACCAGAGGTTTACTGCTGAACTGAACTTACTACTGAATTCAATACCTTCACAGACCTGCTCTTCATGTAGGAGGATGATCGTTCTGCTTCATATCATCAATAGTGGGGCTTTAAGACAAGCCCGACTTGGACGGAAACAATACTGTGATTCTTAAAGTATGGTGATGATTAAAATTGGTATTCATTTATGTAAAATATTGAATTTTTTGAGGACAGAACATACATCCCTTCTGGTTATTTTTAGAATCTGATTACCAAGGAAGAAATACCAGCTGTTATTAGTAAACTTTATGAGCAAAGATTCAGCTCTCTGTGTCTGGTGTTATCCTGGATGCTGGATGTTAGTTGTATTTATTGCCTAGAATCCATTCCATCTCACTATAACAACTTCCTGATGTTTCTTGCAAACATCTCTTTCCATTTCCATCTTGAGGTTTAGATGATCTTGTTGGATCTTTGGCTGGGTGTGTTTCTCCAACCTTGTTTATCCACAAAGCTTATCTTGACGCTAGTGTTTGGTTCAGGAACAGATATGTGATTCAAGCTTGTCAAGTAATAATCAGTCCCAGAAGTTTTATTCAGGTGTGGGGAATTTTTCTTTACTTAGGTCCTTTAGCTTCTTAGGAAAAAAAACAACACTGAAACAAATAGGGCCTATCATAGCAAAGAATGCAGGGAGAAAGGAAGCCAGCACAGATAGCAACAGAGTCAAAAGAGGGAAAGACTTGAGCTCTCATGACAAGGTTGATACCTGGGACACTGTGACTGCGGCTCATAATATCGTCTCTGGACACCGCAGTTACATTAAGATATAAATAATCTGTTGGTTTAAGGTACCTCTAGTTGATGTTCTATTACTTGAAATTGATCCTCAATAATACCAGTATTGAAACTTGACATGTTTAAAATTAAGGGTCATAGCACACTGAAGTTATTTTCTAAAAAAAACAAACGAAAAACCAGAAGCTGAGAATAAGATACTACAAAACCACCAAAATTACTGGTAGAATAATCAAGCAAAGATTAATGTAATGGAATAAACTGTGGTTCAGCCAAAAAAAGAAAGAAATAAAAAATCCATGTAATTGTTGACAGTTACACAAGGTACATTTGTTGTGAATGAAAAGTGGCCATAGAAACAAGCTGTTGATAGAAGTACATAGTATGAGCTCTATTTGTTTGTTTGTTTGTTTGTTGATTTGTTGAAAATAGATTCTTCTCTCATATAATATATCCCAACCACACTCTTCCCTTCCTCCACTCCTGCCAGGTGCCCCTCCACCTCTCCTCTCTCCCAGATCAACTCTCCCCACCTTCATTTCCTTTTCAGAAAAGAGCAGGCATCCAAAAGACAACAGCCAAAGGGGTAAAAAAAAAAACACAAAAATACTAGGCAAAAGTCCTCCTACGAAGGCTGGCCATAGAAGGAAAAGAGCCCCAAGAGCAAAAGAGTCAGAGACACACCTGCTCCCATTGTCACCAGCCTAACCGCCACAGCACGCACTCAGAGGACCCGGCGCACATTCATGCAGACACAGAGCTTACGATTTCAGTCTCTGTGAGCCCAATTTAAATGTGTGTGTTTACAGGCCAGAGAGATGGCCCAGGGGTTGAGAGCAACGCATGTTCTTCCAGAGGACCCGAGTTCAATTCCGAAACACCCACAGGGCAGTTCACAGCCATCTCTAACTTCACTTCCAGGGAAGCTCACTCTCTCACGAAGACAAAAGCAGGCAAAACAAAACAATACAAAGAAAACAAGGATGCATGTAAAATAAATTATTTTTAATAGGGTGTGTTTATCAGTGTAAATGCACAGAAAAAGTCTATTACTGACTTTCTTTGAACAATTTCTATAATTTACATTTTAATTTTTATAAATATAATTTATAGATTTATTAATTATTTATATAGATTTATAAATTATATTCATCGATTTATAAATATAAATATAATTGTATTTAATTATATAATTTATATTTATAATTCGATGAGTATAATTTCTATAAATTACAGGATTCTCAACTTCTGTATCTGACTATATTAAACTATAATGTCACCTTTAAACTTTATTTTAAAATAAATTTTAAATGTTAAAAGTTAAAAAAATAGAATAGACCAGATATCCGTGTCTCATCTTTACTTGATAAAATTTGTTCATTTTCTCATTTATTATAATGTTTGCTATAGGTTTGTCCTCTGTATCATTTATGAGTTCATGTACATTTTTTCTATTCATAGCTTCATTAATACTTTTATCATGAAGGGTCGTTGAACTTTTTCAAATGCCTCATGTCTACTGAGATGATTAGATGATTTCTGTCCTTTTAAATTTATGTATATGTTGTATTACAGTTATGTGGTCTTTCCTTTTAATGTTTATTTTATGATATTGAGAGTAGTTTTTTCATTTTTATTTTATATTAATCACAGCTTATGTAATTTGTATCCCAGCCGTAGCCCCCTTCCACATTCCCTCCCTATCCCCCTCTTCCCTCCCTCATCTCCTCCCTGCCCCTCTCCAAGTCCACTGATAGGGGAGGACCTCCTCCCCTTCCATCTAACTCTAGCTTATCAGGTCTCTTCAGGAATGGCTACAATGTCCTCTTCTGTGGCCTAGCAAGGCTGCTCCTCCCTTGGGGGACTGGGGTGTTGAAGAGCCAGCCATTGAGTTCATGTCGGAAATAGTTTCTGTTCCCCTTACTAGTATACCCACTTGGGAATTGAGCTACCATTTGCTAATACAAGCAGGGGTTCTAGGTTATAACAACACTTGGTCCTTGGTTGGAGAGACAGTCCCAAAAAAGACCCCTGTGCCCTGATATATTTGGTTCTTGCGGAGTTTCTGACCTCTCCAGGTCATACAAACTCCCCCTTCTTTCATATGATTCCCTGCACTCTGCCAAAGGGTTGGTTATGTTTCTTAATATTTGCTTTGATACACTGCTAGGAAGAGTTTATTCGAGGCCCTCTGTGGCTGGCTCTTGTCCTGCTACCTGTTTACTCTTACATCCAATGTCCTTCCCATTTGACTTTCTAAGCAAGTATTAATCCTCTTACCCCAGGTCCTCTTTCTTGTTTATCTTCTTTAGGTGTATAGATTTCTGTATTTTTATCCTATCTTATAGGTCTATATAAGTGAGTGTATACCATGTGCATCTTTCTCCTTTTCGGATACCTCACTCAGGATGATCATTTCCAGGTCCCACCATTTGCCTGAAAATTTCATGATTTCCTCCTTTTTAATTGCTGAATAGTATTCCATTGTGTAAAAGTACCACAATTTCTGTATCCATTCCTCAACTGAGGGACATCTGAGTTGTTTCCAGGTTCTGGCTATTAGGAATAAAGCAGCTACGAACATAGTTGAGCAAATGTCCTTGTTGTGTACTTGAACATCTTTTGGATATATGCCTAGGAGTGGTATAGCTGGATCTTGAGGAATCACTATTCTTAATTGTCTAAAAAACTGTCAAATTGATTTCCAGAGTGGTTGTACAAGTTTGCATTCCCACCAGCAATGGAGGAGGGTTCCTCCTTCTCCAAATCCTCTCCAGCATGTGTTGTCACTAGAGTTTTTGATCTTAGCCATTCTGATAGGTGTAAGGTGAAATCTCAGGGTCGTTTTGATTTGCATCTCCCTGATGGCTAAAGATGTTGAGCATTTCTTTAAGTGTTTTTCTGCCATTCTACAGTTCTCTACAGAGAGTTCTCTGTTTAGCTCCATACCCCATTTTTTAATTGGATTACTTGATTTGTTTTTTTTAAACTTCTTGAGTTCTTTATATGTATTGGATATTAGCCCTCTGTCAGATATAGGGTTGGTGAAGATCCTTTCCCAGTCTGTAGGCAGTTGTTTGGTTTTGATGACAGTGTCTTTTGCTTTACAGAAGCTTTTCAGTTTCCTGAGATCCCATTGATTGATTATTGATCTTAGGGCCTGTGCTGTTGGTGTTCTGTTCAGGAATGAGTCTCCTGTGCCAATGAGATCTAGGGTCTTTCCCACTTTTTCTTCTAACTGATTTAATGTGTCTGGTGAGGTCCATTGATCCACTATTCTGTTTCTATGCCAATACCATGCAGTTTTCATTACTATTGATCTGTAGTACAGCTTGAGGTCGGGGATGGAGATACCTCCAGATATCTGTTGTTGTAGAGGATTGTTTTGGAAATTCTGGGTTTTTTTGTTTCTCCATATGAAGTTGAGAATTTGTTTTCAAGGTCTGTAAAGAATTGTGCAGGTATTTTGATGGGAATTGCATTGAATCTGTAGATTGCTTTTGGCAGAATAGTCATTTTCACTATGTTAATCCTACCAATCCATGAGCACGGGAGATCTTTCCATTTTCTGATATCTTCTTCAATTTTTTTTTCAGAGACTTGAAGATTTTTTCAAACAGATCTTTGACTTGCTTGGTTAGAGTCACCCCAAGGTACTTTATGTTATTAGTGGCTATTGTGAAGGGTTTGTTTCCCTACTTTCTTTCTTGGCCCTTTCATCTTTAGTGTATAGGAGGGCTTCTGATTTTTTTGAATTGATTTTGTACCCAGCCACTTTGCTGAAGGTGTTTATCAGTTGAAGGAGTTCTCTGGTTGAATTTTTGGGGTCACTCATGTATATTAACATATTATCTGCAAATAGGGATACTTTGACCTCTTCCTTTCCGATTTGTATCCCCTTGATCTCCTTTAGTTGTCTTATTGCTCTAGCTAGGACTTCAAGTACTATGTTGAAGAGATATGGAGACAGTGGGCAGCCTTGCCTAGTCCCTGATTTCAGTGGGATTGATTTAAGTTTCTCTGAATTGAGTTTGATGTTGGCTATAGGCTTGCTGTATATTGCCTTTACTATGTTTAGGTATGTGCCTTGTATTCCTGATCTCTCCAGGACTTTAAACATGAATGGATGTTTTACTTTGTCGAAAGCTTTTTCAGCATCTAAGGAGATGATCATGTGGTTTTTCTCCTTCAGTTTATTTATATGGTGGATCACATTGATGGATTTCCCTATAATGTACCATCCCTGCATGCCTGGGATGAAGCCTACTTGGTCATGGTGAATGATATCTTTTATTTGTTCTTCGATTCGGTTTGCAAGTATTTTATTATTTTTGCATCAATGTTCATAAGAGAGATAGGTCTGAAGTTTTCTTTTTTTGTTGGGTCTTTGTGTGGTTTAGGTATCAAGGTGACTGTGGCTTCATAAAATGAGTTTGGTAATCTTCCTTCTGTTTCTATTTTGTGGAATAGTTTAGAGAGAATTGGAGTTAGGACTTCTTTGAAGGTCTTGTAGAATTCTGCACTGAATCCATCTGGCCCAGTGCTTTTTTGGAAGGGAGACTGTTGATGATTGCTTCTATTTCCTTGGGGGATATAGGTCTATTCAATTTTTCAAGCTGATCTTGACTTAATTTAGGTAAATGGAATCTATCAAGAAAATCTTCAATTTCATTTAGATTTTCAAATTTTGTGGCGTATAGGTTTTTGTAGTAAGACCTAAAGATTGTTTGGATTTCCTCAGTGTCTGTTGTTATTTCCCTCTTTTCATTTCTGATTTTGTTGATTTGGATTGTTTCTCTCTGCCTTTTTGTTAGTTTGGCTAAGGGTTTGTCTATCTTGTTGATTTTCTCAAAGAACCAGCTCTTTGTTTCATTGATTCTTTGAATTGTTTTATTTGTTTCTAATTGATTGATTTCAGCACTGAGTTTGATTATTTCCAGCTGTCTGCTCCTCTTTGGTGTATCTGCTTCTTTTTTATTTTCTAGGGTTTTCAGTTGGGCCATTAAGTTGCCTGTATGTGATGTTTCAAATTTCTTCTTGAAGGCACTTAGGGCTATGAACTTTCCTCTTAGCATTGCCTTCATTGTGTCCCATAGGTTTGTGTATGTTGTGTTTTCATTTTCATTGAATTCTAGGAAGTCTTTAATTTATTTCTTTTTTCTTCCCTCACCAAGCTGTCATTGAGTAGCAAGTTGTTCAGTTTCCATGTATGTACAGGCTTTTTGCTGTTTCTGTTGTTGTTGAGGTCCAGCTTTAGACCACGATGTTATAGGATACAAGGGATTATTTCAATCTTCTTATATCTGCTGAGGTTTGCTTTGTGAATAACTGTATGGTCTATTTTCGAGAAGGTTCTGTGTGGTGCTGAAAAGAAGGTGTACTCTTTTGATTTTGGATGAAAAGTTCTTTAGACATCTATTAGATCCATTTGATTTAGGGTCTCTTTGAGTGCCCTTGTTTCCCTGTTTTGCTCCTGACTGGATGATCTATCCCTTGGTGAGAGTGGAGTGTTGAAGTCTCCCACTATTAAGGTGTTGGGATCTATGTGAGATTTCAGCTTTAATAATGTTTTATTTACAAATGTAGCTGGTCTTGTATTTGGGGCATAGATGTTCAAAATTGAGATGTCCTCCTGTTGAGATTTTCCTTTAATGAGAAGGAAATGCTCCTCCTCATCTTTTTTGATTAGTTTTGGTCGAAAGTCTATTTTATTAGATACTAGGATTGCTATCCCAGCTTGTTTTCTGGGTCCATTTGCTTGAAACACATTTTTCCAGCCCTTTACTCTGAGGTAGTGTTTATCTTTGTTGCATAGGTGTGCTTCTTGAATGCAGCAGAATGTTGGATCCTGTTTCTGCAACCATTCTGTTAATCTGTGTCTTTTTATTGGAGAGTTGAGTTCATTGATGTTGATAGATAATAGTGACCAATGACTGTTCATTCCTTTTATTGTGGAGTTGCTGGTCTTACTATTTTTCATTGCTTTTTTTTTTCCTCTTTTAATTTTTGCTGGGAGATTGTCTGTAAACTATATTGTCTTTGATGTAGTTGTTTTTGTTGGATTGGAGTTTTCCTTCTAGTATCTTCTGTAGGGCTGGGTTGCTGTGTACCTATTGCTTAAATTTTGTTTTGTCATGGAATATTTCATTTTCTCCATCTCTGTCGATTGTAAGCTTTGCTGGGTATAGAAGTCTTGGTTGGCATCTGTGTTTCCTTAAAGACTGCATGACCTCTGCCCAGGCCCTTTTGGCTTTCATAGTTTCTGATGAGAAGTCTGGTGTGATTCTCATATGTCTCCCTTCATATGTTACTTGACCTTTTTCCCTTGGTACCTTTAATATTTTTTCTTTGTTTTGTAGGTTTAGTGTTTTGACTATGATGTGATGAGAGGTATTTCTTTTTTGGTCTAGTCTATTTGGTGTTCTGTAGGCTTCTTGTATGTTTATGGACATCTCTTTCTTTAAATTAGGAAAATTTTCTTCTATGATTTTCTTAAAAATATTTTCCGGTCCTTGGAGCCTGGAGTCTTCTTTTTCCTCTATTCCTATTATTCTTAGGTTTCGTCTTTTCATGGCATCCTTGATTTCTTGAATGTTTTGTTTTTGGAACTGTTCTGATTTTAGTTTGTCTTTGAGTGAGGAAACAGTTTCAGCAAGTGTATCTTCAGCTCCTGAGATTCTCTCTTCCATCTCTTGTATTCTATTGTTGATGCTTACCTTTGTGGTTCCTGATCTTTTCTCTAAGTTCTCCAGTTCCAGGTTATTCTCTGTTTGGGTTTTCTTTATAGATTCTAATTCTGTTTTCATGCTTTGCAACATTTCCTTCATCTGACAAAGTTGGCTCCCATTTTTGTATTTGTTTCCTCTCTATGTGTTTCTAATTGTTCCTTTACGTGGGCTGTTATGTTCTTTTGAACTTCTTTGAGAGCTCTGTTCATTTCCTCTTTTTGTTCCTGAGTTAACTGGATAATCATAGCTTTAAAATCATTTTCCTGAATTTCTGGTGAATTAAAATATCCATTAGTTTTCAGTGATTCTGGTGGTGCTATGGTGTCCTGTTTTTTTGTTGGGTGAGTTTTACATTGTACTTTGGTCATTGCTTATATATAATCTTCTCTGTTTCTTCCTCAAGTCTGACCTTTGGACTGGACCAGTCTTACTGTGGTGTCTGTAGAATTCTTTAGGAAGATCAGTGGGGACCAGAGGTTTGAGAGTGTGTGTTGTTGCTTCAGTTGTTCCTGAGCAGGTTTCCTAGATACCCGGTGGTCTACAGACTGAGGCCGGGTCATCAGGCTGGACTCTGTGGTCTGTGGCTGGCACTGTGCGCGTGGCACATGTTCAGTTGTGGACTCTCTGCCCCTGGCCCAGAGTTCTGCACTGGAAGTTGGAAGCCCGGCAGGCTGCACTCTGCTCCCTGAGTTGGGAAGCGATATCTGCTTCCTCAGCAGCTACCCCCTAAGACAAGGTTGTGGGGGAATGCTGGAGATATGTGCTTGGAACTTGCCTACTGTGCTCCTTGCAAGTTGCTGAGTGCACTGCAGGCTGCCTCCTCTGCTTCACTGCTGTTAGGGGTACCTCTCTCTGATGCTGCTTTCCTGCTGGCTGCAGTATCTCTCCCCTGCTTCCTCTGCTGCAGGCTTGGCTATGTCCACCACTGCTTCCGTCCTTTGGGAGGAAGTGCCCGGGAATGGATTCCCCAGAAGTCCACAGAGATGACTGCAGTTGACCTGTGTCCTATTGGACTCAGATCAGGTTTTGTGCCCTGTCTCCCCTGGCTCCTTGTATGGTTGTTTTGGGTTTCATAGCGCCTCAATTCACCAATTCAGGGACAGGGAAACCCAGGGTCTGGTGCTCTAGGTTGCACAGATCTGTCTGTGAAGCATAGATGGTTCTCCAACAGGTCTCTGGGCTGACCGCCAGCACCTGCTGATCTAGGGGACCTTTGCCAGGGAGATTCTGTGTACCCTTGTTCAGTCCCTGTTTGCTTCCTTCCCTGTGGGGTTTTCTCTCAACCAAGCACCCCAGACTCTGATACTCTGGGGTATACAGTTCTTTTGTGATGGAGAGTTAGGTGCACAGCAGTCTCTGTGCGTCTCCTTGCTCGGGGTGGAGGCTAGTTCAGAGACGGCATGTGTGAGCCTGCCGTTCTGAGAGATTTTTCCCTGGAAAGGGTGGGTGACCTAGGTCAGTCACGTTTACTTCTTTCCCTGTGGGTTTTTTCTCACGATTGGGACTCCAATAAACGGTGTTTTTTGTGCCCACCGTTCAGCCTGGGAAGGGGATCAGGTTACGCAGGCTTGTGATTCTGGTCTGACAACCAGCTGCCTGTCCGACTGGGGATCTCTTCCCAGTTCTGGCTTGGTTTCCTGGGAATGGACCAGGTCGGTTCCAACACCTTAAGGCTTCCTCTCACCTGGGAAACCTGATTGCTGTTGTTTTAGGGCCCAGAGATCAGTCCCTTGGTCGCTGTACCGAAAATATTGTTTTGCAGCTCAGAAGCGGAGTCCTCCTGGCGATGCCATCTTGTCCACAGGCGATATTGAGAGTCTTAAAACTATTTGTGATTGTTGTATCTTCTTTGTTAATTATTTTCTTTAAGAACAGATTAGTGAGCTGTATTTTTTCTGGATGTTTTTAATCTGAAGTCTACCTTATCAGAGATCCGAATAACGATTCTAGTTTATTTTTAGCGTCCATTTGGTTGACAGGTTGATTTTTACCCTTTTGATTAAAGTTTATGGTATTCTTTATTTAATGAGGTGTGTTTCTTGGCTACAAAAGATAGTTTGACACTGCTTATAATCTGTCCAGTCTGATCCTTTAAATAATAAGTTGAGGCCATTTGCATTTAATGTTATTACTGAAAGGAATGTGCTTGTATCCAGGTTTTTATTAGTTGTTGCTCTGGTTGGGCAGATTATTAATATTTCTTTTCTATCTTCCTTACCAGTACCAGGGTTTTGCCGATTTCTATTGTGCATGTTGTGTTCCTCACTGGGTTTTGTTGGTGCTTGTATTCTTCTTATAGTTTCCCATGCACTTATGGATGAGATTTCTTATTCTTTTGAATATAGGATTTTTCTAAGTATTTTCTGTATTGTTGGCTTGTTTGTCCTGAAATTACTTGACTAATCCTTGTTTTGAAATGCTATTATTACTTTATCAATTTTAACTGATTAATTAATTTTTTAAATAAATTTATTTATTTTTATATCAATCACAGGTTAGGTTTTTTGCATCCCATGCCTAGCCCCCTCCCTCACTCCCTCCCACCCTCCCCAACCCTCCCTCATCTCCTTTCCGCCCCCTCCAAGTCCACCAACAAGGGAGGATCTCCTCCCCTTCCACCTGACCCCAGATCATCTTGTCTCCTCTGGGCTGGCTGCAATGTCCTCCCCCGGGATCTAGCCAGGCTGTTACTCCCTGGCATGTATGGGGGAGGGTCGAAGAGTCAGCCATCAAGCTCAAGACTGAAACAGCCCCTGTTTCCCTTACTAGGGTCTTCAGTTCACCAATGAGTTATCATGGGCAACATCTGAGCAGGGGTTCTAGGCCATATCCATACATGGTCCTTGGTTGAGGAAACTGTCCCATATAAGACCCTTGTGTCCTGCTCAGTTTGATCTTTGTGGAGCTCTTGTTCTCCCCAAGTCTTACTAACTTCCCCTATATTTATTATTACTTCCAGCCCTCTGCCAAGGGCTTAACTGAGAGTCTTAATATCTGTTTTGATACATTGCTATACTGATTCTTTCATAGGTTCTCTTTGGTATGCT
>CM053753.1:65425407-65488562 GCA_028658305.1 Pachyuromys duprasi
TGTTTCCAGGTCCCACCATTTGCAGGAAATTTCATGATTTCCTCCTTTTTTTATTGCTGAGTAGTATTCCATTGTGTAAAAGTACCACAATTTCTCTATCCATTAATTTTTTGATTATTACAATTTATTCACTTTGTATCCCAGCTGTAGTCTTCTCCCTCATCCCTTCCCAATCACACCCTCCGATCCTCCCTCTTCTCCTCCCATGCCCCTTCCCCAGTCCACTGATATGGGAGGTCCTTCTCCAGTTCCATGTGACTCTAGCCTATCAGGTCTCATCAGGAATGGCTGCCTTGTCTTCTTCTGTGGACTGGTACAGCTGCACTCCCCTGGGGGGTGCATAGCAATCTTGGTTGGTCTCTGTTTACTATTAGGGATGAAAACATGCCATGTTTTCTAAGAAGCATGTGTGAAAGGAAGGGCTGAGCACATTGTAGATAATGGCCCTTCTGGGAAAGCTCGGTGTTGGCTGGTCCTGCCTCTGCTTGTTGAGATCATGAGTTAGAGACTTTGCCTCTCAGAACAGAGTACAAGGGAACAGGCAGCATCTCAGGAGCTCAGGACAGCCTTCCCTGATCTTGCAGGAGCCTTGGCATGTGCATCTCTGGTGGGGCACAGGCTGTAGGAGCACAGGGCAGCAGGACCTCGTGGAGCTTGGGGCATGCCATCTGACCCATGATGATTCTCAAAAAAAAAAAAATTCAAAGACAATCTGAAAACAAAAATAACACAGACACATGGAAACAAAATCAGACTTCTTTCCAGGGTACCGGAAAAGAAACTAAAAGGATGTTGATGGTGGAGTTCGGGTGCTACTTGATGGACACAAATTGTCCTTAGCCACAGGAATCAGTAGAACCAGAGTGGAGCTTCCTTGATCCACCATTCGAGGGTCTGGAGAGTCTTCAGGACCCCTGGGCCAGGAGAAATTTGGCTCTAAAGGCCTTCAGATTGTGGCTTGACAACAGAGAGAGACAGACACAGAAATGAGATAAAGATGCACCCACACCCACCAGTCACCATTGTGGGGGGAGGCCAAACATGTCCCCTAAAATATTCTACTATTCTTTTGGGAACCCCCTGTGATCCCAGACAAGCCCCCATAATGTAAATGTCCTAGAATCGCTGAAGGAAGACCCCACACTCAAATAGTTTGTAAAAGCAAAGAGTGTTTATTCTGCAGAAACCACCAGCATGTGGGGGTTGATCATTCATACAAAATGGCAACCCGGAAGTGAGCTTGCAGTTTCTTTAAAAGGCTTTAGGGGAATTTCTCCTGTTGGCTATGTGAGTTCAGTTGGGAATGGCTGGTGCCCAAGAAGGCTATATGACTCTGATTGGGATTGGTTGGTTCTCGCTTTAGAGAGGATTACCTCATAGTAGGTTTGGTCCTTACAGCAGGCTTTTCTTACAGCTTTTTATATTTTTTGTTTTATGGTTTTGACCTATTAATTATGATATATTGCACAAAGATTCCTCTCTGTTCATGTCTATTTGGACATGCCTCGTTTCTTTGAATGTTTATCTCTTTCTCTAGGTTTGGATTTTTTTTTGTCATAATTTCATTGAAGAAATCATCTTTGCTTTTAGTTAATGCTGGTCCCTTTTCATGTCCCATATATTCTTAGGTCTGGTCATTTGAACATATTCCTGATTTATTGGAAGTTTTGAGGGACTGAAAGTTAAACAGAGTCCCCATAGGCAGACAGACAAGGAAAAGTATAGGTAATATAAACGATGAACTTCCAAGGTGGCTGGTTTCTTCTTCGCCCTCCTGACCTGAGAGAAAAGCCTGAAAATGTGAAAGGAGGCAGGAGGGGTCTTGTAATTTTTCTGCTTCCAGTAGGACCCCTGCTCAGGAACTTGCTCAACACATTCAAGGGCAAATTGGGCCATGTTTACATGACAATTGCAGGCCAGTCAGCCATCCTATCTTTCTTCAAACTAGTCCGCCATAAATTAGGGGAGAATATTTAAAGATTTAAACAAAAACAGAAACCAACACCCAGTCCCCAAGGAGAAGAAGAGCTTCAGTTTCCAGAGCCTTCTCTTTGTTCTCTCTGTGTGTTTGCTGTGAGCATGTGTTTCCTCACCCCTGATAAGAGCCTTTCAGCTGCTGATTTTGTCTGCTCGGATCTGCTGATTCCTCTTATGTTACCCACTGCTCTAAAGATTTTTTTCTGCCTTTTAATTTTTTAACTGGCAGAGAGAATAAACCTCATCAAGATCACTAGCAATAACCACTAGATCATTAATGTTATATATAATACAGTATACATAATATTGTATATACAAAATTATACATTATTGAAATAGTCAGTATTTGAAAGAGATATTGTTTCCAGCTTGTCTTCCAGTCTTGAGATTTCTTCTTCCAGCATTATCTGTTGGTGACGTTTTCTACTTTTTTTTTTGTCTCTTTCATTTCCAGAATTTATGTTCAGAATTTTATGTTCAGATTTTATTTTCAGAATTTCAATTCCTTTGCTGGAGTTTCCCCCTCTCTATTAAAATTTTTTTTTGCAAATCCTTTCCCATTTCATGCACTTGACTAACTTTATTGTTTAGGTTCTTGATTGATTTCCTTACTTCATTCATCTGTTTATTTGAATCCTTTATGTAGTTATTGATCGTTTTTAAAAAGCATGATTCTGAAGCTGATTCTTTTTTCCTCCTTTGCTTCCTCTTCTTTTTTTTTGTGGGGGTGGGGAGCTTTTCAGCTATGTCATTATCTCTGGTTTCTGGCATTCAGGAGTTGTGAGCTTCTGGAAATACCATACTGGCTTGTTGTTTCACATTGTGTGTGCTTGTTGTCTGTCTATCAAAGTAGTAGTTAGTGTCCTTCAATTTTTATTTTTCCCTTCTTCCTATTCTTTTGGTTTATTCAATTTACATAAATAATCCTGGTGAGAGTTGTATTCATTTGGAATAAGCTGCTAATCCACTACTACTTTTTAATGTGTTGAGTCAAATGCAGTAAATACACTAATGATTTGTGTACATGTACTTGGTGGCTGTTGTCCATATTTCATTGACATTTCTATTTCCTATAACCCTGGGTTCCAGAGCCACATGCTCTGTAACATCCCTACTGAGATTAGAAAACTAAAGCTCAAGTCACTTTTTCTTTTTCTTTTTCTTTCTTTCTTTCTTTCTTTCTTTCTTTCTTTCTTTCTTTCTTTCTTTCTTTCTTTCTTTCTTCCCTTCTTTCTTTCTTTCTAATTCACTCATCTGCATTCAGCTTGGTTCTGGGATGCACACACACACACACACACACACACACACACATTTCAATTGTCCTGAGAAAGGAAAGAGAAATATGAAAGAGAATTATTAATTGATTAAGATTAAAAGGAACAACATAGGTAAAATTTGTATTATAAAATTAGGGACATTAAGAACTTTTGGTTGATTTCTGTAAAGGGGGTGTAATAGGATTTGAATAACACACTTAGGCTGTTTTCTGCTGGAATGGCAGAGCGGATGTGTGAATGGCAAGTAAGTGTGAAATCTACCGGTTTAAAGTTGTCTCGGCATATTAACTGTTGACTAATTTCTCGCACAGAGTACTTCACCAGTTAGGCTGCTCTCTCTGCCTTTCTGTGTAGTCAGGTCTCAGTTGCCTCCTAAGCTTACACAGTTGCTTTTGTCTCACTGAAGTCAGACCAAAAGACAATGGAACTGACTTGCCTCTTTTTATTCTAGAACATGTTTTCAAATTTGTATGAGTTACCCTGAGCCCTCTTTAAAATGCATATTCAGATTGAATAGACCCTGGGTAGGCAGACTGAGCTTCTGCATGGAGAAATCTCCCTTCCCCACGCCAGGTAATGCTGCTGTGTGGATTGCATGCTTGGTAGAAAAGGACTGGAAAACCTTAAACCAGTTTGGATTATGGAAACTGAAGAACTTCACACATAAAATAACCTGTTATGTTTGGAAGGTGGAACTTGAGCATCTTAAGCATCTGACCTTATTTTATGAAGAAGAATCAGTGACTCCTCTAGTACTCCAGTATCTGCATTCAAGAAAGTGTACTTTTTTTTGCCTTATTTCTTTAGGACAATTTTAAATAATTCTGAGTAGGGGCTCATAGCAAGCCAGTTGTATTTTTTAATTGTTCTTATTACCACTGATTATATAGCATTATTTTATTATTGGGAGGATGAGCAAGAGGAACTTTGAGAAAAGAAACGGAGCCTGTTGACACTGAGCTTACTTCAGCATCACACGAATATGTTACCTATGAACTGGAGGAGTCTAAATTTTACCCGAACTGGATTTAAAAGCAACTACTCTTTATAGATAATTTTAGTAAAAAATATAACCAGACTGCACACAAGTCTTAGAAAACACCTACAGATGACTGAACACCAACAAGTACTCTATGGGGTAATACACTTTTCCAAGCATTTCTTTCACTGACTTAAAATTTTCAAACATAATTTAACCCTATGCTTCAGGCTCTCTTTTCTTATCCTATCAAAAGCACACTAGCAACACCTGTGTTACAGAATATTACAATAATAGCCCATAACCCATTTCACAAAAAACATAAAGACAATATAAATGCAGTCATTACTAGTGTGAGCTTTATGTGGAAGAATGATGTACTTTAGAAAGGATAGACATGTTTCAAAGTATATCTGTTCTAAACATCTTTTTAAAAAATCTCTCACTTTCTCCATGTGTTTGGGATACATATGGAAACACTAATAAGTGGATGCGCTTCCACTCCCTGAATTACTTTTCTTTTCATCAATTCCATGGCCAGGTTTTTGCCCTTCTTTCACCCCTAGCCTCAGCAAACTAAGTCAAATTTGCAAATTATCAAGAGATTTGATGGCTGCAAAACTAGAAATCCATGACAATCACATAGCTGGTACAGGGCTGATATTGGCTCCTGCTGACCATAGCATGTTTCCTTATAGGATTCTAATGCTAATGCATGCCCCACACACATAGAAGGAGACAGGAGCAGGGGAGGAAATCTGCTTGTGGTGCAGAAAAAAACAGGAGAGATTAAGAGGCCAACCACATTGCTCTTTCCTTATCTCAAGGTGAGTCAAGGATGCCTCTGTCTGACAGGCCAGATCACAGAAGGCACCATGTTTGCCTTTTGATCTTGGGAACAAAGAATAATGCTCTGGTTTATTTCTACAGCTTGCAGAAGGATAGACAGTTAAATCCCTGCTTGTATTGTGGGGTAGACTTGGTCCTGGAATCACAGATGTCCTTTTAATTCCTGCCTTCCAATAGGAAGAGTGATCCCTTATATTTTGGGGTTTGATTAAATTATCATCGCTGATAATGTATGTAAGGCATTGGCAGTAGACACTTAGTGATGTATGTTTACTGAATTGGGGTGCATTTTACTTAGGGAATAATTTATTTCTAAGAAATGTTTCAGAGGGATACCTTTAAAATCAAGGAAGGTAAATAAAAACTTACTCATGCAAGACAAGCTCCCTGCTTTCTCTCAAATGTGGCCACAATTGCCATATACAAATCTATAGGACTACAGGAGGGTACCTTCTGTGTGTGTCCACCAGGATGTACTTGCCCTAATTTTTTTTTTTTTTTTTGGCTGAGACAAATCTTACCCTGTGAAAGAAGGTATGATATGAAAAGGCTTTGTCACCTGCAGGCCAGGACAGGAAGTGTTGGGACAATGTAAAGAAGAGGGGAGTCAGCCTGTCTCTTCACGAAATGATGAATAGGAAACTTTCCACATACAGATAAAAGAAAACCTAAATTGATTGACTGAAAAGTCCGAGTACTATTTTTATCGGTTTTTACATTTACTATGTTATTTGTTAATTCATTTAATTTTCTCCTTCTAAAATAGTTATTAAAACCAATTTTAAAGTCAAATGTTCTGCTAACAATGAAGAGAAAACAAAGACATGAATGTTGCTTTCTTACTTGAGGAGCTCACCCTGGGGGAAGAGATAGACATATTAGTAATTAATGGCACATTTGAGGTTCATGCAGGTAGCTATAGGGCACAGGGTAGAACTGGATGCAAAATGATCCTGTTTCCACCTCTTTGTTAAAGATAGTGTGAACCAGGAAAAATGACAGAGGTCATAATGTGAGGTACAGTTTGAGAGTAGGTAGAAATATTCATTGAGAGATTTAATTATGTGTATGCACTGACCTCATTGTTTTATTTTTAGCGTAATTAGCACAAATATCCTAAGGAGGTAACCGGCTTTATTTATATATGGGCGTGATATATAAGAACAGAAAGCACCATTTCCAGCAATGGAGAATTTACTAACTCGATTTTGGTACGTCTATACTGCACAGTATTAATTTAAGTATTAACATGATGCTATTGAAGATAAGAGAGAGTCTTTCCTGTGAGATGTGAGGCAGAGTTAATTGTGAGCCTGCACATGTATTGTGACTCCAAGTGTGTATGTTTGCATGAGTGTTTCAACAAATATATAATGAGAAATGCTGCTTATTTCTGTGTGAGGGATAATTCTGACTGCAATTTTTCTTCTTTCCTAATTTTTCTCAGATGAATCACTTTGTTAATCAGAACAAATTAGGGGAAACAAAAAAAAGGTTTGCTAGTACTCACAGCTCTCTGAGGAGTGTTGTTACTTGCCCGACACTCAAATTCTTCCCTTAACACTCTACTGTAGCCACATGAGCTTAAGCAGTGTTGTGAAACTCCTACACAGTGGGCCTCATTTTTAGCTGCCAACTAAGATTCTTCTTATGCTCTCCCTGTATTCATATTCAAGGTGACTTAATTAAATGCTAGAGAAGAATTCACGAATCTTCCCACATAGCAAACTGAGCCATCTTTACTTCTTGATATTACCACTATCCCCTCAGTAACAGCATAAGTGTGTCTGCCTAAACGCCACTGGAACAGTGTCAGTGGGAATTTGGAAACATTTCTCCCTGGCTAAGCTTCTTCTTTGTCCCCCTAAGAAAACTCACTCTATTCTTGAACCTGTTTTGCCCTATGCACCATGAAAGGACATCGCAGATAGGCTTATATTAAGGCTCCTGAGATGGGATGTCTTCTGTTTCCTTGCTGGACCCCCAGTGTAACCACAGGTATAATAAAAGAGAAGCACAAGGGAAGATTAATGCAGAGAAAGGGATGCAATGGCAAAAGAGAGACATTCGAAAGTACTGGGCTGCTGGCTTTGAAGATGGAGGAGGGGGCTGTCAGTCAAGGAATATTGCTTTATAAGACAAAAAAGAAAAAAAGGACACTTCATACCTCCAGCCAGAGGTGCACTGCCTGCTAGACACTTTGACTGAGGTTACCTTTCACATGTCTGGCCTCTGTGACTGTAAAAGAATAAATTTTATGTTGTTTGAAGCCATCTGATTCGTGGCGATTTAGCAACAACAGAAAACCAGCAGAGATGATTTTGGTGTCTTTTCAGTGCCTGCCTATTTTGTGGAATCCTGGAGGATTTCATAGAATTCTTCTCATGTTGCTTTTTAGTTCCAAAGTTAAGAACTAGGTTTTTCCTGTTCCTTTGTCTGTTCCCTTACGAAGACTCATTTGGACTTTCAGCCTCATGATTCCTGCAAACTTAAGTATTCAATACATCTACGGTTATACAGGCAGGCAGAGGACAGCGGAGCAGAATGAAGACCTTGAAGAGATTGTATTACATAATCACCATGCCTTTCCCAGGTATAGTATTTTTGTTTGTTTGAGACACACTTTTCTGTAGCCCAGGCTGGCCTCAAATTCATCATATAGCCAAAGCTTGCCTTGATTTCTGTCCTGCCTCTACTTCTCAAGTGCTGAGGTTATAAATCTGTGTGTAGGCCCATGTTTTAATGTATGCTTCAGATAGAGTCTTCTTAGGACCCTATGCTTTGCAGATTTCTTCTGCTCCTCTGCAGCGCCTGTCTCTCAATAAATTCTTGTGCATTACTATGGAAACATAGACATGGCTAGCTTCTCTCAAAAGATTATTTAAATAATGTTTTTATTCTTTTAAAACTTGGCGGTTTTAAAACTTGGCGGCAGCACTATGCTGAAAGCCTTGACATCACAGGTGTTGAACCCCACAGGTGTTGGATGTCATCATGGGTTTTGAAAATCACAGGTATTGACCTTATAGTTGGGCAGGTTATAACTTTGACATTTTGGGTATTTTCAGGATAGGATTTAAATGAATCTGTTTGTATTTTTCTTTTCTTTAATTTTTATTTTATTTTTATTAATTACAGTTTATTCACTTTGTATCCCAACTCTAGCCCCCTCCCCCATCCCTTTCCAATCCCACCCTCCTTCCCTCTTCTTCTCCTATGTCCCTCCCCAGTCCAATAGTAGGGGAGGTCCTCCTCCCCTTCCATCTGACCCTTGTCTATCAGGTTTCATCAGGACTGGTTTCTTTGTCTTCCTCTGTGGACTGGTATGGCTTGCTCCCTGCTCAGGTGGAGGTGATCCAAGAGCCAGCTACCGAGTTCATGTCAGAGACAGTCCCTGTTGCTATTACTGGGGAACTCTCTTGGACACTGAGCTGCCATGGGCTACGTCTATGCAGGGGTTCTAGGTTATCTCCATGAAAGGTCTTTGTTTGGAGTATCAGGCTCGCAAAAGACCCCTGTGCTCAGATTTTTTGGTTCTGTTGCTCTCCTTGTGGAGATCCTGTCCCCTCCAGGTCTTTCTATCTCCTCCTTCCTTCGTAAGATACCCTGTACTCTGCCCAAATTTGGCTATGAGACTCAGCATATGTTTTGATACCCTGCTGGGTAGAGTCTTTCAGAGGCCCTCTGTGATAGGCTCCTGTCCTGTTCTGAATTGCTCCTGGGCTATGCAGGTGTCTTGGAAGTATTGTCTGTGTTGCATGGTCTCTGTTTCCTCATCGCCATCCCCTCTTTAACTTCTGAAATGCAGAACAATTTTATTTGCTTGCTCTGTGATTTTGGCATTGGTTGCTATAGTTCAGCAGTGCATAGCTCCTCTAAAATCAATATGATTGTTCACTGCCTGCTCCATCTAAGGGAGGAATTCCCTGAGAAATCATGATTGTGACATTTGTTTTCTGTGGAAGTCAGCAACTTGATCTCTAAGGAGAATTAGAATCACAGATATCAGTGATTTCCATATGTTACAGCTTCAGATAGTTGTGAACAGTTCTGAGACCATGCTGACAGACAAGGCCATCCACCACCCCCAGCCCAGCCCAGCCCCACTGCTATCTCCTTCAATCACAGGTCAGTGTGCTCATCTTCTCAGTCTATGGCATCATGGCCTGCCCTCCTTCCCCAATGGTGCTTCCATTTTCTTTCCTGAGTTTCAACAGCTGAAATAAGTGAACACCAAACCTGATGTATTGAGTCTAATGAATTTTTTTGAGACCATGTTTCCTACTTAAAACAAACAAATAAAAAACGAAAACAAAATAAAAGTCTTTATTGGTAATTTCTTTTATAGAAAATAATTGAAAATGCATTTGTTCCTTTGGGTACAGTTTTGATTATTATTTTTATACAGATGAAAGTTGCATAATAACTTAATCCAGTTTTTGATTGGGCTACTGGGAACCTTAAGGCCAACAACTGTATTACTTTTTTAGCTGCTTCTTACATTCTATGACCAGAGTATGGAGTTATGAGAAGGTTTCATTTTAATCAGCAATCCCAATCATGGATGAGTGGAACATCCATTGGGAAACTGGGTGGCTGTACATGCTTACAGAGCGCTGTGAGGATTTCTTCTGTGCCAGAGTGAAGGGAGCATGGTACGCTAGCATGGATATGCACGTAGATATTATCCATGGCCTGGGTAGATGTTTGTTTATTTCACATTTATTGGTGTTTGACATATCCTTCTTTAACCTTTTACATCTTCTCTTCCAGCCTTGTAATTCATGTAATTTTTGTATCGATTTTCCGAAGCAATTTGTTTCATAATTTATTTTAAGGAAACAGACTCAACTTTTTAAATCTCTGGGTAACAGCTGAAACAGAGAAATAAAAATAATACTAAGAAGTTTAAAATGCACACACATACACATGCACATATACCAAGTATTTGCTGATATTCATAATATCTGGAACTGTAGAGATGGTTTAGTCAGTGAAGTGCTTGCTGGGCAAGCATGAGGACACTGGCTCAATCCTGAGGACCCATGCAAAGACTGGATACAGCAGCCTGTGTTTAGAATCCTAGTGGTGGTGATGCAGAGGCAGAAGGACCACTGGGGCTGCCTGGGCTGCCAGTCCAAGTGAATGTTGAGTGTCCAGTTCAGTGAATGACAAGGCAGAGAAGTGACTGAAGAATGACACTTGCTGTTGATCTCTAATTGCACATGCATCTAACCACATGTGAGCGCACACACACAACACAGATACACACAAAGATACATAGACACACAGATATACACAGACACACAGATGCACAGACATACACTCAAAGATACAGATATACACACACAACCAAAGTATCCTTCTTAAGTCTGTAAAATTCGTTCAACCCATCACACTGTAGTCGGCAATTCATTTCTTTTACTGTGTTGTATGGAGGTCTCTCCCTCACATCCTCTCATCTCTCTATTCCTAGGATTTCAGAAGACACATTGGACTTCGGGGGAAGTCCTTTTCTGAGTTATGTCTAAGACGACACAGATATAGTCTTTTTCTTTGAGTGGGAACAGGTAAGCCTAGGCTAGGCTACATGTCCAAAATTCAATAATGCAGGCTGATGGCTACTGCCCCTGTCAGTCTTGATGTTTATAGTCTAATTCCAGGCTTCTTGAACTAGACCTTTTCATCTCTGTCTTCTGGAAGCCACAATACTGAGTGCGTATTTTTGTGCAACAACACTTGTTCACTGTCACAAGATTAAAAACTTTAAAAATGACCATCTTTTACTTTCCTGTGTCTTATCCATCACACACACACACATACACACACACACACACACACACACACACACACACGCACATACACACATCCTTTTGCCTTGGAGGATGTATTGGTAGTTTTATGTCAACTTGACACAAGGTAGAATCACCTGGGAAACAGGAACCTTAATTAAAAAAAAATGCCCCCACTAGATTGGCCTGTGGGGCATTTTGTTGATAGATGGTGATGTGGAAGCGCCCAGGTCAGTGTGGGCAGTACAACTCTGGAGGCTGTGCCTTCTAGGTACTGTAAGAAAGGCTGAGCAAGGCTTGGAGAGAAAGCCAGTAAGTAGCTGTTCTCAGTGGGCTGGAATTGAAGTTGATGCAGAAGCCATTGCTTGAGTTCCTGCTCGTACTCCCCTTGTTGGTGGGCTATAAATTAATAGTGTAAGATGACAAAAGCCGTTCCTTGCCAGTTTGCTTATGGTCGTGGTGTTTCCTCACAGCAATGGAAGCCAGCTAACACGGAGAAAGGTGCTCACTCACTTCTGCTTAAAGGTTAGCATGTGCACTCAATCAAACACTACTGCCTCCCCCTCACCTATTCTATCTCTTAGCATGTCCATAGTGCTTTAATTTTCTCTTCATAATTGTGGAGGATATAAATGATATTCTATCAGACACCTGTCACCATAAGGAAACTCCTTATTATGCATATGAAACATAAATCTATTAACCACATGGGACTTGGACAGGCTTCTGGATTCTAATAATCTGTACAGCACGAATCTCTTGCATTAGATTGGTTTGTTGTCTGGCCTGCCTTTCCTTTCCTCTGTCCTTCTTTCTTCAGCCTTTCTCCTTCTTTTCTTCTTGTATTACTTGCTAAGACTCATGCCAGTGGGATATATTTAAATTCTTTGTGAAAGTAAGCCTTTCGCCAAGTCTTCATTTTTGTTATTTCCATTAACTGCTGCCTGATATTTCCCCTAGAGAGGAAATATAGAATGTGCTGCCTACACAGTGACGGTGACTTTTACTTGAGGGTGTGGAGTTAGAACTAATTAATGCTCTTGATGCATAGGGGCATTTCCTCTATCATTTTACTGAACTTGGTTAGTGTGGCTGCTGGTTGAAGCCAGGAGGCTGTTTTTAAAAACAGCAAAAATAAAATTAATAAAATAAAGTGATTCATTAAAATATTTGAAGCCAGACTTTTAATTTAAAAATGCCTTAACTTCTCATTAAATTTTGATGTTATTCTTTTGAGCTTAGGGATTTTTCTTTTCTAAATCTTTGCTGAAATGCTCCTAAAGTATGCTTGCTGCAGCTAGGGATGGTAGAGTGAAAGGACATGGGAGATTCGCTTGTTTTTATTTGTTTGTTGGTTGGTTGGTTTATTTTTTATTTTTTTAAATTTTTTGAGAGCTGGTCTCCTATAGGGTCTTTTTTCCCCCATGTTTGAATAAATTGTGTGAGAAACAAAACAGAACAAATCATTTAATGGGTTTTGAACTGATGCAAACCTTTGAAGCCTGGCTAAATAAGTCTTGGCTGCTGGAACCACAAAATCTTAGCCTAGTTCATCAGTAATAGAGATGCATGACACAGCATACCTAACCTTCAAAGGTTAGTGGCCTGAGTTAGAGTCCTCATCACCTATTAAGCACCATTGGGAGAATCTCTAGATTGGCTCCTGGAACCTTTGCTGGTGTGGCCTAGGAATTTGTCCAGTTCATCATTGCTGCTTTGGAATGAGCAGTGGCTAGCAGCCCCACTGGCTCTGTTGATGAATAATTATTTGCGACTAGAGTAACCATTTAATTACTCAGTATCCTTTTTTTTTTTTGTGATTCTTGAATGAAACGTCTGAGGTTTGCTCCTTTCTCAGCTCTCTACTTTTCAGCTGAAGTTATAAGGCTCTCTTACTGAAGAGCAAAGTGACATTCAATAGCAGGCAATGTGAATTTTACGTTAATATGCCGATTCTGGCAACTATCAGTTCTTGCTACCAGCTTTGACTTCAGTACATACCCAACCCCACTTTTCCACAGCCTTCATAGTTGAGGAAATGTAAATGGCTTTGTAAGTTTACCTGGCCCAAGTTCATAGCTTCAGGAAAGTCCCAGCCTGACTTTGCCTTATCTCCCACAAGCACCCGCCCGGAGCTGCCATTCCTCATAGTGACTTCTAACAGCATCACAGGGCGATGATCAACTTCCAAAGAAAATTACATTTATCTTTGTGACTTTTCTGCTTTCATCCTGAAAATGTTTCTTTTCATCTTACCTCTGCATCCTTATCCCTTCATGGTGCGTTTTTGTTTGTTTTGTTTATGTTCTTATTTATTAATTTTTTTTGCAAAGAAAAAGAAAAAGAGATGGCCATTGCCTGTTCTCTTAGGCCTATGCTTTCTCTTCATCTTGTCACTGAGACTATAATTTTTAAATGATAGTGTGTATTGGAATTAAAGAAGCTCAGTATTGAATAGAACATAGGCAAAAAGAATATTACCGTGAAAATGTCAAAAATATGAAAAGATGTGTTGCTGCGAAGATATATATGGGAAATGAGCACAGTAAAAGATGCTTGACACAAGTAGAGATCAGAGAAATGCAAATTAGAATCACGAGGCTGTATTGTCCATGCCTACGAGAATGACTAAAATAAATACAAAATGCTCATGTTGGTTTTTTTTTTCCATTGCCGTGACTTTACAAAAGAAAGCATTTCATTTGGGGCTCAATAATTCCAGAGGGTTAGAGTCCATGACCAGCATGATGAAGAGCATGGCAACAGGCAAGCAGGCCTGCCGGGGGCCATGGTACTGGAACAGCAACTGAAATCTGATCCATAAAAATGAGGCACACAAAGAGAACTAACTGGAAATGGCACCAACTTTTTAAAGTCAAAGCCCACTGCCTTCAAGCAGTCTTCAGGAGACTCATGAATATCTGAGAGTAATTAACGTTAGTAGCATAATTAATAACCTAGCCTATACTCCCAATGGGAAAAACAGTTCTAAGGTAATGACTTTGTTCATGTGTTGTTTTTGTTGTTGTTGTTTATTTGTTTTTTTTTTCAAGATAAGATTTCTCTGTGTAGCCTTGGCTGTCCTGAATTGACTTTGTAAACCAGGGTGGCCTCGAACTCACGGAGATCTACCTGCCTCTGCCTCCCCAAGTGCTGGGATTACAGGCCTGTGACAGTGTACCCATCTTGCTCATGTATTTTTTATTCATGTCCCAAATTATTTTTCCATCCTAAAATTTATTTTGAGTCCACAGAACAAGGATAAGATTTGAAATATGTTTCTTTTCTTTCTTTCTTTCTTTCTTTCTTTCTTTCTTTCTTTCTTTCTTTCTTTCTTTCTTTCTTCCTTTTTCTTCTTTTCTTTAGCTTATAATTTAATTATAACATTTCTCCTTCCCTTTCCTCCCTCCAAACCCTCACATATGGCCCCACGAGATACCTCTTCAAATTCATGACCTCCCTCCACCCTTTTTTCAATTCTTTGGTTACATCATTACTTTTTTTTCCTTATTTTTTTCTTTCTTCTCTTAAATCAAGGATTATTGGTTTTCTTTTCCCAAAATGCTGTTTGAATGTTATTGCTAAGCTAATTATAGATGTTTTCTAATAAATCTTTTCTTATAATGAAAGTTTTCACTGGAATTACAGTGGTTAATATAAATAAGAAGCCACCCTTAATATTTAATATCATTTAAAAAAGTAAATTATGATAGCAATTCCTTGGTGTTTGTAGGCTTTGTGTTTCCAAGCCTGTATGTATTAATATGTAAATTTTGACCCCATTGTTTTAAAATTACTGTGACATCATAGTTTACTGAATAAAGCTACAGGTGTGTGCTTTGTTTGAATCAACCATCAATTTAAGATTATGTACTGATTGTCACAGGAGAATGGCTTTGGTGGAATTTCAACTCTGTGCTTTAATTTTATTTTACACAAATTTCCCTGTGTAGTAATTTAGTTTTGGTTTTAATCACTAATAAATTACAAGAAATACTTCTTCAGCTTTAAAGGCATCTGAACAACAACAAAAATAGGCTTGGAGGTGACCCTACCAAGCTGGGGAAAAAGTTGGCCCCACCCCTTTAGTGAAACCAAGTAAAGAAAATGTGGTACCATTTGGTGCACTGATGTTCCCTGAAATCTCTAAGTTCTGCCAAGTGTGAAAGGGTAATGCTATTAGAATTCTCGGGATTTTGAGTTAACTTAGTTTTGGGACTTACTATTCTGGCACTTAAAAAAACCCAGATGGGCTGTACCATCTTAACGAGTTTAACATTTTGTGACCTTCTGTGGTTGAAGGAGAATTGGACCAGAAGCCAGAATCCGTGGGTTCTAGTCTTGGCTCTGGCGCTAACCAGCTGTGCGCTTTTGAAAGTTATTTTTCTCCTATGATGTAGAATTGTTGTCTATTATAAAATTATGAATTGGGCTAAGTGATTCCACAGGTCCTGTTCTGATCTAACAAATAAACTCTGGGTTGGAAACATAGACATACTAATCATGTTTATTTGGTGAAATTAATTTTGCTGATCCTCATTTTTAGTGCTAGTAAAATGGGTTGGATAATAGCAGAGTCTGAGGAATAAGTGAGCCAGTTCTTGTCAGACATGTAATGGATGGCCAGTGAAGATTAGCTACTGTTTTTTGTGAGTCCAAGGCTAGCCATCTGGATACTGACAATGGGGCTCTGACAATGGTTCAGATTACAATGGATAGCTTTACTATGGTGAGAATTAATACACATTCAGAGGAAACTGTGTTTTCCGTTGTGAATTTTCATCCTCCCCTAGTCTGGTGATGTGCGGTACTCAGTTCTCTCACATTGCTGAGCACATACAGCAATCTGCAGCTCTCCATAGGCTCTGACTTCACTGAGGTAAGCAAATGGCCCTTTACTGCACTGTATTGCATAAAACATAATTTCTGTTTCAAACAAAATGCAATTTTCCTAACCTCCATTATCTGTAATTTGGTTTCTTTTGTTTTTGTCTTTTCAGGACCTTATACATGCCAAACAAGAGCTTCATTCCAAGCCCTTCCCTTTTCCGAGGGGGGGGGTGGTGCTGGGAGAGAGTAGAAACAATGCAAATTTAATCTGTGTGTGTTGGCTCATTCCTATAATCTTAATCCAATAGAGGCTGAGACAAACTAATAGCCTTGAGTTCAAAGCTTGCCTAGTGAATTCTAGACTAGCGTGGGTTACATAATGAGACCTAGTCTAAACAAAACAAAACAAAAGTAGACAAAACCCACAAAAAATAACAAATAACTCAGCAACATCAACAAAGACACCTTCTTACATACAAACAAGACATGTAAGCTTGTGTGTGCTTGTTCAACAAGAAAGTGATGAAGTCACTGTTCTTACACTCTTAAACACATTTCTTTGTTGGTGCTCTGCCTTTGTAGAATCACAGTCTCATTGTAGAGACTGAGTGGAGACAGCTAGACATGTGAATTGATGTATAGATTTTAAGAGTCATGTACTAGCTAGTTGAGTCTCTGCCTCCAGTCTAATACCAGCCACCATTAATAAAAACAAGAAATCTAAAGGTACAATCCAACCTGGAACTAAGTAAAAATCTTCCTGACTTTGTCTGGCTCTCAGGAAGTGCCTTTGGAGAGCTCTCTCGGTTTCTGCTTTAGTTGTAGCTATCTGTCTGAATTGCTCTTGAAGATAGAGAGCAAATAGGCAAGGACAGCACTGAAAACATCTAGTCCTGTGGGCACTTTATAAAATCAAATAATACTAAAAAGGTTTTAACAGAAAAGTATACTCCTTCGTTCTCTCCTTCTCTTATCTCAGCTTCATTTCCCAGAATCAGCTACTTTTGATGTTTCTACTTATTATCTAAAGGTTACTTTCCCAGTCATGCTACTATAGTGACTATTCAACATACAAACATTAGAAATCACCATTAAGTTGGTCTTTTTGATAAGAAGTACAGTTTATCTCTCTATTGCATATATACTTCTACCTAAATAATTTAGATGTTCATTTCTTTTTTTATCCTTTGGTGTTTCTAGTCCAAAAATGAAGACCATTTCCACTTATGCGTTCTTTTATATTTCTTTGAGAATTTAGAATAATCTCTACAAAGTTAATGTTAATGAATCTTGTTTATAGACTGATTTTAAAATTATACATATATTTATATATACATACACATATGTAATATATATGTAACAACAATCAAAGAAAAAGAGGGCATCAGTTTGAAAGAAAGTGGTAAGGGAGACATTGGCAAGGTTACAGGAAGGAAAAGAAAGGAGGGAAGTGATGTAATTGTGTTTTAGCTTAAAAGATGATACAAAGTAAATGCTTTTTTAATCATCGGAAGACACACACTGTACTAGATAGAGTTTGTTACTACTGAAATCCTCTTCAGTGTGAACATGACCTCTGTGTTGCAGAATACATACAAACTTATTCTAGTAGCAAGCTTATCGTTTTATATATAATTTTCCTCCCACCCGTACTTCTGAGCTATAGCCCTCTGTTTATTTGGATTCTATACTTCCTATATAGTTGCATTTCTTTTCCTTCTAGTAGTTCTGATTGTGTCACTTGATTGTTTTTCATGCTTTGTACTCAGAGGACACATCAAGGTGTCTCAGGTACACATCGCAAGGCCAATGTGCCCTTGCCTAGAGGTCCTGTGCATATCTTTTAAGGTATCACATTTATACAGGAGTGAGAAACACCAAAGTGTTCCTGCTCTGGGTTCTGAAGAAGGCCAGAGGCCAGGGCTGTACACAGGAAATAAGAGCAGTGCCTGCATCCTCAGCTTCCTTTTGCATCTTGTTGTCAAGACAACAAATGTTGCCTTTACTGCTGTGGACACCATTGCCACTCTGCCTATCAAAGGTTTTATAACACAGAGCCACTCAACCTTGAGAAGCTGGGGATGAAAAGAAATTCTCTGAGACACTTGTGAAATTTCTGATGTCAGGGCACAGGTGCTTAGAAGGTATTTTTCCCTTACAATGTGTTTTGTCAATATTTTTGACTCCTGGGACTTGTGAACTCTGATTACTTTGGACTCAACCTTGGGAAGCAAATTTACCTCTAATCTGAGATGTTTGATTCACCCTGAATCTGTCCAGAATGCCTAATTGAATGATCTCTGAGAAGGTGGTGATGAATGGGAAAAAAATCACAGCTGGCTGATACATAATTGCCACTTGATTTGAGGGATATTCAAATATACTTCAAGCTGCCAGATGGCACTTGGTTCAGACTGCTATGCTGTGGGATCAACGGGGATGAAAACATCGGCTGTTTGCTCCTATGTGATGGGAGTGGGCACAGGCTTGAAGGCAATTCTAGAATATTGCAAAATGCAGAGGCTTCAGCAAGATATAAAGCTGATGACCTTTATTTAAAAACATTTACAGTTTCTCCACCTCAACACGGCCTGTGATTTTTCACCAGTAGGTTGAGCACAGGGGTGCTGACAGTTCTTTCTCATTCTGAAGCATGGTCCTTGCTAGATAAAGTCTTCCTTTTTGTCACTAAGTACAAAGCTTTCGGCAAGAGCAACTACAGAATGGGGGTGGGGGGAAGGAGTGTAACAGTCCACCTAATAGCCCAATGAGCTAAACAACAACGCTGACACTGTAGAAATAAATGATAGTTATCAGAGCCTGTTCAGTCTACTGCTCAATGAATCCTTGCATGCAGCCCTTTTTACAAGAAAAATAAAAATAAAAAGAATATATTTTCTTCTCTGAATAAACTCAATGCAACTCTCTCAAGTGTGTAAGGAAGGATAACAAATGCTAAGGTCTCCAGGTCTCCAAATGGCTCTGGATCTATGGATGTATGGATCTATGGATGATCTATGGTGAACTTTTGCAGATAACTATTCCGTATTTTAACAATAGCACCCAACTTCACTGAAGTCTGAAGATAAGGTTTCAAAGACCTTTGCTGTCACTGAGGTCTTGCTATGGCTAGTCCAGTCACTGTTTCACAAATGTCTCCATTTAATGTCAAAACCTAGCCTACTTAAAGAAAAGTTAAATGAACCTAGCTTGGAAAATCAAATTTCCTGGGGTCTCAAGCATAGAGAAAACTAAACAGACTAAAATTTTCTTTATAAAGATGGAGTAAATTCATCTTTCTGGGGAACTGGGTAAGACTATTATTCTGATTTAGCCTGGAAGGTTCAGTACCTCTTTTTTTCCTACCTGAGGGACCTCTTTGTGGAGGAGGGATTTGACTTATTATGTGTAGCTTCAGGAAACAATGACCAGGTACTAAAACTCTCAGAGGCAATGCAATATCCAATTTTAAGGAAATCTATAAAATCTAAAAGGTCTTCTGCACAAAAATTTAGTTCCCAATTTTATTTTCTTTTCCATTTTCTCTAATGTCTTCACTTGCTTAATTTAACTCTCATTCTATTCTATTTGACTATATGCATTTTCTCCAAGTAATGAGACAGCGTTAAATAGACAAAAAAAAAAATCAATGAAACTAAAACATGGCTGATTTCCACAAATTAGAAATAGTGAGGTAAAATGAGAGTTCCTGCAGTGTGATGCATGTGGTAAGTTGTCACTCAGTGTATAATGACCACTGTGACACCCAGTTAGGGGTTCTGCCATGTTGGGGTGCTTACAGATTTAACAATCTCTTCCATGCTGAAAGAAGGCTATAAAAGAGACCTTGTTTCCTGTAAATTTGTGCGATATTGGGAAGGGATAAAGATAATTTGTATAGTAAAAGAAAAGGATATAAAGACTAGACATGCCATCAAGATTCCATCCTGAACACGACTGCTAATTTGTGTTGTTTCTGCTAAAAATGGAATGATAAAATTGACTTTTTCAGTCGCTTTTAAAAATGCCCACAGAACAATCACAAATGATTATGCTTTAGGCTTTGGAAGACAGCTGCTTCTTAGGGAATGTGCCTCAAATCAGCTCTTTTAGCTTACGGGCTAAAAATTGAGGCGTAAAAAACAGAAGGGTTTGGCCACAGTGGCAACCAATCAGCAGCCATGACAATAAATCAATCTTAACTTCCTATCATTTGGTGTAATTTGCTGCTCACCTCAATATGCTCATGATGACACATGTGAAGGTATGATCAAGTTGTAGTTGGGTACGTAACTAAAAGGATCATTTTGATAAGCAATTCTCAAAACAAGCCAAATTCAAGCACTCTACACAATTGCAGCTAACAGAAGCCATGCAATCTAGTTCCAAGCTGCTGTTCATTGGGCTACACGGAGGGGCGGAGGGGCTACATACAGCCAGAGAGATTTGGCTTAAAAATAAATCCAACCTGAGCCCTGCCTTAGTTGTAATCACAATATAATCCTGACATAATTATTGTATTTTCTGATACTCCTTTTGGAGATAAAAAACTATTTGCCATCCCTTTGGGCTTTCCTGTTTCTCATAGTTTAGAGTTAATAACTGCTATCAAAAGCTCCTGGTCCCAATTTATTGAGAGAGAAAGACATTTACTGTTTCCCAAAGGATGGGGGATACAGCAAGAAGGCAGAGATCCCTAGTTGTGATTAGTTATATTCACAGGGTTTGCAGAAGTGTCCGAAACTTGATGTAAGAGAATCTGGACCAAAGATGGAAAGTTAAAAAAATAAAAAACTGTCCTAGTTTTAAAATATTTTTTTCTCTGAATTAAAAACCACAAGTGTTTAATGATAATTCAAAATGGCATTTTTTACAAATAAAATTTTAATTAATTACAATTTATTCACTTTGTATCCCAGCTATAGCCCCCTCCCTCATCGCCTCTCAATCCTGCTCTCCTTCCCCCTTCTCCTCCCATGGCCCTCCCCCAATAGGACCTCTCTGATAGGGGAGGTCCTTTTCCCCTTCCATCTGATCCTCACCTATCAAGTCTCATCAGGACTGGCTGCATTGTCTTCTCCTGTGGCCTGGTAAGGCTGCACCCACCTCAGGGGGAGGTGATCAAAGAGCCAGCCACTGAGTTCATGTCAGAGACAGCCCCTGTTCACCTTACTAGGGAACCCACTTACAGACTAACCTGCCATGGGCTACATCTGTGCAGGAGTTCTAGGTTATCTCCATGAATGGTCCTTGGTTGGAGTATCAGTCTCAGAAACAGCCCGTGTGCCTAGATTTTTTGGTTCTGTTGCTCTCCTTGTGGAGCTCCTGTCCTTTCCAGGTCTTTCTATCTCCCCCTTCTTTCATAAGATTCCCTGCACTCTGCCCAAAGTTTGGCTATGAACCTCAGCATAAGTTTTGATACCCTGCTGGGTAGAGTTTTTCAGAGGCCGTCTGTGGTTCCCTGTTTTCTCCCTCTTCTGATGTCTATCCCATTTGCTTTTCTGAATGAGGATTGATCATCTTAACCAGGGTAGTCCTTCTTGCTTAGTTTCTTTAGGTGTACAGATTTTAGTATGATTATCCTATATTGTATGTCTAATATCCACTTATAAGTAGAAAAGATCACCCTGAGCGAGGTATCCCAGAAGCAGAAAGATACACACATTTCACTTATAAGTGAAAATGGCTTTTCTTTTTTATAATTCATTTGTTTATTATATTTTATTCACTTTGTATCCCAGCTGTAGTCCCCTCCTTTGTCCTCCCAGTCCCACTCACCCTCCCTCTTCTCCCCCATGCCTCTTCTCTAGCCCACTAATAGAAGAGAACATCCTCCCTTTCTATCTGACCTTAACCTATCAGGTCTCATCAGGGCTGGCTGTATCATCTTCCTCTGTTGCCTGGTAAGGCTATACCCTCCAGGGGGAGGTGATCAAAGAACGGGCCATTAATTTTATGTGAGAGACAGCCCCTGCTCGCCTCACTAGGGAACCCACTTGGAAACTGAGTAGCTTATGGTCTTCCTCTGAGCAGGGGTTCTAGGCCCTCTGGATGCACAGTCCTTGGTTGGAGTATCAGTCTCTGCAACCACCTCCCCACCACCTGTGCCCAGGGGTTTTGGCTCTGATGGTCTCCTTGCGGAGCTCCTGTTCCCTCCAGGTCTTTCTATCCCCCCCTTTTTAAGATTCCCTGCAGTCTGACCAAAGTTTGGCTATGAGTCTCAGCATCTCCTTTGATCCCCTGATGGGTAGAATCTTTCAGAGGCCCCCTGTAGAAGGCTCCTGTCCTGTTCTTTGTCTTCTACTTCCGATGTTTATCCTATTTACTCAAACATAGAAGTTAGAAAATGAAAGAAGGTTATGAGGGATGTGAGTCAGATTTTTAAAGAACTCATCCTTCCATGAATTCTATATGTTGGTACCTATAGCCACCTTAAAAGATCATGGCTGCTTAGTTTTCAATGCATCTGCCTTTTGCTTGTTTAATCATGAGGCTTTCATAGCCAGTCTCATGAGTGCTAGTGCATAGATGCCAATATAATCTTTAGAGAACTAACCTTGACAGCCTGCAACATTAGAAAGCACTCCAATGCAATTTTGAAGATCTGGTATGCTAATAAAACAATGATAATGTTTTTTAGAGCACCAAAGCCTGGGCATGTCTCCTGTGTGCAGATGAGCTAGTTTGGATCAGTGGGTTTTGCCCTCGATAGTCTCTTCTCTCTTAGTGTCCATCCAAAATAAGCCATTAGTCCTAAAAGGTTCTGATCCAAAGTTGTAGATTAGTGAAAAGACAAACCTGTATTTAAACGCACATTCTATTGCTATTCATCTTCATCTGTGAAGAACTAAAATTCAAATAACTGTTGTGCTTGTCTCCTTCTGTAGTTAGTTAAATTGACTTGACAGGTCTCATGAAGGATTTTATTTTGGGCCATAGCACATGGCTCACCAAGCAGGGAATGCTGTATAGAGTGATGGCAGGCACAGTAGACTATGTATGGAGCAACAGAAGGAGGAGACATTGTGGCCAATCAGTGGCTTTTTAAAGAGCCAAGAACAAAAGAATGATTGGTGCTAAACATTGTGAATACTTTTACCCAAGAGCTCAACCAGCTGTGTTGTCTTTTTTTTTTTTAATTTCAGAAGAATTTTCTTTTTTACTTTTTTAATTTATTTATTTTTATATCAATCACAGGTTAGGTACTTTGCATCCCAGGCGTAACCCCCTCCCTCATTCCCTCCCACCCTCCCCATCCCTCCCTCATCTCCTCTCTGCCCCCTCCAAGTCCTCCAACAGGGGAGGACCTCCTCCCCTTCCATCCATCCCCAGCTTATCCTCTCTCCTCAGGGCTGGCTGCAATGTCCTCCCCTGGGATCTAGCCAGGCTGTTACTCCCTGGCATGTATGGGGGAGGGTCAAAGAGCCAGCCATCAAGTTCATGACTGAAACAGTCCCTGTTTCCCTTACTAGGGTCTTCAGTTCGACAAGCTGTGTTGTCTTAAGCTGCCTTCTTGCTCTCGGAATCCGGGTGCTGTGGAAAAGTTTATTGCAGTCATGGAAGCACTCTTCACTGCTATTTGAAATGACACCGTTTCAGATGCTTTGTTTTGCTACCATTATATGTGTGACTCTGGAATTTTTGTTTAATTCCTTAGCCACAGTTAATGCATGGTAAAAAAAAAAACTTTTGTGTGACACACAGGAGGGTTATTTTCTATTCTTTTCATTTTTTGCATTTAGTCTTGTGAAGGTGCTCATTGGTAAGTGGGATTCACTGTCACCCATGAGTTTAGGCTTCACTGAAGTAATCATTTCGGTGAAGGGATGAAAGGTGGAAGGCATTGTTGGTAGGGCTCAGGTCACTTTGTTGTTTCTTCCTTCCTTCATTCTTTTGTTTGTTCCTTTCATTCTTCCTTCTTTCTTTCAAAACTTTCTCCCAAGTCTCATGTACTGTAGGCTGGCATTGAATTTCTTATGGAGCTAAGAATAACCCTGGATTTCTTATTTTTCTATCACATATACACATCTCCCAAGTGCTGGGATAATAGGTATATACCCCACACGAATTTCGCCTGGAGAGGGCTTTGGGCTGACTTTTACACTTCTGTGACACGTCATGAAAAAAATCCATTGCCGCCAGGAACTCAGTGTCTTACTAATATAGAATAATCAAGAAAATATATTAATATATGTCTGCCTAAAATTATATTAATATATTATGCATAATAATAAATTAATATATCATTCCATATCATTCTATGTAGATTTTCAACTCTACATTTTTCTAAGTATATATGCTATATGTATATATATTGTATTATATATGGCATGTATATATACAACTGTATATTATATATACTATATGGTGTATATATTATTTGTTATTATATAATAATATATTATCATATATTATCAAATTATATATGATATACAATATACATTATTTTTATATTATATATACTATATAGTATATATGTTATATATACATATATATGAGGTAGAGGTGAAAATAAAAAATCTAGACTTCAGGATGAAGCAGAGATTGCTCAGGCAACATACATACCAACTGGGGAGAAAAAGATTGTCCCAGTAACAAAAGCAGATTGATTTATTAGGTTGCACTTATAATATTGTAAGTGTGAAAAAGCACGAGCTCTCCCCTTATGTATTTCATCACTAGTGGTCATTTAAATTATAAATATATATTGTACAGAGCAGTTGAAACTGAATAAAAATTGGGTAATATGTATAAGCTGTGAAAGGAGCGATGGATGGTGGGCATGCTGGGGATACATATGAACAGACACGTAGGGAATGCAGGACCTTTAAAAGGGCATTGGCCCCTATCAGTGGACTAGGGGAGGGGTATGGGGGAGAAGAAGGAGGGAGGAAGGGATTGGGAGGAGACAAGGGAGGGTGCCATAGCTGGGATACAAATTGAATAAATTGTAATAAATTATTATAAAAAAGGCATTGGATAATGAAATTACAGAAGAAGATCATTAAAGAAAAAAGTTAAAAGCTTCTCAAATGCTAAACTTAAAATTCTGTTTGGAAACTGTTTTACACAGATTTTATTTACTCTGCTCAGCTACTTTGGCTGCATGAAGACTTTAAAGACGGGCATTTATAGGCTCACTGGGAAGATAAGACCTGCAGCCATACAAGCAAACAGTGCTTGCACCTCACAGCCAGCCCAGCTAATGAGAGAAAATACAGAAAGCACCTGGCCACTGTCAGGCATACAGCAAATGTCCAATACAATTTGCCTGCCTTCCCCCTGGCTTGGCACAGAAATACAGGCGATTCTTCCCTGACCTGGGTTAAAGGCATGTTTTCTTGTTTGGCTGTGGCTTCATGAGGGAAGAGCCAGTACCTAGCACTAGCTGTACCCTGAGCACGCTGCAGGAGATAGGCGTGCACAAAGAGCACTTAAAGAATAAACACGCAGGGTAAACTGACAAATGCTCCTCAACTCTTCAGCTTGCTCACTTGTATTTATCCATCCTTGGTGCTCCTTAATTGACCACCCAGCGTGGACTGTGCGATCTGTTAACCTTGTTTTTGACATTTGGAGTCAGCCTGCTGAACATTTCTGCTTCCTCATGCTGAACTTCACTTTCTTGTCAAATTAAAAAAAGAAATCTATTCATTAATGGAAAAAGTCCTTTAAACAAATACAGGCTTTATTTGCTTCATTGATTCACTTGATTTTTACCTAGAAGTAGGAAGAGCTAATGAGTCCGGATTCTTGCCGCATATATTCCAAAAGTGAGAGGAAGAGACCTTTGCCATGCATAGTCCTTTAAGACACTTTACAGCAGGCAAATTAGGATGTGTGCTGTGTTCTTCCAAGGATACTGGAAAGAATTAGGTACCATCTTCGCCTTCAAAGAGGTTACTGTCTAGAAAAGAAGGACCAAAAACAGCCAAACTAAAAAACAAAAAATTAACGAAGGCCTCAGATGACATTTAGTTGCAGAGAACATTTTGCTTTCCAGACAGTCTCAGAGAAACCGTTGGCCTGCTGTCAAATAAAACCAGAAGAGGAAGAGAAATCATTGCTCAGTGTATCACCTAAAAACTTGGCCAGAATTGAGTAAAAAAAAAAAATTCAATCTTGACTCAGGGCTTTCTTAGAGGGGAGGGTCAATAAAGGAAGCACAAGAAAACATTTTCAGCATGCTCTAGCAGCCAAGTGGGACATTACCCTGATGTGTTAATGAGTCCTATGAGTTCTCCCAAGCATCACACAGCACTAGAGTTTAGAGGCATTCATCTCTCTCACTGTTGTCCTGGAGCTTGGGTTAGCAATTGGGAGGGTTTATTTCTGATAGCAAGGAGAGTGATAGGAATTTTCTAGAGCCAGAGCAGTGGAGTCTAGAGGCTGCTTGTTGGAGGCCTGAGTACCATCTGGTAAATTACAATCGCACAGAAGAGAGGACGGTCGATGCTTGAAATGTGTGACTTTAATGGTTGATGTTTAAATAGGTGACAGTTCATGTGATTTCTTGTTCATTGTCATTTTTCTTCCTCCGTTCAAGCTGCTTGGCTATATCTCCTTATGCTACAATTGTATCATTAGACAATGAAAAACAAAATCACATTTTAAGAACTATATCATTTTAGCACAATATTTACAAAGCTTATGATAGATCAGAATTTTACGTAAAACTATTTTTTTGGTGGTAGGGAATCAAACTATGTTAAAAATGCTAATGTTAATATCTATAAACAACACATAATAATATAAAAGATAAATGATATAAAAGATAAAACAAGAATATAAAAGATAAAGGCCAAAAAGGATTTCATTACCATATAAAATGCTACAAAATTTCTTTCTTTAAATTTGCTTTTTTTGTTGTATTCGTTTTTGCTTGGGTCTAACTTCAATGTAGGACTACCTTTTATAAATAGTTTGTTTAGATGCTAAAAAGAGGATAACTTGTATCCATTAAACTCTACATGAACAAGATGTGCCGCATCCAGATATTACAGGCGCAGGGCATATCCTTTATGTATTGTGTATGCCAGTTGCTAATCACAATTATTAGTGTAAGTTAAATCATATGGAGTTAGAAGACAGTGAATTATCCTAAAAGGAAAGGATATTAGTCCTTGAAATCCATGGCTTTCTAATTAGTTGACTTATTACTTGAGGTTATTTATACCTTCAAATGTGCAAATATAGTTTCCTTTTGTTTTTAATCCATGCATGTGTGTGTGTGTGTGACATGATGTGGTATGTGTGTGTTTATGTGTCTGTATCTGAATGTGTTTGTGCCTTGGCTCCTGAACGGAAGTCAGAGGACAATATGGGTTGTCAGCACTCACCTTTTACTTGTTTCAAATGGGGTGTCTTGTTCACTGCAGCATAAGTCATGCCAGGTGGCTTATGAGCTACCAGAGATCTTGTGTTTCCACCTCCCTTCTTGCTACAGGAGTGTTGGGCTTACAGATGTGTGCTACCATATCCAGATTTACAAGGGTTTCGGGATCCTGAGCTCAGGCCCTCATATTTCTACATCAAGTGCTGTTACTGTCTAAGCCACCTTCCCAGCTCTGCAGACAATGTGTAGTGGTAGGCTTTTGCACATGTGTTTCTAGCTCAGAATGACTGATGTTCCTTGGCATATTGACGTTACCCATGGTGAGGGCATGGTACTGTTGGGATCTGCAAATGCTTTGATAAGAGTTTGATATATTATTTTGTTGATTGTCTAGACTTAGACAATGATGAAAGCAGTAATAATGAAGATGAAATTTAATCATATGTCATGTTTAGTGCTGGAGCTGTAATTCATATTTAATAAATATAATTTGTAGGAAAAAGGGAACTAGTTAAATGATAGATCACATAACATATTAAATGGGAATACATTTATTGATAAAATAATTACTATATTTGGATACAATTCTAATTGCCAAATCATGATTGAACTGTACCATAGATTAGCTACAGAGAAAAGAATGCAACATATTAAACTAGTAAAAAACTTAATGAAAATGTTCTGCGCCAATAGATTGGTTCATGGACCTTAGAACAGTCTTATGCTATGTTATGTTTTGTAAGTTGTATGCTACAAATATTTTGTATTGTTAAATTTTTAACAATTTGAAGCACACACATATTTCTTTTACCACAGAACTGGATGTTAAACACTTACTAGTAGCTGTTACACAGAAAAATAAAGCCATCCTCTCTCTCTAAGTTAAAAATAGTTGAAATAAGAAAGACAGGTCTTAATCAAACATTATTTAACTGGAGAATGCTTTTGCTTTATTTTTTTTTTAGTACTGGAAAAAATAAGGCATAAGAAAACAAAGCAATAATCAGTAGATTTACAGCAATATTTGGAAAGCATTGAAGCAGCGACCCCTGAAGGTCACTTTGTTCTTAACTAAGTGGTGTGACACCTTCAGCTCAAGGATGAAGTGATTACAAATTAGATTTGGCACAAGTGTGTTCAAGCATTTGTTGTCTTTCTTGTGACACATGGCTTTCTTTTAAAAGTTTTGGATTTTCACACTCCCTGAGTTTAAGTCAGAGATTTTAGCCTTAGCATAGAATTAAAAAGCATGAGGAATTTAAAACCACCTTTCATCCATTGGAGCCATGTGGGTTGTCTGATCTCCATGCTCCAGACCAAACGAAAAACCAGCAAGTAAACAAACAGCAACAAAACCTAAACCTCACAACTTTTATCAGAGCCAAAACATAGTAATTGGCAAAAGACATTTTTAGGCAAACTAATCAATATGTAATGGATGTAATGATGCTACATTTTCTGTTACTTTAGAGAAACTTCTAACATCTGGTCTATGTCTAACATAAAACAAAAATCCTAAGTGACCTGTAAATATACTATATATTAGTGTTATTTTTGGCATGCATAGGTTAGGCTTTGCAAAACACTTTTAGTTAGTGGTATTTGGTAAGTTTGGTATTGAGCCAAACTTACTGTTGAATTCACCTAAGAGCACTGTATTCATCAATTTTCAGTGGATAATAAGTCCTCTCACAGTTTAGCAGCTCAAAGCAATGGCTTCTGTCTCTGTGCTTTGATTTTGGAGGCTCTAGCATCAATGATGCTGGCAAGTTAGTAACCAGTGATTCTGTGGCTAACTCCTAGACAGACTGGAATGCTGTTAGTGACCAAACCTGTTAGCTGTGTCTATATTTGGAAATTTCTGACAAAAGCCAAATTCCCTGAGCTTTTAAATAAAAAGGTAGATGAAATACGGCATTATAAACTGCATTGGTGGAAGGCATAGTTTACAATATTTTTCTCCTGAAAATTTAATTACCAAAAGAAAAGATTTGAAGGTAGGAAGATATTGTTTGAGATCATAAGAAAAGTTGGGGTCATGCATACCTAGTTATATCTGCCTTGGAATGTTGGACAAGTTGTTTAATTTATCATGATTTGGAGATAGTAAATAATAGTTTCTGCCTCGAGGGGTTTTCATGAGGATGAAATGAGATGCTGTTATGAATTTGAACAGTAACTAGTGCCACTGGGTTGTAAATAGCTGGAAGTCATAGCTATTGTAATTAAACATTAGCAAGAAAAAAGCAGTCTTTTATAAAATACAAACTGCACATAGCTCAAAGTAAAACTACTAAAATGAACGTATGAGCTATTCAGTATACGGCATTTATTTATTTATGTTTTCTTAATTTTTATTTATAATATTCATTTATAGCACCTCAATTTTTATTGCTGTAGTGGAACTAGGTTAGCAAAGAGAAAATGGCAGTTATTGCGCTTGCTGTAAATTCTGAGTATCTTATTTAACTATGATGCAATGCAATACTTGTGTGCATCAAAATGACCCCCATAGTCCAGGGTCTATTATCAAAGGCCCTATCTGGATATGCCAAAGGGTAAGCATGGGTGACATGCAGTCTTTAGATCCCATTTGTTTCTTAGAAAGAGATGAGTTCTCTTATATATATCTCTTGTGGAAGCTTACAGTTACGTTCCAGTTGTTTCAGTAGTTTCTTCTAGTTCATACCATTTATAGTTTTATAAAACATAAATTTTTTTTGTAAATCCTCTCATCTTGTCCCTAGTAAATGGGCTTTCTGTGTGGGATATTGAAATTCCCAAATTCTCTTCTACTGTAGCCCCACAACCCTCATAAAGTACTTTTCTGACAGGAAAAACTCTCCCTGTAAGTGTCTTTTGTTATTTCTATTGCTTGGTCATCTGCCCTTTATCAAATGACAGGGAATGAAATCACAATCCCCTGGAAGCTTCTCTTTTCAGAGGTGGTTTATAAAATACAGTAGATGCAGATCTGGCCTGAGGTGAGATTTTTAAGTCAATTTTCTCTTCGTCTTCTCCCTGCAATAACGCACCAGATTCTCACCTGTGTCCCCAGCCCACAGGCATCTTTTCACACGAGCTAAAATATGTGCAACAGAGAAATCCGATAGAAAGAAGTTTGAAGTGGCGAGATAAAGATGAAAACCTCATGCCTGAAGGGTCTTCAGTTGTTTCTTATTGGGAAAAAAAAATCTGTGACAAAAAGTAAGAGCCTGTTATCAGGAAGAAATATACAGTATTTGGGCAGCTTACACTCAGACTTGACGTTCCTAGGACTACATAGAACCAGGGGTGAGAGTATCCTACCCAGATCTGTAAGGAGTGCTGTTAGGTTGAGTAAAAAGCATCACTGCCAGTACAAGTGCAGCCACTTGCAAACACTGGGCTCTAGCAAAAACCAGTCTTTATTTCGTTCACTTCTCTGCAATGTGCTCTGCCAGGAGCTCTTCTCTGTTTATTTGAAGAGATGTCCGCTGGGCAGCTCCAATGCTAGGAGCTGGAATTTAAAGTCTTTCTTTGCAAAGTTAGCAATCAATGTGGAATGCAGATGAAAGCAATAGGCTGCACTGGTGGTTGGAAAACTTCCGCGCTCTCTCCATATGGCTGGTGCTTTTCTCACAAAAGTCTGGCTAGGTTCTGAGTAAGAGTTTTATGGGGGAGAACCAGAAGAAAGCTGCATTCACATCACATTAAGACTGCTCAGGTTCAAGGAAGGAGAAACAAGAACTAGGTAATGAGGGGGGTTTGTATGGGTGTAGGTGTCACCAAAAATAATGCTATGGGCAGTTTATACAAATGAAATTTTTCAACGGGCTCTAGGCCTTGGGGGAGTTCTTGGGACATCAGGGTTAAGCAGATTGCACAGGAGGACTGATGAGGACACAAGGGATGTAGCCTTCTCTTATACTGGTGCTAGTAGAAGTGTGTCTCCCTGTACCCATCATATCTATCGCAGGGAAGCCAGGTTAGAAAACAGGAAAGAAGGAATGCCAGGCTCACATCTCCTAGCAGTCTAGGAATCCCTGGAATTTTGGAGGCATTTATGAGAGTGAAGGCTGTTTTCCATTATAATTTGTGTAGCAAGCCAAATTTGAGCTCATCTGTGTTTAAGCCGGGAAAGCTAACGGCACAGTAAGAAAAGTGTCCAGCAATCACAAATGATAACTTCAACCAGGCAAAGTCTCTCTCTAATGACCTTCTCTTTATAACAATATGGGATATATATTTCTTCCTAAATGTATCCCTAAAAACAATCTTTCTTGAAATAGAAAGATTATAATATATTGAATCATTTTTAAGTCAGTGAGCGTTGCTTTTGTTATAATTGTATGTAAATTCATAACCTTTAAAGCTTTATATTTAAGCTACTCTTTTATGTTATGAATGCATTCTTATCTTGGTGCTGATCTACACATATAGCCATCAGGTCTTCTGTTAACCATCTCACTTCCCAAAAGAGAATTACTTTTATTGTCATGATCTAACTCAGCATCACTGGAAGACATGACATTCCAGCTGATCCTGCTGGCTCATAATATTTCCTTTTATTCCTAATTTAATACACTTTTACATAGTCTCTTCCTTATGGAGGAAAAACAGTCCATGACACCAGAGGAGGCTGGAAACTGTCAGCAGTATTGAATGTAACTCATCTGCTTATTTTTCTCTTATACAAGTGTATCCCTGATAAAGTTTAGTAGATTAGTAACACTTAATGGTGACAAGATCAAATAATTATAACAAGTAAATAACAAACATGGTAGTGCATGGTTTTAATATCAGTACTCAGGAACAGAAGCAGGTAGACACCTTTGAACTTGAAGCCAGCCTAGTCTATATAGTGAATGTAAGGCCAGCCAAGACTACTGTATGAATAAATAAATAAATAAGAATCTACTGTTGTGAAACAGACTTTTTTTTTGAGGAGATGCAACACACACACATGTCTACCCACTTCAGATAGGGATCCAAAGACAACCAAAGTACAGATATGACAAACGCGTCACTTGGCAAACCAATGAGTTTTATTGGTTTTACTTATATGAATGAGGATGAGAGGTGAATACAGGAGCAGGAAAAACAAAAAGACAGTTGCATCTGTAAAACCTATCTTAGTATGAGTGACAGCTCACAAAAGTGGTAAACCCGAATCACGCTGCACAGCTTGTAGACAGCTCTGTGGGAGAAAGCGTATCCTTTCCAGGAGGCTCATTGGTCTAAGCCTTTTCCACACAGCTTGGCTGGTCTTTGCCTCTTTCCAGGTGACTGGGTTTATCTGAGAGTCTTCATTGCAGCTAGGTTCCTCTGAGGGCAAATCTTAGCCTCTTTGCATGTTGACCTTGTGGTGGAGTCTTCTACCAGTTTCCGGAACTTCTTGAAGCTATGTTGAGTCATTTACTTTCTGTCTTAAGGCAAGAGCTTTCTTACGGGATGGGAAATTTCTGACTCAGAGGAAACTGCTACACAACACTACTATGATAAAACTTGAGTTATAATTAACTAAAATAAGGTTTAAACTCAAGCAATTGATATTTTGAGAGTTGATCTAGTAATCCAAAGTGATTCCTAAATGGCCTAATTAGGCCTATTGGCCTAAATGGCATATTAAGAGTCTGGGATATAGACTAGTTAGTAGAATGTTTGTCCTGCATGTGTAAAATCCTGGCTCAGTCCTTAGTACTATATAAAATCAGGTGCAGTTGCACATGAATGTAATGGCAATACCAGGGAGGTGGATGCACAAAAATCAGGAATATAAGATCACCCTCAGTAATATGGTCAGATCATGGCTGGCTAGAGAGAGAGAGATTATGCCTTTAAGAAACATAAAAAGAAGGCTAACTGGTAGATAAATGGTGATGGGTATGTAAGAAGAGGTTGGTATTCTAGAGAAGGGGATAATTTATGCCCAGTGGAAATAGAATGGAACCATTAAATAGTTTATTGTGTGACTCATAGCATAGAATTTAAACCATATAAATTACCTATTTCTGGAGTTTTCTGTGTATTGTTTTCAGGTCCCAGCTGTCTACAGTTACCCAAAATTGCAGTGAGTAAAACTGCAGATGAAGGAAGAACTTCATATATTGAACTATGCCAGACTAACGCCTGACACAAGGTGTCTAATCATCTTCACTTCAGCCTTAGTTTCTAACAATATGCCTCCCATGGGTTTTATTGCAGCAACTCTTGGCAGTACACTTCCCTTTATCCTTTCATTATTCCTCCCACTAATGTTTGCTTATAAAAATGTTTCAACAAGCTTTTTCAAAATTCTGAGCAAATTATACCCACTGGATCCCACATATACCATGTATATTTTTAAAGTAGGGAGAAAAACTAATCAGTTAAGGACAGAGAGTTGTTCATTTGGCTGTTTAAACTTCAGACTATAGGTATAAGGTAATTAAACCCTTAACCAAATCACCCAAGAATCATTCATTAGCTTTCTTAGGGTATGAATTCTCATATTTGCTTTTAGAGTCCCCAAATTTGTTATTATATGTTATTACACTTATTGTTATATTAATGGTTTTCAGGATTATATGTTGATTTTAAGTTTGGATTGCAAAATACATGATCTAAATTGACATAGGAATTATTCCTAGAGAATGAATAATTAAAATACATATGTGAAGTCACACTCTGCTCCTGTTGGCTATAATTGGCTGATATTTCTCACAGTATATTTACTAGAGAATTTTGAAATTAAGTACAAGTTGTCATTCATCCCTCATAGTAACTTTTTGAGATACAGTTTCAGAGATAAAACTGAAGCTAAAAAAAAAGACTAAGTGTAGTAAATGGTGGAATTAGAACTTAGAGCATTAAAACCTGAGCCTTTCCATTGTTTCCACTGAGATGTTCAGGTGTAATGAGGCCAGGAGTCTCACTTTGGCAGCACTGACTGTCTGCAGTGGTACAGGCTTCAGAAATGTGAGGCTAGAACAGCAGGTATTGAGCTGCTTTATAAGTCAAGCCCCTTCTCAGATGTCCTGCTTCTTTCTAGCCAAGTCCTTTACTGTAGAAGACGACAGACAGAGTGCCCTTTCCAGTCTGGCTCCAATGTAATGTTGTACCTCTCTAAGGCAAATGCTTCTACTAAAGTTATGATCTATTCCTTCACATGGGTCTAGTGGCACAATTGATATCAGTTGATACCTGAGTCATTGGCTGCCAGTTATGTCTCAGAGCCTTCCTGTTCAATAAGCTCTCACTTACTTGTTTCAAACAGACCCACCATCATTCAGCTGTACCATCACCAGCACTCTGCCTGATTTGTAATTGCACAGGTTGGATTTAGTTTGACCTGTACCTGAGCTGATTATAGGCTCAGACATGAGCTGGGATCTGAGGTATTAGACCTAAGTAGTAAAAGCAGTGCTTATCCCAAGCGGGAGTCAAGGGACATAGGATCTGTATGAACTGGAGAGATTGGGGTTAAATCAGAGACCAGGGTACAGTCAAGATTCAAGTCAGGAATGTCTGAACCCAGGTATCAGCAACTAGAAACAAGCCAGATGATAGCAGAGAAATTGCATATAAGCTGGCAAAATTGGCTGAGTCCTGGTATCTGGAGCTGAAATCCGTTTTGGCTGGCAGCCAAGAGAGAGAAAGAGAGAGTGAGAGAGAGCTCCACTTCCTGGTTGAGCAGTTAGGAGCAGGTCTCGCACCACAATACAGGCTAAATCCAAGTTGTGTATTTCCTGGCCATATCCCTTCACTGAACTGAAATATTCCTCTGGGTTCCCTTTGCATTGTAACCTGGCAGTCACAGTGATTTCTCAGAATCTATTGTAAAGTATGTAACGTGGCCTCTGCACACATGCTTGTTGTATGGTCATTCTTAGTAAAGCTGTCTGTGCTTGAGAGCTTCATAGCCTTAGACAATTCATTTCACATTTGGCCTTCAGTGTCTAGTCCAACAAGAGGTCAACTAGGAAGTCTTTAATATCCCATCCAATGGAAGAACCCTGAAATCTATTCTAAGCTTATTACTGGCAAAGGGGTTTCATTTTCGAAGATTATCTTCCTGCTTCTCCTCTTAACTTAAGACCAAATTCACAAATTAGATTAAATCCCATTATTAAGAAGAAACTGCTTTTGAAGTATTAAGGCTTGCATATATGTTTAAATAACCTTGTCAAATTTGCTTTCCCCGCAGAGGGCTTTTCATTATTCTTTTTCATTAAAATAAAATATGCCTCTGGTTGACTTTCTAAATGTGTTTTTCTTAGGTCCTCAGCCTGTTGTTAACCATTATTAAGCTAATATTAAACCCTGTCTTCCTGAAGCCCAGTGCTCTGCAACCCTATGAGAAGTCACCTGCGATGATGATAGAGTAGGCATTCCTCATGCTAAATAATAATAACAAGAGGTTTCAATGTATAGTGATCCTAGCCACCCAACAGGAGCCTGTCACTCACTTCCTTGTGCAGTAATTTTCACTATGAAATTCTCTGGTTAAAAAAAAATGGTGGGAAAGAGCCCTACAAGGCAAATGTCTCCAGGCTCCAGGCTGTGGTAAATAGGGTATCTAATATCGAGAAAATGAATATGCAGCCTCCAGGGAAACATAGGCAATGAAATGAAATGGATTTTCAGATTAGAAAGTTTAGTACTGGGGAAGAAAGAGAACTAATTTGCAAGAGAAAAGAATAGACGTAGTTGGTTTCTATCCTACTGACAAACTGCCTCTCTATAGTTTTCCCTCTTTTAATTTCAAAGCTACAGCAGTCGAGGGTTTCCTGTGCCTTTATGTTCAGATAAGCCGTCCCTTGCTCTTATGAACTAATTATGTTCTGATTTGCTTTGATCTATTGTTCAGGCAGTAAATTCTGGCTTCATTGTACCCATGTTGTAAAACTCAAATGCAATTGCTGTTGCAAAAGGAGATAACATAAAGTTGTCCGTTTGAGAGATGCATTTCCTCTTAATCAAGAACTCTAGTGTGTGATACACACAACTTCCGTGTCATTCAGGCAGCTGAACTTGTTGCAGACTCGGTCCACACTCCATGGTTCTTTTACAGGAGAACAGAGGGTTAGGATCATAGTGACATTTTTACTTCTTTGTAGTATTATTCTGCCTGCTATTTCACTATTTCATATGATATGATAATTATCAGTTAAAGCATGTTAGAGTATGGCTTATGGAATCAGTAATTTGTAGTCAAGTCTACTTGTACATCTTCAACTTTCTATTTCAGTTCTTTGGCTATAAAGCATTCTCTATTCTTCTAATTTGTCTGAGCAATTTGGGTTTATCAGTTAAAATTCCCTTAAAACCTATGGAACTCATCCTAGTTCATATGCTCAAAGCCAAGAGTCTTTTAAGAATGGAAGAAGTGTCTATGATTTTTCTTTACTTTACTTTCTATGGAAACAACCCACTACTTAGCTGTCTTTAGCAAAGTACCTATTTTCAAAGTCATATGCAAATGAATTTGCAATTCTCCAAATAGTTCCATAAACTGAAAGACATTCTGACAACTGAACAGCTTTTCTTGAAAGTTCCTTATGTTTCTCTCACCTTATCTCTCTTTCTTCTCTACCCTTTTATCTTTCCACTTAACTGTGTGTGTAGAACCTATCCCCATTCTGCTCCAGCTGTACACTGACTCTGGATGTAAAAGGGATAGCATGATGTTATAGTTCTAAACTGTATACATCTTTTAGAAATTTTTCTCCTTCAGACACTTCCTGGGCAGCTTATAAAACTCTAGGCTCAGTAAGAAGCAGTTCGTTTGATTAGTTTATCTCTTCACTGAAAAGTATTTTAATGCACACATTGGCTCATCACTAGAGTTTACCATGAATTCCAAAGCACATTGCTACAGAGTGCTTAAGGATTTACTTTCACCTGTTCATTCTCATTTTCTCATGCGTTGTGTCAACTTCTGTAAAATTTTGCCGGTCATCCTACAGTTACCTGTGCTATTCTAGAGAATCAAGAAATTTAAGACTGATGAGATGGCTCAGCAGATGAAGGTGTTTGCAGCCCACCAGTGCAAGCCAGAAAGATTGTGCTCAATCACTGGAACCCACATAAGCATGGGAGAAGAGAACCAGCTCCACAGCTTTGACCTTGGTCTTCCAAATGCATGTTGTGCCATGCTTCCTTTACCACATATATACCACACACACACACACACACACACACACACACACACTTAAAATACAGTAGTAGTAGTAATAGACATAACAATGATTAGAATGTTAGAATAAAATTGCAATTTTCTTGCATGTCTTTTGCCAGCTAGGACATTGGAACAAGGTGCCTTTTGGACTCTCTTTGAGAGCCAGAATTTTGCTAATGATTAACTTTCATCAAGGTAAACATCAGAAGGCAGTGAGGAATCTGAAGGCCAGGGTACCTGTTAAACAAACTGCCTTGTTCTTTTGTGAAAAGAGAAGAATGAGTGAATTGTACTGTGGTCTTGTTAGTTGTAAAGGGGGGTTATAAAGGATTCCTGGTTAACACACATGATTGGGATCTGATACGGTACAGATGAAACAGCTTTTGAATTTTTAAAGTTTTATACTTATAAAGGCATAATTATATTTCTTTGTAAATAAGGAAGTACGAAAAATTTAATGACTGCAGGTTTTTAGATTTATAGACAACTTCTGCCTTTTATGAAAGTTGATCTGTTTCAATTGCTTTCAAGTTCAATGCAGCGTACTTTCAGTTTGCTTCTTCTGCCTTCATAGAGAACCAAACCAAAACACTTGAACTAGGCATACCGCAATCCCACAGCACACAGCCTACTGCAAAAATACTTTTGCAGCATTCACCCCATGCCCATTTTAGTCAATATGGTGTTTTCAGTGCCTTATTCAGAATATTGTCACCACATCTCTCTCAGGATTTCAAGATCATAGAACTTACTGTTCCTGGGAAAACCGGGGTTCCTTTTTGTGAATTCTTAGTCTTAATAATTAAAGATTTGAGAGAGAGAGAGAGACCTAGAAGGTAAGTTTGAAGGAAATTTTATTAGAGATTGAGAGAAAAACAACAGGACAGTTATTCTGTAAATCTTGGCAGCTTCCAGGAAGATTGAGATGCAGAAGAGGAGGACCAGGAAAACAGGCAAATTCCAGAATGGAGGTTGGCTGGAAATCTACATGGAAAACAAGCAGCCACATGGCATAAATTGTAGAAGAGCTTCAGAAAACAAGTTAGAACCTCCAGAATATCAGGAAAAGCATGCCCAGGTTCTGGCCAGTATTGTAAAGAAAGGGGATAGAAAAGAATGCAAAGGGAATGTTATACCTTTCTGAGTAGTTCAGAAAATCAGGCAGTGTCTGCAATGCTACATGATGGAAGCTTGGCAAGCATTTGTATGGAGGAGGCTTTTGGGCAAGATTAAGTCCCCTAAGGGGATGATTACTCCCCCATCTCCTTAGGGTGGCTTCAGGAAGACTAACTCTCCTGGCAAGATGGACACCTGGTCCACTGATTAACAGATACGGCTGGATTAACTCCTAAAAGGAGAAGACAATAGTAGGTGCTATTTTAGGAGGCTTAGAACACCAGGTCTTCATTTAGGACAGAGGCAAAACTTTAAATTCTATTGTTTTGGACCAGAAGAAAATAATTTTTTTCTTAATGACGCTCAACAAAGGTCACATACCTCCACTTTCACATAGTAATTAAAAAAAACCCCAATGCATTTTTATTAACTTAAAAATTATTACTGTTATTTTATGTTTAAGTGTATGGTTATTTTGCCTGTATATATGTCTGTGTACTACATGTGTTTAGGGCAGTCAGAGATCAGAAGACGGTGTCAGATTCTCTGGCACTGTAGTTACAGATGATTGTTAGACACCAAATGGGTGCTACAGATTGATCCAAGGTCTTCTGAAAGAGCAACCAGTGCTTTTATCCTTTGAGCCATCTTTCTGGTCCTTCGTATGGTGATTGAATTTCTAAGGAGTAGGGCTGAAAGAAGACGTGGCGCAGTGGTTAGCGAGCTTGCTGATCTTTCAAAGGGCACCGTTTGGTTTCCAGTTTCCATTCTATATGGGTCACAGCTGTCAGTCACTCCAGTTCTGGGTTCAAGCGATCTCGAGCCCTCTGCTGGCCTCTGCATCAAGAGGTCTAGAGCCCTCTGCTGGCCTCTGCATCAAGCGGTCTAGAGCCCTCTGCTGGCCTCTGCATCTTCACATACATGGCAGCCCCACCAAAACACAAGCCTAAGAGGTGGCAAAGCCGATGCTTACCTTCCCAATGTTCCAAGTGACACAGGAGCTGAAGTTTCAATTAGACTTCATGGGATCTCATTCTCAGTGGCCTCTAGTCTTTATGCCAATATCACTGCACTGATGACCTCTGTCATGCTTGTGAGCACAAGCATAGGATCAAGATTTGGACTGAATGTCTCAGCAGCATGCAATGTTGGCCATCTTGATTATCTGCATATGGGAAGTGGCTACAGATACAAACAGATTTCCAGAGTAGGGAAATCACACCAGAACAGGGAAAACTAAATTAATGTAGAGAATAACAAATATTGATTCAAAGGAATTAACACTCTCTGGTGGGTACCAGGATATTTCATCTTCTACTAGGTTTAAATAACCAAGAAAACCAGAACTTCTTTTGATTGCGTATCAAGTATGTGTAAAGTGCTTTATGCTGAAACACTGACGCTAGGAGCTAGGTGAAAGCTCGGTTGGAAAAGTGTCTGATACATAAGCATGAGGAGCAGAGTTTGGACTCTCAACACTTACACTAAAGCTAGGGAGGCATGTTAGCTGGCCCTTAACATCAGAGCTCAGGTGACAGAGCAAGGACTCTTGGCTGTCTGCCTAGACAAACTGAATCGGCAAGCTCTGGGATTCAAATGAGAAACTCTGCTCAGTCAGTGTGAAAGCTGGAAAGCAATCAAGAAAGACACTTCGAATCAACTTCTAACCTCTACATACATGCAAACATGTTTCCAAACCTGCAAACACACATATGTATAAGACATACATACATATACATCACCGTCGTACACGCAGGTACCTGTGCATAAAATTTCAGTGTTCAATGTTTACAGTGTTTCTATGTGTTTTTATATAGTTCAGTTTACTGAATTCTGGTATAAAGTCCATGAAACATGTCATACTACTCTCTTTGTTTTATGGAGGAAGAAGCTAAAGCATTAAGGAGTTGTACAACATTCTTATGCTTACTCATTGTTATGGTTTGTATAAGAATGCCTCCCCCATAGGCTCATGTAGTGCTTGCTGCAGAGTTATTGGAACTGTATGGTAGCCTTATTAGAGGAGGTGTGTTACTAGGGGGTGGCCTTTGAGGTTTCAAAAGCCTATGCCCTTCGCAGTTAACTCTCTCTAACACTCTGAAATTGGGGGTCTAATTAAATGCTTTCTTTTATAAGTGACACATTATTAGTTGTCATTTAGTTCATGTACATTAATGTTTTGCCTATATGTATGCATAAGCACATGCTTTTCTGGATTTTGTGGAGGCCAGAAGAGGATGTTAGATCCCTTGGAACTGCATTTATAGACAAGTGCAAGCCACCATGTGTGCACTCGAAGTCAAACCTGGGTCTTCTACAAGAGCTAAAAGCACTATAAGTCTCTGAGACTTACAGCTACTTTGTAGCTCTATCATTGTTATTTATAGAAGAGGGTAATAAATCAGATTTGAATATGGTCTGAACCTATAGTCATTTGCCACATCAGTTTGAGTAGATACAGAAAGATGGCCAGTGTAGCTGAGAGAGAAGGTCCTTAAAAGCCAGTGTTCCTTTATGAGTATGCTCATAAAGTATGTTTGTTACCTTCCTAGCATGGGTAGTAGCTGAATAGGAACTGGATAAAGTCCAAAGTTGGACTAAGACATTTCTCTGTGGCTGCAGTAAAGCACCCTGGGCTAGTCTCAATTTACGTGCAATGTAGAAAGCGAAGAGGAAGACTGGGGCACGATCAAGCAGTGGAGCCCAGGCCTACCACGCCCTCGCTTCAGCCTCTGGTACCTGACACTAACAACAAAAGTATCAGGATCAAGAGCCTCCTTCCTCCTGAGGGTCACAGCCATCAGGGGAACCCCCAGAACTAAAACCCAGCAGGCCAGACTGAAGAACAGGGAAAGCAGGAAAAGTATATCCAGAGCAGGACAGAGGGGAAGAGGGGAAGACAAGAAAGTAGGAGAAGAAAAGGAGACAGAGAGAAGGAAAGAAGTCAAGTGTGGAACTCTCTTCCATATCAGAGGGGAGAGAGTTGGCTCACATTCTTCCAAATGCAAGGTGCTTCTTGATCCCCCACTCCTACTTGGAAAGCCTTTTCCTTCCCCCACAGGGCTATGAATCCTCCACCATCCAAAAATCTATTTGAAAAATTAAATTACGTTTGAGATGCAAACACCCCCCTGGAAGGCCCTGGAGGTCAGGGCAATCAGGATTCAAATTAATTGCTTAATGTGAAAAAGAAAAAAAAACACAACACATTTCTTAGAACAATGCTGATAATTTGCTAAATCAGGGTATGTTTGTAGCTCTTCAAAATGAATTGAATTGCTGGTTACAAGAATTAATGCTTATAGGGAAATTGTGATTGAAATCCCCAAAGTTAAGTATTAATTCCTCAAAGCAATTGGTAATTAGTGAAGAATCGTGCACTCACAGTCAGTATCACATTCAGAACTTAATTACGTACTGTCTCAAGTTGTTTTCTTGTTGTTGCATGCATGTTATCTTGTCTCCCAAGCTGATCAGAAACCTGAAGAGAATAAGTGCGAGGTTTTCTTCTTTTATTGGAGCATCCCAGTTTGTACAAACACAGAGCTGAACAGAAGGATGCTCATAAGTTGATGGATGCCTATTCAAATAAATCAGTGCGCTTAGAGGTAATTTTTGGAAGGAGAATTTGTTTAGTTCTCCCAGCATGCCAAGAGCAAGGACACATTTCACAGGAGAGCCAAAAAAAATAAAAATAAAAAATAAAAAAGAACACATTTTGTAGCTGAGATCACATGTGTTAAATGGAGTAGGAAATTTAAAAGCAGGGGTCCTATTTCAATAAAAAGAAGTTGTAGCTGACTTGAGGTCAGGGGGTTGCAGTGTGATTTGAGTTACACTCATTCATTTACTTACATTTTACAAATACTGCGAATAGTCAGTCCTAGAAGGGGGCTTAAGATAGAAGACTCTATGGATCTGTGCTTGTTTGAAATTATCCTAGGGTGTCCATAGTTTGCAAAAGCCTTGAAGGTAGTATGCGTGCATGTACATGGAGACATGCATGTATATACAGATGTATAATAAACTCCAAAGAGTTTGCTACCATGCATTATTAATGGCATACATAAACTTAAAATTATGTTCATCATATTGAAATGTATCACTCCATGGCAGAGACATTTAAGAAACCACCAATGATCGCTGATCTTCGGGTATCTATATTTGCTTGTATCTTAACCTGTTTTCTGAGTAAGTCTTCAGTGTAAAAATAGTTGATGTACTGTTTTGTATATTTGCTTTAAAAGACAGAGTAGCCATGACTGGCCTGCTCCTTGATGTATAGCACTGGATAACATGGATTTAAAGGCAGTTCTAATCCTCATCCTTAGGGTTTACAGGAATGTGCCACTGTACCCAACCCTAATGTACCCATTCGACACTGGCTCTTTTAAGAATACCAAACAATAAATCGATGGCGTTTATTTTCCCTAGGAAAGGTGCAGCTGGTGATGGAAGGCTGGGAAGATATAAACAAATTTCCTGCAAAATAATTGTACGGCAATGAATCCCAGGTAATTCTCTTATGCTAAGGGAAAGGGCCTCTATGAACCTGCCAGTACTGGTTCTGAAGCTTTCCCCCATTTCTCAAATTTCATGTTATATTCTGGTTACTTTAACTTGCTTATGGTTCCCCGAACGCAGCCTATTTTCTTAGTGCTGTGACTTTTATTAGCCTGAAAAGCACTTCCTACTTTTCCTTCCAACTCTTATTTATTCTTTAAGATTTCTCAGAGGCAAACTTCTAGGATGCTCTTCACTCTAAGTCTTTAGATTAGATTAGGTGCCTTAATGATAAATCTATTGTACTTTAGGTACCCCATCATGCCTCAAGCCACTGTATCCATTTTATATTAAATATTACATTATGTGTCCATTTCCTCTACTAATGTGCACATCATTTTTCTCTACATACCCTGCCATCTTTCTCTCTGTTCTTTCTTTGCTGATTGCCACAGTTTTCAGAAGCATAAAAATATATATAGTATATATTTTGGTGGCTCTTAGTGCAGCTGTTGTGACAGGGTTAAACATGAACTTGTATTCAGTCAAAGTAAACAAGATCATACACTAAAATTTTTTCAAGTGGTGAACAGTAAAAGTTGCCTTTTACATCTGGTGTGTGTGTATTACTTTATCCAAGATGAATACTTGTATTCAATATTTTCACCTGGCAGGAGTCGAGAGAAAATAATGCTACTTGTATTATTGATCTTGAATATGCTAGAATTCTCAAACTTTCAAAATATATCTTACTTGAAACATTCAATTTTATATCACCCAGGAAATTTTGTAGTATACTATTCTATTTAAATATGATAAAATTAAACATAACAACTAAGAAATGACCAAAAAATTAATAATAAATGACCAAATAATTCTTTCAAAAACGTAGTGTGGCTAAGTTTTCCAGAAAGAATAAATGGATCTCATAGTGGGGCATTGTAGGACCAGTACAAGAGTGTTCAGATACTTTCAATTTTTAGTTCACTGTATGGCTTCTTGTAAGTTGGTCAACCACACCAAGGTCCCAAATCTTCTCTCAGAATAAGAAAATCATCAAAAGCTATTTTAAATTCTACTTACATAGTGGCTGAAAGTTTATATTAAGGCATGATATAAGTTTCTATTAAAGCATGCTAAACTAGTACAAACAGAATCCACAAATGTAATACAGAAATGAAGAATTAGATTAGAGTCTGTCTCAATGAAAAAAAAAGGTGTCTGGAAAGTAAGTTTACAATTCAGGAAGATTTACAGATTGGATTTGAAACTTACTGCAGCTACCTCTGTGTCTTCCATCCCTGTGTGTCTCTCTCATATGTGGGAACAGAAGAGAAAACCTGACGTCAGGTTTTAGTAACCAAGAGCGAAATGTAAAAGGGAATGTCAGACAACAAAACTGGACTTTACAAGGGCTGGGATAATATTTGGGTCTTAGTTTCTTTAAACTCTTTGGAAAAGTTTAATAACACATATATGTAATATATTTGTCTCTCTCTCTGTGTATGTGTATAAAGAGAGATGCGGGATGAAAACCAGTATGCTAACCAATCACTCTATCATAGAGTTATACCCCATGGCCTTCCAAGTTCCTAATCATTTAAAAATTGAACATTTTAATTTAAATTGAATTTTTAACTCTTGTATGTGTGTGGATGTGTGTGATGGCTGTCTGCATGTCCATGTGTTTAGGTGCAGACATGCTTGCCACGGATGTGTTGTAGAAGTTGGGCTATCACCTCAGCTGCTCGTCCTTGTTTGAGACAGGTTCTCTTGTTGTCCACTGATGCAGACAGCAGACTAGCTAGCTCACAAGTGTCTATGGGTTCTGCTGTCTCCTTACATCTCAGTAGTGACAGGACTACAGACTCATGCCTGGCTTTACATGCGTTCTCTAAAGCCAAGTCATTATGCTTTCATGAACAGATGTTCGTTCTCTTAGCAGTCATCTCAGCCCTTAATCCTTATCTCGCTCTTTTTCACTCTTCATTTTAAGGGAAATGTAATGTCTGGCACTGCGATTTGCATTTCATAATCCAAATCTTCTGCTAATAGAATTGTCTATCCACACAGACTTCCTCCATTAGTAAATTATTTTCATAAATAGCTTACAAGCCTGGGTTTTCATCACGCTATTTGGTGTATTCCTAGCCTTCTCTTCTCCCCCAGCTCCCCATCACTATTTAAACATTTGACCCTGAATACCCTCCATTCTTCTTTCATATTGCATGTGTCCTATCATCTTACCTGATGATAGTTCAAACTGGCTTGCAAAATAATAGATGTCCACATGGCTTAGGTGAGAGAAGACTTTGATGGTCTTACATAGAGACAGACATAGCATGCTACAATACCAATCTGATTGATATGATGTGCTCAAATTGATCTGATTGATATGGTGCCAAAGTAGCACAGCGGTTATAGAGCAATTACACACTTTCTATTGTATCTGAGGTCTGCTCCATAAGAGGGAATTCAAACCTGAGACTATAAATCTGCTTAAAAGCTAAGGCTGGGGGCAGTCATAGGTCCTGGGGGGGGGAACCTGGTATTATTATTTTGCTATTATGATGTCAAACTACCTTCCAAATATTTCTGTTTATACACATAGACTTGGGATGCTTTCAAACTTGGACAGCAAATGTCTTGGCAGTGGGCAGCAGTTTACACAAAGAATCTGCCAAACTGCTAAAATGTAGTAACTATGAATGCTCAGCCCTAACAACTTATCTCCCACCCCTCAAAGACTCAGAGAACATCACAGAAAAGGACGCTGAAAGATTGTAAGACCTGGAAAATACTGAGGAGGGCTGTGAAATGTTGTTTTCTGAATATGACATGGGCATTGCAATACTTCCGAATTCACAACAGCTATGGTTACCTGCAGAAGACCTGTGCAAAATGAAGCAAAGCAAAACATTACCGCATGGAGGCAGGAGGGGAAACTGAGGGCCCACATCAAGCTGAGGAGATATTGGCAATTATTGGTTGATGGTCAGAGAGCCATATTTCTTTGGTGTTGTAGCCATGATAGAGTGCCCAAACTCTAGTTAATAGTCCCATTATCATGTGTGTAGATGGGACACACTATTTGGACACAATGAGATTTTTTTTTTCAAAAAGAGGACATGAATTTGAAGGCATCTGGGCAGTTGGAGGGGAAAACAGGGAGTGGATATGATCATAACATATTGAACACATGTATGAAATTCTCAAAGAATAAATAAAAATATTCAAAAAAGAAATGCCAATTTTTCTGTTGATGCCCATTTCTTTTCTTAGATTTGGGAAATTTTTTTCACAGTTTTGTTGAATAGGTTTTCTCTCTTTTTAGTTTTTATATTGGCCATAGAACTCTGTTATTGAGTTTATTATTTTTATCTTTTGGATTATGTCTCTGAGTTCCTAGCATTGTATTATATCTGCTTAATGGTGTTAATTATTAATATATGAATATATTTTTCTAAACTCTTTTCCTTCTGTAATATCCTTTCTTCTGCTTTATCTAGTCTTTTTGTAATAATTTCTAATTTTGTTTTCAAAATTTCAATTCTTTCCTGTATTTCTCATCCATTTGAGTAATTTTCTTTCCTTTGTTGATAGTCTACTTATCTATATCCTGAATTGCATTCCTTAGTCCATTCATCTGCTTATTCCCTGTTTAAAGTCATAGGTAATTTTGAAAAGTAGGCCTTTGGTTGCTGTTTCTGCTCAGTAGTTTAGCTATTTCAATATTATTAGATTTGGTAATTTAGGAATTCTGATTTATGAAGTTATAATATAATTTTACACTTTAGTTTTTATTGTGTTTCATTGTTGCACTTTGTACATCTGTGGTTTGGGTATCTTTCCCTTCTGTTTGGCAATCTCACTAATGAGCAGACTGCTCTACAGGACTCAGTCTCCAGTACCATTCAATGAAGAAATAGAACATTGATTTGGAATGAGCCTTCTATTTTTCTTCTTCAAACTAGGCAGCCTTGGCACGAAAGAAGTCCACTCACTGCTTTCTTCTTTATTGCTGTTATGATTCTTTTAGTACTTTACCAGTCATCTTATGTGGTCCTTTTAATCTTATATCTCTTTGGAACAGATTCTATTTTGTTGATCTAACTATGTCATATACCAGGTCAGATGGAGACTATTTCTAACTAATTATCTTTGTTACCCTCAGAGTGGCATGAATTCTTGATAGTAATTTTTCCTAAAGAAATAATTTTTTCTCTTTTCTGTTCTTTCCTATCTACTCAAATCCGTACCTAATCTAATGTCTATTTCTTTCATTCCTTCTTCTTTCCAACTGCTCAGTGCTCACCCTCACCCCTTTCATGCTCTATCTATTGCATATTCAGGGCGATCATGACAAATGAATCAGAATTGGCTTAAAAATAAATGTTAGTTTTAAAAGCATAATTAGCTATAAATGGCTTCATTTTTCTTACATCTGTTGTATTTCCTTTTATACTGTAAGCTGCTTAAATATATACATTAAACATGTGAGACACTTTGTCTTTTCTAACCCAGCAACAACAAAGAGAACGTGTTTTATGTTATAAGGAGGGATAGAAAGTTATTTTCACACTGATGTGATCCACAGAAGGAAAGAAATTATAGGATTTTCGACTTTCTTTCTTTCCTTTATAAAAGACAAAATCAAAACTTTTTAGAAAATGTACTGGTATCTTTTTTGTAAATGAGAATAAGGAGCATAATATGCTCCTTACAATTTACAACAAATGCTTTAAAAGTTTCCAAGATGTTTTGGTTATTTTGAGGAGGAAAGAAGCAAAAGAAAACTCGTTAAATGAAAGAGGAGATAGAAGGATGTGCACACACAGAGAAGACTGCAAAGACCATACCCGTTAGGAGGCAATGATCAGCTGTGGACAAACTAAAGCACAAACTAAAATACCTCACTTGGGATTAGAACAAGAATATTTTTACATAACATAACAGTTTTTAGAGAAACCAAAACTTCCACAATAGATCTATTTCAACCTTAATTTTTTTATTTAGTACTGGAACATACTAAATTAATACTTTACCATTAATAGTATTATTAAAGAAATTATAAATTCTGGGTCAGTGAGACAGCTCAGCTGTGTATGCCCCGTGACCTAAGTTCAATTACCCGAGCCCACAGGGGAAGGAGAGAATTTTCCATCTGACCTCCACATTTGTGAAGTGACAGGTGTACACCTGAAATCATATATAATCCTATACATAGACACATTATAGTTAAAAAATAAGAAATATACATTCTTCAAGTATGTTGTAAGTCTTTGTACTATGAATTAGTTTCTGCCAAACATATGTTTCTAGTCCTTACCCAACTTTTTTTTCACATTTTTATTTTATAATAAGCACAGGTTATATACTTTGTATCCCAGCCGTTGCCCCCTCCCCCATTCCCTCCCCGTCCTCTCCATCCTTCCCTCACCTCCTTCCTGCCCCTTTCCAAGTCCACTGATGGGGAGGACCTCCTCCCCTTCCATCTAACTCTAGCTTATCAGGACTCATCAGGACTGGCTGCAATGTCCTCTTCTGTGGCCTAGCAAGGCTGCTCCTCCCTCAGGGCTTACCCAAATTTTAACTCAATATTTAATCTATTGGTTGCTATATTTTCCCTTCTATCATAGCCTTGATTCTCAGCTTACGCTATTATGAATAAAGATGCAGAGATAGAGTAGAAAAGGTTAAATGAACAGAGGCATGCCCAAGATGCTCAGGGGGGCACCAATCATGCACATAATGGCAGAAGAGGAAATAGAAAATGTACCTACTCAGTCTTTTGACTCAAAGGGCTGAAAGCTACGTTACCCTTTCACAGGAATTAGCTATAAAACAAAAATCTTACCTTCTTTAATATGTAGATGGGTATATGTGGGTATGAAATTTAGTCAAGCTGGTGATTTTCTCTAATAACTGAATGGTAGCAATGATATTAGATGAGAGATAACAGAATATCACTGGATACTTTGTTGCTTTTTTATCTGACCCAGTATTTCAAATACCCTCTCAACATTGAATATACTACAAGAATGAGATTATTAATGCAGCCATGAAACATATGAGTCAATCAAAGATTCTAACTTTTCATTACATTCCATCTATCTCTCTCTTTTACCTGCAAAGGCACCTTTATTGTAGAATGGTACCTGTACAAAAAAATTTTGAAGTAATTTAAATAAATGGAGGAATATCTGGATAATTGGATTATTGTTGGAGGTTGGTCTGGTGCTTGTATTTTGATGCTAATTACTGGCCTTCAACATCTGGTTATAGCCCTAACTTTGTTGTGTAAACCTGCCTACACTATTCTCAATTGGTTGAATAAAAGGCCTAAACCCTGAGCAGGGCAGAATGGAGTAGGTTTGACTAAGGTTCCCCAGCTTTGGGTTCAGGAGAATCATGGGAAACAGAAAGAAGGGAAGAGAGGAGGAAGGAGGACACCATGATGGATTAGCATGGAGAAGGAACCACGTGAGCCTGGAGAAAGGACTCTGAGGATGCCATGGATGGAGAAAACACTAAGATGAAAAATATAAGCAAGTATTTACAAGATTATGGATGGAAGGTAGCCCAGACAAGAGTGGTTAGGGCAGATAGCATTGAATGGGAGCTGGTAGATGGTGAGATTATTGACACAGCATAGGTGGAATATCTGTCCAGCCCAAGGTAAGTAAAGCATTTATAAAACCTAATAGGTGTCTATGTCTTTTTTTTTTTACATTTATTTTTATTTTTTGTTATCAGTCACAGGTTAGGTACTTTGCATCCCAAGCGTAGCCCCCTCCCTCATTCCCTCCCACCCTCCCCAACCCTCCCTCATCTCCTCCCCGCCCCCTCCAAGTCCACCAACGGGGGAGGACCTCCTCCCCTTCCATCCAACCCCAGCTCATTCTGTCTCCTCAGGGTTGGCTGCAATGTCCTCCACTGGGATCTAGCCAGTCTGTCACTCCCTGGCATGTATGGGGGAGGGTCAAAGAGTCAGCCATCAAGTTCAAGACTGAAACAGTCCCTGTTTACCTCACTAGGGTCTTTAGTCCTACACCGAGCTATCCTGGGTTCCATGTGAACAGGGGTTCCAGGACACATCCACACGTGGTCCTTGGGGTGTCTATGTCTTATTGATTGGGATAGTGTGTTAAATAATACTCCTGAAATAATTATAGAGTTAATAATAAATGTCATTTAGCCCAATACCAAATTATTTACAATAGGTTATGTTAGAATTTGAAATCAAACTGGGCTTATTAATATTTATAATATGAAAATGTGTCCTTGGATTTTGTTTAACAGATTCCAGTGTGATATTTAATTGCTGACTGATTTAATTTTTTTTCAGTTATTTTAAATAGTATGGGTTGTATCTTTTGCTATTTGTAAAGAAATAAGTCCCTGAAAACTCAACTTATCCTTTGTAATTTTCCTTCTTTATGCTCATAATGCTTGATTTACTTGTTTGCTTATTTTTACATCTAGTGTAAGTATGTGATTAAAGAAAAAAACTGAAAAAAAATCCATGCTGTTTTTGCTATTGTGGTTTGTATATTTCAAAGTGTAAGACTCCACTAAATGAAGGTGCTCTACAAAGCAATATTCAGCACCTGGTAAGCTGTGGTCACTAAGGTCACTAAGGTCACTAAGGTTGTGATAGTTGTTTTCTGCTCAGTCTTAACCTCAAGTAATTTGAATTGGTTCCTACATCTGTGAAATCATTTTTTCAAAGGTTGGTTTCTCAGGTCTACTTGAGGTTAGGACTCTGATCACTGGTCAATTGTGTTTTCCATCGCAGAATGTGGTATTCCTCTTACTGACTGGGAGGAATATTTTGTACCATCATAGTAATTATTTTGTAATTATGCTCACAGCAAGTAGTTGCTTCTAGGTTCATGTAATGAGTTCATTGTCATTTTCTGTCATTTTCAAGAATATCAAAGTTACTTTCAAAGTATTAAATATGTTCATATTTTTCTCTATAAAATTATTTCAACTGATATATGGTTAATAGCTTTTTCTATACATCTTTTGAAATGAGTTTGGTAACTTCTCTGGCACATATAATTTCATTTCATTTAAAATATCTATGAAGAAAAAATATGGATTCTATGAAACTTTGTAGTTCTATAAATTATTGTTACCACTGTGAAGTGTGCTGAGAATATCTGAAATATGAATTCAGAGCAATTCAGTGTCAAGGGTACTTAGGACATTTTAATTCCTTTGAAATATTCTGTGACACACCACGACAATGGAATAGCTACATCAAGTAGATCTGTCATCATATACCAGGCTACCTGAGGATTTACCTTTCTCTTACTGTTAGCCTTACCTTGACACATGTTTCTCCTATAAGCATCCTTCATATCTGAACATCAAAGATTACAAGTTGTATAAATGTGTTAAGCATTAAGATACAAGTTATTATAAAATTTAATCAGCTATTAACATATTGCTCCTCTCAGTGCATAGAATAGGTGGTGGCTTCTTCCATATCTCCACATATTTAGAATTTGTAATTGTATTCTGCTCTAGAATATTCTATAGCCTAAAAGAATTCCACAAAAGGTACACCACTTCTCTTTTCTTCTATATATTACAATTGCTCTCTCTGTCCTTTGATTTCCCACCCAGAGAGTAAGGGTACTCCAGGTCTTATATCCCCCCCTCTTTTAAAATCCTTGATTCTGCTTATATGTGTAAAGCAGCTTTGAGGCTGTTTCCACTCATAGACATTTTATAAGTAGTTTCTGTCATTTAGGGCACTCTGACTGCACAGTTTATTATTTAATTTCCCCTTCCTATAATCTGTGTTTTCATACCATCATTTTCACTATCCTGACTCCTTATATGACCTTCCCTACTCTCTTTTTTAAGTTTATTTCAAGCCACCCATACTATGATTTATATCTCTTTTCATTGACCATTCTTCAGATGACCACTGTGTGGCCATTAAAGAAAGCTTCTGATCAGGCACATGTGGCTCTTTCTCAATATTTTTTTCACTCAAAATAGTGATTTGGTCATATGGTTATTCCTGCCTCAGCCAGGAATTTCTGGTGTTTTCATAGAATGCATTCCTTATTCGAAAGAGAATCAGTGCTGAGCTGTATTTCTTTCAGTTTACTGGTGTCCCAGATGCTTTTCTCTCACATAAACTGGCAAGTGCAATAACAGTTAGGGAAGAGATTAGATGTGTTCTGAATATGCTCAGAACTTCACAGAGTCAAAATTCAATTTAAGAAAATGTTAATATGCTCTAGAATTAAGAATGGAAAACTTGTTTTCTCCTACAATCAATGTCCATCCCATTTGTCCATCTAAACAAGCATTGATCAGGACAGGAGCATACCAAAGAGGCCTCTGAAAGAATCTATATAGCAATGTATTAAAGCAGATATTAAGACTCACAACCAAGCCTTCAGCAGAGGTCAGGGAATAATAATAAAATAGGGGGAGTTAGTAAGACTTGGGGAGAACAAGAGCTCCAAAAAGACCAAATAGATCAGGGCACAGGAGTCTTTTACTAGACGGTTTCTCCAACCAAGGACCATGTATGGATATAACCTAGAACCCCCGCTCAGATGTGGCCCATGGTAGCTCAGTATCCAACTGGAGACTCTAGTAAGGGAACAGGGACTATTTTTGTCATGAACTCAATGGCTGGCGCTTTGACTCTTCCCCACACACTCCCGGGAGTAACAGCCTAGCTAGATCCCAGAAGAGGACATTGCAACCAGCCTGAAGAGACAAGATAAACTAGGGTCGGATGGAAGGGGAGGAGGTCCTCCCCCAACAGTGGACTTGGAGGGGGTCAGGTAGGAGATGAGGGAGGGATGGAGAGAGTGAGTGGGAGGGATTGAGTGAGAGGGCTATGACTGGGATACAAAGTACCTAACCTGTGATTAATATAAAAATAAATAAATTACATTTAAAAAAGAATGGAAAACTTTTGATTAATTAGTTTGAAAATATATTTTATTAGATATTAGAGTGGCTACTCCTGCTTTCTTCTTGGGTCCATTTGCTTGGAAAAGTATCTTCCAGCCTTTTACTCTCAGGTTATGTCTATCTTTGTGACTTAGGTGTATTTCTTTTATGCAACAGATTGTTGGGTCTTGTTTACGTATCCATTCTGTTAGTCTGTGTCTTTTTATTGGAGAGTTGAGTCCATTGATGTTGAAGGAGATTAATGACCAGTGGCTGTTAGGTGCTTTGATTTTGCTGTTGGTTGTGGTGGTGTGTTTGTGTGCTTGTACTTTTAGTTTTGCTATGTGTTTTTCTGAATGTAGTTAGCTTTCCTGGGTTGTATTTTTCCTTCTAGTATCTTCTGTAATGCTGGATTTGTGGGTAGGTATTGTTTAAATTTGTTTTTGCCTTTGATATCTTGTTTTCTCCATCTATGATGATTTAGAGTTTTGCTAGGTATAGTAGCATGGGCTGACATCTATGTTCTCTTAGGGTCTGCATGATACCCTTCCTGGCCCTTCTGGCTTTCATACTCTCTGTTGAGAAGTCAGGTGTGATTCTGATGGGTTTGATATTATATATTACTTGGCCCTTGCAAATAAATCTGGCGCTTTCTCAGACAATTAGGAATAGTGCTACCTCAAGATCCAGTGATACCACTCCTAGGCATATATCCAAAAGATGCTCAAGTACACAATATGGACATTTGCTCAACCATGTTCGTAGTAGCTTCATTTGTAATAGCCAGAAGCTGGAAAAAACTGAGATGTTCCTCCATTGAGGAATGGATACAGAAATTGTGGTACTTTTACACAATGGAATACTACTTAGCAATTAAAAACAAGGAAATCATGAAATTTGCAGGCAAATGGTGGCATCTAGAAAAGATCATCCTGAGTTAGGTGTCCCATAAGCAGAAAGATACACGTGGTATATACTCAATTATAAGTCTATATTAGACTTAGAGGATAATCATACTAAAATTTGTATACCTAGGAAAGCTAATCAAGAAGGAGGACCCTGGTTAAGATGCTCGATCTTCATTCAGAAAGGCAAATGGGACGGACATTGGAAGAGGGAGAAAACAGGGAAGAGGACAGGAACCTACCACAGAGGGTATCCTATGTTTTGATACCCTACCCAGCAGGGAATCAAAACATATGCTGAGACTCATAGCTAACCTTTGGGCAGAATGCAGGGGATCTTATGAAAGAAGGGGGAGACAGAAAGACCTGGAGGGGACAGGGGCTCCACAAGGAGAGAATGATATCCTGCCACTCGCTGATGTGTCTCAGTGACTCTCTGTAACTCTTGCATTTTGCATGCTTGAAAAAAAATCACACCATGTAGGTTATAATACTAAATTCTAGGGCCAGCTCGAGTAGTCTGGATTCCTTCTGCAATAGCTCTTATGGTCTTTGGGTACCTTTGCAGCTGTTCTGAGAAAATATTGTCTTGGTTAGTTGTTTTGCTGCAAGTTGTATTGCTTCAACAATATTTTCAGTTTAGGGCCTCTGAATTCAAATAAATTTACATTTTCAGGAATTTAATAGGTTGAATTTAAGACAATTGTCACTTTTTCTATTGTCCTAGAGTGAAGTGAGAGGTTTCACCTTAAGTGTGCTCATCTCTTTAATAATCACAGATGCTTCGATGGTGCCCTCTTTCTACAACTTAAAAATTGCCGAAATTCCTTTTACTAAACTGTATATTTTTCATCTTTTTACTCTAGTTGCTGTTTTTTGCTGTAAATCTGGATAAGGACACAAAGTAGTAATCATGCCCCATGTTGAACATTGTACTGTCTTGAAATATTCTCCAGCAAACACGTTACTTGTGAACTTAGCATCATTCATGTTCACAAGGCACAGACAAGTTATACCTACGTTGTTTATCAAAACATAACAAGAAATGCCTCTAGCCCAATTCTCAATAGAGTCTTTGTTCCTGCTGAAATCTCATAGGCTAGGTCGCAACTGTCTGCATGTTTGTTAGTATTCTGATATCCCAAGCTGTTAACAAAATCGCTAATTAAGTGTGACTTATAATATTCTGGTCCACCTACCAAAACTCTTTCACATTCCTTCTGCAAATCAGTTCCACAGTCCCAAGAACCACTTGGTTAGTCATATTACAGCAATAGCCCTGCTCTTTGCTACAGTCTCAGTTTTAATCATTTCTCCTAATGTGTGAGAAAATGCTTGACAGAAGTGACTGGAGAGAGGAAGGATTTATTTTGGCTTATGATATGATGGTGGGAAGTCATGGCTACAGAAACATGAAGTCCCTTGTCACATTGTTTCTGTAGTCAAAAAAGCCATGATAAAACAATAATGGAACTTAGCTTGGTTAAAAACAAACAAAAACCATGAAGTCCTGGACCTCAGTCTGTGAGATAATGCCACCCCAATTCAGAATAAGTGTTTCTCCTCTGTTATATGTTTCTGGAAACACTACATTGAATACACTGAGGCTTATTTCCTCAGTGATCTAAATCAAGCTGAAAATGAAGGTTAGCTATCATTCAATTCTAACATTTTTTTACTTTTGATTTTTTTCAATTTTATGTTTTTAAAAACAATAAATATTGCTGAATCCTGAGTTAAGACACAATATGAGAAAATTTTACTTTAAAAATTTTGTCATATCTAACATAGTATCAAGTTACACTGGTTCATGTGGTTTCAAGCTGTCTTAAGACTGTAACTTCATTTAACAAGCTTAATGAGAGGTAAGTTCATGATGTATCATAATAACCTTTGATCTGTAGTTCAAATTAATGCTAAACTTGCAAGAACTACTGTTCTCTAAGGTAACCCTACTATCCAACAAAATCTCACATTGATGACCTTCATAACTGACAACATACATCAATCAAGCAGTAGTTTTACCATTTAATCCTGCTTGACCAAGCTTGACATAAATATCAGGTACTCATGTTTCCTCTCATTCATTTGCAATGTCTTTATCTTCCTATATACATAAGACTAAGGCTGGTGTAGCACTGTCCGGGTAGTGCCTAAGTATGCTGCTGTCTCTGACCTTCATACTGTGCAGTGCCATATGTTTTAGATGGAAATGCCATGGGTCTGTTTACACACTTAGGAGTTGAACTGGGCTATCCCTCCCTACACTCTAAGGCTTGTCTGTTGAGAATATACACATTTTTTCCCTTCTTAGTCCTGCATTTATTTTCAGGAATGGTGGATTAGATTATGAGGGGCTAAAGGTATGGTTTGCAATTTATAGTGGCTCAAAGGATTCTTACATGTCCTTTGTATATAGGTCTCTTGACATTGAACACAAATATATTGCTTTAAGCATTTTCTACTTACTCTGTTTCTGACTACCTAATTGAGTTATTTCAGGTTACCAAAGCCTGAAATAAGAATTAATTTCCACCCTTTTAAAATTTCTTCCAGAAGTGTTTCCTGACTTCCTTTTTGTCTTTCCCTCTTTCTTCTTCTTTGTCTTATTTCTCCTCCACCTCTTCTTGATGGAATCTCACTTCGTACCTCTGGGTGTCCTGGAACTCACTATGTAACTCAGGCTAGCCTCAATTCCAAAGAAATGCACCTGCCCCTGCTTCCAAGTGCTGGAATTAAAGGCATGTGCCACCAAGCCCAGTTCTCACCTTCTTCCAAGCTCCCAAGTTCACGTCCTATCTTTGTCAATGCAGATTGCCCAGTTTGATAATCATTTACCTAACATAAAAATAATCTAACTTTAAAGACTCTAATCACTCACATTCAATTGCCTGGCTTTTGGGAAAACACGGGAAGAGAATAGTGTATTTGAAAGCAATGAATGGTAATAGTACCTGATATCTGATCCTTATACCTTATTTCATTTCATTTAATCATCACTTTAGGCAGGTTATTGTCCATGTGTTATAGATCAAGACACTGAAAAGTAATGAAGTCAAACATTATACAATGTATATTATTAACATGAATTCAAAAATACTGAGCTTTTCTATGATGCTAATTATACAGTTTTTCATTGTTCCTTAGAAAATTGAGTTATGCTCTCCTAACCTCAATTATGTTAGAGGCTAGAGAGCATGTCTCATGGTTTTACATAGTCTCACATTACTCAGTTAAGAATTTTCCATTAATGAAGTTATTAATTTGAAGAAAGACTTATTAAGTTTAATGCTATACTTAGGTATAACATTTTGCTCTCCTTTCAAAATTATTTCTTTCGTATTATAGATTATAATATATCATTTCTTCATTCTCTTCCCTGTATGCCCCTCCTTATCCTTTTGTAAGCTCATGACCATTATTTTTCCCTTTTTTAACTTAAAGATTTTCATACAATGTATTTTGTTCTTTGTTTTTTCTCTTTCCAACTCCTCTTGTATGCTTATCCAACCCAACTCTATGCTCTTTCTTTTTTTTTTCAAAAAGCACATAATTACACAAAAATGAAAATAAACAAATAAAAACACTATAAAGGAAAAAAATGCCCAAACCAAACAAAATGAAACAAAAAGCCCATAAAAGTCCCCACTCATTTGGTTTCATGGAAGCTGACTGCTCAAGGTCATGGCGCCTGCCCTGGAGTGTGGTTGATACACCTGGTGACATTCTACTGGAGAAAACCGACTTTCCTTTGCCAGCTGGTATCGTTTGCAAATAGCTTTTTGATTAGGGGTAGGACACAACATCCTCTCCCCTCATCTGCTTTCGTTCTGAATCTTCTTCACAGGCTTGAACCTGTGCAGGCCTTGTTCAGACCACCATAGTCTCCATCAGTTCACATGTGCATTGGTTCTATTGTTTCTGGAAGACACTGTTTTCTCAGAGTCATCAATCAACTCCAACTCTTACATTCTTTCCATCTTTTTTTCTGCATAGCTCCCTTAGCCGTGAAAGGAGATGTTAGATGAAGACTCCCTGTTTAAAACTGAGTGTTCCAAGGTTTCTTTCTGTCTGCACATGGTTCAGTTGTGGGTCTCTGTGTTAATTCACATTTCTTGCAAGAAGAATCTTCTCTGATGATGGTTGAGTGAGGCACTGATCTATGGGCATAACAGAATATCATTAGGGGTCATTTTAGTGCTATGTTCCATAGCAAAATAATAACATTAGGTTTTCCCCTAGACTGGTGACCTATCTGGTCTCAGGTTCTTGGCCACTTTAGTAGTGCCAAGTATGCATTGCATTTCATGGAATGAGCCATAAATCCAATCACAAAGTAATTAATTATTTCCACAATTTTTATGATTTTATTGTACCAGTATATCTTAGAGGAAGGTGGCTGTCCTGGCTCTTGGGTTTGTAGTTGGATAATGCTGATGATTACCTTTTTTTCTCTAGTAGGATTCCAGCACTGTTGATAGTTGTTTGTAGGGATGAAACTACTAGTTGTGCATCAACCTGATGTTTCAGTGTTCAATGGCAAATGTATGTAGTATCATCAGCAATAGGGACTGGAGGGCAACAAGTAGCCTGTTACGTTTGGAGAGTTTCACAGCATCCTTTTGGCCAATAACTCAATGAGATTTAAACCTTTCCTGACACCACAGGTTTTACTTAGCAGCATAAGATATCTAGATGTGATATTGTTTCCTCCATTATTTAATTACTCCCTTTAAGTTATTTTCATATATGTAAGTATTTTAGAAACCTTCTATAGTTTTTTATGTTTTCAAAATGTAGTTAATATTAGTTTCCCTTACCATTTGCCTCTTTTATTCTTCTTCCCATCCACTATTCATTTGATCCTTTTTATATTTAATCCATTTAATTCTCTCTAGGTTCCTCTTTTTTAGCTTCTTTTTTCCATTTATTTATTTTTATATTAATCACAGGTTACGTACTTTGTATCCCAGCTGTAGCCCCCTCCATCATTCCCTACCACTCTCCCCATCCCTCTCTCATCTCCTCCCTGCCTCTTTCCAAGTACACTGATAGGGGAGGACCTCCTCCCCTTCCATCTGACCCTAGCTTATCAGGTCTCTTCAGGGCTGGCTACAATGTGCTCTTCTGGGGTCTAGCAAGACTGCTCCTCCCTCAGGGTGGGGAGGGTCGAAGAGCCAGCCATTAAGTTCATGTCATAAATAGTCCCTGTTCCCCTTACTAGAGTCTTCAGTTGGATACTGAGCCACCATGGGCTATATCTGAGCAGGGGTTCTAGGTTATATCCATACATGGTCCTTGGTTGGAGAAACAGTCTTAGAAAAGACCCCTGTGCCCTGATCATTTTGGTCTTTGTGGAGCTCTTGTCCTCTCCATGTCTTATTAACTCCCCCTTCTTTCATATGATTCCCTGTACTCTGCATAGGGTTTGATTGTGAGTCTTAATATTTGCTTAATATTGCTAGGTAGAGTCTTTCAGAGGCCCTCTGTGGTAGGCTCCTATCCTGTTGCTTGTTTTCTCTATATTCATTGTCCATCCCATTTGTTTATCTAAGTGAGGATTGATCATTTTATTCCAGGTCCTCTTTCTTGTTTATCTTCTTTAGGTGTATAGATTTCAGTATGTTTTTCTTATCTTAGAGGTCTATATAAGTGAGTTATACCATGTGCTTCTTTCTGCTTTTGGGATACCTCACTCAAGATGATCGTTTCCAGGTTCTACCATTTGCCTCTGAATTTTATGATTTCCTCATTTTTAATTGCTGAGTAGTATTCCATTGTGTAAAAGTACCATAATTTCTGTATCCATTCCTCAACTGAGGGACATCTGGGTTGTTTCCAGGTTCTGGCTATTACAAATAAAGCAGCTACGAACATAGTTGAACAAATGTCCTTGTTGTGTACTTGAGCATCTTTTGGATACATGCCTAGGAGTGGTATAGCTGGGTCTTGAGGAATCCCTATTCCTAATTGTCTAAAAAAGCGCCAAATTGATTTCCAGAGTGGTTGTATAAGTTTGCATTCCCAGCAGCAATGGAGGAAGGTTCCTCTTTCTCCACAACCTCTCCAGCATGTGTAGTCACTTGAGTTTTTAATCTTAGCCACTCTGACAGGTATAAGGTAAAATATCAGGGTCGTTTAGATTTGCATATCCTTGATGGCTAAGGAAGTTAAACATTTCTTTAAGTGTTTTTCTGCCATTCTACAATCCTCTACAGAGAGTTCTCTATTTAGCTCTGTACCCCATTTTTAATTGGATTACTTGATTTGTTGCTTTTTAACTTCTTGAGTTCTTTATATATACTGGATGTTATCCCTCTGTCAGATGTAGGGTTGATGAAGATCCTTTCCCAGTCTGTAGGCTGTCATTTTGTTTTGATGACAGTGTCTTTTGCTTTACAGAAGCTTTTCAGCTTCATGAGGTCCCATTTATTTATTGTTGATCTTAGAACATGCGCTGTTGGTGTTCTGTTCAGGAAGGAGTCTCCTGTGCCAATGAGTTCTAGGGTCGTTCCCACTTTCTCTTCTAACCGGTTTAGTGTGTCTGGATTTATGTTGAGGTCTTTGATCCACTTGGACTTTAGTTTTCTGCAGGGTGATAAATATGGATCTATTTTCATTTTTCTGCGTATAGACATCCACTTGGGCCAGCACCATTTGTTGAAGATGCTGTCTTTTTGCCATTGAATGGATTTGGCTTCTGTATAAAAAATAAGTTTCCATAGGTGTGTGGGTTTATTTCTAGGTCTTCTATTCAGTTCCATCGATCCACTATTCTGTTTCTATGCCAATACCATGCAGTTTTTGTTACTATTGCTCTGTAGTACAGCTTGAGGTCAGGGATGGAGATTCCTCCAGATGATCTGTTGTTGTAGAGGATTGTTTTGCAGATTCTGGGTTTTTTGTTTCTCCATATGAAGTTGAGAATTTTTCTTTAAAGGTCTGTAAAGAATTGTGTTGGTATTTTGATGGGGATTGCATTGAATCTGTAGATTGCGTTTGGCAGAATGGCCATTTTCACTATATTAATCCTAATAATTCATGAGCATGGGAGATCTTTCCACCTTCTAAGATCTTCTTCAATATCTTTCTTCAGAGATTTGAAGTTTTTCTCAAACAGGTCTTTCACTTGCTTGGTTAGAGTCACCCCAAGGTAATTTATATTATTAGTGGTTATTGTAAAGGGTGTTGTTTCCCTAATTTCTTTCTTGGTCCTTTTGTCTTTGGTATACAGGAGGGCTTCTGATTTTTTTGAGTTGATTTTGTATCCAGCCACTTTACTGAAGGTGTTTATCAGTTGAAGGAGTTCTCTGGTTGAATTTTTGGGATCCCTCATATATTATCATATCGTCTGGGTTCCTCTATATATTTCCTTAGTATTTCATTCTATTTCTCCTTCCCTGGAAATCCTACCTGTTCTCTTAAATGCTGCAGCTATTTGGATTATAGAATACATTTTGAAAGCTTAAAAGCTAGTACTTACATATAAGAGAAAACATGCAGTATTTGTCCTTTATTGGTCTGGGTTATCTCATTCACGATTTTTTTTTCTAGCTCCATACATTAGCTGCAAATTTTATATTTTCATTTTTCTTAACAGCTGAATAATATTTCATCGTGTTAATGAACCATATTTTCATTATCCATTCATCAGTTGATGGACATCCAGGCTGTTTCAAACTTCTGGATTGATGGTATCTTTTTTATTGATTGTTTAACACATGTATGTATATAAATACTTACATGTATGTAAATACATGAATTCGGATGTCTTAGTCTGCATGTTACTTGTATGCAGTCTTTTGCTCAGCATTTTTGCCACTGCACAGAATAAACATTTTCTTGGGATAACAGCTCCTAGATTCAGGATGCTACTCTCTTAGGTAGATATTATGCAGGGTAGAATGGAAAAGAGTTAACTACTCTTCCACCTTTCTTTCAATAAAACTTACCTGTGTTTCTTGAATTCCATGACCTGTCTCTGTGAGTTCTTATGAGTAAAGAATAATTTTCTTGAAAATTTTCAAGGTGGTTGTCTTAGTTAGGTTACAATTTCTATGATGAAACACCATGACCAAAGCAACTTGGGGAAGAAAGGGTTTATTCATTCCACATCACAACCTATCATCAAAGAAAGTCGATTTGGAACTCAAACAGAGTAGAAACTTGGAGGCAGGAGCTGATGTAGAGGCCATAGAGGAATGCTGCTTCCTCGTCTACTTCTCATGGATTGTTCAGCCGGCTTTCTTACCAGACCCAGGACCACCACCCCAGGAATAACACCACCCACAATGTACTGGGCCCTCCTCTCTCTTTTTTTTTAACATTTATTTCTTTATTTGAGAAGCATGTGAAAACAATCAAGTATTCACTTATTAATTTTTTTTCAATAATTAGTTGAATGTATCAAGCGAACTGCTTTATAAAGTAACATTAACAAAATCTTGGTCACACTGTTTCCAACAGAGGATGTTGTAACTAAACACATAAGCAATAAATATAACTTAGAAATTAAAAAAATTGTAAGTAATTACAAGAAAAAATTAAAGGGACTTTAAGTGGAGATCGGCATTTCAGAAGTCGGGGTAGTAGTGATAAATGAATTCAGAAAATAAAGAAATATACAGAAAGATATTTTTCTAAAAATTTGTATCATAAATGTCCCTATAAGAAACGTATATGGACAATTTTGTCTTCTTTGGTGGCAGAACATATGAAATAAGAAACAAATTCCTTACTAGGGAAACCATTTGGCAACTGAGCAGGCAATGGGCTTCCTTTGAACAGGGCATCTAGGTCCTCTGCATGCATGAACCTTAGTTGGATTATCTATCACTGCAGGGGCCCCTAGGCCCATGTATTTTGGCTCTGTTGCTTTCCTTGTAGAATACCTGTCTCCTCCAGGTCTTTCTATCTCCCTCTTCTTCCATAAGGATTCAGGCACTTTGCCCAATGTTTGGCTATGAGTCTCAGTATCTCCTTCAATAGCCGGATAGGTAGAGTCTTTCAGAGATCCTCCATGGAAGGCTATTGCTCTGTTCCTTATCATCTACTTCTGATGCCTACCCTGTTTGCCCTTCTGAATGAGGATTAAACATCTTTGCTAGGGTCCTCCTTGCTATTTAGCTTCTTTTTTTTTAATTTATTTATTTTTATATCAGTCACAGGTTAGGTACTTTAAATCCCAGGCGTAGCCCCCTCCCTCATTCCTCCCCACCCTCCCACTCCCTCCCTCATCTCCTTCCTCCCCGCCCCCTCCAAGTCCACCAACAGGGGAGGACCTCCTCCCCTTCCATCCAACCCCAGCTTATCCTGTCTCCTCAGGGCTGGCTGCAATGTCCTCCCCTGGGATCTAGCCAGTCTGTCACTCCTCGGCTTGTATGGGGGAGGGTCAAAGAGCCAGCCATCAAGATCATGACTGAAACAGTCCTTGTTTCCCTCACTAGGGTCTTCAGTCCTACACCGAGCTATCATGGGCCCCATCTGTGTGGGGGTTCCAGGCCACATCGACACCTGGT
>CM053753.1:65489062-65548039 GCA_028658305.1 Pachyuromys duprasi
CTTGTTCCTCCAATATCTGCATAATCAACGCTTTAAGATAATTTTTCTGTGTCTCCACTGAATTAAAATCTCCACTGCTTTTGGGTGTTTCTGGTGGGGTCATGGTGTCCTGATTTTTGTAGGGTGAGTTCTTTTGCCGATTTCTGGGCATTTGTTTATATATAATCCTGGAGCTGTTTGTGCTTTAAGGCTGTACTTCAGTCTGAAACTGTCAGTCTCTTGTGTCAGGAGTATTCTTCAAGAAGATCAGGGATTTCTGGTGGTTTGTTATTGTTAGTTGTTGTCTCAGTTGAACTCTATTGTGGGCTCTGTGTGCCTGGCTTCGTGCTCTGTGCTAGAAGCTGTGAGCATTGCAGGGTGGTCACTCCTCTGGTCTGGAGTCTTTACTCCTCACTCTGTGCTAGAGTCTGAGTGTCCAGGTTTGAGATGTCAGCTGGGAGTTATGCGCTCCACCCTGGGCTTGCTGCTAAGGGCTCTCCCCTGGAATGGAGATTTGGCGCCTCCTTCTGGGCCAGGGGCTGTGCACCACAGTCTGATATGATATTTGGGGCACACACAGTGGTTTTGGGTTGGTGTGCATCCGCTGTATGCAGGACTATCTGAAATGGTGCCTGAGGCCTTCTCTGTCTGGCCTGTGGACACACACACCCACACAGGAACTGAGGTTGAACTGAGGTTTTTGCTGGTGGATGCGTGCAGCGTTCGCCCTCAGTGTGCAGTCTGGTCAAGGTGGTCTCCAGATCCTCTCAGTCTGTGGTGTTTCTGGAGATCTGTGTGCGCCCGCTGTACACCCCTGGGTTGAGGCAGAAATCGGGTTCCTCCCAGACCCGCTGGCAGACTCACACACTGACTGAGTTTTTGCTGGCAGAAGAGTGCGGAGCGAGCCAGCAGTGTGTAGACTGGTCAAAATGGTCCCCCAACCCACTCAGTCTGGGGTAGTTCAGGCAATCGGTGCTCGCCTGCAGCACACCTGTGGGTTGAGGCAGAACTCGGGTTCCTCCCAGACCCGCTGGCGGACTCACACACTGACTGAGTTTCTGCTGGCAGAAGAGTGTGGAGCGCACCAGCAGTGTGTAGACTGATCAAAATGGTCCCCCAACTGTCTCAGTCTGCAGTGGTTCCCGCGATCGGTGTGAGCTTGCAGCACACCCGCGGGTTGTAGCAGAACCCGGGTGCAGTGTGCCCTAGCAGTGTGCAGTTCAGTGAAAACGGCACCTGGTTCCTCCTCAGACTGCCCGCGAGACTGTGTGATCCAGTATATAATTGCGGGTGCGGGCGCCCAGCGTGGCTGCTCGTTCAGATCAGAGCTGTGTGCCGCTGGTCACCCAGAGATTTTTCCAGGTAATAACTGGGTGTCCCTAGGGTTTTCCCACTTGATTTTCTCACCGTAGGAGTTCTGCTCACCTGGCAATCACAAATGCTGGCGTTTTAGGTCCTAGAGTTCAGTCTCCTGGTCGCTGTGTTGTTTCTACTGTCCTACTCCTCAGACACAGTGTTCTCTCGTGGCAGCCATCTTGGATTCTCGCCCTCCTCTCAATAAATCACTAAGTGAGAAAATGCCCTACAGGTTTGCATACAGACCTATCTTATTTCTTTTCTTTTTTTTTTTTTTTTACTTTCCTTTTAACTTTTTAAATTAATTTTTATTTTTATATTAATCACAGATTATTTACTTTGTATCCCATCCATAGTCCCCTCTTTCTTCTCTCCCAATCCCAACCCCTTTCCCTCATCTCCTCCCTGTCCTTTGCCAAGTCCACTGCTAGGGGAGTTCCTCCTCCTCTTCCATCTGACCCTCGCTTATCAGGTATCTTCAGGACTGGCTTAGACATTTTATTAGTTGAGGCTGCCTCTTCTCTGACGATTCTAACTTGTGTCAAGTTAACATAAAAGTAGCCAGTGCAGTGGTGGACAGAAAATAGAGATGAGAAGATGTTTATTGCTAAAGGTGTAATTGCATCAGTGACTAGGAAATCAAGTGCAATGGTGATTTGAATAAAGAATCTACTCTGTTTTACCATTGTTCTTATTAATGTTTGTATTCCAATATGTTCTGGGATGTTATATGACTGAGTTGAAACCCTTACAGACTGTAAACCATAGCTTTACTGTTACTAATGTTGACTTAGAGCTTATATGATAGATAGGTATGCCCTGTAGATTACCATCTAGCTAAACACAGAAATATCAATCTTGAGTAGCATTCATGCTTTCTCATGGACTCAACAAACCACTACTCTAAAATTATGCTGCTGTGAAAGTACTGCTTTGAAATCCATAATCTGAATTAGCCTCCATTCCAGATGATAGAATAGAAAGGCCCTAGTTCCTATCTAGTGGGCATCATGACATTATCAGTTAGAGAAACTTAGTTTTTTAAATTTTGTTTTATTAAAGTTAATTTTATTTAGATATGTTCATTACAATTTATTCAATTTGTATCCTAGTGACGCCCCCATCCCTTGTCTTCCTCCAACACCCCCTCCCGCTTCTCTCCTATGCCCTTTACTTAGTCCCCTGATAGGGGGGACCTCCTCCCCTTCTATCTGACCCTAGCTTATCAGGTATCTTCAAGTCTGATGCATCATCTTCCTTTGTGGCCTGGCAAGACTGCATAGCCCAGGAGGAGGTGATCAAAGAGCTGGCCACTAAGTTCATGTCAGAAACATTCCCTGTACTGCTTACTAGGGAACCCACTTGAAAACTGAGCAGCCATTGGGCTTCCTTTGAACAGGGGGACTAGGTGCTTTCCATGCATGGTCCTTGGTTGGAATATCGGTCTCTGTGGGCCACCCTGTTATTCTCCTTGTGGAGTTCCAGTTCCCTGAGGTCTTTCTATCTCCCTCCTCTTCCATAAGGATTTTGGCACTCTGCCCAAAGTTTGACTATGAGTTTCAGCATCTGCTTTGATACCCTGGTGAATAGAGTCTTTTAGAGGTACTCTGTGGAAGGCTTCTGTACTGTTCCTTGTCTTCTCCTACTCCCGATATAAATATTGTTTGCCCTTCTAAATGAAGTTAAAGCATCTTCCCTAGGCTCCTCCTTGTTGTTTAGCTTCTTAAAAGCTATAGCTTTTAGTATTATTATCCTATATTATACGTGTAATATCCAATCTATGTAAGTATATATCATTTGTGTCTTTCTGTTTCTGGGTTACCTCACTCAGGATGTTCTTTCTTGGTTCCTACCATTTGTTTGCAAATTTCATGATTTCTTTGTTCTTAATCAGTGATAAGTATTACATTGTGTAAATGTAGTACACTCTATGTATCCAGTCCTCCGTTGAGGGACATCTAGGTTGTTTGCAGATTCTGCCTTTTACTAATAGAGCTACTACAAACGTGGTTGAGCAAATGTCCTTATTGAAAGGTAGAACATTTTTGGACTATGTGCCTAAGAGTGATATAGCTGGATCTTGAGGTAGCATTATTTCAAATTTTCTGAGAAAGCAACAAATTGATTTCCAAAGTGGGTGTACAAATTTACATTCCTACCAACCATGGAGTAGGGTTCCTCTTTCCAGCATATTGAGTTTTTGAGTTTCCAGTAGTTGAGTTTTTTATCTTAGCCATTCTGATGGGTGTGAGGTGAAATCTCAGGGTCGTTTTGATTTGCATTTCCCTAATTACTGAGGATGTTGAGCAATTCTTTAAATGTTTCTCTGTCATTCAATATTCCTCTGTTGAGAATTCTCTTTTTAATTCTGTGATACATTTTAAAATTGGATGACTTGGTTTGTTGCTATTTAACTTCTTAAGTTCATATAAAGAACTGATAGTAGCCCTCTGTCAGATATAGGGTTGGTGAAGATCCTTTCCCAGTTTGTAGGCTGTCATTTTGTTCTGATGATAGTGTCCTTGGCTTTACAGAAGTTTTTCAGTTTCATGAGGTCCCATTTATTAATTGTTGATTTTAGAGTCTGTACTGTTGGTGTTCTGTTCAGGAAGTTCTTTCTTGTGCCAATGAGGTCAAGACTCTTCCCCCACTTTATCTTCTAACAGATTTACTGTCTCTTGTTTTATGTTGAGGTCTTTGATCCACTTGGACTTTAGTTTTGTGCAAGGTGATAAATATGGTTCTATTTTCATTTTTCTGCATGTAGACATCCAGTTGGACCAGTACCATTTCTTGAAGATGCTGTCTTTTTTCCATTGTATGGTTTTGGTTTCTTTGTCAAAAAATAAGTTTTCATAGGTATTTGAGTTTATTTCTGGGTTTTGTATTTGATTCCATTGATTTACCATTCTGTTTCTATGCCAATACCATGCAGTTTTTATAACTATTGCTATGTAGTACAGCTTGAGATCACGGATGGAGACACCTCCAGATGATCTGTTGTTGTACAGGACTGTTTTGGAGATTTGGGGTTTTTTGTTTCTCCAAATGAAGTTGAGAGTTTTTCTTTCAAGGTCTGTAAAGAATTGTGCTGGTGTTTTGATGGGAATTGCACTGAATCTGTAGATTGCTTTTGTCAGAATGGCCATTTTCACTATGTTAATCCTAGTAATCCATGTGCACGGGAGATCTTTGCATCTTCTGATATCTTCTTCAATTTCTTTCTTCAGAGACTTGAAGGGTTTTTTTTGTTGTTTGTTTGTTTTTGATTTTAATATAGTTCTTTCACTTGCTTAGTTAGAGTTATACCAAGGTACTTTAAGTTATTTGTGGGTATTATGAAGGATGTTGTTTTCCTAATTTCTTTCTCAGCCCGTTTGTCTTTTGTATACAGGCAGGCTTCAGATTTTTTGAGTTAATTTTGTATTCAGCCACTTTGCTGAAGATGTTTATCAGCTGAAGGAGTTCTTTGGTTGAATTTTTGGGGTCGCTCATATATACTATCATATGATCTGCGAAAGTAATACTTTGACTTCTTCCTTTCTCATTTGTATCCATTTGGTATCCTTTAGTTGTCTGATTGCTCTAGCTAGGATTTCAAAAACTGTATTGAAGAGATAAGGAGTGGGCAGCCTTGCCTTGTCCTTGAATTCAGTGGGATTGATTTAAATTTTTCTCCAGTTAGTTTGATGTTGGTTATAGGATTGCTGTATATTGCTTTTTCTATGTTTAGAAATGTGCTTTGCATCACTGATCTCTCCAAGACTTTGAATATGAATGAGTGTTGGATTTTGTCAAATGCTTCTCAGCATCTAAGGAGATGATCATATGGTTTTTCTTCTTCAGTTTGTTTATATGGTGGTTTACAAAGATGGGTTTTAATATGTTGAATCACCCCTGCCTGCCTTTGATAAATCCTCCTTGGTTGTGGTGGATGATATCTTTCATGTGTTTTTGGATTCACTTTGCGAGTATTTTATTGAGTATTTTTACATCAATACTTATAAGCGAGAATGGTCTAAATTTCTCTTTCTTTGTAGGGTGTTTGTGTAGTTTAGGTATCAACATGATTGTGACCTCATAGGATGAGTTTGGTAATGTTCCTTCTGTTTCTATTTGTGGAATAGTTTGCAGAGTATTAGTGTTAGCTCTTCTTTGAAGGTCTGGTAGAATTCTGGGCTGAAATGGTCTGGCCCTGGAATGTTTTTGGATGGGAAACTTTTGATGAATACTTCTATTTCCTTAGGGGATATAGGACTATTTAATTTATTTACCATATCTTGGTTCAGCTTTGGTAAATGAAATATATCAATAAAATTGTCCATTTCATTTCCATTTTCAAATTTTGTTGAATATAGGTTTTGAAGTAGGACCTAATGATTCCTTGTATTTCATCAGTACCTGTTGTTATGTCCCCCTTTTCTTTTCTGATTTTGTTGATTTGGACAGTGTCCTTCTGCCTTTTAGTTAGTTTGGTTAAGGGTTTGTCTATGTTTTTGATTTTCTCAAAGAACCAGCTCTTGGTTTTGTTGGTTCTTTGAACTGTTCTCTTTGTTTCTAATGTATTGATTTCAGCCTTGAATTCGATTATTTCCAGCCATCTCCTCCTTTTCTTGAGTGCATCTACTTTTTTTTTTCTAGTGCTTTCTGGTGTGCCATTAAGTTCCTTGTATGAGATACCTTGAATTTATTTATGAAAACACTTAGTGCTATGACCTTTCCTCTTAACACTGCTTTCATTGTGTCTCACAAGTTAGGGTAAATTATACCTTCATTTTTGTTAAGTTCTAGGAAGTCTTTAAATTCTTTCTTCTTTTCTTCCCTGACCCAGTTCTGTTTGAGTAGAGAGTTGTTCAGTTTCCATGTATATGTGGGCTTTTTGCTATTTCTGTTTTAGTTGAGGTCCAGCTTTAGTCCATGATGGTCAGATAGGAATCAAGGGATTATTTCAATCTTTTTGTATCTGTTGAGGCTTGCTTTGTGACCAACTATATGGTCTACTTTGGAGAAGGTTCCATGAGGTGCTGAAAAAAAAGGTATGCTCTTTTGAATTTGGGTGAAAGTTCTGTAGACATTTATTAGGTCCATTTGATTTAAGATCTCTGTAAGTGTCATTATTTCTTGGTTTAGCTTCTGTCTAAATGATCTGTCTCTTGGCAAAAGTGGGATCCTAAACCCTCCCACTATTAAGGTATTGGGATCAATGTGTGATTTAAGCTTAAATAATGTTCCCTTGACAAATGCTGGAGCCTTTATGTTTGGTGTGTAGATGTGCAGGATTATGATATCCTCTTGGTGGACTTTTCCTTTGATGAAAATGAAGCAACCTCTCTCTCTTGTGATTAATTTTGCTTGAAAGTCTTTTATTAGATATTAGGATGGTTACTTTATTTTGCTTCATGTGTCCATTTGCTTGGAAAACCTTTTTCCAGCCCTTTACTCTAAGGTAGTGTCTATCTTTGTTGCAGAGGTATGTTTCTTGAATGTAGCACAATGTTGGATCATGTGTCTGCAGCCATTCTGTTAGCCTGTGTCTTGTTATTAGAGAGTTGAGACCATTGATGTTAATAGATATTAGTGACTAATGATTGTTACTTCCTTTTATTGTGGAGTTAGTGGTGATTGTGTGTTTGTGTGTTCTTTTTTCTTTTGGTTTTTGGTTATGATGATGTCTTTATCCTGTGTTTTCTTGGGTGTGGTTGATCCCATTGGGTTGAAGTTTTCCTTCTGGTATCTTCTGTAAGGGCTGGAATGATATTGTTTAAGTTTAGTTTTCCATGACAACTAAATGATTCTAGATGATAGAATAGAAAGTCTGAAGTTCTTATCTAGTGGGTATCATGACAGTATCAGTTAGAAAAACTTACAGTTTTTATAAAAAAAAAAGTCATTCTTAACTTCAAGGAGACTAAATAAAAAGAAATCCCTGTTAAGCACGTTTGAGTCTCAATTTGTATCTTGTTTGTTTAAAAATGGCTGCCATTCTAGTCTCCTTTTACTTTAGTAGACAAAATTACACATCTTACCTTTTGCAAAGAGATAGAAGCAGACTTTACTTTCTCCAGGTTAAATTTTGTAACATTAAATAATGTAACATAATCATTGTAACATACTAAAAATAATGTCTGCCATACTAGGATTTTGTGGTAAGAAGGTGTGATACGGTAGTGAACAGCACACTTTTGGTATCAAAATTGACTTCAAAACTCCAGGTTTAGAGAAACCAATAAAAACACCATTATTGGGGGCACAGTGAGTAGGAAAAGTGGCAAGGGAAAGGTCCAGAAGGGATGAGAATTGAGTATTGAGCTGCTGATCATAATCTAACATCCCTGTCTGTTTTTCTCAGTTGTTGGCTTTATTATCTCTTATTCCAAGGCAAACAGCTTCCAAGTGTCAGATATCAGAGAGTTAGAGACAACAGCCACAGGCACAATTCCAATTCCAGTTTAAGTGTCTTAGAAAATTGAAATGCTTTTTTTTTTTTTAAACACATGGAAAAGCTATCCTGAAAAGGAGTTCCCTTGGACTGGTTTGAGTTGTGAGCAGGTGCCTATACCACTTACCATGACAGGTCACTGTCACTGGGTTCCATGATAGATATGGCTAATTATAGCCCTTTCCCCAGGATGAATGGGAGAGAATTCTATGACCAATTCTCTCTAGATAGCTGCAGGATTAGAACTTGAAAGTTCTCATTTTCTTAAGAAAAGAGATCTCTGTATAGAACAGAGAAAGGTGATAACAGATATAAAAGGAGGAAAATAATTATCTGGTAGTTGGCAAGGCTGCTCAGTCGGTAGAGGTGCTTGAGGCCAAGCCTGATGTTAACTTTGGAAGTAGATGTACCCTACAGAACAGCTTTTGATTTAAGCTTGATCTCTGGAACCCACATGATAGTAGGAGTGAGCTAATTATTGAAAGTTGTCCCATGACCTCCATGCATGTGCCACCATCACACACAATTAAAAATAATAGTTATCCCCAAACATCTGTTTTTTTAAATTAGTTTTCCATGCTTAATAGTAAAAATATCAAGTTAAAATAATATCCATTTATTATATTGGTTGCTTGGGTGATAGGTCAAAATTTGCATCTAATAGAGCTCACTTCACTGACTAGGATCTTACAAATGTGCAATTAAGGTGTCAAGCGGGGTTGCCTGTTAATCAGAAGCTCTAGGTCCTCTCTCCAACTCACTAGCTGCTGACAGGATTCATTTCCTTTGGGTTTCAGGACTGATGTCCCTGCCTTCTTACCAGGCAAAATCCAAGGGCCTTTTAAAATCTATTAGAGCAGTGGTTCTCAACCTTCCCTTCATAAAATTACTTTTGTTGCAACTTCATAACTGTATTTTTGCTACTGTTATGTATTAAATTTAGATAGCTGATATTTCTGATGGTCTTAGATGAGCCCTGTGAAAGGGCCATTTGATGTACAAAGGGGTCTAGACCCACATTTTGAGAACCATTGTGCTAGAGGCTGTCTGTTAGTCCCCTCACATTGTTCTATTCAAAGCATATCAAACTTGTTCTTTACTATTGATTGGAGGGTTTCTCTTAACAATTTTCCTTTTAGAGAAAGCCTGGACTCTACAGTTAGACAAGTGAGTTGGCTTGTTAATAAGTGCTGATTAACTCAGATTATTTGTGAACTGAATGTGTGAATGCCCTTCAGTTGTGCCATATGTGAGAGCATAGTCACAGACGTGACATTCAACTTGTTCATGCCCTCCAAAGTTAATGTAGGAGGTTTCGTAGGGTGTATACTTTAGTGGCCAGACATCTTGCCATGCAGTTTAAACATCTGTATGTCATATCTACATATTTCTTTCTTTTTTGTTTTTTGTTTTTCTATTTTTGTTCTATTTGAGGCAGGGTTTTTCTGTGCAACCTTGGCTGTACTGAACTCACTTTGTAGACCAAGCTGGCCTCAAACTCACAGAGATCTGCCTGCCTCTGCCTCCCAGAGTTCTGGGATTACAGGCATGTACCAACACACCTGGCTATAGTCATATCTACATGTTTCTAAAAAGAGACATAAAATAATAATGGAATATATCTATTTACATGAATATATATGTATTTGTGCATGCATATAGATTTTGATGTGTCATATCTGTGCATCAAATTCTAATTATATTATGTTGAACAAAGTTATTTCTTACATCTTCACCTAAGAAAAACACATAAATAATTTCCAAGCTTCTTTTTACATTTAAAAAAAAATTTCTTCACTTGCACCTTGAGATGTTAAAAAACTGGCTTTCAGCTATCACTGTCATCTAGTTTCATGTTTCTGGGTTATCCTAGAGAAAACGATTTTTAAAGTTTGTATTAACAATGGTTGCAGTATGTGAGCAAGGGTCTTGGATCCTGGAGGCAACAACAGAGTCACCTCTATTTGTCTGGCTACTGTCTTAGGATGGGTGATTACTTTAAGGAAACTGTGAACAGCAGTGACTTGGGCTAACATAGGTGTTCTAATCTTTAGAGAATGAAATTGTTCCAAACATGTTGCTTGTCCCTGGTGTTAGCAAACCTGGTGGTGTCTGATTGCTGGGCTTTAGGATTGTAGGATTAGCTGGTGGTCCCAGATGGTAGCAGTCCTGTGGCTTTCCTGGGTGATAGCAGATCTCCCCAGATATAGGGAGAAATGGCAGTTTCTGAGTACTACCAGACTGTGGGACTGCAGGTGGGAATGGGGACCAGGATGTGGGGCACTTTGGATACTCTTGATCCTGGTCTCTGGTGATCTCTGATGGTTGCTGCTGCTTCCTGAGGGCTGCTGTACTCTGATGGTAGCCGGTCTCTGAGTATGCAGGTAGAGAGGTGGCCTGGGAAATGGACTGGGCCCAGAATATAGTGTTAAGAGCATGCTGCTGTTCCCAGGTGGTTACCAGTTATCAGTTCGTTCCAGGTAATGGAGCCAGCCTGGTAGGTGGCACGCTGTGGAGGGTTGGGCACAAATGGCCTCTGCAGCTGGTCTCTAGGAAGTCAGGAGCTGGGGGAAGGCCTCTCACCTGCTATTGCCTAGTAGTTGCCATGTGGGAAGTGAAGCCACCCCAGAAGATGGTGCTTGGAGTGCACTGTTGTAGAAACAGGCAGTTGCTTCATCACGTTTTTTTTCTTGTAGTGTTGCAGTTTCCTAACCAATTATTAAGATATATGCCAATTATTTACTTTGTTCTGAGGGCTCCAATTTGTTGTCCTACAGTTTGGCTGAGGGGTGCGGACTTAAGGGAGAATGTAACTACTGGCCTGTAGTGTTTTGAATGAGAATGGTTCCATATGCTCATGTATTTTAATATTTGGTCCCAAGATGGTGAAACTGAATGGGAAGGATTAGGAGGTGTGGCCTTGGAGGAGGTGCGGCACTGAGATTGCTCTTTGAGGTTTCAAAAGCCTGCACCGTTCTAGTGCTGCCCATACTCCCCTACCTCATGCTTGAGGATGAGATATAAGCTCTCAGCTACTTCCTCATTGCCAAGCCTTACTGCCTGCCTGTTGCCATGCTCCTACTATAATGGTTGTGAGTTCTAACCCTCTGGAACCATGAGACTCCAAATAGTTTCCTTTACAAGTTGCATTGGTCATGGTGCTTTATCATGGCAATAGAAAGGTAACCAACACCTGACCTAACATTCTCCCTGGTGTACACAGGGCTATGTCAAGTTCTATAAAATGATGAGTAAATGTTTTTCCTTTCACACCGTGTCTTTTTCTATCTGTGCCCTCTTGCAATGAATTTATATGTATATATGCATGCACACATGCACGCGCACACACACACAACGCTACAGTGATTAATTGAATAGTCTTATTATCCCTATCTCAAGTGATTTTTAATAAAATGTATTTTTAGAAATGTTTCAAGTCAAAATACCATCACTGAGAGCTTCTTATTAAACTAAAAACAGCTCATTTAAGGTAAAGATGAACGATTATGTTAATGATAATGAAGGCTCCCATTTGTTTTAAAATTTTCACATATTTCTGAGCCCGTGGGAAAAAACTGTGTAGGTTTAATTTTAGGTTGTATTCTCTGATTCAAATGTACCTTCCATTACAGTGCCACCGCGTGATTTTTACTCAGTGTTATTTTGTTGTTGTTGAGAAATTTAGAGACAGTGACATGGAAGGAAAGAGAAAATTTTGCTTCCGTTTCTTTCCTATAAACATCACATATTCTTTGGAATGAATTAAAATAAAGAAAACTTAAGGCCCTCAAATGCAAGTCTCAGTTTAGTCGAGATGTTTTTGATAATGATATAGTATCCTTATTGCTGTGTGTGTCCCATGTGCGCAGCTGCATGCGCTTGTGAGGGACAGAACAGGACATGGAGCGTCCTCTGCTGCTTTCTGTCTTGATCTCTTGAGACAGTGTCTCTCACTGTACTGTAAGCTGGCTGTTCTGGCTAGGTTGGACAGCAAGCACCTGTGAACCTAGTACCCCACCCCCACTCTATCATCACCAGGGAGATTATACCTGCCTGTACCCCTTCCTAGCTTTTTATAGAGGTCCTGAATATTCAAACCCTGACCCTCAGGCTGGCATAGCAGGTGCTTGCTACTTGTGGACCCAGCTCTGTAGAACCCAGTCTTGGTATTTTGAGGCAAATGCTGTTTGTGTCCATGGGAATCTGGTCCTAATTTACTGTGCTCATTAGCTCTGTGAGCAATTAAGAATCCCTGGAATAACTCCCTCTTCTGTTTACCATTTACAATAGAGAACAAATGGGAATATTTCTTGCTTTTCTGGACAGATGCCAGGAAACACCTCTCTTCACCTACAGTGGGACCCATTCAAGCCAATCATGTTGTATGTTCTTCTGGTTTTAGGGGCTCATCATCTACCTAGTGAAACAGGCTTCATGAGTATTCATCATCTCTGATTGTGGAAAGCATATGGCTTCTAAACGAATTTAGAGACTGAGAGCCAGGCTGTCTTTCTTGTTTTCCCTTTCTGATTTGGTGGCAAAGGAATAGATTATCTAGCATTTGTCTTAACCACAATTTGGAAGAGGGGAAGAATCATAGAAAATGGAAGTGAAACTTTGAATCAGAATATACAGAGAGTTTGATGACATGTCCACAACTACCCAGTTGGGGAAATTTTCATTGCACAGAAGAGAAAAGTTATAGTTAAATTAAACAAACTTGGTGTTTAATTTAATTTAAGGTGACAAAGTTAGTAAATAAATTAGTAAATTGGGCAAAGAACACAATTCCAAACCCCCTGTCTCTCTAGGCTTGAGAAAGGCGTGAATTATATATTAACATTTTGGAAAACTGCAAAAAAAATTAAATGTGAGTAATTTAGTTTTATCATGTTCAAAATAACCGATGCTAGTGTGCTTATTTTTTAGTGTAGTAGTTGGCCTTGGTTTTCTTTATACTGATGGTAACAGAAGAGACTAGCTTGTGTATGTGTGTGTGTGTGTGTGTATGGGTGTGTTATATGTGTGAGTGTGTGTATGTGTAAATATGAGTATGTGTATATATGAGTGTGTGCATGTATGTGTGAACATATATGTGAGTTTGTGTGTATATGTGAATGTGTGTATGTGTGAATGTGTGTGTGTGCAAGTGAAGATAATATAAGCAGATTGATAATATAATGTCCATGACAGGTGAGAATCAAGACTTGCTTGTTCATCCTAATTTGTTTATGTTTTACACTCAGTTTATAAGCCAGCTCAAATACCTGAGGGCAAAACTTACTCCCTACGACATCATCACATATGCTTTGATAACCAAACAAAGCCAGAGTTCATGTTTTCTTTTTCTTTTTTTATTAGCCAATAGCCCTGCCATAGAAGCTACTGATGCAGATGTATCTGGGCACTGGAGCTAAATTGACAACAAAAATGCAGTTTTTCCAACTGTGCCTGTAAGCTTCAAAGCTTGCATATTGAGCAAACTGTCAGTGCTGTGGAACTTGAGGCATTAGTCACTTGGTAAATATTTGAATGGAAGTGAATACAAACAAATACAGTTAAACCCCTCCATTGACAACTATTGGAGATGGTGGCTATGCAGGGAGGGAGGAAGCACTTTTATTTGTGGCTGCTCATAGGTTGCCTGTGCTCTAAGCTGTGATGGGTGCCCCCACACTCATGCACACACAGGCAGCATTAATTGGACTCACTGGGTTATTAAAATCAGAATATGAAAATGTGGGGAGAAACACTGGATGATTACAGGGAGAGAGGAAGGATTTGGCTTGTGTATAATGAAGATACACTGTACACATACATGGAATTTGTTAAAGAATAAAGAAAAATAACATTATAATAGAATATGTACTGACAAGCCGTTTGATGAAAGGTGGTCTGCTGTAGCAGAGAGGCTCTTGACACACAGCATATACTACAACAATGTATATTTGTGTCCAAAGTGACCTGTTCATAAGCCTTATGTAGTTTATGTCTTAGGAACTTCAGAGTATTCCCAGCAAAGATGTTATACTCATACTGGGAATTAAATATTTTTTTAACTTTTAATTTATTTAGTTGTTAACTTTACACTGCAACCATAGTCTCTAGCCTCTTCTCATCCCTTCCTCTTTCCCCCTTCCCTAGTCCTCAGGAAAGCCCCCCCCCCCAACCCACCCTAGCACTTTAAGTTGCATCAGGAGTTGCATTGGCCTGGCAAGGCAGCCCACCAGGGGGAAGTGATTCGAAACCATAAATAGTTCCCAAACTCTTTACTAGGGGACCCACAAGAAGACCAAGTTGCCCATTGGGTATATATGTGTAGGGAGTCTAGACCCATGCATGGTCTTTGGTTGGTGCTTCTGTCTCTGCAGCCCCACCCTACCCCTTGGGCCCAGGTTAGCTGGCTCTGTTGGGATTCTTGTGAAGCACCTATCCATTCTGAGTCTTTCTATCTTTCCCCTAGCTCTTCCATAAGGCTCCCTGTGCTCCGCCTAGTCTTTGGCTGTGAATCTCAGCATCTGTTTCAGTCCTTTGCTGTAGGAGCCTCTCAGAAGACAGCTTTGCTAGGCTCCCATCTGCAGGCATTGCAAAGTGTCATTGTTAGTGCCAAGTGTTGGTTCTTTCCCATGGTGGGGATCTCAGGTTGGGCCAGGGTTTGGTTGGACATTCCCTCCAACTCTGCTCTATATTTATCCCTGCACATCTTGTAGGCAAAAAGGGTAAATGCCTTTAATCTCAGTATTTGGGAGGAAGAGTCGGAGTATTTTGAGGCCAGTCTGGCCTACATAATGAGTTCCAGGACCGTCAGAGAAACACAATAATTATAATAATTATTAAAAAGGCCACACAACAGACCTGATATAAAAAAGATATATTGTGGTAAAGGGGGAGGGGGAGAGAGAGGAGAACACCCATAATAGAGAGAGAAAGAGACACAGAGAGAAATAGAGAGAGAAACCTAGAGCATAACAGAGAGAGAGAGTGCAGGGTGGCAGGCAGGCCCTTCTTATTAGCAGTGCACATCTGGCAGCAGTAGGTGAAGACTGTTGCCAGACCCTGGAAGGCCCCTAAAGGCAGGCCAGTGGGATGCGAATATGCTAACAATAGTGAGACTCTCTCTCAAAAAAGAAAAAAAAAGAAGGAAAGGAAAGAAAATCTGAGTTCTTTGATTCTGGTATGTATCATGTGTATTATTTGTGTGTGTATTTAACAGCATCTGCATTCTTCTTCATAATGAATACAGAAAAAGCAATTAAACTTTAGGTGCTTATCACAAAGATGCCATACATAACTACTACAGTGTCAACACAACTAAAAGTGATATGACTACAGAAGCCCCCTTTGTGTTCCCTGACATCTTGATCCTTTCTCCCTTCTTTCCAAAGATAGGCACTGCTTGAAGTCTAAGAAACTTTATTGCTCTGAATCTTCCAGCTTTCACTATTGTGTTATTTTATGTCTTATTTCTTATGTTCAATATTGCGAGATTAATTCTTGTCATTGACAGTCGCTATGTGCCATATATTTTTCTTTCTGCAACAGCATTTCATTGTATGGAAATATAATTTATGTGTCTATTAATGTTGATCAATTTTGGGGATGTCAGAATTTTGGATTGTGACAAAAATGCTGTTAGATTACTACTGCCAAACAAGATAGGATTAACAGGATGGGATAAATCATCTTGCCTATGATAGAAGTACAACAAAATGAGACAAGCTATGACAAAATGATTTCAGGACATGGGACACAGAACAATGGAAGGCTGTGACTCCTGTGAGGTGGGAAATAGAGGAGGTGGCCAAATGATTTCTATTGTTTGCTACTTCCAAAGAGTTTAGTGAGCACAATGCTAATGCATACTCCAGGGAAATTCCTAAGTTTGTCATAGAAAGTTTTGGAAAGGGGACAAAAGCATAGAGGAAGACAGGGACTCTATGCATTTCCTTGAATATTTGGGAAAATACTGATTTCCATGCATGCATGAAGCAACTATGTGAGGCAGCAGAAAAGTTTCTCACCACATGAGAGAGCAAACCTGATACAAGGGACTGGGATTGGTGCCCAATCACTACTGTCCAACCGGAAAATTTGATTATTCATGGAACATTGGGTAGCATAATGGGCAATGTCTTGCCTTTGTAGTGGGAAGCAGTTAACCCCAGATTATACACTTCTAGTGCCTATTAATGAATCTTAAAAGCAGGAGAAGCTACATAATTTGAGAAATCTACTGCAAAGTAGGTATACCAGAAAGTTGCTTAAAATTATTAGAGCTATCAAGTTGGCAAGAGAAGACCACTAAACTAAGCCTAGTCCCTGTCCAGATACGACCTCCACATGACTCTTAGTTTATTTTTGTTGCTTTGTAAACACAACCAAAAGCAACTCAGGGAAGGACAGAGTTTATTTCATCTTACACTTCCAGGTCACAGTTCATTATTGTGGAAAGTCAGGGCAAGAACTCAAGTAGAAACTGAGGCAGAAACTACAGAGGAATGCTGCTTTGCTGTCTTGTTTACGGGCTCCTGTTTCACCAGCTTTTAAAATATAGTTCACACTTACCTTCCTACAAACATAATGGACCACAGTTGGCTGAACACTCCTGCATCAATTAGCAATCAAAGAAATGTCCCAAGGAGGACACATCTATAGGCTAATCTGATCAAGACAACTTTATCATTGAGATTTCTGTTTTCTCAGGTAACTCTGGGTAGCTTAAATATCATTTACTTTTCATAGCTGTGAAGACTACACCATCAAAATTAAAGATTCTTAGAAGCCCCCTGTTTGGTTAGATATCCCTCTAGGTTGCTCCTTCGTTATATTCTCACTGGAATAGAGCAGAACCCTCTGGCATCTTCTTATAAAGTCACTGATGCTACTCACAGGAGTCTTCATCCTTATGACCTACTAATCTCCTAAAGCACTGGGGAGCTAGATCTCACCGTTTGAACTTTGAGAGCACACATTCAATCTGTAGCACGGCCTACATTTTTGTAAGTTGATTGGGTAATATACCTTAAATAGAGTTTGATTGAAGACTTACCAGAAAACATCTTTTATACACAGTTTCCAAGTGATATGTTCCAAATTTAGATTATTTCTCTTAGCCCACAAGGACTGTTCTAACAACATACCTTAAGGCGGGTGACTTATTGTAATTAGTGTGCTATGTTAGTCTCTTATTCTCTGAACTGCGACCAGCTGTCCATACTCAAGAATGTTTAATCAGCCAGATGCCGTGGTAAACACCTGTAATCCCAGCACTTAGGGAGGCAGAGGCAGGCAGAACTCTGTGAGTTTCAGGCCAGCCTAGTCTACAAAGTGAGTTCAGGACAGCCAAGGCTACACAGAGAAACCCTATCTCAAAAAAAATGCGTAAACAATACAAATCAAATACAATGAACTTGAAAAAAAAATAAATTTGGTTGAGTAGGGAGTTGGAAGCAGATCTTGCAGGAGTTTGAGGAGGGTTGTGAATATGATCAGACTACATAGAATGGAGTTCTCAAACAATTAATAAAATATTTTTAATAGTGAATAAATTGCAATAAATTAAAAGAAAAAAGAGAAAAAAAGAATTAGGTCTTTAGCACATGTATCTTTGATTGATACAGATTCTCTCTCTCGGAACATTCCTTATACAGCTACTTTAGTGTGTGTGCATGTTTCTGCAGACTGGAGAACATTCGCTTTGGAAGTATTTCAGTCCATATCCTACCGCTTGTTGATTGTGTTGAGTGTATCTGTTGGCCAGATAGTACCTTGGCCAGGATTGAAACTTTCTTACTGCAATCATGTGGTTCTGCTGATATCCTTATGACATTACTGGGAGGAATGTTGTTTTTTTTTTAATCATCAACTGCTACATGAAATCCAACATACACCTCTCAGAAAAGCTCAATTGAATATTTATGACCTATAGATATAGGTACAGACATATGTCTGGGCTACCTCCCTCTTATTTTGAAGCCAAACTGGCATATTATTATGTCCAAAAAACCAGAGAAATCAAAATTTAAAACACTAAAGGTGTTTTTATTTATAAACTGAGTGAGTTTCACCACCAAAATAATACAGGAAATATCCTGAAACCTCCCTTCAGGAGCTTTTCCTTACCAAACACCCATCCTGTTTACCAGCTGTTTAAAAACGGTTTCTCTTATCCCTTCTTCTTAGACCCTCTTCTCTATTTTTCTTTTGTTGATGTATGAAGTTGTGTTCACAACTCTAAGACCTGTAGTCTGAACGTAGCCAGAGGGCATTTGGAGTATAGATTTCATAGCACGTTGAGAATGTTTAATGAGTTGCCAATCTATTAAAGTAAAGATATCCCTGTTAAAATTAAAATATTTCAGATTTATTTGACAACCCACAATATCTGGAGAGTGTATGTACCCATCTGGTGCTTTTCATGTTAGGGTTCAAAGCAGTTAACAGTCCCTGCTCAACACTTTCTTAGGCATGTAGATTGGCAGTCTTTTTATTAAAGCATCTGGGCTGGGTTTTATGCCTTCCATTTGCTTCTGTATCACTAACCTCAAACACTGATGCACATTCTCATGGTCCTGCATGCCTTAGAATACTGATAATGGGCATGACTAAAGAGATGAAAAGAAGGACTTATGACTTAAATGCACCCATCACATGAGGATCAACAAATAGTATGAGATCCTGCTTCTTAACCATCCACAGGCTAGAGGAGGTATTCTTTTACTCAGGTGTTCTTGCTGATGCTCCTTGAACCATTCCAGGAAGGACTTCTTGATAGGGTGAGGGAAAAGCAAGGCAGATACTGGTTCTTATCCTTCCAGTGAAACTGATTATTTTCAGTGTTTCACCATAGACAAAATATCCATTTGTGAGAGGAGGTGCTGCCTTTCTCCTGGGCAGCACAGTGGAACTGGCCCTAGTGGAGGGGGTGCAAGTAAACCAGTCCTGGGGCTGGTGAGTGGGAGAGCTCTTCCAGCCCCTCACAGGCTGCAGCCCTTGGGAGGCTGAGCCCTTGCTCCTCCACCGGTCAGCATACTGGAGCTGGCTCTGGAGGCATGTGTGCTGGTAAGCTGGCTCCGAAGGCGGGAGAGCAGGGGGGTTGACTCTGCCTTTGGCAAGTGGTGGCACATTGGGTGGCCTTGCCAGAGCAGTGCTGGAGAGTTTGTCCTGGTGGTGCAGATAGGGGATAACTATCATGCTGGATGGGTGGCTGCCATCCAGGCCCAGATCCAGCGCTCTGAATTGGCCTACCCCAAATCTGTATCATCCATGAATGGTTGGGATTCATGAAAGCACCGGTTCTGCTGACCCAGGGCTGCGAAATCTCCATGGCACAGGGAAGCAATGGGGTGACCCAAAGGAATCCTGGTGAGGATATAATATTGATGGTCTCACAGAAGCCAGAGGTCTTGAACCAGACTGATGGCTCATTGCAATGAACATTTGCAAGTGTAGATGTGTGGACACAGGGATATACTGTGGGACACACTGGGACATACAGCTTCCGTGATAAGATATTTTTTATGCTTTGTTTTTTGTTTGTTTGTGTGCATATGTGTGTATTGTTTGGGAGGGGAGGCTGCAAAAGGCAAAGCACGGATATGAATGGACAGGGAGATGAACAGGACTGTGGTACACGCTGTATAACTCACAAGGAATCAGTAAAAACTAAAAAAAAAAAAACTACAGGTGCTTAGTGTTTGCAATTTGAATTTACATCTAATTTATTATAAATTATAATCTCACTATTTTTGAATATTTATTAAACTCTGGAGGCCTCTTCTATGACCTGGCTAGTCCCCCAGTAATCACGACAGACACCTTTTGGTTTATTTAAATAAGTCTTGCATGCAATAACTGGGCAGGTATGACTCAAACTAATTTTCCAAGCTAGTCTGTCTACTGCTGCATTCCCCAAGTTACTGCCATTAAGTCATACTGTCTAGGCTGATCTGCTCGATCAGGCCACGTCCTCTTTCTTTGATCCTCTTCCTTCTCTCTCTTTCCTGCTTCTCCCAGCCTTGTGTTCCCTATCAAAGACCCTTCCATCCCCAGTCTAGAAACCAAAGCTTCACCTATCTCTATTCTGCTAGTAATTGCCTGACTGCAACTCTGTTTAACCAATCAGAGAATATTAGGGAGCAAATTTTACACATCATTTGGTATATGTAAGAATGTACTCATCTGGACAGCAACCAGATCTTGGGGGCCAGTATTTAGCATTTGAATACACAGAAGGACCAGACTAACCCCCAACATCCCACGATGTCACTTCCTCTGAATTAGGATCTTGTACTATCTAAAATGCCCTTTATTTTTATCTTTTAAATTATAGTAAAATATGTATTTATTTTACTTCAAAAATTTCGCTAACAGGTATTTTGAAAAACAATTCAATACTATTAAACACATTTTGATGAACAATCACCACCATTCTCTTTAAGACAAGTTTTGTTACCTCCATTGGAGATGTAACATATTTAGCTGTATTTTTTAAACATTAATTACCTTTTCAATATAACAATGGTAATAATTTTCTCCAGGCTGGACAAATTATTCCATATATGCCTCAGAATTAGATATGAAGTCGTGTTTTGTTTAAGGCATTGTTAAAGTTTTTTTTCTCTCTCTCTTTTTGTTTTGTTCTGTTTTTTTTTTTCAAGACAGGGTTTCTCTGTGTAGCCTTGGCTGACCATGCCCACTAAGGTTTTCATTTCTGTGACAAATGCATGAGAGAAACAATTCAGTTGAAGAAGGATATGTTTTTGCTCACACTTCCAAAACTTTCCACTTATCCTGGTAAAGAGGGTATTGCAAAGCAGTATCCAACCTAAAAGCGACGAGAAAACAGAGGAAGGAGGGAGAAAGAGAGAAGAGAAGAGAAAATGAAGAGAAGGAGCAGAGGTACTTTCTTCCCTACTTCATTTAGGCCTAGAAGTATTGCCACTTCTATTCAGGGTGGACCTTCTCCACTCAGTTAACTATCTCTGGAAATACTTTCTCTGACGCACTAGAAATGTATTTTACTGATCTATTGGGCACTTCTGAATCCATTCAGCTTGGTAAGCATCATCGTCGTGACTGGTAAAAGTCCCAAACAGACTTAAATTATTGAAGACAATATAAGTACATTGATTAGTGAATCAGAAGAAGCTCAGGGACCTCTGTTTCCATGACGTAAGAATGAGATTTGACAGAACAAATGCAGAAAAAGATGTTACTAGCCTCAGCCTTGTTCTTGTAGGATCTTGTGGAAAGTCCCTGCTTAGAAGTGAGTTGGAGGCTGACTGGTTAAGCCTGTAGTCTCAATTTTGTTCTTGTAGTAGATTTTCCTTTGCTTATGTTCCAAGTGATGGAACTGCCTCAGCCTAGTGGATGAGCAATCTATACCCTTTAAATTCTAGTACAATGTCATATTATATTAAAAATATGGCATTATGTTTAACAATAGTGAACTATCCTTTTAACATTACTTATTCCAACAAAGTCACATGGGAACAAAAGACCAGTAATTTATATTGCATGTATAGCATGTTTTCATCCCTTGACTCTTCAGGTTGAATACATGCTTTCTTTTTCTTATTTTATTGGAGGGTTCCTAGGATGGCTACGATCTGCTGTTTGATTTCCTATAAGTTGAGTTATTTTGTTCTATTGATTTCCTTTCCAGATTCTTATCTTAGTTCAATGGATTCCCTTTTTAAAATTCTTTTCTATTATGAATAGTTATGAATAGTTCGCTTATTTTCTTTTCAGATTTTTATATTTAGGTCTAATATTTCTTTATATCCTTTCTTTACCTTAACTTCTCTGTTCATCTCACTTCTTTTTATTCCACTGATTCCTTCTCTCATTTTTCTTTTTTTAAATATTTGCTTACTTTGCTTGTGTCTGACAAATTAATTCCATGTATATTCTCATAAATTTCATAAAAGATATCAAGACCAAATACAGATCTGTTGATCAAATAAACTAGGCGTAACTGAAACATCCTCATATGCATAGTCTTCACCTATCCTTCATACTTTCAAAGTGTACAGTCTCATCTCTCTATCCTTTCTGTTTTCACAGGGCACATGCCACAGTTGTACATACAATGTCCTGCATGACACCCTATCCACTGTCCCTCCAAGTTTACATAGTTTTTGCTAGCTTGCTCTATCTATATATCTATGTAACTATCTATGTATCTATCTACTTTCTATCTATCATCTACTTATTGATCTCCCTATTTTTATGTTTTACAGAATAAACCTGGGTTCTTCAGAACCATATTAATACAAAACTGTTGAGCATCATAGAAGAGGTTGGTCCTATGAAAGCAGTTACAGTGGACAGAAAAGAATCATCTGAATTTTAGACATTCACCTTTCAGTGATATAATTATGTATCAGCTCTTCCTTATCAGGTGATAGCTTTATTTTTTCCATAAGAAGAGTTTTCTTTTATAGAGCATTGAGACTCTTCTTTGATATTTATGCTTCATTTTATATGATCATGTTTAAAAATCTTAAGTTCCTCAAAGCCCATTTAAATTCAGGGCATGTTCTAATTAACATAATGAAATTCTCCTATCTTTGAACCAATAAAGAAACTCTTGTTTTCATAATTTGCAGAGTAAACTTAAACTTTTTAATAGTGTAAATAATCACCCCATGAAAGAGAAGATACGTCATAAAGGTGTCTTGAGTAAGTCAATGCCACTTCCTGCCTTGAAAGGTTAATATCATTATTTTTAATCAACAGAATAAAGTAAGATTTTAACAGTCTACTATGCATGTGTTAGTAATCTTTCTCTGTTACTATAGCATAATAGCTTACGAAGATAAGGGCTTATGATATTTGAAGTTGCCTTCCACCGTTGGTTGACATCATTACATTTGAGCCTGTTATCAGCATGCCATAATAGGGCTATGTGGTAAGACAGAACACTCACCTCAATGTGATCCAGAAGGAAAATGAGAGAAAAAAAGGAACCTAGGTCCTACAGTCTCTATCAAGGGCTTGATCTCAGTGACCCAAAGGCTATAACTAGGCCTCACATTAAATATTCTATTACCTCCCAGTTATGTCACCTAAGAGCCACCTACAATTTACCTATGGCAAGGTAAGAGATAACTTTTTCTTAAGTCTTTTTATCTATTTAATTTTCAATAGTCTACTTCCTTAGTGTCCTTTTTTTTCCTATTCCATAAAAACATCAATATAAAATCTTCTTTCCTACTCTTGGGGGTTCTTTCCTTACTATTTGTAACTTAATCTACATTTAGTCTCTGTGTGTGTGTTCCCATTTCAATACTGCAATAAAGCTAAGTTTCACTATTTTCAAAATTCTTCACAGCGATAACTTAAAAACCTAAAATGTACCTATTTCTTATTATCTCTATAAGTCATTTTTAGTTTTTCCTAACTCAGACATATAGGTAATTTTGATGTAGTTGCCCTAAAGCAAACAAGTTCATTTTCACCTTCGTAGTCTATTACAATATAAATATTGATATAGATGATATAATTAATATATTTAATCACTGATGAGTGTACAAAAATCTATTGAAAAGTAGCTTTTTCAATTGGACATTGCATTGCTGAACATGCAGGCTATTTCCAATATTTTGATACTTCAAATAATGCTAGGGCAAATAAATATCCTTCCCCTGTCATTGAGCAAAAATGTATTGAGTAGTTTTCATGACAGACACTATTCTAAGCAATAAACTGTAGGAGTCAGTAGAACAGATGGAAAATCCTGCCCTAATGAACTTTATATCCACTGGGAAAGAAACAGGCAATAAACAAATTAAGCCTGCAAATGGGATGTTATATACTTGAAGGAGATAAGCACATTGAATAAAAAATAAACAAGGAAGGGCTGGGAATGCAGACTGTTATTTTGAGTGTATGATCTGGGAGATTTTGATCAGAAGGTAACATCTGATCCCAGGCTTTAAGATCTAGAAAGATGTTTTTTACATTGATAAATACAAAATATGACAGACGAAACTTTAGACCCACCTAGATAGGATAGATAGTATTACCTCAAGACTGCCAAATACAAATGAGCTAAATGTTTTGAATCTAACTTTTACATATGGCTTTCCTGCTTTACAACTGTTACTGTGTGTAGATTATTATAAATAAATAATATGCACAAAAGAGGTGATGGATAAGTTGTGAGGTATATAGTGTGTAATAAGAGCATATCTCTAAAAGAGTATGAAGTCTATATGAATAGAACAGTAGGTCAGAAAGGGAGCTGAAACCAGATCTTCTGTAACCTGAAAGAAATGTCATTTGAGATACGAAAGTACTAGTGAAGGGTTTTAAGCAATCTGAGAAGTAGTATAGATTACCTTGCTAGCAGAATTACCCTAGAAGTTGTCAGTATCTTCTTTTTGTGTGGGAGGGAACATCAAATAAAGTCAATTGCTTCAAGCAATATTGCTGGCAAAAGATTACAGTGGCTTGGATCATGATATTAGAAGTGAGACTTTAAAAAATGTTTAGACATATATATCTGATGTAAACTACTGAGCTGTCAGAATACTCATGGTGCTACCATCCATTACTACCACCACACCACACAGTGCTCTCTAGGTCCTTAATGCGAGTCTTCCTCACCCTGCTACCATGGAAGACCTGATTTCTACATTCCAGAAGCTGCCAACTGAAACAGTTACTTTGAGTCATCGTCTCTTCTCCTCTGCTGCTGAATATTTTACCTTGTCACGTCACCTAATATTTGTAACAATCTCTATTCATTACTCACTTAGAGAATTTTCAGATGCCAAATTCTCTGCAGGAACCATATGCTATTTCTCTCTCTCTCTCTCTCTCTCTCTCTCTCTCTCTCTCTCTCTCTCTCTCTCTCTGGGTCTGTCTCTCTCTGTCTCTGTCTGTCAGTGTCTCTCTCACACACATGCCACAGGTCAAGTGTATCAAACTAGAGAAATTTATTTCCTCACATGTCTAGTAACAAGATGCATGCAATCCGGTGTCATGGTCATGCTGTTTCTGAAGGCTCCATAGAACAATTTCCCCTATCCTCTCCTTTTAGCAGCCTTTGGCATTCCTTAGTTTGTAGATACATCATTCTATTCTCTTCTTCCTTATCTCTTTGTGTGCCTTTACATCATCTTTCGGAGGTTCTCCTACTAAAGACATTCATCACTGAATTAAGGACCATGCTAAACAATTCAGTATGACTCCATGCTAACCTCACCATGTCTTTGCAGACTCTATTTCTAAGTAAGAAATTATTTATGAGCAGTGGAGATTTGTGCTCATATTATTTGTTTTGCACAATCTATTTCAATATGGAAGTCCATTTGAGGAAACACATGGCTTCCAAAAGAATCAGCAAAATTGAAAAAAAAATGTTTTCAGAATTAACCCCAGGATCTGAGGTGGCATCAGTGCTGTCAAGAGAAGATAAAAATCCTCAGCTTTACCACCCAGTCATTTGGCAAACCCAAGCTAATTCCCCTCCCCATTGAAGGCTGGTAACAGGCTTGAAGAGTTCTTATGTACTACTGTTTATAACTTAATCTTTGAGCCATCTTTTTCACACGACATTCTAAGTGATTAGTCTAGTTCCATTGTTTCTATCAACAAAATCACAGGCTTTTGAAAGTGCTTGGTATTTACTTTTCTGATATGCTGAAATCTCTACCACAGTGTTTAAAATACATAGGTCCCTCACAGGCATTCATTTGTTGATATCAAAAATACCCAGAGGCATGTTTGATTGGCTAGTCATAAGTTAGGGTTGAGCTATTTCCCTCAAAGTATTCATTCTTCTTCAAGTTATAACTAAGAGGCCTATTCCACTGGAAACTAGTTTTCTACCCTTTAGGATGGGATCAAATGGGCTTCTCACAAGACCTCAATATCATTCTTGTTTATGTGTATCATGTTGCATTTTAAGGTTTTGTGATTTTTCTCCTCAATTCTGGGGTGTGAGCTTCCCCAGAGCAAGACTGTGATTTAACACTCTTGAATCTCTAATGTCTAGAACTGTCTGTCTGTAGCTGGAATTTAACATAAATTGTAGACTTAGTTTAATAAATGAATGATTGTGAAATCATTTTCTCCTCCCTGGTTTCCTTTACCTTGTATATAAAATAAAGGTAGACAACTAGCCACACTTAATAGAGCCTGTGTCTAGTAGCAAAGGACATTAGGTAAACACGGCTGTGTTTACAAATTCCAACACAGGAATTCTTCCTTTCAGTGCAGATTAGAGGGCTGCGGATATGCTGTTGTTCCCTACTGGGATTCTGGCCAGCTTGGAAAAGGGCTCTGCTCTGGAACTCAATTGTGGGCAAGCTCTAAGTAGGAATCAGGCTGACATTGTTAAAGTTCAAGTGCATAAAATGTCAGGCCTGACAAGACAAAGATACGCTGCTAGTAATGCATAAAGGGGAGCCAAGAGGCACAATAGCAAATTCCATCAATTTATTTCCATCTGTTCTCATCCACTTAACTAACCTCAGTTTATTTAGAAACAATTATCCATGGCAACAAACCACATGAGTCTCTCTGAGGAGTTTATAATTTTTTCATAAAAAGACTCAGTGAAAATTCAGAAACAAGAGATACCACAGGATAATCCCCAAACTAGTTATTGTCAATTGCAAAACCAGATTAGACCCGCAGAAGGTAGAGCAGGTAATACGCTCCATTCTCGCATAAAGGCATCCTGAGCAAAAGCATGATGTTTTTCAGGAAGAGAGACCCACATTCACGATTATGGACAAAACCAACAAATCATACTTGGCTTTTTTGGTCATGGACTTTTCTACATTATCTGAGCAAAGTCAGTATTCATAACTGTCAATCATATGAAAAAAAATCAAAACACCAGTCTTCTTTTCTATTTATGCTGTAGGAACAATTCTTCATGGAACTTTATTTGTGAATGTGTTTCTTTTTTTCTCCTAAAGGTATCTCACCAAATGATTAGCTAAGTGAGAAAGTAATAAAACTATAACAGAATTAAGTGGAATTTCTGTCAGATACTCAGTCCTTCTGAAGACTCAGAATCTCCACTCTTACCCCTTTACCACCATAGAATTTCTGAGCCTTTCGACTGGGATAGTTAACTAAGCACAGCTCTTATCGGAGATGTGCCCCTTCCACTGTGGTTCCTTGTTCCATATTAAATATTTTTGTGAACGATATCAGCACTCCTCTGGCTATACTGGCTGAAAACTTAAAAACTGTTGTTGCTCCTGTCTTTTTTTTTTCTCGAGCTCTGGTGTGTAACTTGGTATTATTTTCTGATTATCAGTCAAGAAAACAAGTGCCTCACATGTTCCTAGTGCATGCTGTAACTCTCAGCAACATCACAGCTCACAGAAGACATGATCTTTAGAAACCCGCTCTGTACTAGCTATTCCATGCTCAGACCTTCCTTACATTCCCGTGGTGACCACTGTCATTGGTGCTCTTGCCTCCCACTTTAACTGTGGTGAACACTCTGTAATTAATCTCTTTTCATTTGCTCTGTCATTGATTAGTCATCTTGAAACTGTTTTAACATCACAAGTGCATTACTAAAGTCGTTTCTCTGACTGGTTTATTTTATTTTATTTTATTTTTTGCTGTCTTAAGTTATTTTCAAATTTAATTTCCTAGTGTTTCGTAACTCAGAGTACACATGCTTTATAGAAAAGAATATTCCAAGTTAAACAGTCCTCCTGCTCTTAATGAAGATAACACATTTCAGGCAAAACCACAACATATAATACAGATCAAAACAGAAACCATCAAGTTGAATGACAACCACTAAAATGCCAATGGGCTATTGTTAAGCATAATCTGAATCAGCTTTTGGAATTTTTGAGAGAAGTGACTGCTTTAAGCAGTAAGAAGGTATCAAATCAAGGATTACTGTGGCTGGAATAACAGACAATTGTAAACTGTACTACATGAAGGCTGGGAATCAAATGCACTCTCATCTTTTTCAAGAGCAGTATGTGCTCTTAACCACTGGGTCATCTCTCCAGCCCCATGAATACTTGTTTTTTGTTGTTGTTGTTGTTTGTTTGTTTTTTTTGGTTTTTTTAGGAGTTAGATTTTATTGATTTTATTGACATTGGTTGTGTGAATTACTTCTTAACCCATGAGTACTTTTTAACTCATAAAATGATAATTACTAAAGTATACATATATGAATTATACTTCATGTTATATTCCCTGATGCCAACTGCAGTTAATGCAGCAGAAAATGCACATTTCACACCTACAGCATGCCAGTTTATGTACTGTAGATAGTGTAAGTTAATTTGTGTCTGTGTTCATAATGTTTACATACACAATATGCATTGAAATATATGGTGTATTCATGTTGGGACAAGCTTCATTTGTAAATCAAGAATTCAAACATAGAGATTACTATAGATACTTGAAACCAAGGGAATTCAGCTTTAGCAGTTACTTACAGAGGGTACAGACTTTTTGGAAAGGCAGAGTGATGAGCAGAGAGATCTTGCGAGAGGAGGTACATGGTAGGACTGCAAATAGACCATAGTCCTATTGAAAAACACAGAAAAATCAAAATGAGAATTACCCATTTTATGGGGTAAATTGTGAGCTGATGGATATCTATGAATATACATACATACATGTATGTGATCACTTCTACATTAAAAACTGTAGTTATTTGTTTAGTTCTACTGCTATATTTTGATTTCTTCTTTAGAAACCATTTCCCTTTGTAGGTATTTGTGAATCCCTTAGGAAGCTTTGATTATAAGAAAAGTGAACATTTCTGTTTAACTATTATCCCTTAAGGGAAAAAAATCTCTCTCTGTCTCTCTCTCTCTCTCTGTCTCTCTCTCTCTCTCTCTCTCTCTCTCTCTCTCGAGGAGTATTTCGAGGAGATACTGAATCCTGTATTTCCACACAAGACTAACTTTTAAAAATTTGTTGTTCCTCTGATATGGGAAGTTCTCTCCTACTGTCTGACCTTAGCCTATCAGGTCCCACCAGGACTGTCTGGATCCTATTCCTCTGTGGCCTGGCTAGGTCGCCCCACCAGGAAGAAGTGATCAAGGAACAGGCAACCAAGTTCATGTCAGAGACTATGGACTAGGGGAGAGGGATAGCGGAGGAAGAAGAAGGGTGGGCGGGACCAGGAAGAGATAAGGGAGGTGACTACAAACAGGATATAAAGTGAATAATTGTTCATAAAAAGTTTCTAGCAAGAATATTTTTAGGGAGATGTTCTTGTCCAAAAGGTAAAAACAATGTACACATGCCTCAGATCTAGAATGATATTTGTTAGTATTTGTATAAAAGGAGAAGAACCACTGAGATGGTAGATGGTAGAGGCTGGGCCCTTCCCACTCTCCTTCTGTCATAGTCACTCTTCTGTGCTGTGAAGAGACACCAGGGCAACTCTTTTAAAAGAAAGTATATAATTGGAGCTTGCTTAGAGTTTCAGATGTTTAGCTATTATCCTCATGGAAAGAAACATAGCAGCACACTGGTAGACATTCTACATGTGGATCCACAGAGAGCAGGACAAGATAGACTCCAGGCTTGGCTTAGGATTTTTTAACCTCAAAGTCCAGTACTACCGGCATACTTCCTCCAACAAGGCCGCACCTCTCAATCCTTTTAAATACTACTGCTCCCTGCTGACCAAGTGTTCCAGTCTAGGCACTTATGGGGACCATTCTTATTCAACCCACTTCAATATTTTACCCTGTGAGAGAACCATGTACCCTAGAGATAGCTGGAACTGTTATGTGTCAGTCAGTTTAAGACCAGAATATCTCACTAATTAGAATCTCCTGGGTTTGAAAGTGCTGTGGTAGGGCAATGGGAGGTTCTCTTTACTCCATAGACCGTCTTCTTTTATTTTCATCTCTTAAGGTTTTGGGGGTGACTCTAGTATTAAAGAATGATGAAGCCCAGTGGGTTGTGTTAACTGCATATTGGCAGCATTTTGGAGTTGGCTGTGAGATGGTAGGAATACACGTAAGTATTAACAGTGGTGCATTCAGCTGAGCTGCTATGAGAGCACCGTGTCCTTGCATTTATCCTCTACAGCAAATAGGGGTGACCGTGACCTTACTAGAATTACCTGGGAGCAAGCTATCACTGCCAGGCTCCAATTAAGCAGGAAGTGTCTTAATTCCCTCATTTCCTATCCTTGTGGTAGATTGAAGCCTAAGATAATTGTCCTTGCTTCTCCAATGTGGAAAAGAAATCCCCAGCAATGGGCTCCAGAGAGCCAAGGGGATCATGCCTGACACAAATTAGAGCACAATGCCTCAAACCCACCATGTAGGCATCCATATTTACATTGCTTTTCAAGTATTAGAAAACCTGTGAGTGCTTAGGCATAGCGCTCTATGCTAATGAGGAACTTTTCTGTTTTATTCTAATAATTGTGTTCAGTGTAAAGTGTCTCAGTAGTGACCCACATAAAATCCAGTGGGATTTTTTTGAGCCATATTTATGACAGAAAATTGAACAAGTCTTACCCAGGCAGAAGTTGAATTATTTTCCTCTTGGTTTGCTTTTTTATTGACAAGGATATCCAGGGAAGCTACAGTCAGGTGTCAGTCTAAAGAGAACACTGTAGGGTACTTAAAAGCCAGGACATTACATCCATAAAAAAAATCCTGAAACCATGTGATTAAATCTGACTTCCAATGATTGTGTTAAGAGGAATTTGTGGAAGGAGGATCTAAGATGGCAGCACCAATGTCACACTGTGTCTGATCAGCAGGGCAGCAGTGACTGCACACAACAGTCTGAACTGCGGGACCCCAAATACCAGCGATTGTTTTCCCTAGGTGAGAGAAAACCCCATGGCGATGGAAGAAATAGGGTCCAACCTCAGGTCACCCAGCTAATCCACAAAAAAATTTCTCAGGTTCCTGTAGGTGCTTGGTGGCAGGTGCAGAGCCACACACCTGTGCACTGTGCTCAACTAAACAGACTGGAATGTGTGCCCCAAAACACCACAGACTGGGTCCATGAGGAAACCACAAGGTGAGGGAAATATCAGGCCTGACTTCAGGACACCCAGCTAATCCCTTGAAAAGCCCTTGGGTTCCTGGAGGATTAGGGTCTCTAGTGTCCAGCCACACAGGCGTCTACTGTGCTCACTGGCCACTGATTACCTTCTGGGTATTGGGGCACTGAGCTCCAACCTCAGACCTTTGGATGCCTAGGAACCATGAGATCAACCTCAGATGCTGAGTCAAAGCTCAATCTGTCTCCTTAGTGAGACCACCCAAACCTCTGGGCTCCCTGGTCTTTCAAGAGGGCTGTGCCCAGTAAACCTAGTGTCTGAAAAGGGGATATTTCATTAAATTCAGAGAAAGAAAGTCTGCAAAAGGGCAGCTGTCTCCAGTACTTCCCCTGGTGAGGGGACAGCCCTTGGGTTCCCAAGGAGCCTGGTTAGCTTACAGGATCATACACCTGAGGAGAGCTGCAGCAGTTCCCTGAGAAGTACCGGCCATTCGGAGACCATTCCCAACAAGATGAGGAAGGCTCCTTGGCTTCCTGACCAGGTGATTTCCCATTCCCAAGGACTCCAGCAGGTACCAAAAACTACCAGTCAATGCCTAAGATACCCAGATGGGCAAAGCCAAGCATGAAAACACAATCAATGAAAGCCAAAGCAATATGGCATTTCTAGAACCCAGTTATCTAAGGGCAAGCAACCCTGGATACCCTAAAACAAGTATCATTCAAGAAAATGACCTTAAATCTATGCTTATGAAGATGATAATGGAGGAAACAAATAAAATCTATAAAAAATACAGGAAGATACAGTCAACCAGATTGTGGAGTTTAGAAAGGAAATAATTAAATCACTGAAAGAAATTGAGGAAAGTTAAAAAAAAAAGGTGAAAATTTGAATAAAAGGCAGGAAAATACAAACAAGCTGGTGAAGGAAATCAACAAAATGGTCTGAAGATGGAAATGGAAACATTAAAGAAAGCACAAACTAAAAAAAGTAAAATTTAGGGAAGAAAACAGGAACTACAGAGGTAAGCATCTCCAACAGATTACAAGAGGAAGAAAGAATCTGAGATGTAGAAGATACAATGGAAAAAATCAATGCATCTATTAATGATAAATCTAAAAATTTCCTGACACACACCGTCCAAAAAAATAAAAAATAACAAGATAAAACAAAACCTAAGAACAATGGGAATAGAGGAAAAAAGGAGATTCCTGTCTTTAAGGCCCAGAAAATATTTTCAACAAAATCATAGGAGAAAATTTCCCCAATTTAAAGAAATTGATGCCCATAAGCAAGAGGCTCACAGAACACCAAAAAGATTAGACCAGAAAAGAAAATCCTCTCACTGCAAAATAAAACAATAAATATACAGAACAAAGAAAAAAAACATTGAAAGCTGCAAGGGAAAAGGTCAAGTAACATACAATGACAAACCCATCAAAATCACACCTGACTTCTCAACAGAGACTATGAAAGTGAGAAGGGCCTGGATGGATATCATGCAGACCATAAGAGAACAAAGATGTCAGCCCAGACTATTATACCTAGCAAAACTTTCAATCATCATAGGTGGAGAAAACAAGATATTCAATGACAAAAAAAAAATTAAACAATTCCTACCCACAAATCCAGCCCTACAGAAGATACTAGAAGGAAAATTACAACCCAAGAAGGCTAACTATACCCAGGAAAACACAGGAAATAAATAACCTCATTACAGCAAAACTAAAAGCATCCAAGCATACAAACATACTGCCACAACCAAAATAAAAATAAAAGAACTAACAGTAACTGGTCATTAATCTTTCTCAACATCAATGGACTCACCTCTACAATAAAAAGACACAGACTAACAGTATGGATTCTTAAACAGGACCCAACACTGTTGCATACAAGGCACACCTTAATCACAACATAGACATTGCCAGAGAGTAAAGAGCTGGAAGATGGTTTTGCAAACAAATGGACACAAGAAGCGAGCAGGAGTAGCCATTTTAATATCTAATAAAATAGACTTTCAACCAAAATTAATCAAAAGAGATGAGGAAGATCGCTTGATACTCATCAAAAGAAAATTCCACTGAGAAGACATCTCAATTCTGAACATTTATGCCCCAAATATGAGTGCACTCATATTTGTAAAAGAAACATTAATAAAAGTTAAACCACACATAGATCCCCACACATTAATAGTGGAAGATTTCAATACTCAACTCTCACCAAAGGACAAGTCAATGGAACATAAACTAAACAATGAAACAATGACACTAACAGATGTAATGAATCAAATGGACCTAATAGATCTTTACAGAACTTTTCACTGAAAAAAAAAAAGAATTTATCTTCTTCTCAACACCTCACAGAACCTTCTCCAAAATAGCCATGTAGTTGGTCACAAAGCAAGCCTCAGCAGATACAAGAAGATTGAAATAATCACTTGTATCCTATCATATGATAAATCTAAACCATGGACTAAAGCCAGACCTCAAGAACAACAGAAATAGCAAAAATCCTACACATGTATGCAAACTGAACAATGTTCTACTCAACAACAGCTGGGTTAGGGAAGAAATAAGGAAATTAAAGACTTCCAGGATTTTATGAAAATGAAGGCACAACATACCCTAGTTTATGGGACACAGTGAAAGCAGTACTAAGGAAAAAGTTATAGCACTAAGTGCCCTCATAAAGATATTTGAAGCACCTCATGATTTACCTGAAATCCATAGGGAAAAAAGAAACAGACACACTTAAGAGGAGTTGATGACTGGAAATATCAAACTCAGGGCTGAAATCAATAAACTAGAAACAAAAACAATTCAAAGAATCAACTAAACCAAGAGCTGGTTTTTTTTGTTTGTTTGTTTTTTGAGAAAATCAACAAGATAGACAAACCCTTAGCCAAACTAACTAAAAGTCAAAGGGACACTATCCAAATCAATAAAATCAGAAATGAAATCATGACAGACACTGAGGAAATCCAAACAATCGTTAGGTCTTACTACAAAAGCTTATACTCCACAAAATTTGAAAATCTAAATGAAATGGACAATTTTCTTAACTGATTCCACTTTGCAAAGTTTAATCAAGATTAGGGAAATAAATTAAACAGTCCTACACACTTAAAGGAAATAGAAGCAGTCATCAAAGTCTCTCATCCCAAAAAAAGTCCAGGGACACACAAAATTCTACCAGACCTTCAAAGAAGAGCTAATACCAAAATTCTTCAAACTCTTTCACAAAATAGAAACAGAAGAAATATCACCAAATTCATTCTACAAGGGCACAGTTACCTTGATACCTAAACTTCACGAAGACCCAAAAAGAAAGAAAATTTCAGGTCAGTTTCACATCTAAACTTTGATGCAAAAATATTCAATAAAATACTTGCAAACCGAATCCAATTGTACATCAAAGATATCATCCTCTATAACCAAGTAGGCTTTATCCCAGGCATGCAGGGATGATTCAATATATGGAAATCCATCAGTGTAATGTATTATATAAACAAACTCAAAGAAAAGAAACCCACATGATCATCTCCTTAGATGTCAAAAAAGCATTTTATAAAATCCAACATCCATTAATGTTTAAAGTCTTGGAGAGATCAGGGATACAAGGTATATACCTAAACTTAGTAAAGGCAATATAGAGCAAGCCTATAGCATACATCAAACTAAATGGAGAGAAACTGAAGGCAAGGCTGCCCACTCTCTCTTTATCTCTATAACGAAGAACTTGAAGTCCTAGCTAGAGCAGTAAGACAACTGCTCTAGTATATCAAGTGGATACAAATCGAAAAGGAAGAAGTCAAAATATCACTATTTGCAGATGATATGATAGTATACCTGGTGACCCCAAAAATTCAGCCAGAGAACTCCTTCAACTGATAAACACCTTCAGCAAAGTTAACTCAAAAAGATTAAACACTTTCAACAAAATTAACTCAAAAAAAAATCAGAAGCCCTCTTGTATACAAAAGACAAAAGAACCGAGAAAGAAATTAGGAAAACACCCTTCACAATAGCCACTAATAACATCAAGTACCTTGGTGTGACTCTAACCAAGCAAGTGAAAGACCTGTTTGGAAAAATACCTTCAAGTCTTTGAAGAAAGAAATTGAAGAAGATATCAGAAGACAGAAAGATCTCCCATGTTCATAGATTCATAGGATTAACATTGTGAAAATGGCTATCCTGCCAAAAAGCAATGTACAGATTCAATGCAATTCCCATTGCACACAATTCTTTACAGACCTTGAAAGAAAAATTCTCAACTTCATATGGAAAAACCAAAAATTCCAGAAGAGCTAAAACAATCCTCTACAGAAAAAGATGGCTGGAGGTATCTCTGTCCCTGATCTTAAGTTGTACTATAGAGCAACAGTAATTAAAATTGCATGCTATTGGCAGAGAAACAGAATGGTGGATCAATGGAATCAAATCAAAGACCCAGAAATTAACTCTCCATACCTATGGACTGTGGATTTTCAACAAAGTTCCCAAAACTATACAAATGGAAAAAAGATAGCATCTTCAAAAATGGTGTCGGTCTAATTGGATGTCCACATGTATTAAAATGCAAGTAGATCTATATGTATTACCCTGCACGAATGTAAAATCTAAGTGGATCAAAGACCTCAGCATAAAATGAGACACACTGAATCTGTTAGATGAAAAAGTGGGAAAAAACCTTGAAATCATTGGCACAAGAAGCTACTTCCTGAACAGAACAGCAACAGCTCATGCTTTCATATCAACAATCAGTAAATGGGGCCTCATGAAATGGAAAAGCTTCTGTAAAGCAAAGGATATTATCAACAGAACAGAATGACAGCCTGCAGATTGGTCAAAGATATTCAATAACCTTACATCTGAAAAAGGGCAAGTATCCAGAATATATAACGAACTCAAGAAATGAGACACCAAACAAACAAACAGACAAACACACCAAACAACCCAGTTAAACAAAGGGATACAGAGAATTTTCAACAGAGGAATATTGAATAGCTGAGAAACATTTAAAAAATGCTCAACATCTTTAGCCATTAGGGAAATGCAAATCAAAATAACTCTGTGATTCCATCTGACACTGATCAGAATGTCTAAGATAAAAAACTCAAGTGACAACACATTGCTGGTGGGAGTACAAACTTGTATAACCCTTTTGGAAATTAATCTGGCGCTTTCTCAGAAAATTGGTAATAGTGTTACCTCAAGATCTAGCTATACCACTCCTGGGCATATACCTGAAAGATGCTCCACCATTCAGCAAGGAAATTTGCTCATTTATGTTCATAGCAGCTTTATTTGTAATAGCCAGAATCTGGAAAGAACCTAAATGTCCCTTAAGGGAAGAATGGATACAGAAATTGTGGCACATTTACACAATGGAATACTACTCAGCTATTCAAACAAGGAAATCATGAAAGTTTCAGGGAAATGGATGGAACTAGAAAATATTATCCTGAGTGAGGAAACCCAGAACCTCAAAATCACTCATGGTATATACTCACTTATACACAGATATTAGCCATATAATATAGGCTAAGCATACTTAAATCTAGAGATCTAAGGACACTAAACAACAAGGAGGACCCTAGCTTACCTCTCGTTCAGAATGGAAAACAGGATAGACCCCAGAAGTGGTGGAAGGGAGGAGACAGGAGGGAGCTTACCACAGAAGTCCTCTGAAAGACTCCACCAAACAGGATCAAAGTAGATGCTGAGACTCACATCCAAACTTTTAGCAGATCTCAGGGAGTGTTATTGAAGAAAGGGGTGGGATGGGATAGAAGTACCTGGATGGGAAAGGAACTCCACAAGGAGACCAACAAAGCTAAAAAATCTGAGCCTAGCAGGCCCTACAGAGACTGATGCTCCAACCAAGGACCATGCAGGGAGGAGACATATATCCCCTTCTCAGATGTTGCAGATAGACATCTCAGTCTCCATGTGGGTTCCTGAGTAAGGTGAACAGGGGCTGCCTTTGTCATGAATTTGGTTGCCTGCTCTTCGATCACTTCTTCCTGGTGATGCAGCCTTGCTAGGCCACATAGGAAGAGGATCTAGGCAGTGCTGATGAGACTTGATAAGCTAGGGTCAGATGGCAGGGGAGGAGGATTCTCCTTTTCAGTGGACTAGTGGGAGGGTATTGGAGGAAGAGAGAGAGATGGTGGGTCTGGGAGGAGATGAGGGAGGGGCTACAATTGGGATATAAAATGAATAAATTGTAAAAAAATAACTTAAAAAATAAATAAAGGTATTTGTGACCCATGAGTTAGTTACACTGTATTAAGAAAGGCTGTTAAGGTTCTAGTTCATTAACTAAATTCCTTGCCACCCAGTAGGTATAACAGAGAGACAAAAATATTTATTGATTAGGATTTTGTTGTTGTTGTTTTTGTTTTGTTTGTTACTCTATTCACGTATATAACATAAAATGAATCAGTTCTATGCTAGTGATTGCTCCGAACTATGAAGACAGGATGAAAAGAACATTGGGACAATGTTTCGGCACTCACTATTATTAGTTTTGTTGGCACAGTAATAAAATATTCTTGATACCATGACTTTATATTGACAATGGTATGAAGAGAAATAAAGTGTGGTATGATAATGCTCACAGAGGAAGAAATAGAAACTTATTATTGTACAACGCTACACTAGGAATTCTATGTGACAAGAAGACATCTAAGCTGCGATCTCAAGAGAGAGGAACTGATAATAAGATATCTGGAAATGAAACCTGATATTTGTTTTCGTATTCCTAGTTCTTCAGGTAAAGGAATTTTCAGCCAATCCTGATCCTCAGATCCACAGGGTGGAAAAATAGTTCCAACTCGTGCAAGCTATCTGCTGACCTCCAAATTCAACTGGTAAGCCCTTATCCAGGAGTGAACAATGAATGAATAAAAACTAAATTACATAAATATTCTGCTATCTGAGAATTCTTTTCTTTAATATAAAACCATCTGTATCTTCTTGAATGTTAACTAGAGCTCTTTGTATAATCCAATGGTTTTAAAATGTATTTTGAATATAGGGCTATTTTATCAAATGGCTGTTTCCTAAAGTGGTTGAAGTACTTCCCATTCTACCAGCATTAAAGGCCACATCTTGCTTTTCCACAAACTTAATATGTAAGTTAGGTTTATCTGTACTTCTACCAATACCTGATAGAAAAAAAATAAGAGAAGAAAGGTGGTTTTTCCCCCCTGTTGTTTAAGAAATTTGGTTCATTGAAGAAGTTTTAGTCCCAGTTTTGGTGCCATTTTTTTTCTGGGACCACAATGAGATAGACAATTATGGTGGAAAAATTTGTTAGGCGAGACATTGTTCCCTTCAAAGAAGACAGACAAAAAGTGATGCAGTAACAGAAACAGGCAAATGAAACACAGAGACCCAAAGACACAGGGCAGTGATCAAATTCCTGAGTATATTTAAATCTGAAGTTGCACAGCTCTCAGTAGAATATTGAAAGTTGGAATTGTTGCAGTGATTAACACTTTCTTTAGGCTAGATTTCATGATCTAATTAATTGTCTCTGGAAAGACCTTCACAGACATACCCAATGGTGTGTTTCACTAGTCTCTTAGGTGTCTATCAGATTAACTAACACAAGTCTACTACTTGTCAACTTGAAACAAACACATCCACTTAAACATAACATCATAACATTCCACCCTGTCATCACAGAAATTCATGCCTGTCTTGTAATAAAAAATTATCCATAAGTCACCACTTATTTTAAAACTTTACCATTATCCAAGAGCCCAAATTGAAAGCCTCTATAGAAGCTCAAAGCAGCTCTTGGCTATGAGGTCATATAGAAATATAACATAGTTATATACTTCCCACATGCAGTGACAAAGAGTAAACATTGCCGTATGGAAAGAGTAGGACAGGGCATAGAAAGGAGAGAAGGGGCCAAGGCAAAACAGAAGACAATCATTGGAAGTATTAGTACCATGTACAGCATCCAGGGAGAGTCTGACAGGCTTAGACAGCTGCTCTGCCATTCTGTAACACTCATGGTCTCCACCGTAGGTGATCATCAGAAGATATTCATGTTCCTGGCACATAAAACCTCCTAAGGTTTCAAGTGCAGCAGCTTTCTCTCTCACTAGTTTATATATGACCTTTTCAGTGCCTACCTACAGGGACCATACCACTGCCACTTAATACCTGGACCCTCATTCCTTTTATGTAAGTTTGAGTGGAACCCTTCATGATCTCACAACTACTGTATTCTGTATGACTGCAAAACCACCATCATGCTGATGATAACAAAGCCTGATAACCCACTTCATCTGTCTCTGGGATTCCTTGAGCCACAGTTGCAGTAGCCCGTGTGAGCCTGGACACCTGAGCCTGACAAAAGCAAGGCCAAGAGCCTGGACACCTGAGTCCGACAAAAGCAAGGCTAAGGAAACAGCGCACTAGGCAGCCCTGCATTGTCTACCACAGGCTCTATCTTCTAAAAGGAAGGTCAGTCCTATAATTTCACTTTTTCATTACTTCATGTGTATAAATGCTAAGATCTCAATGATTCACCTTTACTGTTATCTCAACAGAAACTGCCTAAAAACAGCCAACTGTAACCCTGCAATGGCCTCAATGCTAGACTCCAGTTAAACTCAGCCTTTCTCAATACCAAGGCATTAAAATATGCAGATAAGTCCTTTTCCAACATCTAAGATAAATGGTCTCCAGTTCAGTTATCACTAAAGTCCCCATTTCCATCTGAAGCCCCATGAGCCAGTCTTTCCTGCCTACATTGTTCTTGACACTAGTTTGTTCCCATGAGAGCTAGTCATGTGCTCTAATCTTAGTACCTAGGCTTCCCAGCCCACATTTGAGCCCTTTCTAAATTTCCACTAAAAATCAGTTCCAAAGTCTTGATGAACGCATAGCCTCATTTAATTAAAGCAATGATGTACTTCTCTGGCTCCAGTTCTGTGTGTTACTTTCACATTATTGTCACCTAATATAAATTACTGAAACTATTTTATTTGGCATTTCAGACATTGACATCATGGTTAGCTTCTATTGTTCCTGGGACTGGGGTCAGACTATTATTTTGGTAGAGGACCCTGGTAGAGGTGATTATTTTCAATATGGTAAAAGGAGCTAGCACAACACAGACAAAAGCCCTTGACTAGACAGAGGCCATAAAAGCATATCCACATTGATCTACTTCCTCTAGCTACTTACCACCTCCTAAAGGTTCCAGAACGTCCTAAGGAAACATCAAACCTTCAAATAATAACTGACGGGGGTGCATTTCCTATGGGAATGATATTGGAAGTCTGCACTTGACAGTGGACTGTGCACTCTATGAAGTGGTAGATAGTGTCCCATGGGAGACTTAATGGGAGAAGACTGACCTGAGTTCATTACAAGTATACTAAGGTGATGTTATTCTTGAGGACTCTGTTTTGCAATGGTTCCTCTTGTATTTCCTACATTTCAATAATGTTGCAATTGGACATGGGTTATATCTAAATCATACTGATAATTTTAACAGAAACTGTTTTTTTTTCTAGGACTTGACATGATATAAAATTAGGGTCTGTTTAGAAAATGCTGAAATCAGAGAACTTTGCTCATTTTTCAGGAAATATGGTCTACTTTATAAATAAGTGTCATTTATTAATAATTTTCTTTTAAAACATCTCTCTCTCTCTCTCTCTCTCTCTCTGTGTGTGTGTGTGTGTGTGTGTATGTGTGTATGTGTGTAGGAGGGTGCCCATGGAGGCCAGGATAGGATGCCGGCTTTTTTAAAGTTGAAGTTACAGAAAGTTGCGGGTACTGGAAATCATACCTTTGCAGAAAGAGCATGTAAATCCTTCTTAGCCTTTGAGCCATCTCTGAAGGCCCTGTTAATTGCTTTCAAATAGATTTCTCTCTATAAATTAAACTTTCCCAAATGTTTATGAATATGATACCCTAAAAAGTGAACTCTGCATTCAGAAGGGGAAATATAATAGACACTGGAAGCTGTTGAGGTGAGAGAACAGGAAAGGAACCTACCATAGATATCCTCTGAAGGACTTAACCCAACAGGGATCAAAGCAAATGCTAATACTAACAACCAAACTTTGGGCAGAGCACAGGGAGTTTTATGGAAGACTTGGGGATAGAAGGACCTTGAGGGGACAAAGGCTCCACAAAGGGACCATCAAACCAACAAATCTGAGCACAGGAAGTCCTGCAGAAACTGATGCACCAACTAAGGACCATGCATGGGGAAGACCTAGAAACTCTGCTCAGATATAACACAGAGTCAGCTCAGTCTCCATGTGGGCGCCCTAGTAAGGGGAATAGGGGCTCTGGCATTAACTGTGATGCCTGCTCTTTGATCACTGTCCCCTGGAGGGGTGGTCTAGCCAGGCCACAGAGGAGGAACATTCAGGCAGTCCTAATGAGACTTGATAGGCTGGGGTCAGATGGTGGGAGAGGAGGGCTCCCAATTTCTGAGGACTAGAAGAGGTAGTTAGGGGGATGATGGAGGGAAGGTGGGACTGGGAGGAGACAAGGGAGGGGGTGATAATCCAGAGTAAAGTGAATAAATTATAAACATAAAATTTAAATAGTGAACTCTATTTATAAGCATGAATTGTCCTTGGTATTGTGTTCATGGTCTCCGTGATTAATAATGTATATCTTACTTTGAAATCTCCAAAACTTCCTTCTCAGAGAAATCTGTTTGATCTAGTAGTTTTTAAACCTATTGACCACATAATTCCATAATTATTTAACCATCAAAGAGGGATATATTTATTTATTTACTTTAAAATTACTTTATTTTCTCTCTAACTTTCATTGATTCTTCTTATATATTTACTTCTAAGGAAGCATTGATATAGCTAAGCATAGAAAGTATAAACAGAGTTAAGAAATGGTCTCAGATGTATCAGATAAAACATCTCAGAGAGAGAGACAGCACATTGTGAACTCGGGATGACTGAAGTTTATACTTTAGCTCTGCTACTTAAGAATCGTGTAATCGTGAACAAAGGTTAAATGATGGCTATGTCGTTGGCTTCTCTTATAAACTGGGGATAATAATCATACAGACTTCATCTTGTGACCTTAATTATTAAATTCATTGCACAAAGTGTTTAGTACAGGGCGTGGGGGCACCACAAATGCTCAGTTAATGGTAAGAAAGTTCACCATTAGAGACAGAGGGCATTAAAAAGAGGGAAAAAGCTTAGTGCAACATAATCATGAAGAGGATACAATAGATTTTGTTACAAGTCAAATTAATTATATGATTATTCTAATTACTTGTGGGAAGGATCAAGTAGGATGGATGTAATAAATTATACAAAAAGATCCAATTTGGAAATCAAGTAGAAATTCATGTTCTTTATTAATATTCTGCATATATATATATATATATATATATATATACACTTTTTCCAAGTAATAGTAAGATCCCTAATTAAATGCTAATGATTTTCATTATTATGATGCTCACATTTATGATCATTATATATATTCTGCTACATTCTGAAAACTTTAAAACAGTCAGATAGAGTGATTTTATCTCCGAGACCCATAATGCAACTCTGAGGGTGAAACTTGCTTTATCAAATGCAGATAGGCTTCAATTAAATTCAACTCATAGTTCATATCAAGGGCTCATCCACTTATCTTCACACATTCCAAGATTTAACTTTGAATTATGGTCTGCTGCACAAGGCTGCATAAGGTTGCTTGGGAGGTTGTCACCTTGAGGATTTCTTTCACCACCATCAGACTCCCAGGTGCTCAAAGGTCTTTCCTGATATAGTGAAAGGTATATGGCTACCTCTTAAGGTGGCTGCCATTCATGGAATCATCTTTATGATACACAAGTAAGGGCTATGGAATCAAGAGGCTTGTAGCCAGATTCCCAAGAATTGCCAGGGGGCTAAGTGATGTATGAGAAGGTCAATGTCCTTGAAGGAAATCTTGACGTTGTGTATATAAAGCTGTGATATTGATGTTTTAGATATACTGAGGATCTCAGAGGGTTGGTTTTGCCAACTATGTAGAACTTCTGTTGAAGAAAGCCACAAATGATGAGTTAAACAAGCCTGTAAATCCATGTAAGCTGCAAATGGTAAGACAGTAGGGATGATATGCCCAACTCTGATGTGACTTACATCATGATATTTTATGACCCAGAGGTCAAGTGTGGAGCTATGAGATTTAATGTTGACTCTATTTTCACTTTCTCTGTTCCTTTTATGCCTTTCTATTCTCTCATTCTTCCTTTTGGTAATGTTTATTTTGTGCTGCTCTATACTAAACATATATAACAGGGTTTTTTTTTTTTTGTTTTGTTTTTTAGAATGGCACAACTAAGAGCTTGCTTTGAGTCAGAGGTGACTTTGAATTTGAACATTTGAACAATGTTGGAGCTACTAAGACTGTATGGACACATGGAGAAGGAATCAACTAATTTTTATTATAACTGGGCTACAGTCCCTGGGAAGCTGAGGGTAACACATTTTGCTTTGAGTATTATATGTGGCTCCCAGGATCATATCTGATGCCCAGTTTCCAGCTTGTGGTTTCTTGGAAAGTTTTTGAAGGTTTTACCTGTGGAGACTTCAGGGAAGAAAGAGGTTATGGAGTCACTTTCCTCGGGGTTCTAAGTTGTCCTACATTCTTATATATTACACTTCTTCCTGAGACATGTCCTGCTTTCACACCTAGAGCTTTGTAGCCTCTGCCACATGTTTCCATGTGATAATCTGCCTCACTCTTGACCCAGAAGTAATGGAGCAAAAGGCTAAGGATTAAAACTAAAATAAAGCCTGTTTTTTTTTCCTGAGGTGTTCAAATAAACTTTCATATATTCTTATAGTTCTTTTAACTTATTTAAGATCTTTTATTCTGTGATAGCATCACAAAATGGAATAATATCTAGGCATTTGCTAATAGATGTAGACAACATTTAATAGGAATTTAAATTAAGTATACTTGGCTGTGGAGTTGGCTCAGTCAGGAAAGTACTTCCTGCTGAAGCATGAAGCCCTATGTTTTATTCCAAAACTCATGTGAAAAGGAAGGGGAATGTAATTATATTATAACCTCAAACATATTTTAAAAAGAAGAAAAAGTCTAATGTGGTAGCACATGCCTATAACTCCAGCTCTGAGGAGCAAGGCATGAAGGAAGACGAGTGAATCCTTGAGATTACCGATCAGGTAGCTTGGCCTAATTAGCAAACACTTATCCAGTGAGAAATCCTGCCTCAAAGGGGGAAGGCACCCAACCAAGGTTGACCTCTTGACTCTGCGTATGCATATAAGTGCATGTGCACCTGTGCGCCATACCCAACTCTTCAAAATAATGAGGTGACGAGATAATGTCAAAAGAGAAGACAATTTTAAAAGAAAAGAATGTGTTTAAGTTGCTTCTGAAATGATAAAGGAACAGTGTAGAAACTACCAATATCATAGAAACAGTATAATACCTTGTGAAAATTACAGTTCCCCAATTCTCTGATAAAAGTATATGTTAGAAAAACTTCAGTAATGGAAATTTATGCCAATGCTTTCATATTTAGCTGGGTGACTTGCAACTGAGAATTTAAATTGAACTTTTAATGATATAATCTATTACTTTGAATACACTAAGCAGCTCAGTGACAATAGTCAAGTCCATTTTAAGGCAAAGAGAGAGAGAGAGAGAACTCATTTACTATCATTGATGAACAGAACTCTGGTTTTGATATCTCATTAGGCTAACCCAGACATTTACTGTACTGCGAACTAAAAATTGGAATGAACAAGTGAGGAATGGTGCTGGGACCACAGTCCTGGACAACAATATGGTGTCTAGAATGCCTGTATGAGAAGGTGGACATTTTGTTCAGACACTGTTTTACTAATCATTTTATCCACACTCTCCTGCTTACTTTGAACCCTGCTGATCAGGCTGGGCCTCAGTGTCTCTCTATTTGCAGGTCAACTATAATTTGAAATAAAAATGTATGAATTGTACTGGTCTCTAATAACATGAAAAAAGTGAGAGGGGCATGAGGAGTAAGGGAGATAAATATAATACTGCAATAATTGTGTTGGTATGAAATGAAGTTAAGCATGAGGTAGGGTCAGAGAAGACTTCCAGAGGAAGTGATGCTGGCAATATGTTTTAAAGACTAAATGGCAGCTAATAAAACAGAAAAAGGAGCAAGACAATTCTCAAACAAAATGTGAAGAGAAATACATAAGGAGAAAGAAATGAAATGAAAAAGTGAGTGCAGAGATGGCCATTTTAGACAGGATTCAATTCATTATATATAGTGTGAAGTGAGTACACATAGGAGGAAGTAAGACATTAAAATCAATAGAAAATTCTCAATTTTTTCTTTTGTACTTATTGACATATGATGTGCAAAGCAAATGCATTTTGTAATCATCTGTATGACTCCATGCACATTTTCCAGAATGCAGAGAAAACAAATGGATCAGTGCCTGAAAACACACCCACATTTCATCTCTTAACATGTTTTAACTTCTAGGATACAAGCTTAGAGTTCCATGGCTTTGAACTTTAACAGTTTTGACTATTTGCAGATAAAGACATTTGCTTATAAATATTTCTATTTATGCTCATTGTGATATTATATTTCACAGTGTGACTACGACTTAACTCTCTCTTCCATTGTACATTTGAGCATAGAGATACTTTTAAACATCACCTCTTACAAACAGGGCTGCTGTGAACACAGTTGTATGTGGCATTTGGTCAACACATGCATTAGTCTCAGTTGGGTATGGTTAGCGTAAATGCTGGGTTGCAGAACTGCAGGAAAATAGCTGAGTGTTAGCTCATTGGAAACACATTTCTCATAGTAATGAAGAGACCTGATTAAAGAGAGGTCAGATGCCCTGGGTGGAAACCAGTGAAGGCTTGAGCTAATGCATGTCAGTCAGATAACATGTGTTGGACAAGAGAGTAAGGTGAGGGAGTATAACTGAGCTTGATGACTTACTAAGACCTAGACTAAGGTCACTTTGACTTCAGATATTTAATTAAGTGGATTTCGGGATCATTCATGGAGATTAGAGTGGTAGAAATTGCACTAAAAATGACTGTATATCCATGGAAGCCTTCTTATTTAATTAGGAGAAAGTAAAGATTAACACAAATAATAGCTAGAAGGAGGTATATGCTCTCCAATACATTACAAATTTATTAGCTGGAGTAATTGTTAGACTCTGGTCATAGTTAGCTTTATCTGTCAACTTGAAACAGCCTAGAGTCACCTGACAAGAGAGATCAGATTGGCCTATGAATCTGTCTGTGAGGGATTGCCTTATTACTAATTGGTTTAGAATGCTCCAACCAACTTTGGCAGTGGTATCCCCTAGGCAAGGCCTGTGGTGCTAGGCTATATTAGAAAGATCACCACACAGGGGTCTGCTAGCTGTTCAGCAAGCAGCATTCTCTCATAGCTTCTACTTCAATGTCTTACTTAAGCTTAGTGTAAGCCAAATAAATTCTTTCTCCCCCAAATACTAGAGCAACTCAATTGACAGTCTTCATGCATTCTAATAGTTTACGTATTCTGGTATTTTTCAACATTCTTCATAAAGATCTGGAAGAGATAGACCTGGATTTGTGTGCATTTCTGCATTTGTAAGTTACATAGACTCAGTTGGATAACTGTTTATGCGATAAGGAACAATTTCTTTACCTGTATCCCAAAAGACTGACAGCCATTGTGTGACCCTATGGGATGAAACCTATAAAATATCCATTGGTGCCTGACACTTAGTCTTTAAATTATAGACACTAATATTGTTACGTTTAGCTGTTAGCTACTACTGTTTATTTTAATTTTACTCTCCAAAGAAAGTCACTTTTCTTCTTACTCCAGCTACGATTTCATCTGACAACATTAGCATTTGGGTGTAAAGGAAAAATTTTAAAACATGATATTTAACAGCTTTGAAGCAGATCCCACCACCCCCTCTCACGTGGCTTCTGCAATAAAATTATATATGAACTCATGACAGATATGATTCTCTTCTTGCTGCTCTTTTCCAATATTAATGATGTAATTAGATATTTTTATTAAAAGGTATTGATATTAACAAATCACTAGCCATCACTGAATTTTTTATTAAGCTATTTAAAAATCACATACATAAGTTTATGAGTAGTTAATATATTGTCATACAAATAAATAGTAATGTATTATTACTTTCTTCCCACCGTTAATCACTAAAATAGCGTACTGTAATAGAATGTCATCTTCTCATTTTACCAAATTTATGCTCGTAGTAGGTGCTTTTATGTAAACATTTAATAGTTTTCCTCACTTTTCTTTGAAATGGATTTTCCCCTTTTTTGGAAGTAGAAATGGAATTAATACAGTTCTTGGATGCAATAAATAACAGTGTAAAATATGAAAGGTAGGTTTGAAAAATTATTTGTAGAACTAAAGAATAAGTTACAGAGCTATGCACACTTATAGGAAAGAGACTATGCAGATGTCAAGATCCAGAGTGAAATGAGTCAGTCTGGTACCCACAGCTGCTGAAACAGAGGCAGATGGGATATAACAGAAGAGAATGGTGCCTCTAGTCATCCATGTAATCCTGCTTCTTCATCCACACACAATGTGAAAGTGTCATGATTATTGCTGAAATCCAGCCCTAGGGCACGATTAGGAAATCTATAGGTTTTCTAAAAGGCTCACCAAGTTCCCACCAAGTGTACTAAGCACCATGGAATCTATGCATCTTAGTGTAGCTTTCCCAGACAACCTCTGCCCTTTATCTTGGTGTCCAAAGGATGTACCAGCTTGGATCCATATCCACTCAGCAGAAGTCTAGCCAGGGAGATTAATAAGGAGAGACAGTATTTACTCAGTTCCTTTCAAGTCTGCTGGCGGATTTGTTCACTGAATGGTTCTAGGCATTTGGCCTGTGCACTAATGTGAAGGGACAACGCAGGAATCTGCATTCGGTCACGCATCACAGACTCAGGGAAAAACTTTTCTTGATCATTGCAGATAATCATCCAGAGAGCTTTCAAGCATCATTTTATAGCATATGAACAAATAGCATATCCTACACTGGCCAGGAAAATCTGAATCTTTCAGGTTTTGTGGGCACTGAAATATTCTTTACTTCCCAAGATTCTAATATATAAACAGGCTTGGACTTTAGTTTTGTTAGGTGACTTAGAAACTTCAAAACAGCATTTAGAGGTCACACAACCTGTGTGTGAACTATGCCATAGTACCTGTGTTTGGAGAAGGGGTTTTTGCTCTTGCACATGGACCAAACAAGAAGTGGAAACTGCTCCAATTATTTAATTTCATGTTTATTGCAATCAAAATGAGTCTGTTCATCAGAGAATGTATGTACACAGTTCTACAGCCTCTAAGAGACCAGCCATGCCTCCTGGCTTTAGTTTCAGTACTGACTTCAGTTTTTACATATTTCTTTGAGTTAAAATGAACAAACTAATACTTATCCTTTAAGAGGGGTTTTAACATTGCATAATATATATATATATATGAATATATGAGAGATTTGATATATACATGTATATGGAATTTGTAAGCTTCAAGCTCAAGTAGTTTGTGAATTAACACACTTTGCATACCATTTTCCTATATTTTTTATAAGAGTAATGTTTGACAACTTTATTCTGCCTCTACTATAAGATCTGGGACTCTATAAAATTCTTTTTGCTGTGCTGGCCGTCTGCACGACTGACCTCTACTTCAGTCCCACACCTACAGTGCTTTGAATGGAATGTCACAGTATTGACTCTAGGGGAAAAATGCTGCCATCTTGTTTTTACAAGCTCATTGAGGAAATTACTTAAGGTCACTTGAATCCATGGTTTTTCCTGTAGGTGACAATGTGGAAGAAAGCAAAGGCTTACCGGTCACTGCAGAAGCCAGGATGAGAGTTGAAGCCTCAGGCACAACAGATGTGATCATGGGGCTGAATAAGAATTAAGGCAGCCTCCAGGAACTCTGTGATGAGCAAACTGATTATTTTTTTATGTGGCCTCTATTCATATTTTTGCGTTTGATTTTTGTCCTTTGATTGTAATGACAGGTTGTGGTTGCACATTATTAAAGATGAACACTAAAGAAGTGACTAAAGAGTATGATTGCTATCAACCCAGCAGGGAGGATATGGAGAATGGAAGGCCCTTTTTCCACTTCAGTCTTGAGCAGTGCCTCTCACTCTCACATACTTTGGATGACCTTGGAGAGTATTCCAGACTCAGCAGTGCATTGATGCTGTCTTCCTAGGACATGACACAGCGGATCATGGAGGGAGGTGAAGGACAACACTCCTATAGCTATTGACATATTTATTTACTGACAGCTCATATTACTCAGGCATGTTCTAACATTTACAAACTCTTCTTTTGAGTCCCTTAATCACTTCTCAGAAACACAGCCACTATGAAATCTTTTTGAGGGGAAAAGCCTAGTCAGTTTTTATGTCTTGGGAATACTGTATACAGTAAGGCTGATGTTTTTGAAGTCATGTAGAAATATTCATTAATTAGGCCTTAGACGTGAATATATAATCTAAGGCTGTGTATTCGGTTTTATTTCAAATTTGGGATTTGTTCTTGTTTTTGAGATACCTATATTTTACATAACTAGAAAGAAATTTTAATCACTAGACACCAAATACCATCTATAAGAATGCTTACTTACTTAGTGATGGAAATAATAGCCAAAATAGGCAACTATATGAAATTCTTTTAGAAGAAGAATTATCAAGTTAAATATCTATGTTGAAATAAGTAAACTATATCTAGATGCATGCATGCACACGAACACACACACACACACACGCACACGCACACACACACACACGCACACGCACACACACAGCAAATAAGTGTGGAGTATTAAGCCCTAGTGAATTAACAGGAGTCCTACATTCTTAAATACGTGATGAATAGGAATACACTGTTGAGTATATAGTGAATATTCACAACCAGGCAGTTTTCTAAATATAGAAATACTAAATCACCTTATAAGGGTGTGGAATTAAATGCTACAGATTTCATCATTTATTGAATGAAGAAATTGATACAGAGAGGTTAGGATACTTAGCCAATAACCAAAGATTCTACAATCAGCATTAGGCCCAGGTAGTCTGATCACAGAGTTTCTATTATATAATACTCTTTTTAACTTTCCAACTAGTAATGCCAACAATTTCATTTACTGACATATACCGTAGGGAACTTTTCTTCATTGCACAATAAAACGGTATACATATACCTGTGTGTTTGTGAAAACTGCAATGATACTAGAAAAACAAAAAACAGATTACCCTAAAATTCCATTCTAATACAAAAGCATAATTGAAATATATTAATACAAAGTGACATTTTACAACAATAAAAAGAAACAATGCAATATAAATTAATGTCAAAGTATTGTTAAGTGAGAAAATAAAAATGGAAAACATTTATCATATGTAAACATCTCTGTCCAAACACATGTGATTCTACTTGTTAGTACTTTATCTTTATGTATAATTTATATTTACATGATTGAGACTGTGCCTCAAAAAAATAAGGTGTAATGAAGAGGTCACCCGACACCTTCCTTTGTGCTTCATGTGCTCAATACACAGTTACGCATATATATACACACGTATGCATACTGCAAGTACACACATGCACAATCGTGAAATAAACTGATGTGATTTTTATTGTTATTAAGTTCAGGAGAATATTGCATGCTTAGATAACAGCATTTCATGATTTTAAAAATATACAATAAAGTATTTGATGAAACTATTTTTTTTCTAATTTTCTTGTACAGGTAACCAAAAATGTGCATTAAAGTTGTCTGAGCATACAGCTTTATGTATAAAATAATACTTGTGGACAGTAATATAGACCCATGAATAAAGATGCTTCCTTCCAAACATGAAGATTTCAATCCCTGGGGTCCATGTGGTGGAGGGAGAGATCCAGATTCTGCTGGATGTTTTCTGACCTGCACATGCCCACACACATACACACAAAATAAATGAAGAAATGAAAAGAAAAGAAAAACTTAAAAACAGAGCATATTAGTTTACAAGAGCCCATGTTACAGAGCACCACAACCTAGGTATCTTTACTGGAAACTTATTCTTTTACTTCCCTGGATATTTAAGCTCTAGGTGATGAGAGGCATGATTTCTTCTGCAGATGCTCTCTATGGCTTGGCAATGGTTGCCTTCTCAATATGTTTTGCATGAACTTCCCTTTCTTAGATACATCAGTTCCATCTCAACAATTTCATATTAAACTACCATTCTTAAGGCTCTATGTTTAAATATGGTCATATTCTGAGGTATTGGTGGTGAAGTTTCAACATGCACAGTTCAGGTCAATTATATCAAGTAAATAAAAATTGGACTGATATAAAACCTAGGAAACACATAATAAAAATATAAATCATCAGAAACATTACAATAATGTGAAATAAGATACATGATACATTAAGTAAGAAACACATTTACAAAGCGTGAAGTTGTTAACTTGTTGATAATAGTCTCTGTAACATTAGAATGTTCATGGTCGTCATTGCTAAGTAGCATCATCATCATTTTCTTTTGTATGTTCAAGGTTACCTATGATGAGTATTATAATCAGAAATATTTTTAATTTACTAAATGGAAAAGATACATTCTAGTTAAATATACTCATTTATTAATTCATCGAGAAAGTTATTGGTTGCTGACTATTGCCTACCCCCAGCATGAGTGGGAAGATTGAGAAAAAGTTATTTTTTATGTACATGCATATGTTTCTTTGTGTCTGTAAGCTGGATTTATAACTTTGTAATTTAGTATGTACCTCACATTTTGTAACATTTAAATTAATGTTTCTCAGTAACATCAGTATATTCTATGATGCACTGAAAGTGGAAGAGATATACACATAAGAAGAAAGGAAGGAAGGAAGGAAGGAAGGAAGGAAGGAAGGAAGGAAGGAAGGAAAGAAGGAAGGAAAGTGAGAAATAAGTATATTCAAAATATATTAGTGCACTGACAATTATATATTCATCATACAAATCTTAACTATGTATGCCAGAAAGCAAAGACTTTGAGTGACAGGATTCTTAGCCACTGTTCACTCCTAAATTGTAGGCGTCCCTGGAGTATACACTTTGCATCTAAACAATGCCAGTTTGAAAGGTATCAAACCTTAGTGTGCTTGCTGCAACTCTGGTCCACGGAAGGAAAGCCCTACTACTACCATCCAAATTGCTACAATGCCTCAAAAACAAAACAAAACACTACAAACCAAGAGGACTCTATGAGAGCACCCAACATGTCACAATCAACATATTTAGGAATTCCAGATATCTAAGTACCTTATTGAGTTCATTAGACATAATAGTTAGAAACCTTTTATGTTAGAATAAAAGTTTGTTATTTTAAAGCATCTACACTACGAATAAACACTGGCCTATCTTTGGACAAGAATCTATAATAAGAGCATTGAAAAGAGAGCTGCAAATTTAAAGGTAGTTGCCTGGGTTCTAACAAGCATTAATGTCAGGAAAGTCAATTAGGAAGGGGCCCCCAGCCATCCTTTGTCATTGAGGCTTAGGCCACATTCTTTGTCAGCAGCAGCCTCCGTAATACTATACTAACGACTGACCTTTTGCTTTGCTCTGATGATTCATTAGTAAAAGTTAAACTTGCTGTGTGTTTGCCATAGTTTAAGGCCAGAGTTCTCAACCTTCTATTAAAAGGGTCTTACCAAGAGAAGGAGAAGAAGGAGATAAAGATCAAACCCTGTGGTTTTGTCCACAAACTGCACCAAGTACTTCACATTGTCATCTGTCATTTTAACTTAACTTTAACTTAACTCAGATACTATACCATAGTATTCTGTGCTGGCAGCATCCATGTGCTGCCTTCACCAGTGCATCATATGTGTATTTCTGTGTTACAGTGCTTGGAAACAGCATTTCCTGTTTTCTCTAAGCTTGGAGCTTCCATTTGTAACTTTTTCCCACATTAAAAACAGTTCAAATAGCTTTGTAAATGAAAAATAACCATGATTGTGATAGAGCCAGGGAGCCTGACAAAGAAGCTATAAGATGTTGATGAAGGCGACCCCAGAGGCCTCAAAACTATACAGGGAATTGTTATTGCTCTTGATTGCCTATCATAATGAGATGGCAAGACCTTGTCGCTGAAGGCATCACACAGAGCAGCTAGAAATCAAGCAAACTGAGCTAGAAGCTTCCCCTTTGCTGGTTAACCCTACAGTGCTAGGAGGTGCTGTACAGGCTGCTAGGAGAGAGACCAAGCTACAAAACACAGAAGCTAAAATATAATGATGACATGCCAAACAAGCTCTCTCCTGTGGTACAATAGTGTCACAGCTGTTATGGTGATAACCAACTGCTTCCTGAATGTGTCTGAGCAGAACTGTATGGATGACAACTCACATCTGATACTATAAATATGGTCACACATACATGTCTGAAGAAGTCAAAAGGCCGGCGGAGGAATTTACACTTACTGTTACGCTTAATGGTCACGTTGTCAAATTGCCTACTAAATACTCGTGTTTACATGCATAGATCAGTGCTGCTCTCTGCATTTGTCAGAGAAGATTTTTATGGCAAGCAGTAATGAAAACTTATACCTGATCAAAATTTCAAGAATTTATATCACCTTTCCAAGGCTTATTAAATATTGCAGAAGAAGGGACAAAAAGAATGTGAGAGTCAGAGGATAGAGAGATGTGCAGCCAAAAGATGTCTTCTGAGCATAACCCAGCCTTTGTACTCATGAACTCACTGTATTTGTGGTTATATTCACAATGCATTATTCATTCATAATGTCCCAGTGTAGATGTGGCCTCACTGCACGCTGAGACACTACTGGACATTAATGGCTGCTACAGAGGAGATTTTTAGTTTATTCAATAATAATCCTACTGATAAGTTGTCTCATGCTCTATTGAATAATCTCCCACCTCTGTTTATGTAAGCAGCAATAATACAAACACACACATGCATGCACACACACACAAGTAATAGGTATGTTTGTTTGGAAAAGATGGGTGTGAGTGTGAGAGAGAATGGGAGAAAAAGGCAAAATAGTAAGGAATGAAAAGAACTAAAATTCATTATATACACGTAGTAAACTGTGAAAGAATAAATTTTAAGTGTGCTCATATAAACATGGATTAAAATGTGTATTGAAATGATGTATGAGAACTACAGAACAGACATTGTACATATGGAAAATTATTTCTGATTAAACATTTTTCAATTTTGGAGAGGATTTCAGGCAGCACATATTGCTTTAACAAAATAGTTGAACCTGGACAATTATAAAAATTAGAAATTTATTGAAAAACATGTTAATGCCTGGAAAGGCTAAGATCAAAGTGGGCAAACTTGGTGTCTGCTGTCTGTTCTCTTCATTCTTCAAAGATGTCACTGTCTTATGGTGTCTTACCATGACGGAGAGAAAGCTGCTCATTGTACCTCCCCCATTAAGGGCACTAAAACTCATAATCACTTTCCATAGGCTCCCACTCATAACACCAACACTATTTTTGGTGAAGTTTCAATTTAAGTTTTAGGAGGATGCATACAGTCAGGCTACAGCAGAGAGACACAGAGTGACATGATTATTGCTTAATGATAAATGGGCATAAATAAAAATGTGACATATCCTGTAGGTGCCAACTTTCATATCTTACTTCCATTTCTCTAAGTTAAAGCATAGTTTGCTTAAACCTGTCTCTTCTTGTATACATGACAAAGTATGAATGTACATGTTTATGAGAAAAAGGGATTTATATTTCTATCAACATTATTATTATTATGATAGATCTTCAAAGAAAAATGTTCTATGCTATGCTTTCTGATATATGAAACTTTGGACAAGATGTTTGTTCAGGAACCTGATAAGGAATAACCTGAAAAATAGTATTTCATCTTACAGCAATTTTCAAACTCCAAATTCCTAGGTTCAGGAACATGTAGCTTCAAAGGGATAATCTTATCCAAAGACTGTAGGTTGGCTTTTTATAGAAACATGTAATTTTCCTGAAAGCTGTTATGTTACGAATTATATAGAGTAATAAGTATAGGCCCTTGATAATATGTTGTCTTATTTGGGGCTTTAATTTGTACAGCACTGGGTGTAATTCCATAAAGTGGCCTCTCTGTGTGAATAAACATATTCTATTCAGATTTATCATTGAGCAGGCATTCTTTTTGCTTTTATTTTTAAATATTTCTACTATTTACTAAAGTAACCCAGTGCCATGAAGGGATTACCAGAAGTTTATTTTTAAAAAAATGAAACATTCCTTCATCTCTGGAATTTGTGAGATGCTAGGCTGGGACGGCTGTAAGAACATAAAGGTAGATTACCGCAGAATGGCAGTGTTTGCTTTTTAATCATTGCTACTGTAGGCAGTCTTTTATTTTCTGGTCCTTTCAGAAAGCTGCTGGGTTTTGTATATGTTCTATGGTCTGATTTATAATTTGGTCCTGCCTTCTGATAAGGCAATTTCCTGCTGGTCCTTTGAAAGATCACACATATGCTGTCTCGAGGTCACACATGAAGTGGTGGTGCATCAAGAAGGTCCTGTGTTTTTAATGAACTCTACTGTTAGGTTAGTATTTGAATATTGTTTTTCCAATGGCATTATATCTTATTGTGTTTTCCTTAAAACTTGAATTAAAGAAGAAATGGAAGGAATAATTCTGGCAAAACAATGATATTTTTGTATGTAAACTCAGGCAGTAGATTACTACTAACAAATGTGTTTTTGTTTGTTACTAACTAAATGCACCTCCACACACTTGGTGTAGGTGTCTTTATGAATAAGCAGACACAGCAGAAATAGAGTGGGTTTCAACATTAATATGCCTTATTAATCGTTGAATGATTTAGGAGGTGTCAGTAAGCAGGGAGAAGAGGAGTTTCTGAGGCACATGCTGTCTTTGAGAGGAGAGACTGGCTTAGTTTAAACTAATTTGTTATGCAGGCATTTTGGAGAATATATTTGCCTAGCCCCAGGCATTTAGAAGTCTTTGTGTTCCTGGTAGGTAGGCTATCTGAGTGAGAATGTGAAAAGGGGGGAATCAAAAATGATCCTTTATCTACATTAGTGTGACACTCTCTCTCTCTCTCTCTCTCTCTCTCTCTCTCTGTCTCTCTCTCTTCCATCTTTCCTTCTCTCTCTTTTCTCATTTTTTCTTCCTTCCTGTTTTTGGTCTTACACATCAAACATTGTGTTAGTAAAACAGTAAGAAAGGGGTTCAGTGAAGTTGCAATTCTCTCTCATCTAGATGCATGGTATGATAGGGTTGCAGTAGGGGGGCAAACTTGGCAAATGAGGAAATGACCCAGGTCTTGAGAGGAAAGTGTAGTATGGATCATCCACAGCTGCACCTCACCACACCAGCTGTGCTATGCCGCCCAAAGGAGCAAAGGGCTTTGCTTCTTTAGATAACAAAGTATGTTGACTACTTTAATGAAAATGATTACCATTATTATTGCTATTATTTACTATTAATTATATAAAGACTGTTCAAATATGTGTTACATTTTTATTGGCAATAGTTATTGTATATAGCACTGGATTTAATATATATAATATATAATATGTATAATATATAATATAATAATATGAGGACATTTCATATAAGAATACTAGAAAAAAGCTGACAGGATATTGTTATTTATGACTTAATAAGCTTAATATGGCAATCATAGTTCTATCCATTTTTTTAAATTGACATAATTTCATTCTCATGCCTGAGTAAAGTTCTTCTGTACTTGAATACCACGTTTTCTTTATTCATTATTTTGTTGACACACAGTGAGGTTGATTTTATAACTTTAGCTAATATGAGTCATGCTGCAATAAACATTGTTGCAAGTATCTCTGTGATATATTGACCTAGGTTCCTCAGGTAACTGCCACAGAGGATAGAACACTTTCTTCCTGCGCAAGCTACTATTAAACTGTATGTGAAGCAGGTGGATTTGCAGTGCAGTAAAGGATATCAAGAATGACAAAAGATGGGGAGATTGCATTTTTGCTTTAAGAAAAATAGCTCACCCAATCACAAATTTCAAAGTATAGGGGATTAGTATTCGAAGCCTTGCCTTTTCCATCAGTCTTACAGTTTATAGTAATAAAGAATGATGGGACGTATATTCAACTAGAAAGTAGCCACTGAAAACGTATTTGTTTTTGAAAACGTATTGTTGTTGTTATTTTGGTGTGTGTGTGTGTGGTGTGTTAAGATAGAATCTTGCTATGTGTTCCTAGCTAGCCTAGTACCTATTACGTTGTATATTGAGTTACTAATTATGTAACACAAGCTTATGTCAAATTCAGAGCTATTGGTTTTCCTCCGCCTCCCAAGTGCTGAGATTTCAAGCATCTGTCACTATGCATAGCATTCCACCTAAGAGTTATAAAAATAGTTAATAAAATGTTGCTTCAGGGATGAGTATATGGCTCAGTTGGTAAAGTGCTTGCCATGTGAGCATGAAGACCTGAGTTCAGGCTCCTAGCATCCACATGAAAGCCAGCAGCAGTGGGGTGTACCTGTAATCCTAGATCTGAGGAACCAGAGCTTGGATTACCAAAGCTTGCTGATCAGTCTGTCTGTCCAAATCAGCGAGCACAATTTTAGTGAGAGACCCTGTCTCAAAAGAATAAGGTGGAGAAACAGTTGAGAAAGGCTACTGATACTGACTTCTGGTCTTCACATGCATGTGCATAAGAGTGGAAATATACAGAGAAGCAAATATAGTAAAGCACACAAACACACACAAGGAAGCATATGCAAATGAATAATGCACACAGATTACTTTGCAAGTCATGTTTCCATATTTCTCATATACCCATAGTACATTTGTAAGTTTTAAGACACATGATAAGCAAATACGATGGTATTTAAAGATGTTCACTTTCATCTTTTTTCATTATCCTTTTACTGTATTTTGTTTGGTGACATCAGTGAGTAAAATGTACAAGATATCCGCTATGTGCCTACTCGGCACTGTTTGAAGTGAATATCAGCTTCCATTTCTGCACAGACCTTTCCTTGCCCAAATCAGAATTTTTACACATTCAAAGTTCAAGCTTTAGTATTTAAGCATATATATTTGATCTAATATGCCTCCATCTTTTCTTAAAAGCTCACCAACCACCAACAACAAAAATAACAAACCAAAGCGACAAAACAGAAGGGCCAGGTTTGATGTGCAGCCTACTGATTTACTCTTGACCAGAGTAAATCAGAAAAGTCACCAAAGTCATAAGGGTGGGTGTGACTTGGGTAGCTTTAAGAAACTCCTTTCTGGACTTGAAGAAGCTACCAAAACCAGTTGTATTAGTTTTTCTGTCAAGCACAGAACATTAAATCTGCGCTGTTGCTTCAGAGGTTCAAATTCGATAGTCCTGTGTGTCACTATGACCTCCCAGGGTTTCTAGTACCCATAAATACAAGCAATAAAAGGCTCTTCCTCCACGGAGGCTCATTTTAATTTCAAGTAATATTAATCCTCATAACAATGAATGGTTTAATTTTAACCAAGTAATTCATGACAGATGAAACATCACCAGGGAATCAGCTGGAAAATGATTCTTTTTGTTTCTTCCTTTATCAGGATTCTGAAGAAATAAAGAAAATGGGGTCAGAGCTGACAAATGACTGTTTTTGTAGTATTGTAAAGCTCTCAGCATCTCATCTAACATATTTGTCTTAAAATTTATATCTGAAGGCTTAATGAAGTTCCTTGTTTCCTAGCAGATATCTGTATTTTAATAACGGACTTCTCACATTTAAGAATGTTTCTGCTTGAAATATCAGATCTATATTCAACTTGAAGCAAGACATAGGAAACTATCTCTAAGTATAGGTCACCTGCTACTTTCGTATAGCTGTTTGCATACATTAAATGTTGTAGTGGGTATGTTAGCTCATTTCTATAATCCTAGCACCCAGGATTCTGAAGCAGGGGGATTGCTGCTAACCTGTGCTGACCTAATCTACAGTGTGAATTTCAGGCTGGCCAGGCCACACAGTTAGACTCTATCTAAAGATAAAATAAAATAAAGTTAAGAATTCTGAAAAGAAATAGATACATGCTAAAGAAAAAATTTAAATATAAAAAGTCTTTTTATCTTTCTTTTAAAATAAAGTCTTC
>CM053753.1:65548539-65571546 GCA_028658305.1 Pachyuromys duprasi
AGATTGAAATAATCCCTTGTATCCTATCTGACCATCACGGTCTAAAGCTGGACCTCAGCAACAATAGAAATAGCAAAAGGCCTGCACATACATGGAAACTGAACAACTTTCTACTCAAGGACAGCTTGGTTAGGGAAGAAATTAAGAAGGAAATTAAAGACTTCCTAGAATTCAATGAAAATGAAAGCACAACATACCCAAACTTATGGGACACAATGAAGGCAGTGCTAAGAGGAAAGTTCATAGCACTAAGTGCCTTCAAGAACAAATTTGAAACATCCCATACAAGCAACTTAATGGCCCAACTGAAAGCTCTAGAAAAAAAAGAAGCAGATACACCCAAGAGGAGCAGACAGCTGGAAATATTCAAACTCAGGGCTGAAATCAACCAATTAGAAACAAATAAAACTATTCAAAGAATCAATGAATCCAAGAGCTGGTTCTTTGAGAAAATCAACAAGATAGACAAGCCCCGAGCCAAACTAACAAAAAGGCAGAGAGAAACAGTCCAAATCAGCAAAATCAGAAACAAAAAGGGGGACTTAACTACAGACACTAAGGAAATCCAAACATATTTTTAAAATTTCATTTATTACTGTTGCTGTTGTCGTTACTGTTTATTTATACAATCATGCACGTATTTGCAGTGGCAAAGGTGTCAAGGTAAGCAAACAGCTTGTGGAAGTTTGTTCTCTCCTTTAACCATGTGGGTCCTGGAGATCCATATGTTAGGTATCCACTTGTTAGGTATGGTAGCAAGCAGCTATATAGGTTGAACACTGCCTTAAAAACATCAGTTTGCTCTTATTATTGTGACATGTAGATATACATTCTAGTTTTCCATTTTCTCTTCACTATTGATTTTTGTGAAACTCCCATTTTGTTTGGTTATCAAGAGGAATGTTCACTCATTTCTTAAAAGGTAGAAGGCTAGGCTGGGTTCAAGATCTCAGTGTGGAAAGCATTTGCCTTGTGAAGATGAAGACATCAGTTCAAGTTGTGATACCACTGACAAAAGGCTAAGAAGGGAAAAATTTTGAAGTTAATGAGATAATGAGTATAACCTGATATGTGAGCTCTAGGTCAATGAGAAACCCTATGACACACACATGCACACACACACACACACACACACAAATGCTGACATTTTTGAGAATTACACTCAAGATTGCCCTACGACCTCCAACTACACACAGGCACGTGAATATGCACATATACATATGTGTTCACTTTTTTAAATGTTAGAAGATTTTTGTGAAGTCACTATTGAGCTCTCTATTTACTTTGAGATTTACATAAATCAGGAGTTTTAGAACCAAGAAAAATTTTAAAAGGATGGAAAAAATGAGGGATGAGGGGTGGGATAAAGGGGGGGATAAAGGAAGAGGAGCAATAGTTAATATTCTTTGACTATAATTAATAGTTAAAAGGCTAAAATCATCAAAGTGTTACATGTGATATCTGCTCTTAAAATGATCTTAAAGTATGCAAAATATAAAGTGTAAAATAAAGTGTAAGAAAATAAGTCTGGGAAGTTGACATAATTTTAATATTCAGCAATGATGGGCTTTTTGTGTAGCCTAAAACCTTGTATACTATTTTAAGGACTTATTGTAAAGGCCAGTTCTCACCTGAACTCAATATAATATTAGCCTGCCTCTGACCTGGTTATTTTCCTTATTTATATGATCTATGGAAATGAGTGAATAATGATTCAGCTCATTCATTTGGAGCTTCATTATGAAAATGGTTTTGTAGGCTGGCAATAGCATTTGTATTCTCTATTTATAAGCTCTCAAAATGATATAAGAGCCTAGTAAATTATTTCCCTTAGTGAAAAATTATAACCAAAGAAGTAAATTAATAATTCACTTAACAACAATGAAAAAAACAACAACGAAATTTTGAGTTCCTGGTGTTCACAGCTTAGTTTGAACATCGTAGTACAATGAGTGCACAATCTTAGAGTGAACCTTTCAGAATCAGAATGCCAATCTCAAAGAGCATGCTCTCTCTGTTCTTTGAACTTTTCACAATTTCTTCTATGTTTGTTTTATGAGACCATTTGTAATCATTCCAATTCACTGTGTATATATGTAAGATACAGAAAATTTATTATATTAAATGAAACCTTATCATCCATATTGGCATATTTGAATATTTTCTTTTTTATTTTTTTATAATGAGAGCTTCAGAGTAGGCTTAGATTTTTCACCAAACCTACTTTATTTAGGGTTCTTGAACACTTTTACCTCCTTTTCAACCTCCATGCCTGGCCTTATATAGAAGATTAGTAGGGGAAAGGGCTATAGTCCTCTTTTGTATACTTCCCAATGATTAGGGTCAATGGGTCTGTAGAATATTACTAAACTCAGTGGTCAGGATGTCAGCAGTCCAGTCCACAGGCCAACACCAAGCAGCAACATGAAGTCAGCAAAAGCCACATGACTCAGTTGGATTGCCTTGAGAAGTTCTCTGGAATGTTTCTCTCTGTGAATTCCAGTGTCGAAGCACAAAGAACAGTTCAACAATGTCGATCCAAAAGGCAATATATCACTGTGCATAGGCCTCTAAATATCTCCTCTCCTCAGAATCCACCCAGAGATGTTCTCAGCTCACCAAATTTATACCTCTTAAAGGAGAGAGCACACTGCAAAACATCATGTGCTCTCTCACAAGTCAACCTCCTGCAAAACATCACATGACAAAATTGAGTCTTCAAAGAAGCCAGAAATTTCCACTTCATATTCTTTCTGTTTTTTAAATTGTTTTTCCCTTTGACATTATCAATCTACAAATAATAAGATTAATTATGAGATCCATAAATCTAGAACTTTACATCAAACAACAGTCAAACAATATTACATTTCCATCAATATACAATAATTAAACAAAATAGCTTTTAAATTTCCAAAGTTACACAAAATAACCTTAAATTTCTAACAACATACAATGAAAAAACTTAAGTTTACACAAAACAAACTTAAATGTCTATCAATATACAATACAAAATAGCCTTAAACTTACACAAAATAACCTTACATTTTTATCAACATACAGTATAAAATAACCTTAAATTTTTATCAACATATAATTAATCCATACCAAGGTAAAATAACACAACAAATGACCCAAACCATCCTCCCCATCTTTTGGGAATGGGGAAATCATGTATGAAAAGACATCTTTTACGTGCCCCATGCAAATTTGGGGTATTGGCCAAGTCCAGGCAAACCTCATTGTATCTTTTTAAGTCCATTATCTGTGTTGTCCGCCCAGACTCTGTGTCATCTGTCCTTTAGGATAGCCCTTTTAAAGATGATTTACATGGAAATTTTGGAAAAATTCATAATTGAGGCAATCCATGAGAGTGAATCACCTGAGCTATTTGCTTTGTAAACACAGTCACATCTCAGGTAATAAGAGGTGGTCCATGGTCCGATCTAATCTTCATAAGTTTTGTTGGTAACCATATTTTGTCATTCCTTGTAGATACAGAAAGATAATCATATCCCCTTCTCAAAACTATTGCAGGTTTCCATTCTAATGCTATCATTTCCTTGGAGAATATTGGTTGTACTAGTACTTCAGGTTTTTTTTTTTTCTATAACCCAGTGTCTCTCAGGTGATGTTGTTCCTTTTTCACCAACATTAAGAAAATTTAGAGTTAACAAGCATGATTTAGTCTGTCCCTGAGTTTTGTTTTGTTTTGTTTTTACTCTATCTTCTTGTTTAATAAGCGTGTCTTTTAAGGCTCTTTCTAAAACTGCTTGTCCTGTAGGATTGCGTGGCATACTTGCAATGTGCTTTATATTGTAAGATGCAAAGAAGTGTTTCATCTTCTTGGATATGTATGCAGGAGCATGATCGGTCATAATTTGTGCAGGCATCCCCATAATCACCATTGTTTCTAATAAGTGTGTAATTATACCAGCAGCCTTTTCAGAACTTAAAGCAGTTGCCCACTGAACCCCTGAGTATGTGTGAATTATATGGTGTATATAACAATGTTTTCAAAATTCTGCAACGTGAAAAACATGTTTACCAGATTTTATTTTGTTTGGTACCCCTAGCACCAGCACATAACACAATTTGGTTGTATAGAGAACAAGTAGGCCATTTTTTTTAAAATTATTTCTTTGGCTTGTTGCCAAGTGATATAATTTTTTCCTTTAAACCTTTGCTATTAACATGATACTTCTTATGAAATTTGGAGGCCTCTAATACATCGCCTATTAGTAATTGGTCATTTTCCTCATTTCTTTGTGCCAATGGACAGGAAAAACCTGTATGACACTGATTATGTGTATATATAGTGATAGCTTCTACTCTTTCTGCATGTAAATGTAAGGGTAGGAAATTTTAACTTGGCCCTAAAAGCCCTTCTTTATTCCTGGACTGAGAAGTGCAAACAGTCCCTAACCGTCCCCTAGTCACCATACCTGGGCACAGCCAATCACTGACTGCACTGTTAGAAAAATCCCTTACACCTAGACCCCCTCCTGTTTTGCGGTTTTTGCCTTTATAAACTCTGTGATTCTGCTGCTCAGGGCTAGGTACCACCCCCTTGTGTGGGAGCTGTGTGCGGAGCCCCAGCATGCTGGCTACTAGCAAAACCTCTTGCTGTTTGCATGAAGCTCTGTTTTTGTGGGTTATTGGGATCTGGCGTCTATCCCAAGGAAGAGAGGGTCTCCCCACCTCGGGAGTCCAACATAAAGAATCAGTAATTATATTAAGAGATTCAGGAAAATCTAAATAATACTGTAAGGGTTGCATACAGTTTTGACTTTTGAACTGAGGTACATGGACTTTTAATGACCTTGCTTATTTTTTCTGACTTATAATCTGCCATCCCCATATTGTTTGCATCAGTATAGAATGTCGGTGCCTCTGGAATTGATGCATTCTTTAAAATACGTGGAAGAATCTAATTGTTTTTCTAAACTGAATACATTTGTTTTAAGGATATTTATTATTAATTTCTCTCAAGTAAGTACTAAAAGCTTTTTGCCAGTCTTCATTGATCACCCACAATGACATGATCTCAGTATTAATAAGAGCTGCCACAATTTTGGATGGGTCTGTCCTGACAATTGGTATAGTCTACCTTTTATAATCAATTCAGAAATCTTTTTTATATATGTCTTCATTTTTTTTACTTTGTTTATGTGCTAAGAAAATCCATTCCAAAATACTATCTTTTCTTTGCATAATGAGCTCAGTAGGACAATGAGTTGAAGGCAAAATACCCAAAATACAATCAAGTTTAGGGTCAATTCAATCCACTTATGGATCTTGCAGTCTTTGTTCTACAAAAGTTAATTCTTTTCCTGCTTCAGCTGTTAGACATTTTGGACTGTTGAAGTTTGAATTTCCTTTTAATGTTTGAAACAAATTACTTAACTCATAAATACTCAATCCAATTGTAGGCCTCAGCCAATTCATATTGCCCATTAATTTTTGAAAAAAATTTAAGAATACAAGTCAGCAATTAAAAACAAGGAAATTGTGAAATTTGCAGGCAAATGGTGGGACCTAGAAATGATCATACCAAGTAAGGTATCCCAAAAGCAGAAAGACCCACATGGTATATACTCACTTATATAGACCTATAAGATAGGATAAACATTCTGAAAATCTAAACACCTAAAGAAGATAAACAACAAGGAAGACCCTAGGGAAGATGCTCAGTCTTCATTCAGAAGGGTAAAAATGATATACTTTGGAAGCAGGAGAGGACAGGGAACAGGACAGGAGCCTACCACAAAGGGCCTCTGAAAGACTCTACCTAACAGTGTAGATGCTGAGACTCATAACCAAACATTTGGCAGAGTGCAGGGAATCATATGAAAGAAGGGGGAGTTAGTAAGACCTGGAGAGAACAGGAGCTCCTTAAGGACCACATATATCAGGGCACAGGGGTCTTTTATGAGACTGTTTCTCCAACTAAGGACCATGTATGGATATAACCTAGAACCCCTGCTTGGATGTAGCCCATGGTAGCTCAGTATCCAAGTGGCTACCCTAGTAAGGGGAACAGGGACTATTTCTGAACTCAATGGCTGGCTCTTTGACCCCCTCCCCCACGAGGGAGAAACAGCCTTGCTAGGCCACAGAAGAGGACATTGCAGCCAGTCCAGAAGAGACCTGAGAGGGGGCTATGGCTGTGATACAAAGTACATAACCTGTGATTAATATAAAAAAACAAAAAATAAAAAATAAGAAAGAGTTTGTAATTGGTCCTTATGGATCTGTAGGTTGATTTTTTTGTTGACTGATTTTATAACCCAAATATTTTTTCTGGAGCAATCTGTAATCCCCAACTTGGCAGAATTCTTTGTATTTCTTTAAACATTTTCTCAAAAGTATCTGCATCAGAATCAGCTAACAAAATATCATCCATATAATGATGATATTTTTATGAGTTTAAATATGATAGATTGAGGAAATTGCCTATGAATTATTTCTAATGGTTGTCAAACAAAATATTGACATAAAGATAGACTAGTTAACATTCCCTGTGGCAACAACTTCTAGTGGTACCTCTTTAGTGAACCACTATTATTCACAGTAGGCACTAAGAAAGCAAACATTTCCCTATGCTGCTCATGCAAGGATGTTGTAAAAAAAAAAAGAAAAAGAAAACAATCTTTCAAGTCCAATTTCTCTCAGGAATGTCAGTATCCAGGCAGGGAAGGGTGAAACTTGGAAGGAGATTAGTTTAACAGGATATCTGATTTAGCTGGAGAGTGCAGAGGAGAAAGATTTCTGTTCAGAGAAAGTGTTAATAGTTCTCTTAGTTAAGCAGCAGCCTTAGTGACAAATGGTGCAGGCACAGTTCACAATGCACTTGACCAGTGTATAGCTGGAACTTGGCTCTGGAGCTGAACCAAGCAGGTGGAACCTCAGGGCTCCAAGACCAAGTGAGACAGTAGCAGAAGCAGAGAGGCAGGATCTGACTTGGAAGACTGGAATAGCTGCCTGGAGAACGGCTGGATGCTTGCTCCCGTGAAAGGCGAACACCCATGAATAGCCGACCCTCACAGCAGCCATCAAGCTCTAGTGGTGACCTTGGTGGCTCTGCTGCTCCATGACAACTGCCTAAGTGGCCGTCAAGTCGGGGGTCAAGTGATTAATTCTTCAGGTGGAAGGGGAGGCCTTCTTTTCCTAAGTATTATAGCCGAGAATACGCAGCCAGTCTAAGTAGATGATGCCTAATGGTTTATTTAATGTGAAACCGGACGTATAAACCTTGGGCAGTGGGGTGGAGCTTTGAGGATGAATGTGTTCGGCTGGAGCTAAGATGCTGGTGATGCTCTACTCACGTGGGGGAAAAAATAACAGGCAACAGCTCACATGACTGACCACCTGGGGGTTGTGTCCCATGCTCCTGAGTCAGGCACAGAAACAAGGAGATAGCTTTGTCCCATACCTTCCATTCTCGGGATGAGATTTTAAATTTCAACTCTGAGATTTCTGGATTTTGAACATGCTCCATCTCTGGCCCATGCCATTTCCCTGGAGTCATGGCCCAGGGGCCCCATACCCAACTACCTTGAACACTAAGAATTCAATGAAGAGCATGAGAGATGAGCATTCTTGAGAGTTAGTTCTTAGGACCCTTTAGGTGCTAGGGATTAGATAGTTTAATATTCACTTATTTTTATATTTTCAAATGGAAATTCTAGAATTTCTTCAAATTTTTAACCTTTACTTAGAGTTAATTCTAGAGATGTGTCGAAATAGGGCTAGTATGATTAGCAAAAGATTTGGAAGTGGTTTGTATTAAGTTGTATTAGACCTGTTTGAAAAGAAGAGACAGCATCTTCCTCACTCTGGAGAATGCAGTCGGTTGATGACAGGAGAAGTAGGTTAAGCATACAACTCCTTTAGGTTGCCTATTTGAGATCCAACTGAAGATTCTAAAGAGGCCTTTAGAAATATAAGATGGCTGTTGAAGAGACATCTGGTTGGGAAGTCTAGCTTTAGAAGTCTTGGTATACTGTGTTTAGATTTATCAGAATGATTGTGATCATTAAAAAATGGAATTTTAGATAAGGAAAAAAGTCTAAAGACTCATTCATGAGCACTCTAGTGTTAGGATGGGAGAAAACAAAAGAGAGATAAGGGGGAAGGAGAGAAAAGGACAAAGCAACCATCACAGATGTGAGGAAGAAATGCTAAATGTGGTATCCTGGAGGCCAGCACAGAAATCTCACAGAGAATCAGGAGTGATTAAGTGTGTCAGGTGCTGCTGATAGGTCAAGTAAGATGCATTAGCTGGAACATATTGTCTAGATCACTAGAAATATGTTTGAACAAATGTCAGAAAGATAAATTAAGCATCTGCTGTCTTTTTGCTATGTGAAATGTCAGGGGAAAATTGTAGATAAATTCTCAGTGGACAAAAAATTACTAGTCACAGTTTCAGTAGAAATAAATATACAAACATGGCAATACATACATATTCTGTTCTGTCTTTGATGTCATGATTATTGTTAGTAGACACTCAGAACTCTCAGGTCTCTCCCCAAAAGAAATTCTAGGTAAGATCCCTGTGAATGGAATTCAGAGGTATTTCATAGGAACCATTGTGCAAGAATGAGAGAGGTTAGTACATGGATACTTGTGTAAATTTCAGGATGTAAATCTCAGCCATTCTGAGAGAACAGCTAAATAAAAAATTTCAATAAAGAAATATCCTCAGACTTAATCTTTTGTTAATGTCCTGAAAACACATTTTTCTGAACTCTGGCTGTTAGTGCCAGAGTTAGGATTCTCTTAACATGTATACATTTATCTTTTCCAAACAATTTTTCATAATAATCGATTCAATCACAAATAAATTATCTATTTACAATGAATGTAATATTGTTTACATTGTTTCCTTTAACAGAGCAGGATTCTATCTGACTGAAGTCTACCACGAAACCCAAAGCAAAGCATAGATGAAACTTGTTTAGTTATTTGTACAGTCAAGGGAGTTATTGAAATCAAATTGTATCAATGTCTTCTTTTTTCCTATCATTTGATTCTTTTTTGTTATTCCAGGCTCAAATAACAACACTTTCTACCACTCAATATTTTTCCAATTTGTGTCAGCTCTCAATATTTTTGCAATGTTTACCACCAATGTAGTGTAGAGAATTCTCTCTCTTTCTCTTTTCTTATTTTTGCATGCAAGTTCTCTCTTTCAAACACATTTCTGTAGCTAGCCTCTAATTGATGTTTGGGTTTCCCTTACTTTGTTGAATCTACTGGATGGGCTTTGATCTTTTGAGAACAAGGGCAATGAAACAAGAAGTTATTTTTCAGGCACATAAGAAATGTCATATGCCATATCTTTAGAAAGTCTTCATTATGGTACTCCTATACTTATTTCAATGATATTGCTGGGAATAAAAGCTTTTGTAGTTATTTTTTTATATTCCAGTACTTTAAAAATTGTTTAGAATAGCCTAATTTCACCTGGAGCAGGACCAATATGAACCCTCTCAATTCTCTTTACCTCCCAGTCCCATCCCACACTATCTCCCATTCACAATTTCATAAATACTCACTTATTCTTCACCTGGGCCAATTCCCCGTCCATGGTGACCATGTACTTTTCCCATGCTGGCTCATGGTTGCATGCTTCTTCCATCTTCCTGCCCTTGTACTGCCTCCTTCCCCAAATCCTCTCCTGTCCCCAAAGCTAGGAACCTTAGCCACTCCTACCCCCTTTGCCCTGCTCAGATATGTCATCTTTTCATTGGTCAAACATCATTTTGGAGTACAGGTGTGTCTACCCATAACTGACATCAAATAGACCTTGGGGAGCAAATTAATTAACAATCAAATACAATACACCAGACTATGCTGTTATAATCTCCCCCCTTTTTTGTCTAGCTAAAGGGGCCATTTTAGAAACCATTTACAGTAAGAACAATTATGAAACAATTATGAAAACCAATAGGTAAGACTTACAAATCTAGTCAAAAGATATTTGGCAACCTTGAAGAAAATATTATACTCTGTTGGTGAGTTTAAAGTTTTTAACCTAAATTATTCTCTATCATATATTGTATCTATCAACCTAAAAACTTCTACCTAGACCTTAAAACATCTTTTTAACTCTCTAAGCAACTGAGCTTAATTGTAAAACTGTAACTATTTAGTCTTCAACCCCATCAGAGATTTGAGAAGGGATAAAATTAATTACCTGAGTAAATAGGAAATGTAGGCTAACAGCTTCCAAAAACTAAAAATTGACAGAGATATTTTGCTGCCTGGACAGCCACCCAAAACTCTCTATAGTGTTGGAGCATCATCTTCAGCCTTCTGGCCCAGTATACCTAAAATACATATCTATGAAGCAGGAACTATTAATGATTTGCTTACCCTGTCTTGGCAGAGTTGTGTACTCGACTTGGCTTGCATCCAAGCTTATCCATTTTAGACAGAATTTTGTCTGTATTAGAAAATAGGGCATTTTCTTTGCCCAGTGGCTTTGCCACACTTGAAGCCACCTCCATATGGAGGTTCTTCAATGCTCATCATCTTTTTTGAAGTAGGCTGAGTGCTGAGAGGAGTTGACCTATCTTGTCAAAGAATCCTTAAAACAATGACATTTTAAAATGCCATATTCCATAAGTCTCTGAGGTTTTAAAGGGCTTTATCTATTCATTTTCATATAATCTATCTATAGAATCATCTAGCTATTAAATCTAAAATGCATATTCCTGTGACACACACACACACATATATCTGTGTGTATTAAAAATAACCTTAAATTTGAATTAAACCAATGTGACAAAATAAACTTATTTGAGAACAACAATTAAACCTTTAAGTTGAGGAGTAGATTCAATACTATGCCTTTTGTCTTATTATCCCTATATTTCTATATTTCTCCTTTCTTTTTAATACCTTTCTCCTTGCCTAAGAAAGAGAAAGGAAAAAAAGAGAAAAGCCTGAGTCTACGTTCTCATACATTGTTTTTTTTAATAAGACCACTAGTAACTTATAACCTTCCCCTAATGACAATAAACATCCATAGCCCAAGAAAATAACCAAAAACCCACCCAACCACTTTTAAGTAAAATGGGACATCATTCTCTTAGGGTTACTTCTTGCTGATTTTAGTATAATTTTTGGTAGGTCCCAATAAATTGAAAAAAAAAAAAGAAAGTTAGCAATAACATTTGTGGTCTAGTCTCTAAATGCTGAGAAATTTCATGCTTAATAGAAACCCTGTTTGGAACAGTCTGAAGTTCTGGACCAATAGACAAAAAGCAGCTTTCTTTGAAGCTGTCCTGGGAGCAGGCTCTGATGAGGAAGAGCAACCAAAGCAGTTGAGGTTAGAGCATGTTCTGAATGATGAATTTCTTTTTTTTAATTTATTACAATTTATTCACTTTGCATCCCTGCTGTAGTCTCCTCCCCCACTTTCTCCCAGTCCCATCCTCCCTCCCTCTTCTTCTCCCATGCCCCTCCCCAAGTCCACTGATAGGGGAGGTCCTCCTCCTCTTCCATCTGACCCTAGCCTATCAGGTCTTATCAGGACTGTCTTCATTGTCTTCCTCTGTGGGTTGATATGACTGCTCCCCACCCCCATCAGGGGGAGGTGATCAAAGAGCCAGCCACTGAATTCATGCCAGAGACAGTCCCTGTTCCCCTTACTAGGATACCCACTGGGAGACTGTCATGGGCTATATCTGTGCAGGGTTTCTGGGTTATCTTTATTAATGGTCCTTGGTTAGAGTATCAGTCTCAAAAGAGAACCCTGTTCCCAGATTTTTTGGCTCTGTTGCACTCCTTATGGAGCTCCTGTCACTTCCAGGTCTTTCTATCTTTCCTTCTTTCATAAGAATCCCTTTACTCTGCCAAAAGTTTGGTTATGAGTCTCGGTATCTGCTTCAATACCCTGCTGGGTAGTCTTTCAGAGGCCCTCTGTGGTAGGCTCCTGTCCTGTTTCTTGTTTTCTCCCTTTTCTGACGTCTATCCTGTATGCCTTTCTGAATGGGGATTGAGCATCTTACCCAGGGCAAATTTCTTAAGGCCTTGTCCTTGAAGGACCGAACACTCTCACCATGATTTAGACATGCTGATACTGCATCACGACCTCCACCAAAGGCCAAGTAAAGATAAAAGGCGTTGGTGACAGAAGGACACTCTGGGCAAATAAAGTGATAAATGGAAGTTACACTTTAAATAATAATGATAATTAAAAAGAAGAAGTCATGGGGATTTTGTAGCATGCAAGAATTACTGGCTGTGCATAGATATTTATGTCTCAGCCAGTCTTAGAGTTATTTTCTTGTAGCAGGTTTAACAATATATGTTACCTGCTTATTCTGCAGTTTGAAGTCATATCAGTCATATACACTGATTTAATTTAGCAGTGTCTCTTTTATATAGGTCTGTTACATTTTTACCTCTCTGAAAGAGGATGTATAATATTACCATTACCATTGAACATACAGTCATTATCATGTTGAAATCAAAACAAGGTTGTATAGATCTAAAAATTCTCCTCTCGGCTCTTGGGCACCTGTTATATTGGTCCGAGCTACTCCCTGTCTCCCGAGAGAAGGCCTCATGTTTAAAGAGACAATTCGGCTTCCCTGAGCAACAGAAAAGGCAGTACCTTTTAAATAAACTTTATATAACATTCTTTCTAAGTTTAATGCTCAAGCACACCCTATGCGCCTTGTCCACATTTAGAAGTTTGGGCCTGGGTTTTTACATTTGCTGCAGCTAATTTCTGTTCCACCTCTTTCCCCATATGTGACAGACAACTCTGCCTTTTAAACATGTGAGTTATAGCCTTTGAATTCTTGGGACCTAACTAGACTGCTGTATACTTTGTCACCTTTACAGTCTCCTGTGTCTTTTTTGTACCAGGCGTGACCACCATTTGTACTCCATGAAAACGTCTCTCGTTTAAAGGGATAAACTGGCTTCCAGAGCAATCTGATACCTCAACTTAGTCAGCATTCAAAATCTCTTGACTGAGGGACGTATGTAGCTTGCATTGTCTCCCAGCCTAACTTCAGGTCCTTACATTGGCCAACAAAACATATTTCTTAGGCCAAAGTGCTCTTTGGCACTAGTTCTTTCACGGAAGGCCCACTTTCTAAGGAGACTGGCTGGCCTTTTAGAACTATGGGACATCTTACCTCTCCATCCCATGCATATACAAATGCAGAATTGTATGTTACCATGGAAAGTCCACAAAGCCACGGTGTAGGGGGGAAGGACCAAATCCCACTAGAATGAAGATGGAACTGACACACTCATCCTCTTCTTACATAACCCTAAGATTACCGTGTATCCCCTAGAGATAAGTAAGGATATTATTATCTTATCTATTATTGAGAAAAAAAACTTACATGGTAACTTTAAGGGAAAAAAACAGAACAAAATGTCATTTTGAATTCTGTATTGTCTTTGTATTTACCTTTGTCTCATCAGCATGGGGTCCTGCCCTGACTTCATTGTGCAAGCCAAGCTTGTCTAGAATTTACAGAGATCTGCCTGTCTCTGTCTCCTTTGTGTTGATCTTAAAGGTGGGCACGACCACTGCCCTGTGGAAATATTTCATCATTTCTCAGAATTTAGCTTTTGCTGAAGTGTATCAGAGGGCCCTTTCCAGAAATAGCAGACAAACATCTTGTAGCCAGAGAACTCTGAGCTCTGGCTACTATCAACTCTAATCTGGAAGGGTAGAATTCCTTCTTCCTTTTTTACTGCCTGTAACTTATTAATCCATCCTTTGGCTTTCTCCCTGCATTTTCTTAGAGAGGGCATGGGGAAGATCACCATTAAACACATTGTAACCAGCTCCATCACAACAACAACCAGAACAAACCATAAAAGGTCCAAGTTCCCTCTTGTCATGCTGCCTTCCATTTTAGGTGCAGTTCTAGGCCTAGCTCTGTCTAGAAGACTGTCAGCCTCCCACTTTTGCCTCTCCAACCGGCCATGCAGCCGCTGTTACTCTATCCGAGTTGAGGCATGAGCAGCAGCCGTGAGCAGCGCCTGTGAAATGACCTGTCCTGTGGACACGTGTGTTAACCTAACATGCTCTGTTTGTTTCCCAACTGCCCAAAGTAGGTTCTAAACTTGGGTTATCTCTCTGGGAACTTATCCCTCACTCCCACAAAACTGTGATTTTTGAGGGTATGGATACAATAAATTGGTTGGGAGCCTGTTTCTGAAAATAACAGGTATCGGGCTAATAGCGTATATTATTTGCCTTGTAATTATTATGGTGGTATCTCTAACCTACTATTACAATTAATAAAAGGCACAGACACCTGATACAGTTTAGAATAGCTTTATTTCACCTGGAGCAGGACAGATGCTAACCCTCTAACCTATCTTTACCTCCTAGCTCCCTCCCAGGCTACCTCCCATCCATAATTTCGTAAATACTTATTTATACTTTATCTGGGCCAATTCCTCCATCCATGCCAGCCATGTGCTTCTCTCATGCTAACCCACGGCCAATTCCTTTTTCTTTCTTCCTGATCCTGTATTCTCCTGAACTATTTTGAGTGAAGTCTTTGTAATTTCTTGGAGATAAGATCGTGGTTTGCAGCCTAGATTAGTGTTGAGCTCATTTTGTAGCCTAGGCTGGACTCTACATCATAATCTTCTTGCTTCATAGTCTCAAGAGCTGTGATTATGTTTATCACTATATCTGGCTTATAAGCACAGGTCTGAAATGCATTTCTTTTAAGACAACCCTTTGAGACAATATCAGCCAAATGAACTATTTTTCTCCAAATCATTGATCTCCAAAACAAATGCAGTTGTCTCCTTAAAGTAAATATCTTCAAATCATATATTAAGTATCACACCCAAATCTTCTGAAGCACTCACAATTGTCAAATAACCAGAAATTAAAAGAAAAATTATGTTAAATGTTGCCATAATGATACAACCAATAAAATCATGTGAACAAAAGAACAGTTTCAGGCTAACACCACAGACACACTCACACATTCACTAATTTACAACAAAAATGATAATGGTATGTTCATGTAAGAAAAATCTTAGTACATATATGAAACAACTTCAATTTATGAATTCATTTTTCTAGTACACATGTGTTGTATGATAGGGACAATTGTTGAACCTTGATGCCATCTATTCTGGCTTGTATAGCCTAGCCACCTTGCCCTGAAGATTCTGTCCTTTTCCCCCAAGTGCTGGGAATACAGGAGCCTTCCATGTCTACTTGGGTTTTCACATGTTTTCTGAGAATCTGAACTTTAGTTCGCATGCGTATGCAGCAAACTTTTTATCTGTTAACTTAGCTCCTCAGCTCCCATAGTAGAGATTTTTTTAGAATCCTATATAAATAAACAGACTATTAAAAAACATAAGAAAATTCAAATGCTGATTAGATAATCAATGAAGCTGAGAAATTAATACACTATTTAAAACTATGAAAATGATATCATAATTACATTTTAAGAGTCTTTATTTTGTTTTGATTCAAAGATATGAGGTCTGGAATTTGAATTCAAAATAATCTAAGGTCCGTGGTATATATAAATTCATACTGGCCACAGATTCCTGATATACTATCTGATTGGTATATGCTGATTCACTATTTTATTTTATCCACTTTATATATATATATATATATACATATATATGTATACATATGTATACATATTTAAACTTTTATCCTGAAAGTTTAAACATTTAATATCTTCTAAAATGAAGAGAAACTGCCTTCATGGACAGTGCTCACTGCAGAAGTCTACAGAAGGCCCTCACAGTGGTAGTTGTATAATGAACTATTTTATGCCAGACTCATCCATGGATCTTCCACAGCACTCTATTGAATGAGCCAAGAATCTCTGATTCATCCTATTCCTCCCCCTCATGGATGAGTAAGCTGGACTGTATTTATTGTGCTTTTACTTCAAGTTCAGATGATACACTCTTAATAATATTTTGATGCATTGTTTTTCTGCCCAGAATATTTGGGCACAAGTAGAGGTGGGAAACTCAAGCTTCCAAACTCTGAAGCTGTGGGTTCTGCTCCGGAGGCTGCTTCTTCCGGCTTCACTCCATTTCTCTTCTTTATTTCTCTTCTTTATTCCAACTTTGGTGTAGCAACACATGTTTAGATTATTTTCCTTTATAAAGTTGGCTAACTACAAATGTATCTATTTAACACCATATAAACCAAGGGAAAACATAAATATCCAACTAAAAAGAGAAAGTTTGTAAAGCTAAATTATGGTCTGTTGGGAGGGAGTGGTGATTTAAAGCAGCCTCTTAGGTCATTTGCATTGGTTATCTTTAAGTCTATGTATGTCTGAGTCACTATTACATTGAATATAATTGATTTGTTCTTAGTTTAAGGACATAGTAGCGTAATTGCAATGTATTTCCATGGACCTTGACAAGAGCTGGGCATTGCAGCAGACTTGTCTTTAGTTGATATTTGCATTCTGCACCTGCTTTCCTGGAACTATTAGATGTCTATCTTATAGAATATTCTTCTCGTAGAGAAATAATTGAGATCTGTACATTGAGACCAGAGTTAGAGTAGTCCGTGTGAATGAAGTTATGTAAACTGTGTTAACCCTGCCTGGTTTTGGTTTCTGTTCACTGGCACAGACTCTGAGAAATTAACCACCCTCTGTCTTCAATCGCCTGCTACGCCACTCAGAAAAGGAAGTGTACCCCTGAACTGTGGTGAGCTTTGATTCACACCTTGGTTGTTTACAAGCTCTTAGGTAGAGATGACTTCAGAATTCTTCCTGAAGACTTTCTACTCTGCACATTTCTCCACAGAAAAAGGAAACAACTTCCCCCACCAGTAGATCAGTGATTTTCTTCTAAAATGCCACTCCTTTTCTGATTAAATGACTTTCCTCTTCCTTTGTGTTCTTGTGACTCAGTTCCTGAAATATTTTATGCAAGTTAGACAGACCCTTTTCAGTACTTTCCCCTTCCTTTCTTGTTACCAAGCAGAATGCACGAACATTTGCAGACTACTAAAATGCATTTTTAACAAAGATAAAAATGCATAAAACTATAAGAAGTTATGAAAATAAAGAAAAATTTAAAACAGAAAACTGTCAGCTTTCATAACTCCAGTTGTTTATTATGGTGCCCAGGATGACTCAAAGGACTAAGCATTTTACCACAGTGTGAGCCTACTTACTAAATGCCTATTTACTCTGTGGTTTTGAGAATTTTTTTTTTGTGGTTAAGAATTCTCTCCAGGTTACATTATATAGAAGAGAAAAACCCAAAGCTCATCAGGTCACAAAAAACTTCCAGAATTCTCTTTGTCTTAATTGGATAAAGTGTTGTCCTGTCATATCTGTTGCTCATGTTAGCATTATGGAACTAAGCCAGGTATGTATTTAAAATGTAAAGACTCATTAAACAAACACACACAATTTATCTATCAGAATTTAGAGGTCTCTTTACAAATAAATAAATATGTAAACAGTATGCCTTCAGAAGTAAACAAACTTAATTTGTAGTAATAGACCATTTCTAAAGCTTTGATCATCATTTTTCTCTTCTGCTTTGACCATTTATTGAGGAAGTCACTAGCATGACCTCTGATTCACCCCTGCATCTCAGTTTCATCTTAACATCTGTCTAAGCCCGTTTTATATATATATATATATATATATATATATATATATAATTTTTTAAATTAGTCTTTGGAATTTTGAGGGCAAATGTAGCTAATGCTGAACAAACCTCTTTATAAGCTCTGGGCCATGCTTGCATGTAAAAGTAATTGTCACAGAATAACTGGTGTGTGTAAAAGATGCCCATAATAAAAATATCAGTTTTCTGTATCCACTTTTTGACCATATACTATGAACCAGAGGCAAGCTTTGAAACTTTATCTAAATTAGGGCTTGGTCCCAAGCGCTATAATATAACTTTCTACTGGGAAACAATTGTAATTTCATAGTTCATAATGGATTTCACAGTTGAGAGCATTAGACTGTGAGAAGAGGATCCTACTTGGTTATTTTTACGACTATAATTATTATTATTATCATTTAATTATTTCCAGTCAACATCTATCCAGGGATGAGTCAATACAGTTCTTTACCAATTTCATTTTGTTTTTCAAAAGCTAATATTCAAAGATTTTTGTATGATTTCTGAAAAAGAATCTTAAAAATTTAAACCAAAAATGTATTTTGTAGGGATGTAAATTATAGAGACTTTCATAAATTTGATTGATTAAATATGAAGTTCAAATTTGATTTTCTGTAGTAATACTTAAAAATATAAAGAGAATTATTGATAAGAGAAATTGAATTCTAGAAGAAACAAAATATTTGGGGTCTTAAATTAAGCAAGTTCAAGGCTGTAGGCTTGGCTAAATTATACTAGAAGGTAATATGTCTCCTGTGGCCAAGTTAAAACCTGAGAACGTGAAAGACCTTTGTAGAAGCTAGAAAGTTCCAGAACATTACAAATAGGTAGACGAGTGAGTACTCCATGAGCTTGAGACTATCCATGACTTTAATGCCCTATGCCAATGTCTTAAGGTATGGAACAGTAGGACACAACAGTATAGACATAAGGGATTGGCATTTTAAGAATTCAAAAAAGGTTCCAGAATTTTTTATTACATACACACACACACACACACACACACACACACACACACTAATGTACATGAGTCCAATTCCTCTAAGTATTTGGTATTTTCAGCAGTGAGGTTTTACCTTCAAGTTCTGGGAGGCAACCAAAGACAGTGTAAATAGTATATATTGTTTTAGGTGTCTCTGGGATGTTCTGGCCAACAACTAGAAAGTGCCATGCCTGGAACTAGAGATTTTTGTTAGATAACCTATGTGTGTTGAGTGATCATTATCACCCAAGTGAAATACTTTCATTAAAAACGCAGACATAGACACAGACACACATAGAAACCCTCCCCACTATGCATAAAATACCTTCCTTATTGTCTTCAGTCCCTTCGCTCTCTATTGCCTTCTCTCACCTCTCCTACATTAACTCTTTTAATCCAAATTTATGTCAAGATTTGAAGACTATTAGCTTTATTTATTGGTACAGGCCTTTAATTTCAGCTTCCTTGGAGGACAAGGCAGGAATATGATAAGTTTACACCCTTTTTGAAATTTGAGATGACAGAGGGTCATTTTGGATTGTCAAGGTGGCTGGGGATATTGAAAACTTTATATTGTACGCAATGCAGAGTAGGAAATACTGTAAAATGGCAAAAATGAATATTTGAAAATACTAAACAATTACAAGCATAGGTTGGGGCTTAGTAGACTGACTTCTATGAATATAGGAATAGCATTAATATATTTAGGTAAAATATGTCTCTGTACTTTAAAAAAACTTATGCCACCAAGGTTCTCATATGGGACAGTTGTGGCAAATGTTATGTATCAATGAAATATCCTTGAAATTTGTGGTAAAAACTTACATACGAGCCATTTTTTATACAGAATTCCCTAATTAGTTAATGACCATCAGATCTGCTAGACTGGATAATAGCAGTATAAATGTCAGGAGTCTGTCATCACCAGCTGAATTAGCTTCCTGTTGTAGAAGAGTGATTTTCATCATCATCATGTCAGCATTATGTGACTATACTATACATTCTCAAAATTCTACTTGAAGCAAACCAATCCAAGGAGACAACATGGCTTTCCAGTTTCTCATGGCTTTGATTATGTTCTCCCTAAATTTATGATTTGAAGGCCCAATTTCCCGTGTCAAAATGTGGCTGCATTAAGGATAAAGCCTTGCAGAAATGAGTTACCTAATGAGACCAGAACTGTAGTGCCTAATCCAGTTTAACAGATGTAAGAGGAAATGTAGACACATAGAGAGATGCTGAAGAGACAGCTACACAGAAAAAGATGACTTTAACTCACAGCTAGAATAAGGTAGTCATCTGCAAACCATTTAGAGAAATCTTAGAAGGAACTGACCTGCCATATCTTGATATTGACTCTATAGCCACCACAATTATGAGTGAGAACTCTTCTAAGTTGGTCAATCTGTTTAATTTTGTTAGAGCAACCCTGGAAACCCCATAGAATGTCTACTAATATTGTACTATGTAAGTTTAATTAGTAATTTCATCATGAGTAAATAAATATAGAATGCATTTGAATCATATTTGAGACCACTGTTATATAAACAGAGAAGACAAAGGAGATGGCTCAATTGGTAGGGTGCTTGACCCATAAGCGTAGGACTTGGGTTTGTATTGCTATCATCAATTGAAAAAGTGGATAACTTTGGGTAGACAGAGGGACAATGCTACCAGGAACTGTTGGGCATGGAAGCTAGCTAAATTGGTAAGATCAAGATTCAGTGTGAGACACTGTCTCAAACAATAACTTGGAGAGTGATTGAAGAATATATTTAACATACACCTCTAGCCTTCATAAATACTTGTGCACACACATGTAGACACTCACTTGTGCGTACATTTGTTCATGAGTCCACGTACACACACACACACATACACACAATACACACATGCACATACACACCAACACTGTCAATAACAACAACTTCAAATTATGCTCAAGGCACTCTTTCTCTGTATATATGCCTTTTCTTGCACATCTAACCTAGAATTAGATTGTTTCTTTTTTCTTCTACTTGAACTCTCATCTATTTTTGATCAAAGGAGAGAAATATTCCAAGAAACCTTTCAAATGTAAGCCAACAGTTGTCAGCTCCCTTACTATGCTTTTGCTAAGTAGCAATGATAAGCTTATCAGATTAGCTAATTGTTGCTATGAGATCTATGCCAGTGTATGTGAATGAAGACAAGCAGTAAATGTGGAAGAAGAAATAAATGATGATCTCCAAAATGGCAAAATATCCACAAATTCTCATTTACTGGGAAACTAAATGTTCTTCATAGTTTATACACAAACCGTAATTGAACACCCTTTAAGCATAGAATATGTCTTCCTCCTACTTTTTCAGCCATAACATGTTCAAATGAGAATGACACTTTCCAGCCTGCATCATCCTGAAAGTATTATGTCATGGGCCAAACTGAGTATTCATTTCCTGATTGGCATCATTCTGTGAGGTTGCTTATGGGAGATGTTTCATCAAGCAATCCATAGGGCTGTTCATAGATATTTAACACTCATTGCTTTGCTGTGAGAGGCTGAAAAGACCGAAAGACAGGGGAAGTGCAGTCCCCACCTGTGGACAGCAAAGTGTGTTGATGCCTTAGTGGAAATGAACAATAAAGTTGTACTGAATTAACCCCATAATATAGCAAACAAAGGGTGTAGTATGTTTGCCTTTGCAAGTCTTTCTTCAGGATGTGGCATATAATGGGATCACTGCAAGGTTGAATAGACAAAGAAAACACATGTAAAATTGCAGATGTTATTTCTAAATTGTTCATAAGTAGCAGGAAACTGCAGGATGATGTTTAACTACACTGTAGGTAGCAGGCAATTTGCATTTGTAATATCAGCATAATGAGTTTAAGATGTGCATTGATCCCATTTCATTTTATATGGAATGCAACAAAGCATGTTAATGGGTAACCTAAGAGCATATAAATCAGAGAAAATTATGAAATGTCATAAAATGCAGAACCATCATAGTAATCGCTCTTCTTTGAAACATCCCATCCACGGTTTTCATAGAGTCGCAGGTAATACATAACAATGGTAATTAGAGCAAATGGAGAAATTAAGATTTTTCCATTTTCAAATATCCATGAGATACAATGAAAGATGACTCATTCCCTACAGTAATGTCTTTTATGATTGATAGTCCCCTAATTAAAAATAAGAAGCTATTTCATAATCATGTTAGACTTCCTGTGTTAGAAATAGCTAGTTGAATTTTGACATACTTCATTTTTTCTTTCTGTTATTTTTAATCTTGTTGTTAATTAATTGAACTTTCCATAACCTACCTCAAAACACACTGAAAGAGTCATTTTATCCCTGAGAAGTATATGGGACTATTCTCATCCATCTCAACTTTGAAAAAAAATACATTCAAATATTTCAAGTTATTCTTATTTTGTGTTTTTCTCTGTGGTTGCCAATTATTTTAGGAATGGCAGAATAACAGTCTGAGAGTTCTGAAGATGGATGCTATAATACAAATACATCAAAGTCAATATGAATCATCATATGTCAAATTCCTACTTATATATGCAAATGTAGAAGTCAATTAATCTAATGTGAGTCTCCAGACAATAACTAAACAAGAATCACTTATTTTGTTAGTTATTAGCTTTTGTGTTGAGCTTCTATCTACCACCTTTACAAGAACAGTAACAACAAAGATGAAAGTTTAAAAATTAATGGAACTTACAAAAACATGATTGCTCTCTCAAGTAATCAGTACCTTGAAGGTAAAAATTAATGCTCTACCATTTTGTGTACTATCAACTAATAAAATTCAGTAGTTTGATGGAGTATAAGAATGAAGAAAAATAGTTTTGCTGGTAGGAGAAAAATTGCCACCAAAGTTTGCAAAGCATTCTCTTGACTACAACAGAGCTTCAGACTTACTGCTTGTGATAGATATTCAAAAGAGTGGATATATGTTTGACTTGTGTAAAAAGAAAACCCTTTAGATAAGTAGCTGAAGAATCATTTCGCTTTTGTTTTTTTTTAATTTTTTTTATTAATTTATTTATTTTTGTATCAATCACAGGTTAGGTACTTTGCATCCCAAGCATAGCCCCCTCCCTCATTCCCTCCCACGCTCCTCCTCCCTCCCTCATCTCCTCCCCACCCCCTCCAAGTCCACCAACAGGGGAGGACCTCCTCCCCTTCCATCCAACCCCAGCTCATCTTGTCTCCTCAGGGCTGGCTGCAATGTCCTCCCCTGGGATCTAGCCAGTCTGTCACTCCTCGGCTTGTATGGGGGAGGGTCAAAGAGTCAGCCATCAAGATCATGACTGAAATAGTCCCTGTTTCCCTGAATAGGGTCTTCAGTCCTACAACGAGCTATCATGGGCCCCATCTGAGCGGG
>CM053753.1:65581928-65594085 GCA_028658305.1 Pachyuromys duprasi
TCAAGAAGTTAAAAAACAACAAATCAAGTAATCCAATTAAAAAATGGGGTATGGAGCTAAAAAGAGAACTGACTTTAGAGGATTATAGAATGGCAGTAAAACACTTAAAGAAATGCTCAACGTCCTTAGCCATCAGGGAGATGCAAATCAATACGAACATGAGATTTCATCTTACAACTGTCAGAATGGCTAAGATCAAAAACTCCAGTGACAACACATGCTGGAGAGGTTGTGGAGAAAGGGGAACTCTCCTCCATTGCTGGCGGGATTGCAAGCTGGTACAACCACTGTGGAAATCAATTTGGCGCTTTCTTAGACAATTAGGAAGAGTGATTCCTCAAGACCCAGCTGTACCACTCTTAGGCATATATCCAAAAGAGGCTCAAGTACACAACTAGGGCATTTGCTCAACCATGTTAGTAGCAGCTTTATTCGTAATAGCCAGAACCTGGAAACAATGCAGATGTCCCTCAGTTGAGGAATGGATACAGAAATTGTGATACTTTTACACAATGGAATACTACTCAGCAATTAAAAAAAGAGGAAATCATGAAATTCGCGGGCAAATGGTGGGACCTTGAAACAATCATCCTGAGTGAGGTATTCCAAAAGCAGAAAGAAACACTGGGTATATATTCACTTATATAGACCTATAGGATAGGATGGATATGCTGAAATCTATACACCTAGAGAAATAAGGAAGAAGGAGGACCCAGGGTAGGATGATCAATCCTCGCTTAGATGGACAAATGAGATGGACATTGAATGTAGGAGAAAACAAGCAGCAGGACAGGAGCCTACCACAGAGGGCCTCTGAAAGGCTCTAACTAACAATGTATCAAAGCAGATATTGAGACTCACAACCAAGCCATCTCCAGAGTGCAGGGAATCATAAGAAAAAAGGAAGAGTTAGTATGATTCGGCGAGGACAAGAGCTCCACAACAACCAAATAGATCAGGGCACAGGAGTCTTCTATGAGACTGTTTCTCCAACCAAGGACCATGTATGGATACAAACCATAACCCCTGCTCAGATGTGGCCCATGGTAGCTCAGTACCCAACTGGGTAACCTAGTAAGGGGAACAGGGACTATTTTGGTCATGAACTCAATGGCTGGCTTGTAGACTGCCTCTCCCCCCCCCCCCCCCAGGGAGGAGCAGCCTAACTAGATCCCAGAAGAGGACATTGCAGCCAGCCCTGAAGTGACATGATAAGGTAGGGTCAGATGGATGGGGGTTGGGGGAGGTCCTCCCCTATCAGTGGACTTGGAGCGGGGGAGGGAGGAGATGAGGGAGGAATGGGGAAAGTGAGAGGGAATGATGCAGTGGGCTATGGCTGGGATACAAAGTATATAACCTGTGATTAATATAAAAATAAATAAATTACTTATAAAAAAACAAAAAGAGTTGTGTTTATCTGTATAGAGGAAGCAAGTTATAATATGCATTAGAGTGAGGAATAGAGAGAGGAAGCTGTTTTATTCACTATCGTATTACTTTATTTTATTGTGATGTACAATGTGGGCTCTGAAATTGTTGGGCATTACCAAGATGAACAGCAAAGCTAAGGGTGTGGAGGTACTTTGAGCAATATTTATTAGAGGAATAAAGAAAACAAAAATTAATTAAATGTCTTTCACGTGCTAAAAATGTACATGCTTTGTGAGGAAACATATATTCAATGGCAAAGCTAACTGCAGTAAATGGCTTTATGCTGCTGAGGGATAGCACAAAGCATGTCAAGGGGAAAATAGCTTCAATTCAAAACAAGGAAATTATGAAATTTGCAGGCAAATGGTGGGAACTAGAAAAGATCATCCTGAGTGAGGTATCCCAGAAGCAGAAAGACACACATGCTGTATACTCCCTTATAAGTGGATATTAGACATATAACATAGGATAAACATACAATATCTGTACACCTAAAGAAGGTAAGCAAGAAGGAGGACCCTGGGTAAGATGCTCAATCCTCACTCAGAAAGGCAAATGGGATAGACATTGGAAGAGGGAGAAAATAGGGAACAGATCAGGAGCCTATCACAGAGGGTCTCTGAAAGACTCTACCCATCAGAATATTATTAAAGCAGATGCTGAGACTCATAGCCAAACACTGGGCAGAGTTCAGGGAAAGACCGAAAGACCTGGATGGGACAGGAGCTCTACAAGGAGAGCAACAAAACCAGAATAATTGTGCACAGGGAACTTTTGGAGACTGATAGTCCAACCAAGGACCGTGCATGGAGATAAGCTAGAACTCCTTCACAGATGTAACCCATGTCAGTTCAATGTCAAAGTGGGTACCTTAATAAGGGGAACAGGGGCTGTCTCTGACATGAACTCAGTGGCTGGCTCTTTGATAATCTCCTTTTGAGAGGGGAGCAGCCTTACCAGGCCACAGAGGAGGACAATGCAGCCAGTCCTGATGAGACATGATAGGCTAGGGTTAGATGTAAGGGGAGGAGGTCCTCTTCTATCAGTGGACTTAGGGAGGGGAAGAGAAGGAGATGACAGAGGGAGAATGGGCTTGGGAGGGAACAAGGGAGGATGCTACAGCTGGGATACAAAGTGAATAAAGTGTAAGTAATATTTTTTAAAGATGCAAATAAAAAATGAAAATAATTGTAAGAGAAAAGCTTGCGCAATTTCATTTGAATTTCAAAGAAGAATGTGATCTTAGATCCCTATATTTATTACATTTAAGACATATGATTACGAAGCAAGCTTAGAGTTGTAATTCGCAGTCTCAGCTTAGCATTCTTTCCATTGCACACAGAGAGCAGGACAAAAAGAAAGAACCTGCAGGTGCTGGGGATTTGGGAGACTATAGAAGGTGAGTGGAGAGGAATGTTCCACCTCCATTAACTTGATACAACAGAGAAACACATGGAGCAATGCTGCAGTGAGTGGTGGTAAGGTCAGTGTTCTCTAAGGTAAGGTAATGGTGGATCTTTTTTTTTCTTTTTCTCAGAAAGAATCTAAAAGCAACAATAAAATAGAATGAAAGTCAGTTTGCTGTTGTTATTCTTATATACCATTAAGTCTAAATAATTTTCATACCAAAATTTTTTCTCCCTTCTGGGACTCAACAGTCCCAGGGTAAATGTGACCTGAAGACATTAATTTGGAAAAGACAAGCAGTCTACTTGTGTGCCAGTAAGAAAAAGCTCAAGTGTGACGTAAAATCAATATAAAGCTGGGTAACTGGGATCCTGGAGAAAGCCTGGGAAAACTTGTTTTCCACCAGTGCCAGACAGCCTTCCTGCTAAGTGTTTCAATCGTTTTATTTGAGATTCACTCTACCTGTGTGACCACATATCTACTCTACTTTATTATCTGCCTTCTACACTGGCCTACTCAGGGTTATCTCATGGGAAAAGCCTGCCATGGTTGGTCCCTTGCTGTCCTTCAAACCTCAAATCATCTGCAGTTTCCATTTGCTTTTAGATCTCTCCTGTGCTGCCAGGTAACTTCAACTATCCCCCCAGGTTTTCCTGGCTCTCTGTAGGAAGACTGGTTTAATAACACTACACAAGCGAAGAGGCACTTATTGCTATCTTGCTTGCTGTTGGATTCCCAGATGTATCAACAATTCTTTGCAGACTGGAGGTTTAATCAGCATTTTCTTTAATTAAATGGAAATTATCAAAATGAAAGAAATATGTACAAGGCATCTCTAAGCTTTGAAAACCATCATAGGGCCTAGACTAAACTACTTTGATACAGGACCAAATTCATAGAACTAACATGTAATTTAGATTTCATAATTTAGCACAATTCCTTATTCGCTACAGTATCTCTTACTCAGCAACAGTATCTTGAATCTAAGACTCTTACAGTTCTCACAGTGTTTGGAGGTCAGAAATTTAAGTGTGACTTTGCTGAAGGCCTCTGGTTCAATGTCTTTCACAAGATTGCAGTTTTCCTGAAGTATAACTGGGGGAAGAACTGCTTTGAGGTCATTTCTATTATGATTGCTGACAGACATTCAGCTCTACTCTGAGTACAGGACTGATGTCTTCATCTCATCCCTGAGTGGGACCAGGTTCTTTATTCAAGTGTTTACCATGTGGACCTCTTTAAAGTATATTAAAAATCAAGTGACTGAGATCCTCAGAGAAGATTAACAGAAAGGGAAGAAATGAGAAAGGTGGGCATCACATTCCCTTAGTGCCCTAATCTTAAAAGTGACCTCTTGTCTCATCTGCTGCATGATCGTTACTAGACATGTTTCAGTAAACCCAATACAAGAATAAAAGATTTCTCAAGAGCTTAATGCAGAAGACAGTTTATTATTGCAGGCCTATTTTAAGAGCTGTCTCTAATACCTGCCTTACCTGAAAAAATAAAATGAATGAATAAGTCAGCAAGAGGAAGTCAATGTAGCCAGTCCTGATGATACCTGATACGCTAGGGTTAGATGAAATAGGAGAGGCCCTCTCCTATCAGTGGACTTGGAGAGATGCATGGGAAGAGACAAGGGAGGGAGGGTGGAATTGGGTGGGAATGAGAGAGGGGGCTACAGCTGGGATACAAATTAAAGTATAATATAAAATAAAAAAGTAAGTACATGTTTTAACACGAAGTTTGAGATAATGCATCTTCTCTTTTATTCCAGACACAACTGTTCTCTAAGTGATGGAAAGATAAGTGATAGGACTATAGGATGACAGTTTTTATCTTCTAGGAGTCTGTGGTCTCGTTCAGGAATAGGACCTTTCGAATATAGTTGGTACTATGAAAGCTAGAAGAGCTGTGGGAACAGCACAAAATGTTTAAAATAATGGAAACTGGAACCTTCACAAAGGAGGTCAAGTGTGTCCTCCCTTTGTGATGAAAAGGGAAAAGGAGAGGACAAATAAAGGGAGGAAGAAACACCTTCCACCTTGTGCTTTAGAGAGCCTTGCAGGCAGTGTGGGCATGCTGAATGACAACAGGAGTCTTCGCTCTGGAGGGAGGGGTGAGGAAGGAGGAGGCAGAAGCTGTACAGAGAAAGGCACAGTGTGTCATGCTGAGAACTTTGAGCTGTATGCAGTGAGTGAGGTGGAAACACGGAAGGGTATAACTAGATATTTACAGGATAAATAATATCTTAACCAACCTCAGTATGCATTTCCTGGCCAATAAATAGGCTCAGAGAGAAGAATATTCTCATCTCTTGTAAAGACTTCACTGTGAGTAGAACTGGGTCATAGTCTAGGTGAAAAGTTCTCTTTGAGTTCTTTTACTTCAAATCAAATTACACACCTCAATGACAATGTACTGCCTCTCAATAACCTGTAATTTCTCACAAGCACCACCTTTGTGAAGTGACTGGAAGAATATGATTCAAGTTCATTTCCAGAAAAGAATGAAAGAAAATTGAAGTGTTCACGAATAGTGTTAGCTACAATACAACTCAAGCCATGGCTCCTTTATTTAGCCTTGTAAATTCAATGAATCCCTAAACATGTTAATTGCTTACCCTATTGCCTTTCTTTCCCCCATGGTGCAAATGATGCCATTCACTTGTTAAAACCTCTTTTGAAACTCATTTCTCAATTTCCCCCAAAGTTCGATAGGCTTGCTGTACAGAAGTAAAAAGAGGCAGTGAACCATGATCTTACTGATACTTAACAATCGAATGTGTCACCCCCTAGGAATGTTGGGAGGAGTGGTGGGAGTGGGGATTAAGGGAGGGCTTGGGTCAGCATCGTGGTCCTCTGATTCTGATACATATTCAAGAAGACCTGTTTTGAACTACAGTTGATTAGTCTATGTATTTAGCCCTCTTTACACCCATACAGTGTCAGAAGTCTCGCAATATGATGCCCTCATCAAAAGGAAGACATCTGACTAGTCTGGGAGATGTATTGTTTGACCTCTCAACATATGTGACCATCTGAGCAACGAGGAACTGAACAATTTGTTCGTGCTGGGTTCCCATGCATATTATTTTTTTTCTCCTGTAGTCTGTAGAGAACCCTAGGATTACTGGACCAAATACACAGGAACTGAGATCCAGACATCCATAGCCTTAGAGATGATGTTATGAATCCCATCAAAAATAATTGGATTTTGTTAATGAATTTTTAACTTCAGAAACAAGGAAGAAAGGTATAGTTAGCATGAAAATATCTTTTAGATATCTGCACTTTATACATTTATCTACAAAAGATACATTTTTTTTCTTCTGAAGTTTGATTCATCTATATGTAGTCCAGCAGGAAGTGCAGGTATCAGAAGCAAAGATCATTCGTTTTATTACCTCATCTTCTAATCTGAGATCAAATAGGGCCTTAAATTCATCAATTAATTATGACTGAGGAAAGATAAGGCTCCAGGAAGATTAAAGGGTTCAACACAGCCCTGCAGTGACAGTGATTGCTGGGAATAATTATCAGGTATATATTTGAGGAAACTAAACAGACGACAGATAGAAGGAATGAATCATAGAACAAAGTGACAGAAAAATAATTCAATGTGTACTACTGACACTATGGCTTATAGTATAGGCTTAGCGTGTTTGTAAAATTAAATACCAACACTTTGTCATTAGGTGTGAGTTAATGTAAAAACTCCTACAATTCCCAAATTAAAATATGATACAAAAGTAAGAGAGCTGAGATATTATTCTAACAAAAAATCACTAAGATCTTTTACTGTTTTGGAAAGCCATTCATGTCCAAGGCATGTGGAATTGGGTTATGGTAGGAAAGTGGAGATACACATGGAAACTCAGAAGCTAAGTAAAGTGGACTCCATAATGAAGATTTGATCAGTTCAGTATATTATTGTTGAATATTTCACTCATGACAATTTTGCATAAAGCTTTCAGATTCTTGTGGTATGCAAATAAAAACATTACTTTAAAAATCAATAAAATATCATGTAAAATCAATCTCAGTGCAAATTTCAGTGTTAAATTTTACCCTGAGATAGAATTAAGGCACAGAAATAAGAACTAACTGTTTGGAAAGTTTTACAACTTTTACCTCCTACCTCTCCAGGAATGTGCTCTGTTCAGTGTATCATGCCAGTTTCGTGTCTACAGAAAAAGGAAAAGGGGACAGTGATTCTATGTGGGTTTAGAACAAGAGGTGGTGGAACAGGGCTATACATATGCCAGGAAGTTTTTTTTTTTTCTTCTGTGATTGGATGACTCTTATTGTCATGTGGTAAGAAAGAAATAACTTTACCCTCCCAACTCAGTAGTGTTTGGACTTTGACTGTCCCACACATTCGCTTTGTTTCATTAGGCTCATGCCACCCCATTTATTCACCTGGAAGAATTAACAGATGAGCTAAAATCTGCCACTTCATGTATATTATATGTTTAATATGTATTCCAGCAGTGGTGTCAAGTTTTACTTCCCTGTTTGCTTTTTCTTTCTTCTTCTCTAGTCTAAATAAGAGTGCTAATAAATGGTAATTACTTCTGGAAGAGATAAAATTCTCAACTTAAAAAAAATTCAAAGAGAAGTATAATTCAAAGAACTGGAGAAGTTCTATTCCTTGTGACTCTTCTCTAGCATCTCCCTTCCGGTTCACTTTTTCTCAGTTTCCACAGATGGTTCATCTTGATGGTGCTCTGTCTTATTCTTCATGCCTGCTCTGTGAAGCCTGGTTCACCTGTGCATTTCCTTTTGAAGCTCCTCCTTGTTAGCGTCTTTTCTCGAACTCTCTTTTTCTGAAGAAAAACTGTGTATAACTAATATCTATATACCTTGTCCTATTTCTTCTCACTAATTCCTAAAATGGTGATGATGTCTTCTTTTATGTTTAATTTCTTAAATTTTAAATTTTAGTTGAAAAATAATAATTGTACGTACATTTTTAAATATATGCTACATGATTTTAGGGTATGATTTTATTCAGGAATGATTAAGTAAAATGATAGCCTATTTTCTTCTCTAACTGAAATTTTGTAATTATTTTCTTCAACCTTTAGCTCTCACTTTTTCTTCTTCTTTTCTTGTCAAAGAATAATATGAACAATTACATGCCAACAAATTGGATAACTTAGGGCATTAGGATAGATTTCTAGAAACATACAACCTACACAAAGAGTGAATAAAGATTAATTCTTCTCCTCACTCAATGTGAGCACAGTGGGAATTTGGCTAGATTTGACCTAACCCTGATCTCCTTCTCCTCTTCCTTCTCTTTCTCTCACTCCTCTCCTTTCTCCCCTTCCTCCTCTTCCTTCTCCTCTTCCTCCTCTTCTTCTTTTTCTCCTCTTTCCCCATTCTTTTTGTGACTTTTTACATATAGCACCATTTGATTCATACAACAGAAATATCAACTGTGTTTGCCTGAAGTCTTTCCTTTTCATAGTCTCAGGACAAAACTTGCTATGTTTTACAACAAAAACTAATGACTTTCAGGGATGCTATGAGGTAGCAGAAGTTTAAAATGTAGACAATTTTGTCCAAGTTATACAACTAGTTCACAAAGGGTAAAATTTTAATTTTAATTTGGGCTCTTCCAGCCAAATTCTCTTTCTGATATGCAATACTATTTTCATTGACTCTCTTTTAGAGTGGCAGTAACTTCTGAAAATGATGATCACAGTATTATTAATAAATGTATATTTCAAGTAAATAATATTTTAAGAGACTTCATAAATCTTCTAAGTCTTTGCATCTCTTAGTTTATTGGGTAGGAACATACAGTAATTATTTTCTTAGCACTCTGATACCCTTCAATCCCCAGATTCCTAACCTAAATCTCTACTGAATGGTAAACACTGCCCAGTGAATAGCTTTGCATAAGCTGAGGAAAAATAATTACTTTTTAAAAGTCACTTTGGGGAAGTACATAAAAAATTGATATCAGTTTGACAACAACAAAATAATAATGAAGTTGTTTTTGTTGAAATTGGAGTTCTGGGAAAATAGACCAAAGTCTTCCATTGGTTGCTTGAATTCTCTGTTATTTCTGGCTCCATCTTAGCTGAATCATCATCAATAGAAAATTATTTGGCAGATTGTTTTTAATTTTTAGTATTAAATTTGTTGAACACCAGTACATCATTTATTATACCTGAAATTCAAGTGTAATAGTATTGTGTTTTTCACTCATTCATGACTCATGACATTATTTTAGAACTGATCTGTTTATTTAGGACTAAAGTATTTATATATACTTTATGATCTATAAGGAAGATGTTAGTACATCTATATAATAATAAATGGCATCCACTTGTGAAAAATGATCACACAGAGATGCTAAGCCTTTGTTTCCCCTTGCTCCAAAAAGCAGATTCAGAATAAAATGTATGTAAGTGCATTTCAAGGCACAGTTTATTAAAATGTGACATGGAAAACATACCACACAGAAATATAGAGTAGCCATATAGACAGGGACATGGAGTCAGTAGAAATTATGATCCCAAGTCCTTACTTAGAGGGAACTTTTTGATGCAACACAAAGAAAGGGTGGGTGGGAGTTTCATAGTATTGTTCATTCTTATTCCTGATGGCAACCTCAATTCAAGCAAGACAAGCCACAGTTACTGAAGAGACATGACAGATTCCCAGTTGAAGGAACATCTTGGAATTTTCCTCAGAGATAAAACTTAAGCTGTATTCCCACCAACCTCTAGACTGTGCAACATGGTGGCATAATAAGGAGAATGTTTATGAAGCTGCCGCCTAAGTTTCTAGACAGCTAGGACTCTGCTGGAACTGACCTAAGCTGCTACCATAGTCAGTGTGGATAGTTTATCAGCAACTTTATAAGCTCTCAGTCTTTGGGTAGAGTCTTTATGTTTTTATTTTTTTATGCAAAGAATACTTTTATGGAAAAATGTCTGACTTTTTTGTATTTATGTTTACTTTTCTTAACTATTTGCTGTGTATAAAACTTCCAATACTATATTTAATATATAAAATAAGAACAGTGATCAAAGAGCAGGCCAATCAGTTCATGTCAGAGACTGTCCTGTTCCCATTACTATGGAACCCACTTGGACACTGAACTGCTATGGGCTACATCTGTGCAGGGGTTCTAGGTTATCCCCATGCATGCTACTTGGTTGGAGTATCAGTCTCAGGAAGACCCCTGTGCTCTGATTTTTTGATTCTGTTGCTCTCCTTGTGGAGCTTCTGTTCTCTCCAGATCTTACTATTTCTTACTTCTTTCATAAGATTCCCTGCATTCTGCCCAAAGGTTGGCCATAAGTCTTAGCATCTGCTTTGATAACCTACAGGGCAGAGCCTTTCAGAGGCCCTCTATGGCAGCCTTACCAGGCCACAGAGGAAGACAATGCAGCCACTCCTGATGAGACCTAATAGACTAAGATCAGAAGGAAGGAAAAGAAGACCTCCCCTATCAGTGGACTTGGGGAGTGGCATGCATGGTGAAGGGGGACAAAGGGAGGGATTAGGAGGGGAGGAGGGAGGGAGCTACAGGGGAGATACAAAGTGAATAAAGTGTAATTAATAAAAGAAAATTGAAAAAAAAGAAACCTAAAAAATAGCAGTAAATGCGAACATCTTTGTCTTCTTTCAGAGATCATAAGAAACACGTTCAGATTTTCTTGTGATGTATGGTGGATTGATATCTAAACATATACTCAAGTTTTTTAAGAGGCATTACATTTTATCAAAAGCTTTCAGTGAAGGTAATGAAACGATTATCTGATTTTTATCCTCCATTTTGCTTATATTATATAAAAATAACTTGCATAAACTATTATCATTGATTATGGTGAACTCTGGCTTTCATGTGTTGTTAGACTCTAATTGCTGGCATTGTTTGGAGAATCTTTCTGTATATCGTCATCACATGGATTTCTTCATTCGGTGTGACTTTCTAGGTTTTGGCCTTTAAGTAATTCTGCTTTTGTGGAATTACTTTGGACAAGTTCTTTCTTTGCAACTTTTAGGGAATGAGAATAGAGCGTCCTGAAAAACTTTGGAAAATTTAATAGTGAATACCTCCAGTCCTTGGCTTTTTGTTGTTGTTGGGATGTTTTTACTGATTTAATATTTTACTTGTTTTTCCATTGAGGTATTTAAAAAAATTCTTCATGGCTCAATTTTTGAAGTTTACATATGTTCAGAAACATCCATTTACTAGGTTTTATCATACTGTGATTCATATTAGAGCTATGGTATCAGTTGTGATGTCTCATGTGGGGGCAGATTTTATTCATTTTGATTCTCTACCTTTCCTGCTTAGTCTTTTTACATGTCCTCTGATATAGCTGAACATCTTCAGAAACAAACTGTTTGCTTATTGATTTTTTACATTGGGTTTGTGTAGTTTTCATTTCATTTATTACTGCATGATTGTTCATTATTTTGTTCCTTGGACTAATTTGAGAGAATGGCTTGATACCCTAGATTCTGGAGTTGCATAATTAGGCTCACTATTTAAATTTTTTTCTATTTTTGAGATATCTATTTTTTATTTTAATTTTTATATTAATTACAGTTTTTTCACTTTATATTCCAGCTGTAGTCCCCTCTCTCCTTTATTTTCATAAGGTCCCTGGATAGTACTTTTTCTACTATATCTAATACATTTTAGAATGGAATGCTTTCTAAGGAAACCACCTAATTTTACTTTGGTATTTTCAATGGTTGACTGTTTCAAATTGTGATATATATATACATATATATATGTATATATATCTGTATATGTGTATATATATCTGTATATATATGTATGTATACACATGTATATACATATATGTATATATATATGTAGAACTTAAAGATTGACAACAATTTTGCTCTGTTCCATCTAGTTAGAAAAGATATATGAGGATTGGGAGGGGAAGATGAAGGTGGCTACAGATGGGATGCAAAGTTGAGGAATGGATACAGAAATTGTGGTACTTTTACAGAATGGAATACTACTCAGCAATTAAAAATGAGGAAATCATGAAATTTGAAGGCAAACGGTCGGACCTGGAAACGATCATCCTGAGTGAGGTATCCCAAAAGCAGAAAGACACACATGGTATATACTAACTTATATAGACCTATAAGATAGTATAAACATACTGAAATCTATACACCTAAAGAAGATAAACAAGAAAGAGGACCTGGGGTAAGAGGATTAATCCTCACTTAGAAAGACAAATGGGATAGACATTGGATGTAGGAGAAAACAAGTAGCAGGACAAGAGCCTACCACAGAGGGCCTCTGAAAGACTCTACCTAGCAGT
>CM053753.1:65594185-65630476 GCA_028658305.1 Pachyuromys duprasi
GCCCCAGAAGAGGACATTGCAGCCAGTCCTGAAGAGACCTGATAAGCTAGAGTTAGATGGAAGGGGAGGAGGTCCTCCCCTATCAGTGGACTTGGAAAGGGGCAGGGAGGAGATGAGGGAGGGATGGGTCAGGATAGCGAGAGAATGTTGGAGGGGGTACAGCTGGGATACAAAGTACATAACCTGTGATTAATATAAAATAAAAATGTTAATAAAAAAGAATAAACTGTAATTAATAAAAAAGAAAAGATGTGAGAATTTAATATTTAATTTTCTTGAGAATTTATTTTGTCAAATTCTTTGTTTAATGAAGATAATATTTCATATACTGGTGAAGAGAATTTGTCTTCTACACTTAAGGATAAAATGTGCTATAAATATGTTAGGTCCATTGGGTAATAGACTTTGACAGTTCTGTGTTGTTTTCTTTGTTCATTGATCACACTTGGTTGTTGAACTCACAAACTCTCATTGAACAGAAGCCTATTTTTTCCAGGAATATTATTATTTCATAAAATTGAGTGTTCTAGCATATCAGAGATGTATACATATTTGAAATCTTTTCTCTATGTCGTCATGCACTAGAATGTATTCTGTATATTTAACTCTGAGTTCATAGCCATTATTCCATCTCACTTTACCCCCTCTCTCCTTTCCAAACTGCTAATAATGTCTATCGGACCGTGAAGTTAACTGGTTTAAACCATTCTATGAAAGGGAATATACAATATATTTCTTTCTGCATCTAGTTAGTTCACAGGACACGGCTTTCTCTTACTCCATTCCTTTTGCTGTAAGTCATCAGGATTTCAGTCTTCTGTGAATTTGCATTTCATTCTACCTATACAGCCCCTCTACATTATCGAATAACTATGAATGCCCACCCACTTTGATTCCATCTTATAGCTATTGTGAGTGGTGTTGCAATAAACACAGATCTGTTAGTATCTCATTGATACACTGATTTTGTCTGTTTTTGTATATGTACTTAGAAGTGTAATTACTTGATCATTTGGCAGTTTTAGCTTTTTTGGAGAAACTCTCTGCTCTTCTAATTACTATACTAATTTATATTCCCACCACCAACATGCAATTATTCTTTTTCTCCACATACATTTTGATGTATTACACAGCTTGTAACTGATATTTCTTCACTGTGAACTTTATCAAAATTACCTACCAGCAGCCAGGTGTAGAAGAACACATCTTCAATGCTGGCACTTGCCAGGCTGAGTCAGGAGTATCATGAATTCAGTGTTAGCCTTTCTACACAGAGAGCTCCAGATTGGTCTGGGCTATGAAACTCAGTCTTAAAAAATAGCAATGTTGTGGAGCTCCTGTCCTCTCCAGGTCTTACTATTTCCCACTTCTTTCGTAAGATTCCCTGCACTCTGCCCAAAGGTTGGCCGTAAGTCTCAGCATCTGCTTTGATAGTCCGCAGGATAGAGCCTTTCAGAGGCCCTCTCTGCCAGGTAATTAATAAAAAATAAATATAAAAAGGAATGTTTTTATAAAGGGCAGGTCTGATATTATCCTTTATTCCCTGTCTTAAAAAATAATCATGTAGGATCATCAAAGATGTTTGTAGAATAGAAAATACTAACAAAATGCATACTAGAAAGCTAAGATGAATACCTAAGTGGGAATTTTTCTAAAGCTATTATCGTATTAACATTAATTTGTAATTTACACATTCAATTCCTGACAGCAGGTACAATAACTGCAAAGAGGCAGATGTCTCTGACCTAAATTGTAATATGTCTTCCTTTAAGAGGAAAATTTGCCCCTAAATTTCATCATACTTGGAAGCTTGTTTTTCTTTTTTTCCCCATATCAGGTGGTGAAATATTAATAGGAAATTACAGAATGTGAGTTGGGAAGAATAGCTATTGCACCCAACTGCAAACCATTTTTCTCTTACAATACAGAAAACACAGAGACACAACAATCTCATGGCCTTAAGTGGAGGCTAGACTCAACCAAATGAACACAGCTCTACTTGCTTGGATATGCAACTGATAATAAACTCATAACTGAACATCTTAATAACTGCTACTAATAGAACAAACATCATGGAGACAAAAGATCAAATATTCTGTTGATTTTAAAATTACTCTCTTATATAGAACTCCTAGTAAAAGTTGACATAACACAGGAGCTTCACTGAATCTATTTGGGAAGTCTGCCCTGGAATTCACAAGTTTTGTATTACCTTTCTATTTATCTACAAAATAAAATCATTCCAAACTTAACAACAAAAAAGTTGTGACCTTTCTCATATATCTAGAGTTGCCTGGATTATTCCTTTTCTTCTTGTTTGGTTTTCTTTTTTGTTCTTTCTTTTCTTAGCTGGGCAGCCTCTGTTTGGGGTCAGTCTCCTGTGTGATTGTTGTCAAGTGGTACCTGGGAAAAAGGTCACATTAGTTTCTCCATGCACAAATCTGACCAGTGGCCTCATAGGCTAGAGCTTACAATGCTTGTTTGGTTATTCCTCTCTTCATATGGCTGGTTTGGGCCTTATAGAGATCTGATGTCTGTGGCAGTTTCTTACGTAGGACAACAGCTTTTCCACATTAAGTGTTCCAAGTAGATGAGAAAGTTCTTTCTGCAGCATTCATGAAGGACTCTAGATCACTCTTTGTGCATTCTAGATCATCCTTTGGGCACCCTAAATCACCCTTTGTGAATTCTTTTAATCAAACAACCCCGGAGGTCAGCTAACACTCCCAGGAAGGGAATTTGACTCTACTTCTAGGATAGAAAAATAAAAATGTGTGAACACTTTTTAATTTAGATCGTATCATGTCCATGTATTCTAGGGTTTGCTAATATTTTAAGTTGCGAGGAAAAACTGAAGACTGTATCAGTTAAATTCCTGGTTACCAATATCCCCCCATGAGCTCATATTAGAGCAGTAAACAGTATCATATGTAGACCTGTTTACTCTCTGAGGAACAGATATTCCTACTATTCATTTTCTTAAAGGAGAATAATCTACCCCAGGTTCCTAAATCTAAATCAACCTGTGTGACACTTGAAGATTCCTGTATGTATGCCTCAGCAGTTTTTGAAAAATTAAATAGTCTCTCAATTTAATGTTTTCCTCACATCTCCTACGGTTTTCATCTCTGATGCCCTGGAGTCAAGTTATAACTACAACAGTGATGATTTTATCACAGGTTATTTTATCCCAGTGACACCATGAAATGCATTTGCTGTTTTAACCCATCTTTTCAAAATGGAACTGTAATGCCAAGCAGACATCATTAAACGTTGGCTACCTAACATATATTAGCCACGAAAATCCACTGATGTCCCAATAAACAGTAACTGAAATGTTAGCAATTCTAGTTGTGCATATTTAATTTAAAGAACTGAATTTTGAGGTGGAAGTAGAGAAGGTGTGTTGGAAAAAGTTGTATAAACTGCTCTGCCTCATGTGTAGCATTCATTTAGGTTCCTGGCACATAAAGCAGTTTTCATGTAATTTGATAATATCTCATGTTCATTTCCATACAGCTTAATATTAGATGACTTACCAATTGATCTTTTGATTGTCCCGATTCTCATGTTAAATTGCTGTATTACCATTATGGTCTAATGTATTGTGAATAAGTTGCTTTGATCATGATCAACTATGAGTCTGCAAAGAAAAAAAATCAAGTTTCTAGTCCTATAAAATTATGGATGAGGCCCTGGACCCCTAGTTTTTTAGTTGTCTTATTGATCATCACCATAAGAATTCTTGTTAGGCAAGTGCTCTACTGTGGAGTTTATATTCCTAGCCCCAGGTCACTTCCAAAAAAAAAAAAGACTACTTAATGCCTTTATGATATATTGAATAAATTATCTTCTAGAAGAGGCTGAGACTATACTTTAAAGTAATTCTCCTGGTAATTTCTATATATAGAAAAGACAGAGAAGTACCAAATCATATTTTATTGAGACTATAAAGAAAAATAGAGAAACATGGAGTATGTTCTTTTTCCTCCTGGGACTGGAATAAACGCTAGGGGCTCTGTATAAGGCAGATATCTGTCTTCAAAGAAGAGATCATAAACTTGACAGAGCAATTCTCAGTATCTGAGATATAGTGCCTTTTTCTATAAACTTCTATCCAAGGATAGCAAAAACATCAAGCAGGTTTTTGTTGGTTGGGTTTTTTTTTTGTTCCTGTCAAGAAAGAAACTTAGGAATAATAACATGAAGTATTCAAATTTAGGGTCCTGAAAACACATCAGAATCTATGTCTTACAAGGAACGAAAAGATCGTGTTGATTGTCTCTAACGTGAAGGAATGGCTGCAAGAATTGTGGAAGTTAAGCTGCACGGAGCTTTAGTGAATATGAGTTCCTTTCTGTGAGCAAAGTTCTGGATAGTGGAAGAAGATCTTGACCAGGGCTTTTATTTTTCTATGAGGTTTAGTTTTATTTGTGTGTGTGTGCATGTATGTGTGTATGTGAGTCTGCACGTGTATGTGGGCGTGTCAATGTCCAAGGCATCCAGAAGAGAATGTTGAAGCCCCTCAAGTTGGAGCTACAGGAAGTTGTGAACCACCCAATGTAGGTGCTAGGTGCTAAACCCTGATCCTCTGCAAGTGCTGCAACAGTGTTCTTAACCACAGAGCCAACTCTCCAGGCCTTCAACAAGGGATTTTAAATGGAGGAGTGAGAAATGGATTCTGGGCATGGAAGTTACGGAATTGACTATGCATTTCTTAGCTGTTCATGTTTAACATTTTTGCCTATGCCTGGGGAGAATGGTTATTGTAGAAAGTACTGTAAGGCTGGCAAAATGATGTAGTTTAATAAAACTCCCCATGATTCATCTACGCTCCCAATATTCCACTTAGCCTCTATTAATCTAGGAAAGAGTACATTTGACTAAAATTTATGGTTTTAATTCATTGAACAGTTTGCTATTCAATGGTGTCTTGAAAAAAAAAACCTCATGAGGTAGAAAATCCATTCTGTGTTCAGCACAGCCAAGATATACTCTGTACTCTGGAGTTCACAATCGGAAAATTTCTGCAACCATCTCTAGCCACTGTGTTGTCCCGTAATCATTCAGATGAGAGCCTTGGCAATCATCCATCACTAGTGTGGCACTATTTTTTGAACAGTAAATCTTTTTTTCCTGGAAGTATTTAAATTGAAAGGATTCTTATAGTGAAAAGAAATCCCACAGTAACAAAATATCAAAAAAGTAACCAAAGAAGGAGAAATGTTTTTAAATGGGACCAATCACTGATAGGATAAAAATAGAATTGTTTAAAATGTTACCAATACATAATTTGAAAGATGACACGGGAGAGAAAATTACTTCTTGAGTAAAGACATAGTGGTAAGGAGAACCATCCAGAGGGACAAGGGACTTGGGAAATCAACCTTGTGTGACTAGCAGATGACAGGCTCTCTGGAGTTTGTTAAGGAGTGAAATAGGCAAAACCATCTCTGTTTTCTGGTTGAATACCAAGTTATGCAGTCATGTACTGTGAGGTGAATGAATGTCTTTTAAAATAAATGGTTTCTGGGCAGTGTTTGCACAAACTTTTAATCCCAGCACTTAGGAGGCAGAGGCAGGCAGATCTTTGTGAGTTGAATGTCTACAGAGCAAGTTTCAGGACAGCCAAGGCTGCACAGAGAAACCCTGTTTTGAAAAACCAAAAAAAAAAAAAAAAAAAAAGGATGACCTTTTTCTCACTGTTTGGGTCTGACATACAGAAACTAATGTTATAGTTAACAATATATAATCCATATTTATATATCACATGCCAGTGAATAATATTTCATGGGCACAAACATACTTCCTTCTCATTTTGAGCTTATTATTGTTGCTATTCAAATACCTTACAGACAATAAATTAAACCATATTGATAAAGAAATTTCAGAAAGATGACTCCGTTCTGTGTATATTATTCAGTGCCCCAACTGTAAACAGTATCTCTATCTCTATCTTAACGACTTTTCGTTCTTACCTTCTTGTCTCGTGATGCAATGAATCTGGAGTAATAGGAAGATAGTTGTAGCCTGAGGCTTAAGAGGGCTGCCAAAACATCCACAGACCATTAGACGTATTCACAACTCCAATGAGAATATGCTGCTTGAAGTGGACAACTAAAAGTGGAAAGTCCAGAGAGCTCTATAACTATAGGAGACGATAGTGTTTTAATATGTGGACCTTGACAACATTCATACTTCCCAAGTAGTACCTAATGATTCACCGATTTTCTTCCATTATCTTTTTTCAGTTGCCTCTAGTAACAGCTACAGAACTTCATAGCCTTTAATAACAAGAATTATTCTGTCTTTCTCAAAATGTGTTTCTCTCTACCAGTGCATCATCCAGTTCATAAGTGGAAAATTTAACAGTGGTGCTACGATCATCTACAAGACGTCTAAGCATCAAATGTAGTGGTAGGGATCCTCCTTGACAGCTAAAACTTTTAGCATTTTATTTTGGTTTTAGAATCCCTTTTTTAATGTTGCTTCTTCATTCTACTGATTTTCACTATTTCAGATGGGGATTCCCAAAATGCTGCCATGGAGATGAAAATTTGTATATAGGAAGCATTCAGAGGGGAGCTTTTCAGAACCAATCTCTAGGTATTAATAGTTAGAAAGTAGGATCTAACAGAGGAAGAGATTGAAATACAGTGAAATCATATGAGCAGCCCTAGTAATAAAGCTTGTCTAATATGCTCAAGGCCCTAGGTTCAATCCCCAGTATTGCAAATATGAGTCCGTTAACAGAGTTGTGTGAGATTGGTGCAAACGTCTTCACAGTCTCATTTCTACCCATGCAGCACTTCTCTAGATAAGAGAAAATAATGCTTGGTAAATTGTGGAGATCAACTCACTGAGAACTCTTAAGTATCAACATCGAAAAACTCGGGACATGAGTCTCTCAGAGCAGGTGGTACATAGTGCATCCATTGAAATTACTATGATTTTAAATAATGATTCTTAAATAAATAAATTTTCAAAGCAAAAAAAAGTATTTTTGGGTACAGAGTAGATGTAATAGGATGCAAAGTTAATAAACTGTAACTAATATTAAAAAATAAAAATTTAATTAAGAATACAAATATCTAACAAGCCAACACTGTGCTTTTGGAAGGTATCTGACTCAGAGCACATGTGGAAAATGAGCAGGAAAGAACCACCTCAATGTTGAATACAACCATCCAGAGAACCTAGGGACCTGGGAGTTCAAACTTGTGTGACTAAGCAGATGACAGGCTCTTGGGTTTATGAATGAGTGAATTGGGCATATTAAACTCTGTTTTGTAGTTGAGTACCTAGAAAGGATGTCATATATTCTAAGGTGAATGAGTGTCATTTTAACAAGGATGAAGACTTTTCCTTGTCAATATCTCATGACTTGTGATAAAGTGTTTCTATTAATATGTGTCATTACAAATAACTAAAAAAAAGTAATGGGTTATGAACATGATCATATTCTTCATATTTCATGTTTACCCAAAAGCCTGAATTGTCTGTTAATAATTATGGGAGTGGCATTAAGTCAAATACAGTATTTGCATAATTTCATCTAGTAATTAGAACATTAAAAACTTTAACTGTTGCAGTTGCGAACACATCATCCTGAAGGCTTTCTGGGTCTCCTCTTCAGAACATTCAAGATATACCTCTTCATTCGTTGTCCTTATCTACTCTTTGCCTCCGTGGTACCCTTTCCCAAACCTCTCCATTTCCACTTCTCCATGTTTTTCACTTATATCACCTTCAATTCTGATAATTTATTTTTAATTAATTAATTTTTATTAATTACAATTTATTCACTTCTATTCACTTTGTATTCAGCTGTAGCTTCCTCCCTCATCTCCTCCCATGCCTTTTCCCCAGTCCACTGATAGGGGAGGTCCTCCTCCCCTTCCTTCTGACCCTAGCCTATTAGGTCTCATCACGAGTGGCTGCATTGTCTTCCTCTGTAGCCTGGTAAGGCTCCTCCACCCCCTCAGGGGGAGGTAATCAAAGAGCCAGTACTTATGTGTTGCTGTGAATTAAATTTATTCTATTTGTGTCCCTCTCCCCCAGTTTTGTATTCAGCATGTTTATTTAATCTTACTTCAGGAAGTAACCTATTTCTAAGCTTATTTAATCATTACTATTATGAAAATTAGAATATTATTATATGTCTTTTTTAAATCATATGGAATAGCAGTTTTTGTGAGTTTAAGCAACCCTGACTTAAACATGATAAGAGATGATAAAATTCAATTTTACATAGGCCCATATAGTCATAGAATCAATGACAGCCTGGAGTACCAGAGATTGATTTTATTAGACATCTCCACTACAGACTATTTACCAACTCAAGGGCGGCTTGAACACTTCTATGCTTTCTTTTTATGCAGATGGTGCCTAGTGTGAAATTATTTTCCTCATGCAATGCACAGAATAACATGGCAAAATTTTGCCAGGCAATACAAAGTAATTCATTTTTTTCAGATGTCACTGGAAATAAAGAGGAATGTATGTTTCATTTCCTTTTCATTTTGAATATAGTGGGGGTTAGTTCCTTGTACATAGGGATTCTTGACATGATTTTTGTAGTACTTCTATTACAGTTTTTCCTGATGAGCAAGTTTAAGGTCTCAAAGGAATTAGGCTACATCACAGAAGAAAGATAAGAAAAGAGGGAAAGATATTCTACCAAGATTACTTAATGTCTCAGTTTGGAAACTGCTTGAAAATTACTGAGCATCATAGCAAGAATAAAAGGACATGGAGTGCCCACAAAGAGCGAGAGATATTTCTATTAAACAATAACAAATAATATCAATGAACAAGATAAACGAGTCAAGGCACTTCAGGGTGTATTTTGCTTACGTATGAAGAGCCTGTATAGAAGATTCATGTTTGGAAGACTTGGTCCAAGCTGGTTGTGCTATTGAGAAGGTCCTGGATCACAAGAATGTTAATTGTTAATGGAGTAATTCAAGCACATTTAACTGAGCCATTGTGAGGGAATGCCTGTGTGTACTATATTGAAGGGTTTATTGTATTTCTTTGCCATTTTCTCTGTTGCTACTTTCTGACTGTGATGAGGTCAGCGTCATTGCCATTTTCTCCTTTCTTTATGTTTTTTGGCCTTGCCACAAGCCTAAAAGCAATGGATTAACCAACTCGTCAAACCTCGAAAACCATGAGCCAAAATATATGTTACATCTATTTAGCTATTTATTTATGTGCTTGCTTATTCATTATGTGTGTATTTGATGTGTGTATGCATGTGTGTGTGTGTATGTGTGCCTGTGTAGCTATGTGTTAGTTTTCATGTATATGAGTGCAGGTTGGTGTGGCATGGTGGTACATCAGTTTTGATGCTTTAAGTTGTCTACCTCTCCAAATTGTCCTCATATGACTGGGGCATCCAGGTCTCCTTCATCAGTACTATTTGTTTACCTGTGGGCATGTTAGACTACTACCTGTACCTCATCTGATAAGCTTAAAATATGTGAGGTCACATGACTACACTGGAGTTCTTGCAGGGGTTTAAAAGATGGGAAACCTGCACTCCAGCATGTGCTAACACAAAGGTGACCTACTAATGGCTAACATTTAAATGCCTGACAGTGCACTCTGGAAAGCTGAGCTCAAATATGTTTGATAAAACTGCCAGTATTAGACAACTCCAACACTTCAGCACCTTAAGAGTCGTGCCTATCCATAGTCACGATGAGAAGTAAATGAGCATAGTCACAAAGCAGAAGAGGTTCGGATATGCATAGCTTCAGTACGCAGACAGGAAAGGCAGAATCAATTTCATGGAGTAGTTATCTGTGCTGGTATACATGGAAGGCAGGTCTTGAGAGCACCCACATGTACCGAAGGAAGATGTTATGGAACCTTTGCCTCATAGAACTCTTGGCTTAGAGTAGAGCTGCAGAGCAGCCCATGCTGCAAGTGTGTAAAGGAAGCACAGAGAAGACACAATGAATATACATCCCCTACTTCCTAGGCATTGTAAAAACAGCCCTGTAGTCTTCATATGAATAGCTAAGGGACACAGATAGGAGCAGGCTAAGAAAAACAATTTGTGGTTGAATGCCCCTCCTTGTCCTTCTGAGGACTGCACATTATAGGAATATATAAGAATATGAGGTCATCATTAAATCTCAAATTGCTATCTTTTTCCTTCAAGTTTATTTTAATCATTGAGATGCAATCATTTGAATTTAAAGCATGCTTTAGATTTGAATGTTCCATGGTACCATTGTTTGACACAGAGTTCACCCCACATTCTGCCTCCACAACTAATTATATGTTAAATTGTAAAAAAAAAAAAGAGAGGATACAAAATTGGTCATACTTCCTGAAGCTGAATGCACTTGGCCCCATGTAATCAACAAATATTAAATAAGTCTGACAAATCTTAAAATACAATGAGTCAGAACTGAGAACTCTCAAAATATAATGAATCATACCTGAATACACAGAAAATGGTGAACGTTGGAAACTCAATAGTAACAGGCCTATTTGTATAACACCGACAGGTAGGAATTTTAGACATTACTCACCTGCCTACAGAGAAGATCTTTTAAAATTAGCCCCTTTCAGATAGAGGTAGAGGCAAAGAGAATATCCTATTTATTATTCCTTTTAAATTGGGCTTAAAATAAAATCTATTGCAAATACCCTTTATGTAGACTTTTTCACAAAAGTATGTTTGTAAGGTCAGGGCAGTGCATTTTCTCCAAGTGACTTCCTTAAAACTAACTTTATTAATTTTAGCAATGATGCAATGAAGTACTAAGAACTAGCATTTCACATGCCTATCCTAAGAAACCTTTATATCTGAAATTCCTTTCTCAGACAACCTTATGACATTGGAACTACTATTATATTATTTTAAAGAAAAGGAACAGGATAAAACAGTTTAAACAATTTTATATATTAGAAAATTTGGAAATACACCATTGTACTTGTATATAAAAATTCTGGCAGGCTCAGCATGATAAGATTTTTTCGGCTGTGATAGAATACCCAAAAGAAACAAGCTAGAGGGTAGAAGGATTGATTTGTTTGATAGCCACATTAGGAAATTCAGAGATTCTTGTCCGTGTTCACTTGGTCCAGTTGCTTTAGGGCCAGAGCTCATACAGGATATTATGGATGTAAGTGCCAAAAGAAAAGAGCTCACATTGTGGTAACCAGAGAGCTGAGTATGATAGAAGGGCCTGGGGCAAACACTCTGATCACCTTCCCCTGAGTGGGGGAGCAACCTTGCCAGGCCACAGCAGAAGACAATGCAGCCATTCCAGATGAGAGCTGATAGACTAGCGTCAGATGGAAGGGGAGGAGGACCTCTCTTATCAGTGGACTAGGGCAGGGGCATAGAAGGAGATGAGATGGGGAGGGTGGGATTGGGAGGAGACCAGGGAGAGGGGCCAGCCGGGATTCAAATTGAATAAACTGTAATAAATGCTAATAAAAAAAATAAAAAATAAAACCATAAAAAACATGTGCTTCTTAAGAGAATGTTCTCAGTGTCCTAATTTTTCTAACTAGTCCCTACCTCTCAGGTTTCTGCCACCTCCCCAAAGCTCCACAGGTTCACAGTGAAGTCTTTGGGTTTTAACCTGTGGGTCATGAACCCTTTGACAAACTTCAGTCTCCAAAAATATTTACTTTACAATGCATAACTGTAGCAAAATGACAGTTATGGAGTAGCAATAAATATAAATTTATCATTAGGGGTCACTAAAATATGAAAAACTGTATTAAAGGGTCACATTATTAGGAAGTATAGAACCTCTGCTCTAGAACATGACAGTTGATGGACATTTGAGATTCAAGCTATTACATTCTGCATAAAGACTCACATCCATCCGTAAGATGTCCCCAAATCTCACCGCATTCAGCACTGTCCAAAAGTCCAATGCCAATGAACAAGCATATGGTAGCATGCATTCTTTGTCCAAAATGGGCAAGCTCAAAATCTTATCTGGATAAGGTAAACTCTTTACTGTGAGCCTGTATACAAATAAACATCCCAGTTGTACACTTCAAATATACAATGACACAGCATAAAAATCCCCAGTTCAAAGGAAAGGAACAATTAAACAAGGGGCAAAGAATGCAGTTATCTGTGGGTACAAGGACAGATGTTTATAGATCATTGTTAGAGATTATGCTTGTTTAATAAAATTAGTAACATAAAAACACATATGTGCATGCTATAGGAATTAATGAAAAAAATCAAGCCATGAATGTTCAAGTAGCAGGAAGTTTTACTAGGATGATATGGAGGGAATGATGGGAAGAGAGAAATATAATTATAATCTCACATATAAAATAAAATTTTAAAAAAACAACAGGAACGTATGCAAACAAAACAAAAGGGGAACCAAGCAAATGAAACATCAAATTCTATAGTTGCATGTCTAGAATCAAGGACACAGAGTATATGGTATATACTCGAAAGGCCCTGAGAAGCTCCATATTTCTAATGTTTTGGGCTGGCTCTTCTCCTTGCATCCTTTCTGAGCACATGCCCCTGCTGTTCCTGACAGCTCCAAATGCAAGGTGCCACCATTGCACCTTTAGCTCTACTTGCATAGTCCCACCAAGATGGCAATTTTTCTTTGTGCTTTTAAACTACTTAGATTTTAATGCAGAAGTTATCATGATTTAAAATGTCTGTCATTACCCCCAAATCTCTCCTCTTTTTCCAGTGATATTTGCCAACTACCTTCTCATGGAGGCCAGATGGTGATTCAGAGCAGCACATTTCATCACAAAGATCTTCAGGTTTTTACTCATTGACTATTTTCCAGACAGTGTTTTGTCTTCAAGCAAGGGTAGCCAGAGACTAATAGCTAATTTGGGATAATGGAATTGTATATTAATATTTTACCTCTTGAGACTTGAATATTGCCCCATTATATAATGAGACTGAATGACTTTTGCTGATAGTGTCTGAGAAAAATCTGATTTTTTTTTAATTAGGTGACCAATGTTTCTTTTAATGTGTGTGTTTACCTAAAAGATCAGTTTTTATTTATATATTTTTAGGTCCAGTGTGTTTAGTAGGAAAAGTGTGACTGTTCATCATCACATGTAAATCAATCTGTTCTTTGGTTACAATGTGACCTACAGTGTTTCCAGATGCCTTCCAAATTTATGTTGTTGGAAATAATTTTCACTCAGAAGATTGATTTTCTTCCAACAGGGTAGTTATGTGCATGTGGCATCTCCTTTGACAGTCTTCTGTATCTTGCCTTTTTTGTATAAACCATCACATTAGCTGACATTAATCTTTTTAATTCTGGATTCTCACATAGGCATATCAATTCTGCCCTTATTTCTTTTGTAATATTATTTTTTGCTTTTTTCCCCCTTCAGAATATGATCCTGTGAGCACATGTTTCATGTTGCCTTGCCTTGACATTGGTATTCAGAGATAGTACATCCTTCCTGTGACATTTGTTAAGTCATTCAAATTCATGGAAGCAGGGTACTCCTTTTATTGTTCCTTTATTTTTCCCAATTCCTTCCTGTTTTGTCTGTATGACTCTTTGCATCCAAATGTGGTGAACTTTAACAACATAATTTGATTCAACAATAGTCATTGGAAGAGTGAGTGGCAGAGGTTGCCAGATAGGAATCTCTTCAGCACCCAGAGCTGCCTTCTAGGACAGCACTGTAAGTTGTGGATGAATGCTTCTTCTCTTCCTTGTGACCAGCAGGACTGGAGGCTCCAGGGACCCTCAATATTCAGAATCTCTTTTTCAAACAGGATTCTGATGGGAGAGAAGAGAGAATACAACGCTAGCTCTCAACTCAAATGTTGGCTGCTACTAACATAGGATTCTGTCTTTGCCCTCTCAAAATGTACTGCAGCTCAAAATGTAGGTAGCTGTACAGCACTTCCTGAGGTCCAGTCCTTCCAAATTCTGATGATCGTCTAGAAGCCTTTTCATCTTTACTACTCAAATATCTTTTCTTTTCTCCATAGGAGTTTCATTTTAGTTTCCTGTTGCCTATTTTCGTTTTAACTTGTATTTGAAGAGGAGGAGAGGTTAGGCTGATTTTATATGCCATTTGAGAATTAAAGTAAAATGTATATCAAGGAATTTATACCAAATGTATTTCCCTAGAAATAGGAAAAGGTGTTCCTCTTTTGTTTAGGTTTCTACGCACTGCAAAGGAAAATGCAAGGGAAATCTCATTGGAATGGATACGTGTTGGTTTATTTTAACTAATACAAATGCTGACATTAAGTATTTGTGAGCACACAATTTTTGTACATAATTTTATTTTGTTGGCATGTACGTAAAAAAATAGAGGTTGCTTTGTTAAATTAACTTTTTCAACAAATTCATTTGCAGCAAAACAAATGCAAACAATTGATACTCAAAGGTTAATAATGATCATATGCTAGCCTACACTGAAATGGGAGCAAATCAGCTGTGCATGTTCCTGCAGAGGGGAGGACTTTACTTGTATTCAACCAGTGTTAATATTTATAATATGAAAATGGCTTATGCTCCAGTAGCTGAAGGTTGTGAGAATTAACACTGAACAGTCTGCTCTGTCACTGGGAATGTCTGTTGTTGTTGTGGTGGTGTTGTTGTTCTTGTTCTGTCCTCACTTCTGTGCACTTCATAAGCTCATGATGGATAAAAGTAGGAAAATACCAAGGTAAATAATGTGTGTTTCTGTCTCTTCTGTTTGTGAATGGCATGAAAATGAACCGCTCTTTCACTCTGTTATGATAAACTGGGTACTGTAAATGGAATTTCTGAGAAATAATAAAAGATATAAGAGAATAAAAGTACATTTTTAATCACATACAGTAAAGGAGCATGTTTGGGGGTACTACCTATTTCTTAATGAGTTGTGTATGTGTTTGTACAATACCTAGTGATTTTACAAAATCTTACAAATTTAAATGTTACTTTTTATCAACAGCAGAGAGAAACATGCTGGAACTTTGAAGGCTGCTCACATTGAGCATGAAATTTCAACAAGAATATTAAAGTTCAAAGGGCATCTCACAGAATGCGATACAGTTTTTCCAAGGCTCATTGTTCACCTTCTTTGACCTGATAGATTCACAGTGGGTTATTGTGAGAAGGGACTTAAATAAAAACATGTCCAAAAGAAATGTTGTCTGGGGACAATCCATCTCAGAGGATTAGTAACAGGAAACATGGCAACTTTAACCTCGAGGTCAAGAGTGCCAACCTGCATTTGGTCATTGGTGGCTCGGAGGTTACCAGAGCTTAAATGTATGCAATTTACAAGGCCACATAAAGAAAGCGTCACACACTCACTCTTTGAAAGTTAGTATCACATTTTCTAAATTGAAAATGAGGAATGTGTATGTCTGTATCAGCACATTCATAGTGCCTACACATATGTACACACACATATTCATACAAATATTTACATAGATACTGGAAAACAAGTAAAAGTATTCTCATATGTACAGGAAGAATAATTTTGAGTATTTATTACAGGTCATTTAATGCCTTCTCAGTACTTGTTTTCTGGATATTGTTCATATAATAAAAATAAAATTTCAGGCTGATTTTTATAGCAATTAAAATAACTCTCAATATTATCTTAATCATTTTCTTTCTTTAGATTTATCCTTTAAATGCTCTAGATTGAAGAACTTCTACTAAGCATATAAAAGTAATGTTGCTGATTCAATAGCTTACCTTTTGAACATGTTCATATTGCGGAGTACTTAGTTTTCAATTCAGGTAACAAAGATAAATTCATATGACTTTCACTGTCTCTAAGAGACTCTCCAAATACTTTTCATGCTCAGTATTATTTTATCTATTTTTAATATTTGAGATATTTTGTCTAGGAAAAAATAGACTTTTGGGGACAGTTACATGCCTCATGAGGTAAAGGCTCTTGCTGTTAAGTATGAAAAACCAAGTTTGGTTCCCAGGATCCACACAGTGGAAGGATAGAACCAACCCCTGCAAATTATCCTCTGATGTCAGTTTGTGGGCATGCCGCACACACACAAACACACACACACTCACACACTGTACTTTTCTTTGGAATGAGTCAATGTTCCTTTTTATATTACAGAACAATAGGGTTATAATGGCAAAATCAATGAGGATCTATGCCAACTACCTTTTCAAAACTCTCTTCTGGCTCCTCAGAAATAACCCTCAACATATATTTCTTACTCACTAGATATGCAATGAAAATCTGCATGTCAGACACTGTTTAATTTAGCCATAAACCTTGCCCATGCAGAGTATGTATTATGAGATGAAAACAACAAATTTACAAATAATGTGAAAATAACATTTTAGTTTTTAGTTGGATGGATCATAGTAAATTCTAGAAAAACTATCAAGCTTCAGGAAGGGAGTATAATATACTGTGAGGGAAAAATCTCAGCTTTGGTTTGGTTGCTTGAGGGAAGTGAAAACAGTTATCATGAGAACCTTTGGAAGATGAGATTTCTGAGCCACAAGTTCAACAGCCTTAGAGCATACATTTGCCTGGTCATTCAGGAACTCAAAATTCTTCACATAGATTTCTTCATAAAATGCTTAAAATATTAACATTATTAATATTATTTGTGTTCTGCTGAGTCCTACCAATAAAACTCATCATTGACTCCATGCTGAACTGAAGAGAACAGAGCCAATGATTCATTTTTTCCCTTGCCTGTCCTTATCAACATGATTACATGAGAATATTTGGTTGATTAACAGTTTTTATAATACTTTGAGCATACAAAAAATAATCATAAGCAGCTAGCTTCCTTATTTGCCATGAGTTAATTTTTATAAAATTCATAAGGACCATAATCTTTTCTGAATGGCTTAAAATATAACCACAGTTAATATTTTAAGTGCCTAATTATTTGTGCATATTACTCACTAATATTGTGTTTCTGTGTTACAATTCATCTACATTGTCTTTTGTTGTTGGACTCTTGTCTTTCGGCCAGTTTTCATTGAGCAAGTAGTCTTTTGAACCATTAAGAATTCCCTTTGCTACACTTATGTTGAATATCTAGTTACCTCAGTCCTCTCTCTCCTGATCAATATTCATGTTTCAGGGCCTATTGAAATTAGATATCTCACAATCATTAATATTTATTTATTTAATTTATTATTGTGCATTTCTGCACACAGCACACACATTTACATGTGATGGTGTGTGTGTGTGTGTGTGTTTGTGAAGGGTGGTCAGAAGACAATTTCTGGGAATTGACTCTTTTCCTCCTTGGTAGGATGCAGAGATAAAACTCAAGACAGGCACCCCTAACTTCTGTGCCATGTCAGTACCCTGCATCCCAGGCATTTTTATTGAGCTCTTAGTGTTTATCTGTTTGTCCAATCAGTCCTTGCTATATGTATTATTTGCTTTTGAGTTGAGATTTATGTTTTCTGAAATAAAATTTTCTAGAGGAAACAGGTAATTAAAAATAATTTACCAAGTTCATGGAACATGAAGACTTGAAGTAGTGCTACCGAATGTCTGGTTATTATAGCAACTTAACAACAATATCAGACTTTTAACCATCTTGAACCTTTTAGAAGGCCTCAACATGTTCCGGTCTAAACCAAAATGCATGAGAAAAAGCTGGTGTGTATAAAAGGAGAAATAGTTTTCTTGAGAGTATATGGCATGAGAGATTAGAGAACATTTTTTTTTCAAGATTCATGGGAAGAATCTTCTAATTCTCAGCTGTGATATGGAGGGGTCAGTGTGTGTTAAAAACTTTCCTTTTTGGTGTAAAAAGTTAATGGTCATACAGTTTCGTATATAGACTTTGACCTTTGACCTGATCTCTGTTTATTTTCTTCAGTACCTCAACTAGCTCCTCACACATCTAGTGTGCCTCAACCCAAATTCTTTGAAAGTGGTATTTTTTTTTTTTACCATAACACACCTAATTATCCAGTTGTGGACATGGGATGAGAGGAAGCCACGGTACTTGGTGATACATTCTGAGGAGTACAATTCATGGTTGTATGTCTCTTCAGTCTTCAGATACTTGTCCAACGATTATGAGAGTGGCTATGGTGTTTTTACTGTACTACTGTGCTCACTAGCTTTAAATGTTTCTAATCCTTTCACCATTTGTTCTTACTGCCTTTCTACATGTTGGTTTTTCTAAGATGGATTGGTAGCTTACCACAGGTTTAATTTTTACTAATAATATATTTTGCTTCAACATTTTCAGATAAAATATTGAAGTAACGCGACCATTTAGATAAAGTGTGGTGTGTGTGTTTGTGTTTTCATGCGTGTGTGAGTGCATCCACACATATCATAGGAGCCATCCACCTTCTTTTGTGTTTGACTGTCTCTCATTGACATTGAGTTCACCAGGTAGGGGACACTGACTAGCCAGTGAGCCTCACAGATCCATCTTATCAACCTCCCTTGTGCTGGGATTACTAGAGCACACCACCATGCCCAGATTTTGAGACGTATTCTGGTTATTTAACTCAGGTTTATTTTAAAATTATTTTAATTTACAATTTATTCACTTTGTATCCCCATTGTAGCCCCCTCCCTCTTCTCCTCCCAGTCCCACCCTCCCTTTCTTTTTCTTCCCTATCCTTCTACCCTTGTCCCTTGATAGGGGAAGTCCTCCTCCCCTACTGTCTGACCCTAGCCTATCAGGTCCCATCAGGACTTCCTGGACCTCTTTCTCTGTGGGCTGGCTAGGTTGCTCCACTAGAGATACGCCACCAAGGAATAGGCAACTGAGTTCAGAGACAGCCCCTACCCCCCTTACTAGGGAACCCACAAGGCAACTGAACTTCATATTTTTAAGGGAATCATATATCCTTAATATTTTTAAAGCCCCAAGATATTTTTTCTTTTTTTTTTTCTTTTTTCTTTTTGAAGAGAATCTCAAGGCCTTTATACATATGGGTTTAGGTCAATTATCTCTCAAATGTTCAGACTGAACAATTTCTGCTGTGCTGTATTCACGGTTATGGGTTCTTTTCTCAGAGTAGTCTTTTATACTGCTAAGCACATCATCAAATGCTTTAATGTTTTATTTTACATTCTAAAATGAATATATGTTTTATTTTATACCTTTACCTCTGGAGAGTGTCCATCTTTTTGTTGTTTGTTTGTTTCAACCATGTCTGAAGTTGCTTAGTGAACCATTTTCCAATGGCTGCTTCATAATCCTGGTATTTCTGGTTTCTTCTCTTGGTCTGAGTGTCTTGCTGTTATGTTTCACCAAAACCAAAAAACAACAACATAAAACAAAACAAAGCAAGCAAACAAACAAACCAAGAAGAAAAACAATATTAGAACCGTTATGAATAAAACATTCTGTATCCTTGTATTTCACTTTTCTCTCACTCTTTCAGTTACTTGGCACACACTCCGTACTTTTAGCATCACGTGTCTGTTGAAGGTTCTGGGTTTTAGACTTAGTCAGTGCTCCATCGAAGGTACATATAAACTAAAGGGCTAATTTCCATTTCATTCTTCTAGTCCTGTTGTCCCTGGCTAGTCTACTGTTCCTGTTTTATTTAGTCTTTTCACGTTTCACTAATACATTTGCCCAATCGTTTTAGTGGAATAAGATCAAACTACTAACAAATGGGTAATTCTCTTCTGGCCCAAATAAGTCCTAACATTAATCTTCAAATTTGTTAAAACATTACTTTTCTTACTAATCAGCATGTAATGTTGGGGTGTGTCAACTCCGTATTCATTCATTGGTTCTTATCCTTTTACCCACGCACCCATTTATTCTTTCTTGTCATTCTTTTAGTCAGTGATACATTTGGTGTGTTTGAGTAGGTGTGAGGTACTCTTTAGAAAATCTAGGTCTTGTGATAGAAAACATGACTAACGAGAACAATTTATATTTGTGCAAATCAACACTTCTTTGTGGGAGGTTTCATGAAGAAAATGAATTGTGTTTCATATAGGAGACCAGAAAACAAATCATTGTTGTGTTTTTCTACATGCAAAATATCTCCTCATACTGAGCCATTAGTATCATCTTGAAAGGCAAGTTTATTTATAAATATAAATATATAGTATAAATAATTGATGATAAAAATAAGTCTTCTGGCCCCCTGGTTCCAGTGTTGGTGTTATCTGGGTCCATGTAAGTTATCTCTTAGCATCAGGACATCCCACTGTGTCACTCTACGCTACCCCCTGCTTTAAGCCCTAGGAGCATATTTTGTCTGTCTCTGATAGCTCTGAAACAGATGGGTACCAGTGCAAAGCACAGTGAGGACTGCAATCCACAGGCATTATTCACAAGATAACCTGTTTACAGTTGAACCTGGCTAATATTTCATTTTCTTTGCTAGCAGATTTTCTATTGTAGGGTTGGCATCTCCTAAAGTATGAAACACAAAGGAAAATCACCCTGCTACTGTGCCCTAGTCTCAACTGACACAAGCCACAGGTGATTACAAACTCTCAGGTCAAGCATACAAAGTATGGAATGTCATAAATTGCATGTGTGAATTTGCCAGGGGCCTCTGGCTATGTCTGCAGCAGAGCTAAAAATAAAATTCCTGACTCTTCCTGCACAACTGCCTTGTTTGAATCAAAGTCACAATTGCAGTCCTTTCTCTGTCCTGAGCACTGTTTCCCTTTGCTAATTTTTCTTCAGCTGTCTTCCCTAATCTTCTCTGCAGGCTCACTAACAATTTCAAATTTTCCCTCAGACATTAAGAACAGGTGGCACAAGAGATATTGGGTATCTCATTATGACATATAAAAGTATGTCTTCTTAATTTAGTATGAATCTTATTATTGTGCTTCTGACATGCACATATATGCATATAAGCACATACACATCTTTTCTCTATATTTTTGTCTGGCTTACATAAAAAAACTAACTTTGTGGAATTTTTTGAGTATATTTATGCTATTGCAGTAAATTTTAAAATTTTCTGAGAGACAGTGTGCTTTATGATTATTTTAAGAGAATAATGTTATTAAAGAAAACCTACCCTTTAGTATTATTAAAACATGTAGTAGTGTGCTGATAGCAAATATACAGCTTGTTTAATTTTGACAAATGAAAACACCTATGTGGTTTACATCACTTAGAAATATAAGTTATTTCATCTTGAAAAAAATTCCACACGTCTTCCCAGTATTTCCTCATGAGCAGTGATGTATTCATGAGACTGCATTTTTAAATAATTCATGATTTTTTTTCACTTAACTGGGATCATACACACACATTGTTCTGCAACTGTTTTTGAAATTTTTGTAATATGAAATAATACAGTTTTGTGTATTTCAGCTTATTAGGACTTCTCTCAATAAATGCAGTGTTTCAATTCTTCATCTAAACATGACTAAATCTGCTATAAGGACTCATGGAGAAGCCCTCTGTAGGACTGGCTTTTCTGAAATTTGTAAGAATATTTAGAAATGGAGTTCATGTGTCATAGAGTATATAACCTTTACAAAAATGGAAATAAGTTATCCAAATTGACTGTATATGAACATTCCTGATCACAAATAACTTTCTGTCAAACGCATGGTTACATCAAGGGTATGTAGAATGAAAATGTGTCAATATAGATGTTAGTTAAAATAACGAAAAGAAGTGAGAAAAATAAAAGTCTTATGTTTAGTCGCAGTTGAAAACCTGATGAGCTTTAGAATCACCTAGAAGAGTGCGTCCTGAGTGTGCTTGTGAGGGGTGTCTTGGTTAGGTTAACTGAGGTGAAAAAACTGGCTCACCATGCGTCAAACTGTTATTTCCTGGGCTGAGATGCTTGCTAGACTGCACAAAGTGAGCTGCGCACAAGGATATATCACTTCGATTGTGGATGCACAGTGACCTGCTCTGCCAAGCAGGTCTGCTCCTTGTATTTTCCTGGCATGATGGAATGTACCCATGAACTATGAGGAGAAATAAACTCTCTCTCTCTCTCTTAAGTAACTTTTGTAAGAGTGCTTTATTAAAATTAGAAAAGAAATTCAGACAGGGCTACTCCTTGAAAACTTTAATGGAGAATAGCTGCACATCTAGGGGTTTTTCCTTTTTCTCCCTGTTTGTGATTTAAAGTTTTCCTAAAGTATTTAATCTCCTATGGCCAAGAAACATTTCTCTACATTTCTAAAGATAATTCAGATAGTTTTGTTGCAAAATATCCTTTAATTAAATTGCAAACTAATGCAGAATTGCCAGTCGAGGTTGTTCTTATATAGTAGAATTGGTAATTATCTTGGACTTGTGTAATTTATTTTCATATCAAAATAACAAATACTGAAAGACAATAAAAGAATGAATATTGAAATTAGGGAAATTTTCTTTTCACTTTTTGTAGATTCAAATCTGATGGTATTCTTAAAGCGTTTTGTGAACATTATTGAATCTTGGATGGTTTGTAGTACAGCTTTGCTAGCTATATTTCAGTAGTCTGTTGAAGGATTTTTTTAAAATTGTGATCTGGAAGGTCATTTATGTAGAGTGAATATTTGTGTTTTGAGTGTGATAACATGTTCACCAGTGAAATAAGCTATGAGTATTTTCCAGAAGGGATAATCGTCACATTATTTTAGAGAACAGGCAGAATGAGAATATAATAACTATATTATAGTGCCTCAATAATGTCTACTATGCTTGACTCCCAGAATCTTCTAAACATTTTGATGATAGGTTTTTAATTCATAGGTCCCTCTGATAATGATGTGGACAAACAGCTTCACACAGAGAGTCAGGTCTTTCCATTGATGTTCAATTTCCTATGAACCCATTTATCTTTATCAGTGAAAGGATTTGTTTCACAAGACTTGACAAAAGTCCACAACACATACCTTTATAGTATAGTTTTATCATTTCACTCTTACTTCTTTTTTGAGATAAAAGGGAATGTAAAGAGTGTGAATGACTACAGAGGTTCACCTCCTACCCAATGTACATCTCTCGAAGTAGGGGAGCCTGCTTGGTTTCTGTGTCTCTGAAAAGCACAGGTAGCGGCAGGGAGAGAGCACAGAAGTGTGTGCACCAAAGACCACAGTACAGTAGCCATTCCCAAACCTTCTCGTTATATCAGCTTAGAACCCCTAGTCTCTTCTCATTACAAAGTTCATCACAGCCTCTCCTTCCATTCTGATACCACACTGTGGTATGGTTGTTATTAACTGGATTTTTACTCTAAAGAATTTCTCCTTGGAGAGAAGTGATTTTTTTTAAGGAAACGTTATTTTGATCTTTTATCTCCAACAAAAATTGATAATACTCTAAGTAGACTCCCTTTCCTTTTTAACTAACTCTTGTTCTAAAGATAAGTGATGTGGGTGTCACAGAGTAAGTAGGAGGCTGTCTGACGGGTATCTGCAGAGAATTCCCCCCACGCTGTTTTCTTTTTCACAAAAGTCTGAAGTTTTCTGTCTGGAAATGAACTAATCCCAATTTTACTGTTATCTCGAGTCTCTTATAACCTTGCAGATGTTCCGATTGTCATGAAGGGGATGACGAGATGATAAGAAGAAGGGCTGAAAGCAGAAGGTAAAGATTTCACTCATGCAATGCCACTGAGATCACACTGATATTCCACGGATCAACAGCCCTTCATGTGACATACTAGGCAGATTTCATATATCATGTTGGTTCCGTGCTCTGTGCCTATCCCAGGTACTGTGAAAATAATATCTTTGCAGTGAGTGGTTTATGCAATACTTAGGGTATACCTATGAAAATAGAGATAATCAGTATCACCATCAAGCAGGGCTCCTTCAAGATGTTCAAAATCATCAGATTGTATATGCGAAATATGCGTACTTCTCAGTATATCAATCATACAATAAAGCTGTTTTAAAGAGACAAAAGAAATGGAGGCTATCTAGACAGGCACAACTTAATCGCTTTAAGTATTTAAAGGCAGAGCATTTCTTCTAGCTGGTTATCAAAGAAAGTTAGAAAAAAAGACTCTGGCTGATTTGATAGAAAGCAAATGCCCACACGGCAAATAGCCTTTGAAGGACACAGAGAAAAGAACTGTGGGAAGCCTCCAAGGACCAAAGGTGACCCTAGCTAGCTGTGAGCAGAAAAAGGGCCCTCAACCCTAAAATGGAGAGGAAATGGATCCTGCCAACAACTGGTGAGCTTAGAAGGGGACCCTGAGCCCCAGATGGCAAAGCCACATGATTCCTTGATTTCTGCTACATGACACCTGAGCAAAGATTTCTACCCTGAAGATATGGGGAAATAAATTCATGTTATTTAAAGTTGGCAATAGAAAATTTAATATAGGCAGACAATAGAAATCCTGTGGATTGTTGGCCAAAGTAGCCATTTAAAATTGAAAATAGTAAAAAAATAATGAAAATGCAGTTCATTTTCAAAAACAAAGGAGTATTTGTTACTCTACAAGCTTTTGTTGCAGCACAAGTATATTACATAATTGAAATTACAATTGTCTTTTTATGTGAGTTACACTGTAACGCTTCTGTGTCTTCCCATTTGAGGTTAAAGTGATGGAGTCTTTCAAGACAGTTATGCAGTGATTTGATTTCTAAACCACTTAAAAATAGGTTTCCCTTACCCAATATTTTTGGTTACTTGAGTCTCACCTATTCTACAGCAGTCACCTCAAATTCTTATAGTTAATTTTATCTTTTCAGCACTTGTCACTACTGTTACTTTAGCTCTCTTTTAGGATAACTAATTAAATTATATATTATAGTAACAAAATTATCATAAATATGTTTGTATCCAGGTAAAGACTTAAGGAAGGCTGTTATGTATCTAATTTAGCAAGAGTTCAGTGATCCTAGCCTATAGGATGTAGAGTTCAATGTGCTATGGATTTCAGTGGCACGATGTACTGAAAGGATTGTTGGATGACACTCACTCTGACAAGTAAGTGAAATGGAGGTAGTTTATGAGGCTGTCTATCAAATTTAACCACCTATATAATTATGTCTCAATACTATGTTTATAGATATATATGAGGATTCATCAAAATTAGAGCATGATATTAACTTCCAAAAGCCATTATTTGACTTGCAAAGTATGAGTGATCATAATCAGAAAAATTATAATTTTCCTGTTTTCACATAAGCACATTTGCTGGTTATGTGAACAACTAATAGTCAATGTTAAGCATTTTCATTTTATAATTGAAATGCAATTTCTATATTTACTATGAAAAACCCATACCATTATGCCCACTTTACCCCCAATTTTTGAATGATTATTAATGTTATTTCTTATTATAAAAACAGAATAAAATTCTAAATAAAGAAAATTGAACCTGCCCTCTCCCTGCTAAGATATACCATTTCTAAGTCCCCTGCTTTATTCGGTTATCTTTTCTCTTACATGTGTTCTCCTGACTTTTAATCATGATCTGAAATGACATTAATGACATCTGGTGTGAGAAAAAGTATATGTGACCTGAGACTTCAGCATCACTCTTTCACTCTAGCATGAGTTCTGTTTCCAGTGCCTTGCATGTAGGCTCCTTCACCATGTAGATGTGGAGAAAATCCAGCCATGGGAAACAGAGCAGTGCCAGCCCAGGAAGAGCCTGCTGTCTGCTGCCACTGATCTGAGAGCTGATAGATCACCGCTTTCTTCTAGAGAGTAATAATGGGTTAAGCTGCTTTCAGCAAAAGTGAGGAAAGCGAGAGTAATTCCTTAGAAAAAGACATTCGGATAGGAAACAAAAACAACTGTGGGAGATTATTCTAGAACTGGAAATGTCTGCACTTCTCAGGAAGGTAGAAAGATGCTGCACCTGAAAAGAAGTGGGATTAAAAGATGTCTTGAAAAGTATGCATACTTGGACCCTTTTGTGCTCTTGGTATGTGGTCATTTAGTTAACCCATCAAAATCCCCAATAGACGCCTCAGTGCCTGGCTCACACCTGCTGTAATGGGGGAGGTTCCTAATTTATGTGTGCGTAACCTCTGGGGCATGCTGCAGACGGGAAGCATAAGCCCACCCCTGCCTCTGAGACACATGCACACCACCACAAAACCTTTTATCTGTGAGCTTCAAACATTTGTGTTGGCACCTGTTAGACCAACTGTAATGTCTTACTAATAAAAGGAGAACAAAACTGAATCCAAATTCAGCTGTTTTGCTATTTAAACATCGCTACATTATCTATCCACCTTAAATATACTAAAATGTGTTTGTGGGCATTTTCCTCATTCTGTTTTTGTGTTTTAGGAAAGAGTAGGAAACAAAGCAAAGGAGTCCAAAGTACTCAAATTCTAGATAGGAGATTGGAATCTCTTAAGAGTGAAAATACAATGTGTGTGGGACTAGAGTGCACAAAAGTAGAGAAGTGTTTGTTTTACAAAGTACAGTCAAGAAAGGCCGTCCCTGACAGAATGTCAGATGATGAACAGACAAGCGAAGACAGTAAGTGAATAAAGAGCAGCTCTGATAAGACAGAGAAAATCAAGACAAGAATGAGCACAGGTTAGGAGCATATATAATGAGGACAAAGATCATTAGTGAGGCCAACTTGGAGAAAAGAACACTGAGGAGAAGTTATTAGGGGGGAAACAAGAAAGTCACAATCTTGTAAGAATTTAGGTTTTAAAATTTTATGTTAGTACTTGTTTTTCCCTGCATGACATTAGAAGCCATTGATGGGTTTTGGTAAGGTAACAAGAGCTGACATAAACTTCCACAGATCAATCTCACTGCATGATGGGAACTGCTGAATTGTGCTTGCATGGGTAGTATATAAACAGCAGTCTTTTACATCGTTGAAACAAATAAACATTTGTATTTTGTCTACAGTGCTTGGGAAAAATGAGTGAACATGGATAACATTTCATCTACTGTAACAAAGATATCCATGTTGACTTCTGTCCATAGCAAAAGTCAAAGATGTACTAGACATGAACATGAGGAGGAACGTTTATACATACACAAAGACACACTTTCTATCAACGACACAGGAGTCCCCCATGTCAATGTCACTGAGTTAGCAAGTGACATTGTGTCTTCTGATTTGAATTGCCTTTTTCTAGCATCCCTTCTTGGTTCACTCAAATGGAGCAATTACTTCTTGCTTCAGTATCCAATTTCTCAAAAGTAAATGCAAATTCTCTCTTCCGTTACCTTGTGAAAATGCTGAAATGTTTCTTAATCTTTAGCATGCACTGATTTGAAAACATGAACTACTGAAAAAAATCAATCATTGTGTAAATTGTTATAAATGATTAGAAAAACAAATAAAAGTTTAACAAATCAGTTGGAATTATTTTATATAATAGAATTTTAATATAATGAGTACATTATTCCATGTAAACCACCTAGCAACATAATTGCAACAAACCATATTTTTCGTGAATATTGGAGAATACTTTTCTGATTTATGAATATTTTAGACATTTAGCATAGAATGAATTTTGACAATATGGAGTTATTAGAAAGAGTATTGACAAAGCTTCCAGCTCTGAACTATTAGGTTGACTAAAGCAAGAAATTTAAATCCACAATCTCTGTACATGTGTGGTAATTTTCATACACTCATGCATATACTTAATCATAAACCTGAAGAACACAAAGGCTTCGATTTTTACTTCAGTTCTAACTTCTTCACCAAGTCTCTGTTTATTTTCCTATGGGGTGCTATAATATACAAGATCCGATACAAGACCAACCTAAAGTGAAATTGAATGAGTTGTCAGTAGATTATCTAGGGAACGTGTCTAATGTTCAGAAAGTGAATTAGAATGTAACTTCATAGTAGGTCAATAATTTACACTCTGAATTTACCAAACACGTTTGTATATTCCCACTAGATCTGGCCTGCCTGCCACTACCCACCACTGCTATTAGTAATTTTTTTTAAATCAACCTAAATCCTGGAACCAGGGCATGGGATATGGGACTGACATTTAATGCTGGTATTTGGAGGATGTGAGGCTAGTGAGAGGACTTCTCAACTCTAGATAGAGTGGGTTCAGCGGCAAGCAACATAGGCAATGGCCAAATATACAGGAAGAATGAGTGTACCAGGAAAAGTTATGCACAGGTTCTTCAGTTTACCTCAAGTGAGTAGAAGAAGATGTTATCTTCTTTGAGAATTTAGGCCCAGCCTGGGGTATTAGTCTTTCAAACATGAGATTTCCCATCACCATCTATTAGTTGATAAAACTTTAATTGAATTTTCACGTACCGTGAATCAAATAATAACGCTACTGCAAATTACGTCCTTTCAAGGCATCAAGAGGACAAAATTAGAGCATGGTATGGGATCCCTTTGCCCACCACTAGCAAAACCCAAGCCTTACAGTCCTGGGGATCACCCTGCTCCCTCTAGCTACCTGTCACACCCCCTGTTGAGAATCAGGTTTTAAAATAAAAGCAAGCTATAATGACTGATTTCACGGACTACCTATTTAAAGCAGCTGGCCGTCATTTTTCTACTGTAAATAACATTGCTGCTCTATGGAACTACACTCTAAAACTTGAAAATAATTCAATTTGTGTAGGAACTGAATACCTGATTTCTTCCCCTCACAAATTCTCTACTAATTCTCACTGGGATGCATTGTTAGGAAAAACGTTGAAACTTACATCCAATCATTCCATATTTTATGCAGAAAACTACCCAGTACATGAATTTAATTTTTTTCAGTTTAAATTTGCTTACAGGTTATTTTATCAAGCTGATATGACCACTTTGTTGAAATCTTTTGCCCAAAGCTGAAGGTGTTTAAGTTTTTAGAGAGAGTTATTGTGCTAAAAAAGTGATTTGAATTTCCTACCATGTGTCTCATGTTAGTCTCTTACATCTCTGTTAAACTGTTTGGAAATATTGTGGGATTTTTTTGAAGTTTATTATAAGCTCGCATGATTTTATTAAACATTCATCGATTTAAGCAAGAATACATTATGTAAAAATAAAATTGAATACCTTTTTTGAGATTGCAGAATGCGCTGACAAATTTAATAGCCTTCTGTTTTTGTTGTGGTTTTTGTTTGTTTGTTTGTTTTTTCTTACTAGATATAAAAAAGCAGGTGAGAGGTAGAGGCATGAGCGAGGGTGAATAAAAGCCACAATGGCAATGAATTCAGTACTGAAATACTTATTTGTTTTTTCCTTTTCCATGTTATTGAGACCAGGTTTCTAGCTGTGTGGTAGAGCCAGGGCTGTCCTCTAAGCCACGCTTGTCCTGACACTGTCTCCTGAGAGTGGGGTTATGCGCATGAGTACCACATTTGGGTAGAGTGACCTTTTAAAATTTATTTTATTTATATTGCTATTTTTTTACAATTTATTCACTTCGTATCCCTGTTGCAGCCCCCTCCCTCACCTCCTCCTAGTCCCACCCTTCCTCCCTCTTCTCCCCTTATGCCCTTTCGCTAGTCCACTGTGGGGAGGACCTCCTTCCCTTCTATCTGACCCTAACTTATCAGGTCTTATCAAGGCTGGCTGCATCATCTTCCTTTTAAACATACTAAATAAACATAAAAAGAATACGGGCGGTAAGAGAAGGTGTCTGTCACATGACGTTTAAGCTAAGGAAAGAGGATGAGATGAGATAAAGAGACCAGGGGACACTTGCGTGCCTCTATGAGGGAAGCAGAGGTCTCTAGGCAGACAAAGCAAAGGCAAGAGGCATACACATGAAAGCTTGGGCAATGGGAGAGCAGGGCATGTGAGGAGGGGAGGAGGAAACGTGGAGAAGTGGGGTGTCAGAGACCAGGAAAATATGAGACCAAATGCTCTGTAAAGCATAAAGACAACTTCTGCCTCCTAAGTATTTCCTTTTCTCCTGTTCTCTGAGGTGGACTGGAGTTGGTAAATTCAGACCTCAGAAACACTAAGTTTTAAAGAAAGTCCCTGTGAAAAACTTCTTTTAGGAAGAGAGTCAAATTTAACTTTCTATGCAATTTAAAATATACTTGAAAAATTCACGTTTTAGGAATGTGTAAAATACAGTAGCTTGACTTCTTTTAACTGTAATTGCAATTTCTAAAATGCTGTAAAGTAGCATTGAAATGCTGCATTTACTCTGTACAGCTACGTAACACCATAATTCCTAATTATTTGTAATTTAGAGGTATTTAGGAATACTCAAAACAAAACAAAACAGAACCCAACACCTCTTACCTTCTGTCAAGTGTGATTATTGCTAATTCGAGATGTTGTTTTGGATGAAAGGAGCATGGAAATACAGCAGAACATCATTTAATTGCTTGAACTAGTGATTTAGATGACTGCAACAGACCAAACACTTCTTTTTAGAATTGGGTTACTGCTGTTTATGTGTAATTCCGCGTTTAACTCACCTTTGAATGTAGTGTCAATAACTTCATCAATAAGCATTTATTAAACTCATAAGACTCACAGTGCTTTCCTGGGTACTAGGTGGCATTTTGAAATGAAAGTCATCATGCTAGCATTAAGAAGGGGGAAATTAGATGTGCATGAAAAGATAGCCAAAGCGACAAAACAGAGTAGGAGAAATTAAAACCGCCTGTTGCATGTCAGCAGTGCCATCAAAGACAGACGGAACCAGAAATCAGAAAGCAGCTGTCAGAGATGAAATTCACATTCAACTTTGAAGAAAAGGAAGCATGAGATAAGCCGAAATGGACAAGAATACAGGGAAGATGAAAGCAGTAGGGCCTGGGAAGACAAGGCTAATAGAGTTCTCCATCTTGACTGGTTTATCTCCCTGCTCCAGCAGAACAAACAATACAGTCATGTAAACAATTTTAAAGTTCTATTTCTATGGCTCTGTGTCTCTATCAAAGGACATACTGGAATGTCAATATTTCCCCAATTGTAGATATACATCTCTCCTTGAACTAAGAAGTGGCTGATGCCCCTGGGCTGAGATCTTCTGCCTTGCCCTTCCTGCCATTTGCTTCATCCCTCCGTCTCTTCTCTTGGCTCTCTACCTGCTGCCCAGCTAAGTCTATCTGTCTGTCTACCCATCTATATCTCTTCTCTCTGTGTTTGAGATGAGTGTCTCACAGTATTTCTCTAGGAATCCATGAACTGGCCTCAATTCTTTCTCTTCCCTCAGCCTCTGTCTGAGTAGCTGGAACTACAAAAATGAGCTGTTAATCACAGCTAATTTCTAGCTCTGTGCCAGGCTGTTGATTCCAGTGACTGCTCTTTCAGTTTCTCTGTCTTCCATGAGGAGTGGGGTCCTTAGCAAAGGTTCCATCTCAGGTTCCTTTATCACATTAGAAACCTTTTACTCAGATGCTAAATGGCTCAGAGCAAAGTACATATATTCTCCACTGAATGCTGCATAGTTAATGTTAAATGGAGAATCTTCCAAGTTCAAACCATCATTACCCACTTCTCAAAATGGTCATAGAAACGGGTTGAATACTTATCCCAGTATTGGTATTACATGGATTTTAATGAAACTACTAACTTTTGTCTTCAGAGGATTTCTCACCTCTGATTCTACCATACATAGACTAATGAAAATGAAGCTAGGTGACAGATTAAACACAAGACTCTACAAGCAGGCAAGGCTCACGGTAAGGCTCAATGTTATTCCATAGACAATGTACTTAAAGAGTATTGCCTATTCCAGTTCATTTCATTTTGATTGATCTTATTTTCTTCTTCTTCTTCTTCTTCTTCTTCTTCTTCTTCTTCTTCTTCTTCTTCTTCTTTTTCTTCTTCTTCTTCTGATGCCTGTTTGTTTTCTAACAAGAGATAGAAAGTGTGTGGATTTGTATAGAAGAGCAGATAGGAAGGATCGAGGAATTAAAGAAGAGGATCCCAGAAATACAATATGTTGCACTAAAATATCTATTTTCAAAGAAAAATACAAGGATAAAAAAGAGTATTGTGCTCCATATGCAGCCATACCAACCAGACAGAATTCTCTAAACAACAGCAATGTCTACTTCCTCCCAACTGTGCATTTTAGAGATACAGCCAAGTGTATGTGGGTTTGCCATGAGCACAATGCAGAAAGGCAGGTAATGCTGGGCAGTTCTTTAGACCATGGGTGTCTCAGAAAATGACAGCCTGGCCATGTGCATCACTCTTCTACCCTCTCCCTCCAATGTGTCCTCACTTGGGGAATATTACACTGAGTTGGTCTGAGGTGAGGAAATCAAGTGGGAAAGTCTTAGGGACACCTAGTTAATCCCTAGAAAAACTCCAGGTAACCTGCTGCTCACAGCCCTGATTTGAATGCACAGCTTCCCTTGGTGCCGCCAGCTGCCTGGACCTGGACACACACAGTCTCCTGGCCAGTCTGAGGCACCCCAGACACCATTCCAGTCTGGGTGCATTGGCTGCGCACACCTGTTAGCCCTTATCTGCTAGCCCTTATCCCCGCCAGCTTCCTGCCACCCCGCCAGCCCCCATCTCTGACAGGGACACAGAGTTCCTGGACCAGAGTGAGGCGCCTCAGATACCAGTCCAGACATGGGAGAAACGGCGGGCACACGTCTACTAGCCTTGATCTGAACACGCGCCTCCCACAGTGCATGTGCAGCCAGCTGCCACCCAGGACCAGGACATATAGTATCTGGTCCACACTAAGGTGTCCCCAGATACCATCCCAGACTGGGGTGCACAGCCCCTATCTCAGAAGGAGGAGCCAAGTCCCCAGACCAGAAGGGAGCCATTAGCAGCAAGCCCAGGTGGGAATACAGAGACTTCAGACCAGAGCAGTGTTCCCAGCCTCTATCTAAAACCGGGACACTCAGCCTCTGGCACAGAGTGAGGTGCCAAGCCTCCAGACCAGAGGGGCGAACAGCCTGTCCTCACAGCTTCTAGCACAGAGCACAGAGCCAGGCACACAGAGCTCACAACAGAGTACATAACCTGTCTGCAGCACCACCCACTGACCTCAGAGTCCAGCCTGCAGAACCTGCCACAGAGTGAAGAACATTGGGAATTCAGGAAACATGCTCAGGTATTAGCCTGCAGCCTGTGCTTGCTAAATGCCCTAGCACCCTCATCCCCTCCTGTGCTTGCTCCAAAACCCCATACATCAACCATATACACTCCCCATTGCACTCCCCTTTAAGACACCTTCCTAGTGCATGTGCATGCAGACAAACACACACACTTACTCCCTGTCCCCAACAACGAAACTACGCCAGCATGCTTTCCTCCCACAGGGACAAATGAGGCAAAAACACACACTATCAAACCACTGGAACTCCCTAATCCTCTTGAAGAATACTCCAGACACCAGAGACTGACAGTTCCAGTCTGAAGTTCAGCTTCAAGGAAAAAATGGCCAGAGGTCGACTTAAAAACTCACCCAACAAAAATCAGGACACCATGGCATCACAAGTTACACCCAAAAGCAATGGAGGCTTTAATTCACCGGAGACACAGGAAAATGATATTAAAGATGCTTATGCAGTTACTACAGGAACAAAAAGAGGAAATGAACAAGGCCCTCAAAGAAATACAGAAGAATATAATTGCCCACATAGAGGAACAGTTAAAGACATACAGAGAGGAAACAAACAAAAACATAGGAGCCACATTCAATCAGATGAAGGAAATGGTACAAAGCATGAAAACAAAATTAGAATCTATAAAGAAAACACAAACAGAAAAACCTGGAACTACAGAACTTACAGAAAAGATCAGGAACCACAAAGGTAATCAGCACCAATAGAATACAAGATATGGAAGAGAGAATCTTGGGAGCTGAAGATACACTTGCTGAAACTGATTCCTCACTCAAAGAAAAAATAAAATCAGAAAAGTCCCAAACACAAAACATCAAAGAAATCAAGGACTCCATGAAAAGATGAAAGCGAAGAATAATAAGAATAGATGAAAAAGAAGATTCCAGGCTCCAAGGACTGGAAATGTTTTTAAGAAAATCATAGAAGAAAATTTTCCCAACTTAAAAAAAGAAATGTCCATAAACATACAAGAAGCCTACAGAACACCAAATAGACTAGACCAGAAAAAAAACAATACATCTTGCCACATCATAGTCAAAACACTAAACCTACAAAACAAAGAAAAAATATTAAAAGCAGCAAGGGAAAAGGGTCAAGTAACATATGAAGGTAAATCTATCAGAATCACACCATACTTCTCATGAGAAATTAGGAAAGCCAGAAGCGCCTGGGCAGAGGTCATGCAGTCTTTAAGGGAACACAGATGCCAACCCAGACTACTATACCCAGCAAAGCTTTCAATCTACATAGATGGAGAAAACAAAATGTTCCATAACAAAACAAAATTTAAGCAATATATACACAGCAACCCAGACCTATAGAAGATACTAGAAGGAAAATGCCAATCCAACGAAAACAACTGCACCAAAGAAAATATAGGATTCAGATAATTTTCCAACAAAAAGGGAAAAACAAGCAATGAATCATAGTAAGACCACCAATTCCACAATAAAAGGAAGTAACAGTCATTGGTCACTATTATCTATCAACATCAATGGACTCAACTCTCCAGTAAAGAGACACAGACTAAAAAAAAAATGGTTGCAGAAACAGGATCCAACATTCTGCTGCACCCTAGAAACACACCTATGCAACAAAGATAAACACTACCTTAGAGTAAAGAGCTGGAAAAATGTGTTTCAAGAAAATGGACCCAGAAAACAAGACTGGGGTAGGGATCCTAGTATCTAATAAAATAGACTTTCAACCAAAACTAATAAAGAAAGATGAGGAAGGGCACTTCCTTCTCATCAAAGGAAAATTCCAACAGGAGAACATCACAATTTTGAACATCTATGCCCCAAATACAAGACCACCCATATTTGTAAGAGAAACATTATTAAAGCTGAAATCACACATTGATCCCAATACCCTAATAGGGGGAGACTTCCACACTCCACTCTCACCAAGGGACAGATCATCCAGTCAGAAGCAAAACAGAGAAGCAAGGGTACTCAAAGACACCCTAAATCTAATGGACCTAATAGATGTCTACAGAACTTTTCAACCTAGACCAAAAGAATATACTTTCTTTTCAGCACCTCACAGAACCTTTTGCAAAATAGACCATATAGTTGGTCAAAAAGCAAGCCTCAGCAGATACAAGAGGATTGAAATAATCCCTATATCATGATGGTCAATATCCTATCTGACCATCATGGTCTAAAGCTGGACCTCAACAACAATAGAAACAGCAAAAAGCCTGCACATTCATGGAAACTGAACAACTTTCTACTCAAGGACAGCTTGGTAAGGGAAGAAATAAAAAAAAAGAAACTAAAGACTTCCTAGAATTTAGTGAAAATGAAAGCACAACATACCCAAATTTGTGGGACACAATGAAGGCAGTGCTAAGAGGAAAGTTCATAGCAATAAATGCCTTCAAGAAGAAATTTGAAACATCTCATAAAAGCAACTTAATGGCCCAACTGAAAGCCCTAGGGAAAAAAAAAGAAGCAGATACACCCAAGAGGAGCAAATGGCTGGAAATAATCAAATTCAGGGCATAAATCAATCAGTTAGAAACAAATAAAACTATTCAAAGAATCAATGGAAACAAGAGCTGGTTCTTTGAGAAAATCAACAAGATAGACAAGACTCTAGCCAAACTAACAAAAAGGCAGAAAGAAAAAAATCCAAATCAGCAAAATCAGAAATGAAAAGGGAGACATAACTACAGTCACTCTGGAAATCTAAATAATCATTAGGTCTTACTACAAAACCTATATGCCACAAAATTTGAAAATCTAAATGAAATGGACGATTTTCTTTATAGATTCCATCTTCCTAAATTAAGTCAAGATCAGGTAGAAAGATTGAATAGACCTATATCCCCCAAGGAAATAGAAGCAGTCATCAACATCCTCCCTACCAAAAAAAAAAGCTCTGGGCCAGATGGTTTTAGTGCAGAATTCTACCAGACCTTCAAAGAGGTACTAACACCAAGTCTCTCTAAAGTATTTCACAAAATAGAAATAGAAGGAAAACTACTGAACTCTTTTTATGAAACCACAGTCACTTGATACCTAAACCACACAAAGATCCAACAAAAAAAGAGAACTTCAGACCTATCTCTCTTATGAACAATGACACAAAAATACTCAATAAAATACTTGCAAACTGAATCCAAGAGCACATAAAAGGTATCATCCGCCATGATCAAGTAGGCTTCATCCCAGACATGCAGGGGTGGTTCAATATACAGAAATCCATCAATGTGATTCACCATATAAACAAACTGAAGGAGAAAAACCACATGATCATCTCCATAGGTACCAAAAAAGCATTTGACAAAATCCAACATCCATTCATGTTTAAAGTCTTGGAGAGATCAGGGATACAAGGCACATACCTAACCATAGTAAAGGCAATATACAGCAAGCCTATAGCCAACATCAAACTCAATGGAAAGAAAC
>CM053753.1:65630576-65644303 GCA_028658305.1 Pachyuromys duprasi
CCATCAAAATACCTACACAACTCTTCAGAGACCTTGAAAGAAAAATTCTCAACTTCATATGGAGAAACAAAAAACCCAGAATTTCCAAAACGGTCCTGTACAACAACAGATCATCTGGAGGTATCTACATCCCTGACCTCAAGCTGTACTACAGAGCAATAGTAATAAAAACTACATGGTATTGGCCTAGAAACAGAATAGTGGATCAATGGAACTAAATAGAAGACCCAGACATAAACCCACACAGCTATGGAAACTTGATTTTTGATAAAGAAGCCAAATCCATCCAATGGAAAAAGACAGCATCTTCAACAAATGGTGCTGGTCCAACTGGATTTCTATATGCAGAAAAATGAAAACAGATCCATATTTATCACCCTGCACAAAACTAAAGTTCAAATGGATCAAAGACCTCAACATAAAACCAGACACACTAAACTGGTTAGAAGAAAAAGTAGGGAAGACACTAAAATTCATTGGTACAGGAGACTACTTCCTGAATAGAACACCAACAGCACAGGCTCTAAGATCAACAAGAAATAAGTGGGACTTCATGAAACTGAAAACCTTCTTTAAAGCAAAAGACACTGTCATCAAAACAAAACGAAAATCTACAGACTGGGAATGATCTTTACCAATCCTATATTTGACAGAGGGCTATTATCCAGTATATATAAAGAACTCAAGAAGTTAAAAAGTAACAAATCAAGTAATCCAATTAAAAAATGGGGTATAGAACTAAAAAGAGAACTCTGTAGATGATTTTAAAATGGCAGAAAAACACTTAAAGAAATGCTAACATCCTTAGTCATCAGGGAGATGCAAATCAAAACGACCCTGGTATTTCACCTTACACCCATCAGAATGGCTAAGATCAAAAACTCAAGTGACTACACATGGTGGAGTGGTTGTGGAGAAAGGGGAACTCTCCTCCATTGCTGATGGGAATGCAAACTGGTTCAACCAATCTGGAAATGAATTTGGTGCTTTCCTAGATAATTAGCAATAGTGATTCCTCAAGACCCAGCTATACCACTCTTAGGCATATATCCAAAAGATGCTCAAGTACACAACAAGGACATTTGCTCAACCATGTTTATAGCAGCTTTATTCGTAATAGCCAGAACCTATAAACAACCCAGATGTCCCTCAGTTGAGGAATGGATACAGAAATTGTGGTACTTTTACACAATGGAATACTACTGAGCAATTAAAAATGAGGAAATCATTAAATTCGTAGGCAAATGGTGGGACTTCGAAATGATCATCCTGAATGAGGTATCCCAAAAGCAGAAAGAAACACTTGGTATATACTCACTTATGTACACCTATAGGATAGGATGGACAGGCTTAAATCTATACACCTAGGGAAGATAAGCAAGAAGGAGGACCCAGGGTGGGATGATCAATCTTCGCTTAGATGGACGAACGGGATGGAAATTGAATGTAGGAGAAAATAAGCAACAGGATAGGATCCTACCACAGAGGGCCTCTGAAAGACTCTAACTAACAATGTATCAAAGAAGACATTAAGACTCACAACCAAGCCATCGCCAGAGTGCAGGGAATCATATGAAAGAAGGGGGAGTTAGTGAGACTTGGCAAGGACAAGAGCTCCACAAAGCCTAAATAGATCAGGCACAGGGGTCTTCTATGAGACTGTTTCCCCAACCCAGGACCATGTATGGATACAAACTATAACCCCTACTCGGATGTGGCCCATGGTAGCTCAGTACCCAACTGGGTAACCTAGTAAGGGGAACAGGGACTATTTTGGTTATGAACTCAATGGCTGGCTTATCAACTGCCCCTCCCCCGAGGCAGGAGCAGCCTAACTAGATCCCAGAAGAGGACATTGCAGCCAGCCCTGAAGAGACATGATAAGGGCTGGGGGAGGTCCTCCCCTCTCAGTGGACTTGGAGGGACCAGGAAGAAGATGAGGGAGGGATGGGGAGAGTGGGAGGGAATGAAGGAGGGGCTTCGGCTGGGATACAAATTATATAACCTGTGATTAATATCAAAATAAATAAATTACTTAAAAAAATAAATCACTGGTCACAGGGGAAAATAAGCCTAAAATGAGAATAAAAATTAGCACCTACTTTGAGTAAATCCAACAGGTTAATGTGAGCTATTTTATTAGTTTCCTAATTGTCTCTAAATCAGGTGGATAATTCCTTCTAGTTAGTATTGAAAAAAAATGAAAACAAAATGAAATACGAGCTTCCAGTTTCCTTTTCTTTTTCTTTTTTTCTTTCTTTCTTCTGTTTTTTTTTTTTGCAGGTCAATGCAGGTTTTTTTAAATTTTATTTTTAATTAAATTTTATTTTTAGATTAGTTACAGTTTATTTAATTTGTATCCCAGCTGTAGCTCCCTCCTTCATTTCTTCCCAATCCCACCCTCTCTCCCCCATTTCCTCTCTTGCCCTAAGTCCACTGATAGGGGAGGTCCTCCTCCCCTTTCATCTGACTCTAGTTTATCAAGTCTCATTAGGATTGGCTGCAATGTCCTCCTCTGTGGTCTAGCAATGCTGCTCCTCCCTCGGGGGAGGGGAGGTAAGAGAGCCAGCCACTGAGTTCATGTCAGAGACAGTCCCTGTTCTCCTTACCATGGAACCTACTTGGATTCTGAGCTGCCATGGGCTACATCTGAGCAGGAGTTATAGGTTATATCCATGCATGGTCCTTGGTTGGAGAAACAGTCTCAGAAAAGACCCCTCTGCCCTGATATATTTGGGCCTTGTGGAGCTCCTGTCCTCTCCAGGTCTTAGTAACTCCCCTTTTCTTTCATATGATTCCCTACACTCTGTCAAGGGTTTGATTATGATTCTCAGCATCTGCTTTGATACACTGCTAGGTAGAGACTTTCAGAGGCCCTCTGTGGTAGGCTCCTGTCCTGTTACTTGTTTTCTCCTACTTCCAATGTCCATCCCATTTGTCTTTTTAATGAAGATTGATCATCCTACCCAGGGTCCTCTTTTTATTTAGCTTCTTTAGGTGTACAGATTTCAGTATGTTTGTCCTATCTTATAGGTCTAGTATCCACTTATAAGTGACTCTATGCCATGTGAGGTATCCCAGGGGCTTCCAGTTTTCAATGAAAATAATTACACTAAGTTCTTAATTCAAAGCCTTATAGACAGGTGGTGTTCTTTGCCTCTCTATTATGTGAAAATGTTTCTGCAGTCAGTCACTACCCAGTTAATTTAGTGCTGAAATTTTAGATCTTTTTATTTAGCCAGTGTAGGTACCCTATCTTGCTAGTAAATGCATCAAAGTCATTATTGAAAGTTTCAACAATAATGTTTCTTTGGCAGCAATACCTGAAAGTGCCTCTTGCATTTTTTCTACCTTCCACAGCCATCTAAGTTTTGATTTCACTTACCCTAGATTATTTTATAAAGCCTAAGAGCTAAATATCTGTTCTGCCTTTTGAAACATTGTGTGTTTTACTAATATGTACTTCTGAGTCCTGATCAAAGGCTATCATGCTACAAAGCCATATCTCATTCTTTAACCCCTCTATACACACATGCTCTAAGACAGACTTCAGCACAGTGCTAACGTCATAACACCACCTGTTGCCTGAAACTTGTGTTCATGTAGTTTCCAGAAATCATCTCACGTTAAACATGAGTAATAAATATAATAACACAAGAACATCAGCTGAAAAGCAAACAAGTTTTAGACAATTTAATGAGTTACATTTTTTATAAGAAACATTTATTTGCCTGAGCACCTGTCAACACATGCTAAAAAAAAAACAACAACAAAACAAAACAAAACAAAACAAAAACTAATGACTAAGAGCAGATGTGTTCTCCATAAGGAAAAAAAATGATTAACATCTTGATCTTATACATTTGGTGGATAAAAGACATTGCAAGGAATGCAGGAGAAGAGGAAGCTACATTTGTCAACAATATACCACTTCAATAGTAGCAGACATTCTCTCACTTCCTCAGGAAGCTACTGGGAAGACACGGTTTTGCCTGAAGAAAGACATTCATTATAAGTAACTCTCTCATAGAAGCTACCTGCCTTAGAGTGTTTTCTCTGATGTCTTCTTACCAAAGTGACCCGATTTACTGTCTCATTAAGGTGATGGTGCAGTTGGTCACTTGAAATGGAGGGAACAATAAGAAAGCATAAGCATGTCTCATTTGCTTCCATGTTCTGTACACATGAATTAATGCAGAAATTGCACAGACCCTGTCAGGCATTTACTTCCTAGCTACTCAAGCACTGTTCTCCTGCTTTCATCACAAAGCAAGTGTCTCTGTGATGGCACTTTTCCTCCTACAGTGGAACAATCAAAATCACAGGTGAATGGAAGATAGCAGCAACTGAGATCATCATTGTGTTTATTTTCCCACCTCTCCTCCCTGAAGATGTGTCTACAGTGTATAGATGATCATAAGACTCCTCATTTCAGAAAGCCTACATCAAGAGAACCTGAGACAGGAAGATTAAATTAAAGCATCCCAGGGTAAACATATATAGATATGTAGATAGATAGATAGATAGATATAGATAGATAGATAGATAGATAGATAGACAGACAGACAGACAGACAGACAGACAGATAGATAGATAGATAGATAACATATAGCAAAGCTGTAATTGGCACACAGTAAGTCTGTTGCAGAGTTGGGCAAAACTTACTTTCTTCAACATAATTGGGGTACGGAATTGTTGCCCTCCTGCAAAGGTTTACTCTGCTGTGTTGTTGGGTGAGGGACTTTTTCAGGGCAGAAGTGAATAAACATCTACTCACCCCAGATAAAGAACCAATAGCAGATCAAAGCCCAGATTACCAAAGTCCAAACCATGGGATTTATTGTAGTTGTTTACAGGAGCAGAAAATACTCAAAGATACCTGTATCACTAAACACCATCCAAGTTAAGGTGATAGGGGAACCTGAAACACTCTGCCTGAAATTGCTCATTTTCGAATCAAATGCTTATAATTGCCAGCTGGTGTATTTCATACCATTAATTTGAACTTCACCATTGCATAACAATTTTCTGCATGTTATCATTATTATCATGTATCTAATTTTCGCTTATTTATGTTTATTCAGATATTTTATTCATTATTAAATTTGTGCTATTTTTATTGTTGTATCTTGAAAAAAAACTTTATTTAACTGTATGTGTGTATGTGTGAATAGTCTTGTGAAAATGAATACATATGTCCTTGGAGACCAGAGTGCAAATCTCCCTAAAGATGGTAAGTAAGTTTGGGAACTGATCTCAGGTTCTTTGTAAGAGCAGTCTTTGCTCTTAACAGCTTGCTGAGCCATTTCTCCAGCCCGATTGTTGTTTTGGTAACTACTTATATATTTCATGATTAAAATATCCTGTCAGATATGTAATAGGCAAATATATTTTCCATGTTTGCAGTTTGTCTTCTCATTCTGTTGGTAGTAACTTTGACAAGCAACAACAACAGCAACAAAAACTTTAATTAATACATGGACAGTTTTGTTATTCTCTCTTTTTATGGATTGTTTTGGGTACCACATTTTATTGGAATTGAAAGGAGTAACATAAACAATAAATGATAGTGTATCTACATATGCATTTATAAAAAGGTGGAGAGGGATCTAGTCATAGGATAGGGAGTTTGAAGTGAGGGGGGTAGAGTTTGCTTCAAGAAATTGTTCTAGTGTGATTAGTCCAAGTCCCAAATCCACAGTGTTTGCTGCAGTCTCACACAGGAGATGATGTTGCATTTTAAATGTGTATGCCATCAGGCTGGAAGTTCAGAAAAGGATCAGTAATACAGTTAGGTTTGAGGTGGTTCGCTGAAGAACTCTCACTGTCTCAGGAGAGGCCAGGCTTATTTTCAGGTAAGGCCTTCTACTGATTAGATGAGACTGATTCACATTGCTGAGAACAATCTAACTTTACTCTAAACCCACCAACTGAAATTTTAATTTTATACAAGTGAGCCCTCAAAGAAATATACCCCTATCAGAGTCTGTCAAAATATCTGTACACTATTGCTCAGTCAAGCTGACATGTAAAATTAATCTTTACCAGCCAATAAAGTAATTGCTAACCAAATAATCTATGTAGGTTTTCTTTAAATTTTTACTTAGGAAAAGCACCCTATTTGAAATACGTTAATTGTTAAAGTGAAAAATGTTGTCAATAACAATAAACCCTAACACACAAAATGTGACTCAAGGTTTAAAAGCTTGTTTTGGTAGAAATGATCAAATTCCATCAGGAGACATTGTAGAAGACTCAAGGAAAAAGAAGAGGCCTAAGTAAAATGGTTTAAACTAATAAATGATTGTGGAAATAAAGATGTTATAGATAAAATTGTAAATTTGAAAATAAATCTCCTCCTTAAGACATAAATCAAGGTTTTGTTCTTATTTGTTACTGAAATTTAAGAATCAAATACCAACTAATTAGGAATACTATGTAGATTATATTTATACTACGTGTAAGTTTAAACTAGAGGTGTAATAAGACAGTCTAATACTGGATTAAAAAAACAAGTCAGAATATTGAACAAGTGTAGAAAATATAGAGATAAAAAACCAACTGTCCATGGATAGAATAAGAATGACAGTGTTTCAGGTGGAAACAAAGTCTATCTGGAGTGGGATTCTTGGAAAACTCACTGTATACATGCATGAAATGAAACCTGAACACTTCCTTGATATTTGAATATCAAGTCCTTAGGTATTAAAGATCTATAACTTTAATCTGTTATGTCTGGTGTTTCATACATGTAATTCCAGCATTTGGAAGCTCAGGCAGGAGGATTGCTTGTATGAGTTTAGCCTGAATCACATAGTAAAATCTTGTCTCAGAAAACAAAACAAAACAAATGATTAACCAACCAATTAAATAAACAAAAGGCATATCATTAAAAAAATTTAAGGACATATCATCGAGCTATTATAACAGGAAAGGACTGTTTAAATAATTTTAAATACATGCCTTAAATCTCATACCATCTGCTCCAAACAGGAAGATGGCAATTTTTTTCCACAATAAGAAATTCCTATGGTAAAGATGTGCACACACACACACACACACACACAAATCTAGGAAAAAGATAATCCACAGAATGAATGCTCTTACTATTGTGTATACTGTGTATGACATTATTAATACATATAATTCTTACTGGTCAAAATTTAAAGACAACAAGGATAATCATAGCACACTATAAACAAGCAGTTCACAAAGGAGGAAACCCAACCCAAATGTCAGGAAGGATGTTCAGTCTCCTTAGTGACAGGCCACCATATACCACATTTTCAAATATTTCATCCACACTGGGATGAAATGGGAAATATTTTGATAACATTGTGCATAGACGATGATGTGGTAACAATTAGTCTTTTATAATTCTGAAGTTCAAATATATTAAAACTGAAGACTTTTTAGTACTGTTAATGGCCTTGTATCCAACATGAACATGATTTTATCTTATGTGGAAGCAAAATTTGAGCTTAGCAGAAGTTGAGAGGCTTATAGTCTCAATCCTATTTTGTTGTGATTATTTGTACTTGTTATAGAATCTGCTGCAGTGCCTGCTGGGCCATTAGAAGATATGGGAGTGACCACCATACTGCCTTCCTAAAACCTAACCACCACGAATTCCCAACATCTGCTCTTACAGGGATATTGTGTGACAGAGCTGAGACTTGTTCCTTATGTTGCAACAGAACAAGTAACGTTTCTCAAAATGTGTACATCTAGGAGCAGTGACTACATTCTTAGGAAGCGACTCAAGGACATGTGCCCTAGAGAACATGAGCAAAGGCATTCTTAGAGCAACTTTTATGAACAATTGATTGTCCATCCTAAGAAGTACATTTATTTTCCTCCTTTTTTTTTCTTCCTTTACCCAGCACTTGGGATTAAACATAGGGAACTCATATAACCACTGAGTTCTATTCTTATTCCTTTGATAATAATTATTATAAGAGAGGGTATGAGTTTCTCAGGCTATACTTGAACTCTCCACAAATGCAGAAGTCACTGGATTCCTAGCCTGGGATTAGAGACCTATGTCACCAAGTCTGGCACCAAGATTCTGTTTTATATTCTGTTAAAATAATCAAATGTTTGTCACAAATAGTCATATGGCTAGAACCTGTAAATAAATGTGACAGGAAAAGCAAGTGTTTAATTCATGTCCTAAAGCCTTCCATCATTTACATATAATTAAAACATGAAAAGTTACTCTCTTCATTTCAAAGGTTAAAATTACAAAATTACTCATCAAGCCTGGTAAACTTCAGTGATCAGTTAATGTCTCGGGCACTCACATAGATGCTGCTCCAATAGGATTTTAAAATTATTAGCATCATTTATACATTGGTCAAAATGATGAGTTTATGATACTTCATACATGTACATTATGGGCTTTGATCTTAGTCAACCTCACATGACCATGTTTTATTCCTTTGTTCCCTCTATCTTTTTCACCCTCCAATTTCACATGCCTTTTCAAGTGAAGTGTGCTTTATTGCATGGCAACAAGAAAGAGGAATGGAAAAAAATGAAAAAAAAAGTTAAATGACAAGAAGCAAAGAATCAGTCAGGCTTCTTTTTTTTAGTGCACTAAAATGACGCTCTTACCAGATGGCAAGAGGGACGGATTGATGATGGACGATCTACATCTCCTACCACTTGGCTTGATACCAAGCCTTAGACAGTCAAGAGTCTGTTGCCTAGCAGTTTTTGGTTTACTTTAGATGTTTACGTCCAACCGTTGTTCTCCACACTAACCTCTGTGGTCTGTGGACCAGACAGATTCTCCTTTTCTGCAGACTTTCCCAACCCTAGTTTGTGTCTTCTGGAGTGACTAATGTTCTCAGAAGCAAAGCAATAGTCCTCCACATACATCGAGAGTGGTGGGAACAGAGCAGTAAAATCTGCATCGAAGGGGAACAATGGGAACAGAGCACTCTGCCCGAAGGTGTCCTGCCTTTGGCGCCTGTCCACTATTAAGCCACCCTGTGAAAGAAAGGAGGATGTGGAAGTGTGTGACTGGTTGGGGGCTTTTCTCAGCGTTCTGACACTCCCCAAGCAGCAAACCATACATTGAAGAGAGGCAGTTCTGTAGGTGGGGTGTCCAGTCTCTGCAGTTATCTTTAACTGAAGCCATTTGCTCCTCATTGCAGAGATTAGGGTGTCTGCCTGGTGTCTGATCGCAATGTGTTAACCTACAAGATATTGTGGCTGTGTATAGCCACGCTCAATGTGATTACTAACTACTTTCAGGTCCCCAAATTAGCAGAATCTCAAACAATTGAGTCTTTGGCTACTGGATTTCGATCCCTGAGATACGTGGAATGACAGAATTTCTCAGTGCTGGCGTGGTGCAGGAGGAACCTGTGCCTCACAAAAGTCCCAGTGAATACCAAGATTTTAAGTACTCCAGCAGGTCCTGACATCTGGATTAGCATGGAAGTGTGGCCCTGCCTGTCACTTCCCAGGAGAGCCGGGCTTTTACTAATTGCTCTATGCACTGTTCAGTGTTCCTGCGTGCTTTTCATCTGTTGTATCACTTTTCTTGATTTCTGATCGTCTTTCCTTCTCTTCTCAGAATAAACCGGTTTTCCTTTTTTTGTTATTATTATCACTCTTCTCATGCATGGAGTCACAGGCAGACAGTTTCTGATCTGCCATCTTAGCCCGAAAATCCTGCAAAGGCATTTTTGAGATAGGATTAATATTTATGAGCCATTGCTTTAAATGAAGCAGACTGGTTTCTCCACTGTAGTGGATTTCATCTAATCAGTTCTAGTCCTTAAAAGCAAAGACTGGGGTTACCAAAAGAATTCAGCCTCCAGACTGCCACACAGAAATTCTGCTTGAGTTTTCAGCCTTCAGAAGTATGTCAACCCTTATCTGAATGCCCAGACTGTGCAACTGTCCTATGGATTTTGACTGTGTCACTCGCACAACTGTGTGTTGTAATTCCTTTAAAGAGTCTCCCTTCTCTCTCTGTCTCTGTCTCTGTCCCTCCTCCCTTCCCTTCCTCCTTCTCCCTCCTACCTTCCCCCTCTTTCTTGTGTTATATGAAATATTGAAATATGGATATCTTTATACAGATGTACAAACATATATATGCATCTTCTTTTAAAATTTATACTGGCAAACTGTCATAGAGAAATATATGTAATAAAAATTATGGAGGATTCATGTGAATTATAAGAAAGATGAGCCTTTCTTCTGCTAGGAAGCAGGGGTACATAGGATGAGGATGGTTTATCAAATGGATTAAAACATATTGCTATTTTCTTTCTCTTGTTTCAGGAAATAATTCTCTGTTTAACAAAGCGTTTTATGAAAGCTTCCAGATGTATATAAAATATAACCTGATATGTCAAATTCAAAATGTATCCTTTAAGAAGAATTCTTATTTTAGAAAGTATAGCAGAGCTTTTAGGAACAAAATGACAAGTGTTTTGATGGAATACCTCTAGAGTTATCTGTCGGACAAATGTTTTTCCTGAAAAAAAATTCTATGGAAAAAAAAATCTTACACGTGGCTATCCTGTTCTACCTAGTGAGTTCCAGAACAGCCAGGGCTATGCAGAGAGAGTTTGTGTCAAACGAACAAAAAAAAAAAGAGAAAAAGAAAGAAAAAGAAAAACACAGGTTCCTTCCTTGTCAGAGTAAGTTATTAGACACTAGGATAAATCAAATTCTCCCTCTTTAAGTCATGTAGTAGTTACAAGGATATGTATTATTACCCCTTTCCATTAGGGTATTTCAATCTTTTATTCTAAATTCAGCATTTCAATAAAACCAGAGTACATCTGAAGAGAGCAGCTGTGCAAAGAATAACCTTTATTTATTTGAAGGGAGAAATCCTCATGGAGACACAGCAGAGAACCATCACAAACTGTTTGTACTGAGAGTTAATTTTCTACATTAGTAGGCTGTTTGTATTACCATGATGTAACGTAGCCCTTCAGTAATAGTTCCTTTCTAGCCTTTCTCTGTTACTCTGTTCACAAAGATAAGACATACTTGTCAGTAACATCACAATAGCCTAAACCACCAATGCCAATAATTCTGCCAACTACTTGATTGTCAGCCTTTTATTAATTAAACAGTACTTTCAGAAGGGCCTTTGCTACTTCTAAAGCCTAGCTGATTAGCCAAAAAGTTTGCAAAACGTACTGCTGTCAATTCTAGATCTAACTCCTGATTCTCTTGGAATTAATAATATCTTCCTCTATTCTCACCTGTAAATATAAAGGTGCCAATCTTTATGTGTTTGTTTGGAATATGTTTAGTACCTGAAAATAATTCACTATGAAGGGTTAAGCTGCTAGTCCGAAATTATTTTGTATAACGTACATCCTTGTATTTATCCTCCAAGCAAAGTTTGTACGGAAATTAATATATGTGCAGCGGGAGATTGACACCTGTTTACATTTGGGACTCTTCATATTAGAATTCTACTCAATGCTATTTCCAAGTCTTAAAACTGTTAATAAACTATTCCTTTAGATTTTCAATTACTTACTCCCAAGTGGCAACATGTGCTTTCTCATTTGACATTCATACAGATTGAGGAATTACTTGTGTTAAGTTTTATATTTGAGCTGTCGGTTTGATAGTTCATCTAAAATGTAAACAACAGCGTATATTTATGGAGCATAGTCATGTACTGCCCTCCAGCATCTGTGCACATACTCAGACTTCCTTTAAAAACAACCATCCTGTTGGCATCATTTTAAAGGGTGCATTGGCCCTAAGAGTGCATGAGCAAGCAGCTGAGAAAAAAAATGTAATAGGAAGACTGTGTTCTATACAATACAGGGACTACCCTGGCTACTTTAAGGTCAACTTGATGCAAGCTGAAGTCAGTACGGAAGAGGGAACCTCAGGTGAGAAATGCCTCTACCAGATTAGCATGTGGACAAGCCTGCATTTCATTTTCTTGATTAATAATTGATGTCGGAGGTCCCAGCCTACTGTGGATTGTGATATCTCTGGCCTGGTGATCCTGGATGTTAGGATGCTCTAAGTCAGCCAAACAAGCCATTGGGAACAAGTCATGAGCAGCATTCATCTTTAGTCTCGGCATCAGCTTCTTTCACCAGGTTCCTGGTTTGGGTTCCTTTAATGAAGGACTCTTCTATGGATGTGTACAGTAAAATAAATCCTTTCCCTACCAAGTTGCTTTTGCTCATGATGTTTTAGCACAGCAAAAGAAATCCTAAGATGAAGACGTGCTAATAAAGGATACTGGAAATTTAAACCTGAACTGGTGGAAAAATGCAAAGTTGAAACTCTTACATTTTGCACTTAACATAATTAGTGATACACAATAAAAGAGTTTCTACCCAAAGTTGTGTTAGTGAATGAAACTAATGCATTTTTAATGCACAGTTCAATAACATGGCAATGCAGCTTTAACTTCATGTGGACAATTTTACTTTTAAGGGTTTATCAATTGATGCAGCTTTGAAATTGGCATCCTGCTGTGCACTGAAAACTTCTATTGCAGTTGTGACCTGATTGAGGTCATTTTCCTAACATTAAGAGGACACGTTTATGAATGGTTATTTTCAACATTAATATTATTAAAGTCAAAATGCAGATATTGATTAAATCTGAATCTAACCCCAAGGCACTACTCCTCAACTGCTAAAGCAAAGCTGCTATTTCATTTAAATAGAACATGAGCAACCATTCAAACACATTAAAGTTGAATCTAATTCTACCACTAGCAGTATAATATTTTTCTTTTTTAATTTTTAAATTTTTGGCTTATATATATGATTATTTTTCCTCCAAATATGTATGTGCACCGTACACATATATAGATGCCTGTGGAGGTCAGGAGAGGGTATCAGGTTCTTGGCAATTTAAATTAAAGATAACTGTGAGCCACCATGAAGACACTGAGAGCTGAACCTCGGTCCTCTGAAGAGCAAGTGATCTTAAGTGCGGAGACATCTCTCCAACCCTATCAGGGTATAAATTTAGTTTCCCCAAATTATTTTAAATGAACACTTTACTCATTAAGCATACATCATCCCATGAATGTACTCAAAGATCACCACTGTTCACATTAAAATACTTTTGTCATCTCAACAAAAAGTACTCCCAAGACGCTTTTATTTCTTACTTCTTAATCCTCTTATGTTCCTTGACCCCAGCATCTACCAATGTACTTTCTCTACTTGGTTGCCCCTCTTTGGCATTCCATATAAAACAATCAAATGTCAACTTTGTATCTTGTTTCTTTCATTTACCACAATGTTACTGAGAATCTTTCACAGTGCAAGCTGTATGAGTACTTCATTAGTTTTTTTTAATTTATTTATTTTTATATCAATCACAGGTTAGGTACTTTGCATCCCAGGCATAGCCCACTCCCTCATTCCCTCCCATCCTCCCCCTCCCTCCCTCAACTATGTCCATAGCTAATTTATTTGTAATAGCCAGAACCTGGAAACAACCGAGATGTCCCTCAGTCGAGGAATGGATACAGAAATTGTGGTACTTTTACACAATGGAATACTACTCAGCAATAAAAAAGGAGGAAATCATGAAATTCGCAGGCAAATGGTGGGACCTGGAAAGGATCATCCTAAGTGAGGTATCCCAAAAGCAGAAAGAAACATATGGTATATACTCACTTATATAGACCAATAGGATAGGAAGGTCATGCTGAAATATACACACCTAGGGAAGATATACAAGAAGAAGGACCCAAGTTG
>CM053753.1:65644803-65734193 GCA_028658305.1 Pachyuromys duprasi
AATCATTATATCAATGTATCAAAGCAGATATTAAGACTCACAATCAAGCCCTTGGCAGAGGGTAGGAAGTAATAATAAAAACAGGGGAAGTTAGTAAGACTTGGGGAGAACAAGAGCTCCACAAAGATCAAACTGAGCAGGGCACAGGGGTCTTATATGAGACAGTTTCTCCAACCAAGGACTATATATGGATATGGCCTAGAACCCCCGCTCAGATGTGGCCCATGATAGCTCAGTGTCGAACTGCAGACCCTAGTAAGGGAAACAGAGACTGTTTCAGTCTTGAACTTGATGGCTGACTCTTTGACCCTCCCTCATACATGCCAGGGAGTAACAGCCTGGCTAGATACCAGGGGAGGACATTGCAGCCAGCCCTGAGGAGACAAGATGAGCTGGGGTTGGATGGAAGGGGAGGAGGTCCTCCACTGTTGGTGGACTTGGAGGGGGCAGGGAGGAGGTGAGGGAGGGTGGGAGGGAATGAGGGATGGGGCTATGCATGGGATGCAAAAAACCTAACCTGTGATTGATATAAAAATAAATAAATTAAAAAATATAAATAAAATAACCCTAAGAACTTAAAGATGTTATGATACAGAGAAAAAATAATAATCTAGGTTTTACTGTTACACAGAACTGGATATGAATCCATGTTCTTTTACTTACTGACTTTGTAGCCTTTAGGAAACTGTGTAATCTTTCTCCAATATAATTCTATATCTTACTGTTAAAAGAAACATAGTACCCCGTGGGGCTACAGGACAAATAAGAGTGTACTCATAGATACTCCACTCCTCATGTCAGACACCAACGGTGCACTTAGTAGATTCCTCTAAACTGGGTATTGAAAAACCTGAAAGTTTACAGACACCAATATTTAATTTCTGGTATATCTGCTGTGTTTTCTTAGTAAATACTTAATCAAAACCAATTATTTTTACATTTGGAGAAATGAGTTTATGTTGTTCACTTTCCAAAGAACTTTAAATTTAGAAGTGAATGTGAAGGAAAGCAGTGAACTACCAAGAACCCATGTGATTGGAAGAAATGAAAAGGGAAAAGAATAATGAAATGTTAACAGTAGATGCCAGAAGAGCTGTGACACATGGAAGAAATTTGAGAAAGAACAAAATTATGCTGACTCAAAACTTTTAGGAACAAGCTTGACTTTAAAAAAAAGATTACCAAAGCATGGGCATTTATATGCATATAGGTATACACAATAAACTTGCATACACATGTGCCCTTACAAATGTACCTACAGACACAAATCTGCTTATAGTAGAATAAAGAACTCCAAACTCTGGATACATTTCTGAAGTATCTAGCTACATTGAGAAACAAACGTATATCCACCAGTTTATTATTTGTTAAAAGAGAATACGATTCTTACATTGACTCTAACGAAGATCACAGAGGATGATAGATGTAAATGTTTCCTGTGATTTCTAAATTATACGTAAGTGTAAAATATTAGTGTCACTAACAAGAGAGGTGATGAATTGGCAAAGAGGAGGAAAATGTATCATGTGTCTTTTCCTGAAATTTATGAATGTCTTCTTCACTCTGGTTTACTCCATTCCCTGCAGTATCAGACTGCCTACTGTATTAGTCAAAATAATTAATACTAGCAGTTATAAGAGCATAATCTTCAAAAACCTCAATACTTTAGCACACGGAAGACATGTTGAAGAGGTATCATATTTTTTCACAGCCATGGTGACAGTCCTGGGGTAGGAAATCTATCAGAAATCTAGATCATAATACTGGACTAGTAAGGGTTTATATGGCTCATGATCTTTTGGGAAGATAGAGATTAATATCTTGACAAGAATGCTTGAGGGTGGGATGAAACAGTACTAGTTCACTTACTCTAAGTATGTAGGAAGCAAGCCTCGTGATGAAGAAATAAAATGGCATCACTTCTATGATGGGTTGAAGAGGAAGAAACAGCAGGGTTTGGCAAAATATGCATATGCTAAGAAGTGTTTCAGATGCATGGGTAGGTGAGGATGTCAGCATCTCTAAGTTGTGGTATTCTTGTTCTTCACTTCGGGCCAGGCAAGAGTAGAAGAGGAGGCAATGGGATTGGCTTGTTAGTTTGCATGTAGATTTAGTCACATCATAATGGAGTCCAGAGAGTTAGTTTAATTGACAAAATCTAGGGAAGTACATGGTTATAGCAAATAGAAAATCAGACAAAACACCACTAGGTGTTGGTCTGTCAAGAGTTATGAAAATGCATGATAAAACATAGAATTCTCAAATGTGTACCATTGTGTGTACTGAGAGTGCTTTTAACATATATAATCAGAACGTGGAACATTGGTAAAAGGAGGAGGCTGACCTCTTAATCACTTCCAGGGTTAGAGCCCATATCAAACACGGAAAACACCACTCATGCCTTCAACAAGGTAATTAACCCTATCAGAAATGCTCTACAGTTATAAACTAATTACTGTGTAAATTACCACATACCATCTGGGTTCAAATTACTGTTTAAATGACCATACAAACATCCACAGGGCTCAGGGCTCCAACATAAAATTGTAAGAGGCCACGATGATCTTATAGCAGTTACTAAATATCCATGTCTAGAATGCTCACCAGAAAGCCTGTTTTGAGATGAGCCTGTGCTATTAAAATGCACAGGCGCAGAAGCGGTCCAATAAAGGATGGTAATGCTATGGATGCATTTGTCTTCAGGTAACATCTGAGAGCTCAAGAAAGGCACCAACCAGGTACCACAGAGTCCAAATCACTTTCCATTTCAGCACCTCTGTAAGTGCGCATAGCAAAATAGGGAGGAGTTCATTAGCAAGCAACTCAAAAAGGAAGAACTCTCTTCTTGGTTTAATGATGGAGCTGGTTGGTATTTTAATGCAAGCTATAAATGTATTCTAGGTACATGATGGTAATTATTTGGGATTATTTAGAAACGAGTGAAATTAGTCAGTTAGTGAGGCTTCAAATGGCAATGGTGCTAGTCTGTTCTCATTTGAAATGAAAATGCCAATGGCCTAGTTAGTTATTCGGTAACATGGAAGAAGAATGATTGAAAGAAAAAAGAAAGACAGAGTATAGGAATGTGGTTGAGCCTGTGGAAGTGGCTAATGTGTAGTAAAGTCTTGTATTATTTGTAATGCCCAATAAAAATATCCTCACAGTGAAAGAAGCACTAAAATGTTTATCTACAAAATGCCCAGGTGACATTAGCCAGCCTTTGCCAATGGCCCTCTATTTCTTTCACTTTCCAAGGAGGAGCAGTTATTTCTAATGGGTGCTTCATGAAAGGTCAATACGCTTCAGGAAAACATGTAAATGTTCATCTGACGACAGGGCATTAAAGTTTTAGAATTAAGTCATTTTGACCAGTGAGTCAGCATAGGTAAGGGAATGTTCCAGGCAGAATAAATAATTGGCAGACACATTGGAAATGAGCCTAAAAATCATACTTAATACTGTCAATCCTACATTTTTACTCTACCAGCATTTGCTTTACTCTATGCCCCTTTGCCTTTGATTTATAATGTGGATGCCTTCATTAGCCTCAGAAATATAAAGTCTCACAAAATTGAAAGTAAAGTCCTCTATATATTTTTCATAAAGGTGATTTTATATAGAAAAGTGATTCATGAAGAAAAGTAGCAGATAGTTAACTTTGTTTCTTTCATTATTATTTTGTAGGTAGTTGGATGAATCTTTCCTTTCCCTATTGTATTTAAAATTTTATTTTTAATAAGGTAGAGATTTAAATTATTCAAAAATCATACTCCATGTCTACATTTATTAAGTTTTAGTTCCCAGAACACTGAGCTCCAACAATCTCTTCACAGCAAAGAGGTCTGTTATCTGCCCTTTACAGGAAGAAGATGTGGAAAGAAGCTTCTCCATTCTCAGGGTGAATGGAATCACATACATTGTGCCCACCATGAACTAGGCTGAGAGGGAAAGCTACTTTTTCAGCTATGACCACTATTTGATTGAAGCAGGGTCAAGTATAATCTTTAAGGACCCATGTGCTACATTTGATTCTGGCAGCTAACCTGCAAGTCTCCAGAAGGCATCGCTTTATGTTTATTCTTACCAACAATAGAACACATGTTAAAGTTATTCATGTTGTTATAAGCAGAAGCTATCCTAAAGATCATCAGGTTGCACAGTTTTAGATTCCCTTTTCTTAGAATTAGTGAAATGCATTTTCACCAGGAAGCACATAAACAAACAAATCAAAGAGAAGTGTTCTGATTAAGCAGTTCTGATGGCCCTAAAAGTGAATTTTGGAGAATAGTCTTTGAAAACTGTAACAATTTGAATATGCCCAAGCCAAGCCCCGGTGGCTTTCTCTTTTTCTGCTTCCTGTGGATCTTAGCTCCTTCTCCTTCACCATGTTTGCCTGGATATTTCCATGCTTCTTGTCTTGAGGATAATGGACTAAGCCTCTGAAACTATATGCAAGCCTCTATTAAATGCTTTCCTTTAGAAGACTTGCTGTTGTTATGATGTCTCTTCAAAGCAATAGAACAGTGACTAACACATGAACTAACGCAATGTCTTACCTAGAATTTGAAGGGTAAAAAAACTTTTCAAGTGTCATGTGACAGTCACAATATTAAATGGTAAGAAAAAATGTTGCATGGAGCACATATTGAATTATTGCTTGTTTACCTTGGTAAGTAACATAAACATGAGAACCTAATAGAAGAGACTTCGAATGGTAGGACTGGAATACTGAGCCAGAAAAAAATTGTCAACCTACAATTTGTCCTGCTGACAAGATGTCCTGGGGTAAGGTGGCACAGAAATTGTAGGAGTAGACAGCCAATGACTGAAAATGACACTGCCAAAAAAAGGACAAAACAGCAACCTACAGAATGGGAAATGAACACCACTAACCCTGCATCTGACAGAGAACTGAGCTCCAAAACATATAAAGAACTCAAGAAACTAGACATCAACAAACTAAATAATCAACTAAAAAAGGGGGGTATGTACCTAAACAGAGAATTCTCAATAGAGGAATCCCAAACGCACAAGAAGCACTTAAGGAAATGTTCATTATCCTTAGCCATCATGGAAATGCAAATCAAAACTGAGATTTGTTGGCTTTGATTTTCCACCAAACCTACCTTCTTTTTTTTTTTTTTGAGTGTTACTTTTTCCATGTATTTATTTATTTGCTTGTTTATTTATACATATTATTATTATCATCTACTACTATTTATTCAATTTGTATCCTAGCTGTGGCCCCTTCCCTTGTCTCCTCCCACTCCCACCCTTCCTCCCTTTACGCCCCTATGCCTATCCCCTAGTACACTGAAAAGGAAGGTCCTCCTCCCTTCTATTTGACCCTAGTCTATCAAATTTCATCAGGGCTGGCTGCATTCTCTTCCTCTGTGGCCTGGCTGCGCCCCCGACTCCCACCTGGGACAGGTGATAGAGAATTGGCCACTAATCTCATGCCAGCGAAAGCCCCTGCTCCCCTTACTAGGGACCCCACATACTAAAATCTATACTCCTAAAGAATCTACACAACAAAGAAAGACTTCGGGGAAGATGTTCAATCCTCATTCAGAAGAACAAACGCAATAGACATTGAAGCAAGAGAAGAAAGCCTCTGAAATACTCTCCTGGTAGAGTTATCGAAGCAGAGGCTGAGACTCACAGCCAAACTTTGGACAGAGTACAGGGAATCTTATGAAAGAAGGGGGAGAAAGAAAGACCTGGATGGGACAGGAGCTCCAAAAAGAAACCAACAGAGCCATAAAAACTGAGCACTGGGGACCCTGAAGAGGTTTTACCCCAACCAAGTACAAAACATAGAGAGGACCTAAAACCCTGGCTCAGATGTAACCCATAGACTCAGTCTCCAAACCTACATTTTTATGGTTCTTAAACACACACACACATATATGTAATATATATGTGTCATACTTACATATTATATATTTATATAAACTTATATATATATAGTATGTATATACACATATATGTTTATATTTTCATCATTTGCACCATTTTAGAAGTTCTGTTCATCTAGAGAACCAGAATGATATATGTTCATTTTAATAATTCTGAGGGTAACACACTGTTGAGCCTTGAGAGTGGCACAGCAAGGTAAGGGGACTTTTCCAAGGGCACGGTGTTCCGAAAGTACAAAACATGATTGTACTTTCATGTTTCTGTTGCTTTCACTGTTTTTATTTTAAAAGACAATGAGGCAGCCTACATTAAATGTATGTTAGAATGCAGAAATTCTCAAAATATTATGTACATTCCAGAAGTATATGTATTAAAATAAAAAGAGTAGAAATAGAAGAGTCTTTTCAAATCTGTTGGCACAGAATAAAAGGATTACCCTTGCCAAGGTAAAAGGAAGAACAATGTAATATACAGTAATAAAAGAGGGGACAGGAATAACTTTGCTTCCTATAAGCCAAGGCCTTTCAATATACACTTAAACTTGTGAGTTTCAATAAGAATCTGGGCTGGGTTGGGGCTTCCCTACTTCCATGAAGCACTTGCTGGATTTATCTGTGAAGAATTTAGATAACCATCAAGCTTTCTCTCTGAAAAGAATTCAGAATACTGGGGTCTCTAATCTTCTGTTATAACAAATGACCACAAATTTAGCTGCTTAACAGCACAAAGGTTTTTCTTACCTATATGAAGGTCAGAAATTCATGTAGGTAACTACTGCCAAGCCTCCTGGGACTTTTAAAAGCTGTTACTATTCCTCAGCATTTCACTTCTTCCCTTAAATTCAAAGGGATAAAAGCACACTTAAATTTTTTCTCTGAGTTTATGCCAGAGAAATCCCCTGATCCCCTTATTGGAAACCCACTTGGAGACTGAGTCTATGGGCTGCTACTGAACAGGGGTTTTAGGTCCTCTCCATGCATTGTTCTTGGTTGGGGTATCAGTCTCTGAAGGGTCCCCAGTGGTCAGTTTTGGTTTTTTTTTCTCTGTGGAGAGGTGCAGGCTTGCCAGTCCACAGAGGAAGACAATGCAATTAGTCCTAAAGAGACCTGATAGGCTAGGGTCAATTAGAAGGGGAGGGAGGAAGAGCAGGCCACTGAGTTCATGTCAAAGACAGTCCCTGTTCCCATTACTACGGAACCTGTTTGGACACTGAGCTGCCATGAGCCACATCTGTGCAGGGGTTCTAGATTATCTCCATGAATGCTCCTTGGTTGGAGTATCAGTCTAAGAAAGGAACCCTGTGTGCCCCCCAAAAATATTTTTTTGCTCTCCTTGTGGAGTTCCTGTCCCCTCCAGATCTTCCTATTTCTCTCTTCTTTCATAAAATTCCCTGAAGTCTGCAGCCTTACCAGGCCACAGAAAAAGACAGTGCAGCCAGTCGTGATGAGAACTGATAGACTAGGAACAAAGGGAAAGGGAGGAGGACCTCACCTATCAGTGGACTTTGGAGGGGCATGGGAAGAGATAAAGGAGGAAGGGTGGGATTGGGTCCTCCCAAGGGAGGGGGACACAGCTGGGACACAAATTGAATAAATTTTAATAAATGATAATAATTTTTAAAAATTTAACATTTCTCTCTGACTGTAACATTTCTGTCATCACCTTTCAAAAACTGAATGACTCTCCTGATGTCTCTTATGAGGACCCTAATAATAACGTTAGTCCCAAACTAATAAACCAGGATAATTAGCATCTGAAGAGTTTCTACTGACTTACATCTGAGCAGTCGCTTTGGCCATGGAAGACAATGTAACCACAGGTTCTGGGTAGGCACATTTCCTCGAGGATGTTTCTTCTGGAAACCACATAGAACTAGAGGAATTAGTCAACCTAAATCTACTTTGTTCTTGAAAACAGGGTAAATTGTGGCGCTTCTCCAGGAAAATGGCAGATTCACATTTGTATTCTGTGAACAATAGTACAGGAACTTTTGAAAGGGACAGAGGATTACAAACTCTCCAAGGGGTTAATAGAATTAACACACATGTCGAAAACTGAGCACTCTACACAGCTCCTTGGAAACCATAAGAGCCCACAAACTGTGATCATTTCTGTGTGTTCTTATACTTTTATGCCAACACAACATAAGCACACATTGAGATTCTGTTGCTTAAGACAGGCCTTGACATGCTCATACTGCCTAGGATAAAATATTCTAATAGTCACAGGATAAGCCCCTTCTTTCAGTCACATGTTGCTCAGTTGCTGTATTCTTCAGAACTTTTCCCTGATCAGACTAAATGCTTCAAATGCTCCCTTCTTCACTTCTGACTCATATGCCTCTTTTCTAATTTGAATCTTTCCATATTCCTATCAACTTCCTTATATCTCTAGGATTTATTTAAGTGTTTGGCGTGAGGAGCTTGTTTTCTACTCTTCATTCTATAAAAGTGTAAGAGTCTGACAACCCAAAGCTTCTTGTCTCCTGTTTTGACCAAAATATCCTAAGTGATGGTGATAGTGAAGGGCTATTGTGTTTAGTAAGAGCTTTAAGTATATTGATCATCTAAAGGGAAATATTAGGGTTTTCTTGTGCTGAGTGCATATTTCTGACTGGTTTGTCACCATATAAGACCCTCAATTTAAGGTGTTAAAAATTTAAATGATGGATTTTCTTCATTTCAAATGATTATTAATGTCAATTTGCTACTGCTTTTGGTTTCTTCGTATTTTTCTACTTACAGATCAATATTTAGCATGAATAGGAAAATTGACTGAGATCTGGCTCTACTGTGCTCCCCACACTGGCTATAGACAGGAGAAATAACTCGTTCACACTTTGTCCTTGGTGTTTAAGATCACAACTAGCTCATTTAAGTGATGTCATAGTTGGGCCATAAAAATCTGAGATTATGATTAACTAATATTTCCATGAAAAGTGAATTATAGTGCTTTCAGATTCATTCTACTGAGCTGTTAGAGTACAAAGAAAATGTTTTACATTAAAATTAATAAAAATAATAGAATATAGCTTTATTAACTTTATAAAAGATGAACCTTTTTTTTTTCCTTTTGACACTTTCCAAAGTAGCCTTGCCTTGTTTTCTGCATTGGATTCTAGGAAATTTTCATGTGTCCAAAGTGAGTCATTTTATCTGAGTCTTTTACAGAATGGAATGTTTCATGCTTTTTTAGCATAGCTCTATGATCTGTGATATATTTGTGCGAAAGGTTACCCTATATGAGAAGAATGGATGCTAGCGATGGCATTTCGATGCCTGTTTTTAAGGTTTGCAAACACTGATGTTTGTCTGCTTTTATGATTTTTTTCATGTGTCTCATAAACGAGTAACATCTTTTGGACCAAATAAACTGCTAGGTGTACTGTATTTCAAAATATAACTAATATAAAAAAATAGTTCTTTGACACCTACTATGTCACAAAATAGTCAGGGTGGTAAGGAGAATCACTAAAATGTTATTAACCAAGGGAATGAGACTATTTACTTTGGCATGTCAGACAGCTCCCCGGGAGGTAAAGCCCCTCATGCTTTCATAGCTATAAAGTCTTTAACACTCCCTACGCTGGCTTCACCACGAGCATGCTGAGCTCATGTCTTGCATGTCATATTCCACTGAGGAGAACAGAATTACAAGCTCACTCAGAGTCCACAGTGGCCCAGCGGGTGACTGGTACTTGGATGAGCCAGAAAGGATTCCCAGCCAAAGAGATGTCTTATTAGCAAATATGAAAGGAGGAAATGAATTCAACTAAAACATAGATTCCAGGAAATATTTTGCAAGCACATCAGAAATCATCTATACTCAGTTACCAAGTCTTTCTTATAAAGACTCATTTTGCATGTTAAAAGCGCATGTGAAATAAGACTCAGTTATAGCTCTCTCTAGATAATTCACATCAGCAAAGAGCCTAAACTTTTAACTGAAAACATATGTGGACCTATCACTGTATTGGATAAGTTAACCAATATATGATGCCAAATTTTATATCAAGATTTTGCCCTAAATCCATGTTTCACTCATATCATCAAGTTTGTGAAAATTTCATTTTTTTCAACATTGACTTTATAAAGAGATTAAAACTAAAAGAAATAGAGAAAATTTCTATGACTTCAGAGAGTGACATAGGCATTGACAGTAGGTTGGAAATCATTATGTTCTCTCAACTGGGTCCTTTTCCAAACACTTTTATTACTTTCATTAACATCTTACATTTTCCCAGAAGCCAGATTTGAAAAGTTGGACACTTTTCTCATCTTTCTTGACATATCGTCCAAATTTTCAACTCTTGGTTCGTACTGACTACTTTGTAATTTCCGTTCATTGGTTTAACTTCAGATCCAATTGAAGGCATTATCACCTCATAGACAAGGCTGATGTGGCTTAATAGTTAATGTCTTTAACTGCAAGTAAGTTTCCCTCACTCGCCCTCAGATCTAATATGTTGTCACCTGAAACAGTAACTTTATACTATTAGTTACTCTGTGAGAATGGCTCCTCTTCCTCACATTTGCTAAGCCTCTAGTTTCATCAATAATACCATTTACTGCTTGTCTGCTTCTTCTGCTGGCCTAAAAAGAAGAATTTCTTTTTATGGGATGTGTCCTTCAAGACCGCCAGGGACTGTAACCTGAGATTGCAAAGAGCCACATTAACTTTCTCACTTAGTTTCATACTTCTTGCCTCAACCCCACAATCAGGCATGTAGTATCTTTCTCATTGTGGTATTTAATTTGAACATATCTAATATATTCAAAAAAATTTAAAAGACTAATAAAATCTCATCAGACTTATTCCCCAGTCCTAACCTTGATATCCCCCCCCCAGCTTTCTTAAAGCAAATATTGCTACCTAATTGCTTAAATTCAAATCCTAATCTAACAGTTGCACTCATCAACTTTTTTTACAGTTTCTGTTTGTTTCATAAATTGTTTCTGTGCTGCACTGCTCTCCACATGCTCTGTAGTTCAGTCATCACAAAACCTTGTTGAGACTGAGATTCCCTCCACATTGACATCTTTACCATTAGTTTTCTTTTCTTTTACCACGGTCCATCAATTAATAAGTCACTTCATAGACTCAGAAAATCTTTCATTATCTCACCATTGTTTTGGCATGGAACGAACACCCTTAATGCACCAGCCTTGTAGCTTTTAACTAAGTTCTTCTCTTTTTATGCTCCCATACCCACTCCATATATTCTGTCTGTCTTGGACTTCATTTAGACTACAAACCTTTTGTGGGTTTTTGTTTGTTTGTTTGTGGTTTTTTTTTCTGTATCAGATATCTTAATGTTGTCTTTCACTTGCTGGGAACACCTTTCCTTATAATCCATTTGTCTTTAATTTCCCAGTTTAAATTTCATTTAATTTAAAACATCTCTACACTACATCGTTTTATTTCTTTATATATATATATATATATATTGTCCCTGTAATTCCGAATGTTGTATTTCTCTTGTACATTTTTTTGAGACAGGTTCTTTCTATGTAGCACTGGCTGTTCTGGAAACCGGTATGTGGACCAGATGGCCTCTAATTTACAGATCCACTTGCCTCTGTCTCCTGAATGCTGGGATTGAAGGCATCCGCTAACACTTTTCAAACATTTATCAATATATATTCACGTATGTATTTATTAATGTACAAATGTATATGACTCTTGTATTAGATTATAAATACCACAAGGGTAAAAACTTCCTTTATCTTGTTCACTAGAATATAGTAGGTGAGAAGGAGGCATGAATATTTCCCTTCATTAAATTTCATTAAGAAAATCAGTGCCTGACAAGTTCCCCCCAGTACAGCTTTATGTTCCTTCATTGCTGAAAAATAAAACTAAAACACTAAAATGTTTAATCTTTGTCAATTTGATTGAAAATTGATTTATAATGACGGAAAACCCCCTCGGGGTATGGTTTTGCGGGTATTACGAGAATGTTCAACGGAGAAAAGGCAACCCACCATGAAGTGTGAGGTACTATTCTAGGGACTGCGTGGAAAGGAGAAGCAAATTGAGTGCAATAATTTAACTCCTTCGCTTCGGTGGAAACAATGGAATGGGCTGCCTCAAGTTCCAGCCAGCTACCACATGTGCTCCTTCATCATGGAATGTGTCTTCAAACCATGGGCCCAAACCAATTTTTCCTTCCTTCTTTCCTTTCTTTTTTTAGATTAATTTTTATTTTTTATATTAATCACAGGTCGTTTACTTTGTATCTCAGCCGTAGCCCCCTCTCTCATTCCCTCCCAATCCCACCCTCCTTCCCTCATCTCCTCCCTGCCCCTTTCCAAGTCCACTGCTAAGGGAGGTCCTTTCTTCCTCCCCTTCCACCTGACCTTAGCTTATCTTGTATCTTCAGGACTGGCTGCTATGCCCTCTTCTGTGGCTTAGCAAGGCTGTTCCTCCCTCAGAGGTTGGGAGAGGAGCCAGTAATTGAGTTCAAGTCAGAAATAGTTCCTCTTCCCCTCTCTAGGGAAACCCACTTGGATACTGAGCTACCATGGACTACATCTGGGCAGGGGTTCTAGGTTAAATCCATACATAGTCCTTGGTTGGATAAACAGTCTCATAGAGGACCCCCATGCTCTGATATATTTTGTCCTTGTGAAGCTCCTGTTCTCTTCTGGTCATATTAAGTCCCCCCTTTATCTTCTTTCCTTTCTTCTTTACTTCCTTCTGTCATTCCTTCCTTTCTTCCCCTCTCCCTTCCTCTTTCCTTCTGTCCCTCTGTTCCTCCCTTTCTTCCTTCCCTCTTTATCTTGTTTTTGTCATGCATTTTGATGCTGCAACAAGAAAAATAACTAATACAATCTATGCATTCATACTGCTTGTTTTAATTTTTTGGTTGCTTTAAAGAATTTAAAGCCTGAATAACAGTCTGATGCAAATACAAACATCTCTGATGAAGGCTGAAAGATACATTAATCTAGGTATAATAATAAGTCATTAGGAATTACTTTCATACTATGTCCACTTACCAGTAGGTTCCCACCTAGAGTCTCTGACCTGATAATCATAATTTAGATTCTTTGCCTGATAATCCTGTCAAGTATTAGTTTAATCTTCTGTAGAGGCATTTAAATCTAGAGAGAAAGTAATTGCTTATTTTCATCCCACTCATGCCATTATTACACTAGTTGACAGGTCTTAGTAGTCCAAGCATTATTTTAGTTCAAAGAGTTAACAGCTAGACAAGACTTGATGATTTTTTTTTCTCCTCTAGTAGCATTCATAGCACTGTCTCACACTATGAAAGCTGTCCAATACATTTGAAGTGTCTAGGTCACAACCAGCTTGATTTCTCCATAGTCTATGACTCAAATATGTGATGTCTTTCCAAATAGGGTCTTACCATCATATTCTGTAGGGTAACTAAGAGCACTTTCAACAACTTGTAATGTTTAGGCTTCTATGGGAACTCCGTGGAGAATAATTCCAAAAGATTTATACTATTCTTGGCACTGGGCTTGTATTTGAAGTAGGTGGTGATTAACACACAGACCCACAGCTGACTAAGGTGCAAAGCAAAAGAAAGCATGGAATTCTCAGGCCTAAATAGAACACATATACTACATCTCCTGTCAAGAGTCCGGAGTCATTGGAGAAGAAGGGGTGAAAAGAGTCAGAGGCAATGGCTGACTACAAGGGATTGTTATCATTTTATCACAGCATGACAGCTATGCCTGTGGGCTTGCAACAACTGTGGCAGCAGGAATAAGACCTGTACAAGCCAGATAAAGATCCAGAAGAGCAAAGGGAGTTGGGAATGACATCCCACCCGGTAGAACTACTAGTAGCTGATAGTTGCTAAGAGACTTGGAGTCAGTTTTCTCTAATAGTTTAACCTTAGTAAGTTAGCCATGCTTCAGTGGAAAGTCACACATCCAGAAATATTTGGGCAGTACAAACTGGCCTTGATGTTATTTTTTTCCATTGAGAGAGATAGAGAGAGAGAGAGAGAGAGAGAGAGAGAGAGAGAGAGAGAGAGAGAGAGAGAGAGAGATAGAGAGAGGTTTAGGTTGTAGATCTCGGAAGAGTTCAGCAATTGTATTTTTTCTCATGTTTTACAGATAAGATTTAAATAAGCACATTATCTGAGGTCATGTTGCTGAAGCTGAGAAAGTGATCTAACGTGTAACAAATTGAATAGATATTACTGACTGAAAAATTTATTAATTCAGTTCTTTGAGATAATCTAATGCTGAATTGAGTGCCTGAAGAAAGTGTTTGGGAGCAGGACACTGTATCATTTGGATATGAGTCCAATTAATAAAAACAAATACACGCTGTTAGTGTGAAACACATGATGGGCTAGCCTCATGTTCTTTATGTAGTAACAAGATATACTGCAGTTCATGCTGTACATTGGATTATGATGACCATACAACAGAATGTACAGTGCATATAGAAACTAGGTTGAACAAATATAAGTAGTTGAGGCAAGAAACTTTGTTGGTGATGAAAATTTAGCAGCACAAGGGAAGATTTGCTAGAGCAAGGAGATTGTACTATAGTTTGCTCACACAGTACGTGTTTACTTGATCGTGAGATAGCCTATAACAAAATAAATATATATGTTACTAAAACCAGAATAATCAGATTAGTCAGAAAAAAAGGGGAAAAAACGAGCAAATGAAAGACAGAATCAGTCTCATTTCTTGGTTACAGCCAGGAATTAAAGATGCTACACGGCTGAGGCAGAACAGAGCTCAAGGAAATAGAGAAAAAAGCGTGGCCCAATCTCTTAACTTTACATTGTAAAATGAAAGATGGTTTGGGTTACCTGTCTGAAGCCCCAAATATAAACTATATTAATGCCAGGGGAAAAAAACCCTTCTTGTTCTATTCTTTTCCTCCAATTATGCCTTATGAGATTCCTTCAATATATATGTAAATATAATATACCATTTTATATATTATTTCTCTCTCCCACACCCTTATCTGAGTGCCTATCTAAACCTGCATACATTTTTCTAATATACCTACTTGTAAAAGATATGATGGATATATGAAAAGGGTATAGTTAAGAAATGTTTCATATTTCACAATAAAAATATCAGCATACAAATTAATCATCTATATTTTGCACTAAAAAGATATTAGAGAGCATTCATCTAAACTGTGAAAGGTTTTGAGAGAGAAATGCAAGTATTTCATTGAAATTTCCTTTATATGATCAGTTAGTTTTATTTCCCTAAACACTGTCATTTCTGAGTAACACAGAAAAATAAAACTCTTGCCAATAAAACACATGTAAGTTGACATGAGTATGTTTATATGTCATATATTTTAAAATGGTGATTTCTGAGAAATAACCTAGGCGTTATAATAAAAGTGTACATTGACTTTTCATTAAAAGTACTTCCACTAAAATGCCAGTGTTTTTGCATGTAACACAATGAATCATCTCAGCTGAGGATAGGACTGAGTTAACAGGTATAATTCTTCAAGTATGGTTATGAAATGGATAGTACGAAAATGTTTAATTATGTCACTCATCTGCAGATTGATCTTTACTTCCACACATACTGGGCTATGATTTCAAGAACTCAACATGAAGAATGAAGGTTTGGAGGTTTGTTCCATGAGTGGGTTTATTTAGCTACTAGAAATAGAGAAGTTTTACTGCAGATACACACTTTTTTCTTTATTATTATTATTTTTTTACAATTTATTGAATTTGTACCCTGGCTGTGTGCCCCTCTCTCCTCTCCTTCCAATCCCACCCTCTCTTGCTCTTCTCCCCCTGTGCCCCTCCCCTAGTCCACTGATAGGGGAGGTCCTCCTCCCCTTCTATTTGACCTAGCCTATCAGGTCTCATCAGGATTGGTTGCATTGTCTTCCTCTGTGGCCTGGGAAAGCTGCACCCTCCCCCCATGCCCCTCCCAGAGATGATCTGAGAGCTTGTCACTGAGTTCATACCAGAGAGAGCCCCTGCACCCCTTACTAGGGAACCCACTTGGATACTGAGTCTATGGGCTACATATGAGCTGAGATTTTATGGTCTTTCCATACACACAATTTGAATGTACCTGCAGGCAACTTCCATTCCACAACTTCTATTTTGAATGCATATTCAAACTGCATAGAAGTTAATTTACCTTTAGAGAGCTTATGTCTGGCCAATTATAGTGTAGAATGTTTTTATTTATTTGTAAGAATTTTTAATAGCAAAACTTGTGATATTATTTTAAAAAGAATCTACTCATAGGCATTTTCAAATCTTTTAATGACTTAGGATCAAGAAAATTACACAGGAATTTATAAAATAGTTAAAGACAAATGGAAGCAAATCTAAATATTTTTATCAAATGTTCAGAAATAAAAGTTATGCATATCAGACCACTGATTTTGAAAATTTTCCCGATTGGGGGTTGGTAATATAGTTCAGTAGTAGAGACATTGACTCTACATGTGAATTCCTAAGTCTTGTGTCCAACAAGAATCAACAACAGCAACGACCTCTGCCCCAATAAAATACAATGGATGTTTTTAAGAAATGGTTCTGAAGAATGCATATCCGCATGCAAATAAGAAAATTAGAATCTTATAAACAAATATCAACAGAAGTGAAATAAAAACTTGAGAATTGGATTGTAAAGGTCTTAGAAGGCAACTGATGACAAAGGCAAAGAGCATAAATATATATTTGTGAGTACAAACTGAACAGTTTTATCACATTAAATAAAATCACTGAATGAAAAGACAAATACTGATATTTGAAATGATGTACTCAATTAAGGATTAATATTAAAATATGCTATTCGATATGCTTCTCTGGAGAATTCTCTGATTAGTTCTATACCCTATTTTTGAATTGGATTACTTGATTTGTTGCTATATAAAGCACTTCTGGAGTTCTTTATATATTCTGGATATTAGCCCTCTGCCAGATACAGGATTGATAAAGATCCTTTACCAATCTGTAGGCAGTCATTTTGTTCTGATGACAGTGTCCTTTGCTTTACAGAAGCTTTTAAGTTTCGTGAGGTACCATTTATTTATTGTTGATCTTAATACTGTCCTGTCAGTGTTCTATTCAAGAACTTGTCTCCTGTGCCAATGAGTTCAAGACTCCACCACACTTTTTCTTCTAGAAGTTTTAGTGTGTCTGGTTTTATATTGAGTTCTTTGATTCACTTGGATTTTGGTTTTGTGCAGGGTGATAAGTATGGATCTGCTTGAATTTTTCTACATGTAGACATCCAGTTAGACCAGCACCATTTGTTGAAGATGCTTTTTTCCATTGTGTGGTTTTGGCATCTTTGTCAAAAACAAAGTGTCCATAAGTATGTGCATTTATTTCAGGGTCTTCTATTCGAATCCATTGATCTACCGTCTGTTTCTATGCCAGTACCATGCAGTTTTTTTTCTGTTGCTCTATAGCACAGAAAAAATGATCAAAATATATGTTATGAAAAAAAATAATTAAAAAGATGCTTTTGTACACAGGTGATGGGATTATAAATTCATGAAGAACATGAAAGAAATAAATAGTATTTCAGAAAAAATAAAAATAGCTCAATACAACTATTTCTACCTACATACTCAAAATAATTTGAAATAAAGATTGCAAACGGCTAGTGATATTCTCGTTATTGCAGCCTTATTCCCTATAGTAAAGACATGGAAGTAATACACATGCCTACCATCAGATGACAAAATTAAACATGTGAAGTATCCAGAAACAACACTTATTATTGTTTCTTTTTTACATAAAGAAACACTTGCTATTGTGAACTCATAGATGTCCCTGAAAGGCATTATACTAAGTTTAATAATGCAATGTACAGGAGAGCCAGTTCTTTGTGACACGATCTGTATTATGTAACCCAAAATGGTCAAATTCTTAGACATGGAGAAAGGAATTTTGATATTCAATAGAGGGAGGCTGCATTGTGGGAATGATGTGTTAGTTAAAAGCACCGCAATTTTACTGTCAAAAATTTAAAAATTCCAGGGATCCTATAATGTGTGATAACTACAGCTAATAAAGAATGCTTAATTTTACAAAAGTGGGCTGGAGAGATGTCTCAGAGGTTAAGAGCACTAGCTGTACTTCCAAAGGTCCTGAGTTTAATTCCCAGCAACAACATGGTAGCTCATAACCATCTATAATGAGATTTGGTACCCTCTTCTGGTTCATAGGCACACATACAGGCAGAATGCTGTATTAAATAATAATAAATCTAATTTTTTACAGGAGGATAAATTTTATATATTCTGTTTTCAATAGGCACAAAATAGATTAAATATGAAAGGAAAGCAAAACTTTTGGAGGTATAGGTTGCAGTGGTGTATACACTGTACTTTTCTACCAACTCATCAAGTTACATCATTTAGAACTGCTTTTTGATAAATCAGTCTGCATTTAAGGAACAAATGTCCGACAGTGAAAACATTACCATGAGTAGCACTGGAGGCTAGATGTCAAACACGGGGAAATCATTTCCAATGTATATTATGAGTAGTGAAGACGAAATATAAAGTGTTATTGCTGATCATTATGAGGAAAACAGAAGAAAAGGACTCCACACTTTGAAGATACATCACACAGAAGAAGAAACACTAGTAGTTTTAATACAAAAAAAAAACTGCTTATTGTGTGCTTGTAATTGTGTTTGGCATGTTTTAAGCACTTTGTTGTGCTAACTCATTAATCCTCATGACAAACTAATGAGCTAACTGAGTAAATAATACAACAAATTAGTTCTATTATTAACCTCACACTTATCTTACCAAGGAGGAACAATGTCCCAGGGAGGTGAAGCATCTTTCCCTGTCGTACAGTTAGTGCTTGTAGAGTCTGGCTTTAAGCCCAGGAAAGCTAACTTCACATATAGGAACTGTTAATTGTGTGATATATATTACTTAATATATTCAGGAGAATATTTAACCTTCCTAACAACAAATGAATGCAACCAGGTATAATTTTTAGAGAATATAATTGGGAAACTCATAACTGTTAATGATGGGGATAAATAAAACAAAGAAACTTTTTATAATGTTTATTATTTATATTGATTACAGTTTATTTACTTTGTATCCCAGCTGTAGCCCCCTCCCTCATACCTTCCCAATCCCACCCTCCCTCCTTCATCTCATCCCTGCCCCTCTCTAAGTTCATTGATAGGGGAGGTCCTCCTCTCCTTCCATCTTACCCTAGCTTGTCAGGTCTCACCAGGACTGGCTGCAATGTCCTCCTCTGTGGCCTAACTAGGTTGCTCCTCCCATGGGGAGTGAGGAGGTCAAAGAGCTACCCATTGAGTTCACGTCAGAGACAGTCCCTGTTCCCTTTACTAGTGTACTCACTTGGATACCTAGCTGCTATAGGCCATGTCTGAGCAGGGGTTCTAGGTTATATCCATGCATGGTCCCTAGTTGGAGAATCAGTCTCAGACAAGCCCCTGTGCCCACACTTTTAAAAATAATTTTAAAATGTTTTATCTTGTGACCAACATGTAACTCTCATTAAATCTATACATTTTTATTTTTATTTTTCTACTCTCTTCCTTCTAGCCCCTTCCATGTTTTAATTTTTCTCCCTATCAAATTCTTTATCTCTTTCTCAATTGTTATCGAGGTACCCATGGGTGTGCATGCGTGCGTACGCGTGCGCGCGCACGTACACACACACACACACACACACACACGGGTAGAGAGAGAGAGATAGAGAGACAGAGAAAGGGAGAGATCCAAAGAAAACTTATGTAATACTAGTAAGAAATTGAAATTTTATAAACTTTATTTTCTTATTTCAATTGTGTTAAAAAAAGTGCCATGTGTATTTGTGGGGTTAAGTTTCCATGAATACTGTATCTGTGCAGGTTAATACAGTGCATAAGTCACCCTATACTCATGTTGCAGGTGGTTGGGAACTGCCCAATAGGTCCCCTAAAAAGTAGTGCACACTTGTAGCTGAGCCATCATCTCTACATCATTTATTTCTCCATCCATCCATCCATCCATCCATCCATCCATCCATCCATCCATCCATCCATCCATCCATGTGTTTGTCTGTCTGTATATATGTATGTACATACATATACAGAAATAGTTAGTTAGATTTTAAATCCAAGGCATGAATGGCATCTCTCTTGTTGAACAGGTCTTAATTTCAATTAGAGAGCTATTGATTACTGCCAAAATATGTATGCCACTACTGCACCCATTATAATCATGCCATGTTCTTTGGTGTGTTTCATAGGCATCATAGCTGGGTGGGAGTGTTAGTTGCCTCACTCCTTTCAAAGTTTTCATATTGCCTTCTGTTTGGCAATATATCCCCACATACAACCTGTTGACTATAAAATGTCACTTGTATGCATGTTTTGGGTGGCTGACCATTTGACACTGGACAAACAACTAGTATTGTCTTCCCAGGGGAGGCCCCCTCTTCCAGATATCCTCAGTTGCCTATAGTTATCTTTGTAGAGTTGGGGACTTGTCGGCTTTCCTTCAATCAATTTGGCATCTTTGCTGGTGTCATCGTTGTTCAGCTAGTGTTTTGGTGGGCATGCTGTTGAGACTTTAAGAGTGTTGCTTAGGATGTTGTACAGGTCTTAAGTCCAATTAGAGAGCTGTTGATTGCCACCAAGATATTAGTGTGCCACTAATACACCCATAGGTTAATCACGCCGTGTTCTTCGTAGGTGTGACTCATATAGGCATCATTGCTGGGTGGGAATATTGGTTGTCTTACTACTTTGGTAGTTTGCATGGTGCCTTCTGTAGGGCAATATTATAAAATTAAAACTGAAGGGTATGCAGCAATTAAATATAACAGCCATTTCTGTTTATTAAGTGTGTAAATTACATTTGGTTATTTTATATGCTTTCTGGATTTTTTCTGTGAGTCCTAGGTTGAAAACAATTCCGTCAAGTAGATACAAATTAATGTGATAAATGTAGGTTTTGTGATTTGATTGTTAATAGACCCTGCCATTTTTATATATCTGGACCTTAAGCTTCTCTTCTATAAAACTAGACTGGTGAAATGTTTCTTATGGGATTATTGCAGATATTAAATAAACTAATGAATAATGAGACAAGTATATAAAATTGATAAAACATGCAAATGTTCTCTTTTGTAGTGCTTGAGAAGGTTTGCTATGGTACATAAATTTGTTCAATAAATTCATTTAAAAAATTTAAAGCTAAGCCAGGGATTACCAGGATGCTAAGGATGATGAGAGTGAGTACTGGGCCAGAGTTGACAGAATGCTGGCTGAATACAGGCAATCACAGGGCAATATTGAACCCACAGACAACACATGGAGGCTGCATTCCTGTGAATGCCAGGTTCAAAGACATCCAATTTAGAGGGTACAGAGGTTAAGATTGGAATGAGCAGGATTGGGCAAAGGATCAATCACTCCAAAATAGGCGACTCAGTTTTACATGATGAGTTGAACATGAAGCACATCAGAAAACACACATCAGAGGCTCTGGAAGCATGATTCACTGCCCTAGTAGAAGAGGAATACAAAAGTTTTGTCAGAACTCTAGTCTTTCAAGTCAATTCCAAAGCACTAGACAGTTAAATAGAAATCTATGGGAGCCTTACGGTGAGCTAAGTCTGATGTTGAAGGTAAGCTCCATTCCTCTGTTATTTATATAATATCAGGATATTTGGATTGGTGTCTGGTATAGATAATCTGTCCATATGTATATTGGCAGCCTCTGGCTCACATGCCATTTATACCCAGATATATTTTGTTTTACCTACAATTTGTTAAAATTTATTATTAGTTACATTTTATTAACTCTGTATCCCAGATGAATCCTGCTCCCTCATTCCCTCCCAATTACACCCTCCCTCCCTCATCTCCTCCCTGCCCCTTTCCAAGTCTACTGATAGGGGAGGACCTCCTCCCCTTTCATCTGACCCTGGTTTATCAGGAATCTTCAGGACTGGCTGCAAAGTCTTCCTCTGTAGCCTAGGAGGGCTGCTCCTCCCTTGCTGGGTGGGGAGGTCAAAGAGCCCGCCATTGAGGTCATGTCAGAAATAGTCCCTATTTCCCTTACTAGGGTACCTACTTGGATACTGAGCTATCATGGGCTACAGGCAAGCACAGGTTCTAGGTTATATCCACCCATGGTCCTTGGTTGGAGAAACAGTCTCATATAAGACTTACAGTTTTTAAACAAACAAAAAAGATTTAGCACTCTATTGAGTATGTTGTATTTACTTACTGTATGCAGCCTCAAAAAAACTTTAAAATGGGTTTTTGATATTTAAATAATGGAAATATAATAGTGAAATAGACTGCTGACTTTTCTTTACCATAGCAAAGAAGTGGCAGAAATAAAACTGCAGATCCTTAATGACTTGGCAGGAACCATGCAGCTCCTTACTTTTTAATTAGGTCAGGGGTTTCTATTATCCTATATATTTTTTCCCTCTGCTCAGCCGCCCTCACCCATCGTCGGCAATGCCATGTCCCTGCAATCCCTGTTAGGCCTCATCTTGCTTGCTTCTTAGGGAAAAAGCAAAGACTGTTAGGAATGGTGTGTGTGTGTGTGTGTGTGTGTGTGTGTGTGCGTGTGTGTGTGTGTGTGTGTGTGCGTGTGTGTGTGTGTGCTCATGTTTATATGTGCTGGGTGCTGCCGTCAGGGGGACACTGCAATATACTTTGAACTGTTCAAAAAATTTTCAAAATTAGAATATTAAATAAAGACACACTCAAAGGCCAAGGCATGATGCAGCTCTTCTATGTTTGTAAAAATAAGCCAAAAGAAGCAGGCAAAGCCTTGACTTGAAATTAGGAACCCATTGAAAGCTGTAATTTCCAGAAAATAAAAATTTATCCTGCTCTCATACAACCATAAATGATGCATTGAAAATGATATTTAAGAGACAGAGTGATTCCTATTCAACAGTAGCCCGGTTTAGCTAGCACTAGGAGCACATTACGGTACAATTCAGTAGGCTTAATTTTTCAACATGTGAATAAACACTTAGGAAAGACATTTCCCCCAGGTCCTTTCATTTTTTAGCATTCTACAATCTTCTTCAGACCTATCATATGTTCAACATAGTCTGGGCTTCAGTGTCTCTCTGCAATTATATATCTCTTGTGCCGTTTTGAGGGTTCTTTTCCTTCACTTGATTGTTTTGTCCTATTCCAATGTATTTGTTTCTGCTTTATCTTATATTGTTTTTATTTTATTATTTTCACTTAGACGCCTAAGTGAAAATGAGAGACATATTTGGATGGGGTGACGGTGGGAGGAAATGGGAGAAATAGATAAAGGGGAAACTATGAAAAACAAAACTATTTTCAATAAGATAAAAAATAAAATAAAAGGTGTACACACCTTACTGGTTCGTGATCTGTTTTTCCATGGAAAGGCTGTCATCAAGAAAACTCATCTAAAAATCTGAAACTATAGCTTTCAATAAAGAAACCCATGGAATTCAGTAGATATCTCTCAACATTAGTTTCCAACGTCATGTGCTTGTGTATTTACTTAGTATTTGTGGAAATAAAGCATGCTAAGCAGAGCATGATTTGTTAACATTTTCCCATGCATGGGATTCAAAGTTTTCCTTTAACGTGGCAAGGGTAAGGAAACATTGGTTATGTTGCATTCATTTTTAATATAAATTTGTTCACAGCTATCATTTTTGTTTGGTTCCTTTCAAGGAATCATTTTGGTATAATAAGATATCTTCATTTTAATATTCTCTATATGGAACCTTTGCCTCAGCAAAATGTCAGAGGAGCTCAAAATTGGGTTCTCCGAGGTCTAATGCAGTGTGTGGCATTCTCATAGGGGTAATACATTTGGCTTTAGGCACTAGGCTGTGTTGGACATTCAAATTCCAGGTCTGAGATTTCCAGAATTGAAAAAAAAATGCACACACGAAACCTTCCAATGCATTTCATATTCAAAAATGGTCAAATGTTTAAATATACTAGTTAAAGCTATTTTTGGGGGGGGGGGGTTGAGTGTTAAATGAGATGTGTAGTTTCTGACTAAAACCAGCGGATACTAATGACTCTAAGGCTGCTAACTTGAACATAAATTACCCAGGCCTATACCTAAAAAAGCATCTTGTACCTAGGTTGCTTTTTGTAACATGTGCACCCAATATTGGAAACAAATTTTTTTTGTGTTCTTTAGTACACTACAGTGTCCAAATAAAGGGATGCATTTGCTCACCTTTCTTATTTAAGTCTGTGACACCTGGCATCTTGTTATTCAAAATCCCTCCACAGATAAAGCTAAATTATAAATTATGCTGATCAGATCATCCAGCATAGTTAATGAGCTATGAAAAATACCATAAAAACTGAGCTTTTTTTTTCGGATTGACTATTCTGATTTTCTGATTGTGGCCAAAACTGGAGCTTGTAGACTAGTCTGCATAGATTTGTTTTATTCCGAGAATTCCATGATTCAGTTCTTCGCAATCTATGTCATCTGTCCCCTAAAATTTTTCTTCTGTTCTCACAGAGGCTGTTTTCTAGTATGTTTGGCTTTGGGGGTTGGCAGATTTCCCTTTCAGTTTTGAATATTGTTTCTTTACTTTGTATTGTTGACATTTTGAATATTGCATAGAGAATTTCCTGTTCCTGTATCTATTTAGAGTTCCAAATGTCTCCTGAATCTGGGTGTTCATTTTGCTCTTGGTTTGAAATATTTCTGCTGTAATTACATTGATCAGTAAAAAAATAAATAAATGTTTTATTGTGTTTGTGTGCAAGCATGCACAGGTTTATGTGCTACACACGTCTGTGGAGGTCAGAGTATAACTTTATGATCCCAGTACTTTTTTTAATGGATTCTGTAGAGTAAATTCATTTCACCAGACTTGTCCTGGCAAACACCTTTACCTGCTGAATCATGACACAACACAGAGCCTTTGTTTTATCCGCTTAATAATTTATCTGTGATTCCTATTATTTCAAATCCTTCTTCTACCTCAAGTCACCTTATGCTTTGTCTAGTTTTCAAAGTATTTACTATGTCACTGTCTCTCTCTCACACAAAGAAACATTATTCTTGATCAAAGTTCCTATACTACCTTTCTTATCCACATCTCCTCTGGCTTTCTCACATTCCTGTCTTACATCCATGTGTTCTCTCCCTGTGACCCATTGCATGTCTTTGTAGCTGCAGTAGCATAGGTAAGGGGATTCTGCAGAAGAGCGAAATGGCTACAACATCACTACTTCTCTTGTGGTAACTACCTGTAGCTCCTCAGAGAAGAATGAGGCTTTCTGGGCCCTTCTTTTGTCCATAGTAGGTTGTTGATTGACCTTTCCATGTGCAGGTCTCACACAGGTACAAACAGCATCTGAGAGTTCATGTGTGCAACAGGTATGTTACAAAGATAGCATGTTCTTGCTTCAAGGTTCTTAGAGATGTGGTTGTCCCCATTTTTTTTCAGTATAATGTGGCTTCAAACTTGTCATCTAACTGAAATTTTCATATGCTTCCAATGTGATATTATGATTGATTGACTCATTTGTATCATTTTCATTGGCTTCTTTTCAGGCTTAGTTTCCTTTTGAAAATTTCTTCTATGTTTTTGAGTTTTTTTTTTCTCAAATTACTGACCATTTGAGCCATTTTAATAACTTTTTCATTTAGGTCCTGAACTAGCTTCCCTATTTACTTGTTTATGAAAACGATTTGGGTTATTTTTAAGAGTAGATCTCTGAAAACATTTTACATCTCTGGCATTTTACATCTCTCATTTTCTTTGGCTTTTGGTATTAAGAGGTTGTAAGCTTTGAACATATCATGGTGGCTTATTTTCTCATATGCTTTTTTGTTTCGCACATCTGGTAAGATTGAGATGTCACTCCGTTTGTGATTTTCCTTCCTTCCTATTCTTTGGATTTTCTTGTTTTATTTTATACAAAATAAAACAAATCTTCAGCTGATTTATGTCTCCAGTGCTATTTAAGGGAAAAGCCAGCTTTGACAACAAATATAATGATTTGACATTAGCACCTTTGCTGCTCAACAGAAAAGCCATTTCTTCATAAACTGTGTCCCTCATTAGGTTCTGAGACAACAGCACTAAGGAACTGATTCTAAAAAACAGTAGTTAGTTGTTTTATAAAACCAAGAATATTGATATTTAAGTAGTAAAGAGAACAAGGAATAGGGAAAGGGAAAAAGGGGGTAAAATGTGAACAAGAATGAAAGGATATGGGTTAGAAATATGAGAAGTTACAGAAAAACAAACACAAAATTGTTACAGCTAAAGAAAGTCATAAAATGACAAGCTGACACAAAACAGTTACAATACATAAATATAACGAAAGATAAAATTAAAAATTAGCATTAAAAATAAAATATGAGACGTTTATTCATCTTCCTCGTGGGGATGTGTGTGGTTTCTCTGCCTCCTTCCCTGTCCTATGTAGGGACTGCAGGTGGGGTTACTGTTGATCCTACTGCAAACATGTTAAATTGGTGACAATGACCTCCACTTCGGTCTCTACTTTCTCCAGGAATTTCTCCATCTGACAATTCCTGCCTGTCCATTCCACTGTTGTGTCTGGTGTTCTGGGAAATGTACTTGTCCTACAAGGCTCTCTATACCCAAGGTTTCGAGAGGGTACAGAAGAACTACTTGTGCCTGTTCTGATCTTTGTCAATATGAGGTGTTCAGATTTCAGTTTCTACGTGTGTCTGATGGTGTGTGTGTAGTATGTGTGTGTGTGTGTATGTGTAATGTCAGAGAAAAATGATCTCACCATGTCAAAATTATGCTTTGCATATTTTAAAAATATCCTTTATTTTATTTTTTGAAATTATAATTAGACAATTCCCTCATCCTACCTTTTCCTGCAATTTTGTAAGGAGGGACAATTATGAGGCTTATCCACTCTTTGAGTCAGTGCTGGGTCATACCTCCTTATGCAAATCTCCCTTGGATCATCTTAGAGAATCTTAGCTTGAGGTTCCCATGATGCACTTGGTTCACATTTTCTACAGGCAGCACTGTTCCTTCTGTTTGTCTGCCTGTGGTCCACGGACATGGGCATCTGTGCTCAGAAGCCAATACTCCTCAGCACCTACTCCTGTGAACAGGCTAGTATACCCAGCACTAGTTAATGGCTACTCTGCAGAAGGCATTTTGGATCTCACATCAGTTCCTTGCCTCTAGAGGTCTTTCTGTCACAGTAATGGACATCTTTTTCTCCATTATTATTTTCTCATGCAAGATCACACAGATACAGCTCATACCTGATATTTTCCAAAGAGCTTAAATCTGGTTCTGAAAACAGCGGAATCCATGCTTAAAGGACCAAAATGAAAGTATAAGAGTGATATCTCATCACTCTGATAAAATGTGTAAATTGTAGAAAGAAACAGAAAAAAGAAAAAGAAGTCCTAGGGTTGCAAAAATAAAGAATTCTAGACAGTGGTTTCATAGTAAACTTCAACAGGCAGAAAAAAATCAGTCACTCTGAAAGCAATGTTATCCACATTGAGAAATGGAGGAATTAAAAAAAAAAACATTAAGAGAAATGAGATACAAACAGAGCTTCAGAAACCTGATGGTTCTTACCAACAATGTGTTTATACACATATTGAGAATTGTAAGAAGAGACCAAAGGTAGAGAAACATATAATCTAAGTTAATTATACTAAAATCGGTACACCTAGAGAAGCTAAGCAAGAAGGAGGACCCTGGATAAGATGCTCAATCCTCATTCAGAAAGGCAAATGGGATAGACATTAGAAGAGGGAGAAAACAAGGAACAAGACAGTAGCTTACCACAGAGGGCCTCTGAAAGACTCTACTCAGCAGGGTATCAAAACAGATGCTGAAACTCATAGCCAAACTTTGGGCAGAGTGCAGGGGATCTTATGAAAGAAGGGGGAAATAGAAAGGCATGGAGGGGAGTGTTGCTCGACAAGGAGAGCAACAGAATCCAAAAATCTGAGCCAAGGGGTCTTGTCTGAGACTGATACTCCAACCAAGGACCATGCATGGAGATAACCTAGAACCCCTGCACAGATGTAGCCCGTGGTAGTAGCTCAGTGTCCAAGTGGGTGCCCTAGTAATGGGAACAAGGACTGCCTCTGACATGAACCCAGTGGCTGACTCTTTGATCACCTCCTCCTGAGGCTGGGGGGGGGGGCAGGGGGTTCAGCCTTACAAGACCACAGAGAGGAAAATGATGCAGCCAGTCCTGATGAGATCTGATAGGCTAGAGTCAGATGGAAGGGGAGAAGGTCCTGGGGAAGGGGCATGGGAGGAGAAGAGGGAGGGTAGGATTTGGAGGGGATGAGGGAGAGGGATACAGCTGAGATACAAAGTGAGTAAATTCTAATTAGAAAAAAAAAGAAATAAAGAAAAGTGGATGCTGGGGTCAAGGTTTAGTCTGTATGTGGGTATAGTTTTACCAGCACAATATGATGATTGGGATCTCTGTTATCTGGTGTATCTGTGTATTGTCTTTGTTGTGAATCATGTATCTGTATATGTGAGGTTGACTGTGAGTATTTGATTGCATTGGTCTCTGTGCCCATTTTTTCTGTCACATCGTTTTACTATACCTTTTTAAAAATTAGTTTTAGCTCAGATTTGTAATACTGTGAGCTTTACTCTTTTGTTTCTCCAGATTGCCTAGGTTTTTGGAATCTTATCAACAATATGGAAGTTCATCAATACACTAGAATTAAAACTATGATGTCATTAGCAACTCTACTTCTGGCTTACAGCCATAGGAAATTATTTCAGCATATCATGGATATATTTACACACACAGTAATATATGAAATCAACTATATCGATCAATAAATGAGGAATGAAAGTATGGTTTATGAATGTGAGATTATTAAGCCATAAAATAGTAATATGTACTATTTGCAGCAAAATAGGTGAAAGTGCAGAATTTTTATGTTAAATTAAATGAAACAGACACAGACAGACAAATATTACATGGCCTCAATAGGAGATGATATATTAATAAAATGACAATCAGAATATATAATGGTGTTTACTAGCATCTCAACTGAATTGGTAGTATGGGGATTAAAGGGAGATGAGGCAGTGTATAATGAAGTACAAACAGATAGAGTAATAAACAAAACACTGAGGTTATCATTCTTATTATTTAATTTATAAATAACTGGAGCAAAGCAATTCAAAGGCTCCAAACACAAAGTAATTATAAAGAGAGGACATATTGATTACTCCAGTTTGATCATTTTATATTATGTGCATGCTTTGAAGTATCACACTGTAGTCTAGAGTTATGTGTAATATTGAATATTATAAAAAGTATTTGAAAATTATTTGAGAATAAGAAATCAACTGCCATGATTCAATCACTACATACTATATACTTGTAAAAGTGATCTGGGTACCCACAGATTTGCCTACTTAAAATAAAAGTAAATGAAGTCCACTAGTAAAACTGAAAAACAGAAAATAATGTAAAAACAATCGACATGCCAAGAAACTTGGTTAATTTTCAGCAGAACAATCTCAAACACAGATGCTTACATACATCGTATCAAGTACCTCATAATGGCATGCTATCTTTCAGAGAATTGTTATAAACCCCCAAAGCTGTGAGCATAAAAAGGTGATTTAAAAAATATATAACAGACAATCTAGGAATGCCCACCATGATAAAATGTCACTGTCAGAACTTGCCCTTCATAGTGAAAGCAGATATGATTTATTTCATGTCGCTTACGTGTTTAGCTTTTCTTTCTCCTTTCTGATTCATGCCCCATTTTAAAATAGATGTTGAAGTAACAAGGTGGCTCTGAAATATGAGAAAAGGTCAACAGAACAGCAGCCACTTACTCATGTAATTCCAGATGGGAATTGGTCAACAAGAAATTATAATTCAGATACTGATATTAAATGCAAAAAATTAGCATTATTCTCTCAAGACACACTGTGACATTTACTTTAATAAATTTGGAAATGAAAGGACAAGCTTGGAGAAAATATTTAGGTTTCGTTGGTACTCCTCTTAACTATCATACAACTTTTGATGCTTGTTGATTCTTTATATTGAGCTGCACATTTTCAAAGGTGTGGCTTTATTCACACGTGAATTAATGATGCCAGGTAAAAACCTGTGTCCATTATCTACTTTGGCGTACCAGTTAGACAAAATTTCTTCAGATATGACATTCTCCTGGTGAAGACAAAACATAAACAAGCAGTAGGGTGTATATAATAGGATACTTGCATGCAAGAAGTAATAGGTTTGTAACTTATGAGACCCAACAAATATGAAAGCGTAAGGCCCCTGTTCAAATAACATTAACAGTTTCAAGACAAAAGAACTAAGTGCTAACCAGGAATGAAGCCCTTTTAATACTGGGCTGTATGGGACTACACACGTCCCAGTCTCATGATGCCTATCCAGATAAAGCAGGTCATATAACTTGGATGTAATTCAATCTTTGTTTGAGAAGGAATGTTGCAGTTTTAAAGGTATACATTACTTAAAGGCAACACTTTTTATCCAAATAGTTATACATGTTACTTAAATGGATATCTGTTTTTCTGACAAAGGTCCTGGTATTTAATTTTTTTTTCACCTAGCAAGATAGGGTTTAAATGCATGCTCTCACTACATGAATAATGTGTAATATGTTTTCAGGAAGGATAAATTCAGCCTTCAAATTCAGCAAACTCTTCCTGCCCTTTATCAGTTTTCTGACCCTGACCTGGATCCTTGAACTTTTGAAACTTCAGTATAAGGAGGAATAATAAAACGTAGCATTTAATGTTGTTTTAGGCAGGAAATAAGATGATCTAAATGCAAGATACTTAGCACAAGGCTGGAAATAGAATAAACTCTAGAAATGCTTATCATTAGTGAAAACAATACTTAATATTGCTTATTTTTTAAAAGATACTGTATTCTCAAGCAAATGTCTTTGATTCCACCAGCTTTATTTCAAGATAAGTTCAGTTATCTTTGTTATGCATAGCCACTCATCAAATTTATCTTGATTTGAACATTTAAAAAAGACAGTAAGGTTTCAAAAGATACAAATAAAATATTTAATTATATTCTTTGTGTTTACTTTTGTTGATTGAGTATAACACCAATCATTATTCATTAACTGGATTTTCTTTGAAAAATGATTGATTGTATACTTGTAAAAAAAGTTTCAGTTGTTGGAGCCTTTGTCCTTATAGTTTATTTTTTGTTGAATTTTCTTTGTTAAGCAAAAGACTGCTTACATAGCTCTATGTGTGAAGCTGTTACTTAACAAACTTAACTTCCTGAGTGTGATTCTCATAATCCATGGCATACAAACACACACAAGTATATACACACACACACATACTAAAACAGTTTTGTTTCTTTGGTTTTTTTGTAAATGTGCTGGGGGATAGCTCAGTCAAAGCTTTTTCTGGATGTGTATTATCACCTGAATTCAAATCACAAGCATCTATGCAAACAACTGGGTATAACAGTACAGACCTATAATCCCACTGTGATTTTACTCTTTTTCTTCTTTTTAAATTTTTATTATTTTTTGAATTAATTACAGTTTATTCACTTTATATCCCAGCTGTAGTCCCCTCCCTCATTCTCTCCCGATCCCACCCTCTCTCACTCATCTCCTCTCTGCCCCTCTCTAAGTCCACTGATGTGGGACGTCCTCCTCTCCTTCCATCTGATCCTAGCTTATCAGGTCTCTGCAGAACTGGCTACAATGTCCTCCTCTGGCAAGGCTGCTCCTCCCTCGGGTGTGTTGGGGAGGTCAAAGAGCCAGCCATTGAGTTCATGTCAGAAATAGTCCTTGTTCCCCTTACTAGGGATCCCACTTGTATACTGAGCTGCCATGGGCTACATCTGGGCAGGGGTTCTGGCTTATATCCATTCATGGTCTTTGGTTGGAGAAACGTGACTTTACTTTTATGATGGACTCTATGCAAGTAAGAATTTTGAACTAAAATGAACTCTTTCTCCATAGGTCACTTTTGTTATAATATTTTCTCACAACAGAAAGCAAAGTTAAGGCAGCCTGTTTTAAAAAAAAAAGTATGCAGAGTGATGAGGAAAGTACTGGACTTTGCTAATTGGTGATGCTGACATACAATTCATTGATCTTACTATATTTATCATTCGAAAGACGCTGAGTAGAGAAAAAGTAGCAGTAGTCTCTAGGACATAGTCTCAGTGAGAGTATGTGACCATATCTTTAACAGCTGGAACTATGTCCTCCTGAAGGGATTTGTATTCAATGTTTTACAAATAGACAGGATTAAAATAAGAGATTAAGGGATAATGCTATTGTTTGTATATGAATGTGAAGGAATGCTCCCCATCCCCTTTCAAAAAAATCAGGTGCCCTTGGTCTCTAGCTGATAGAATCAATTACTGAGAAATGAGAAGATAGTGATAGTTTTGACCTAATGGACAAAGTCATTCCTAGACTCACAACTTGACATCATTATTGAGAATTATCCTTGTGCTTTAATGGTCTTGGATTCTTTAAAATTCAAAAATGTTCAATAATTCAACTGAACCGTATTTTAAAACAACAACAACAAAATACCACACTGCCAGTGTTCACTCTGACTCAGTGAATGGAGTCACTTTGCTTGTTCATGTGACTGATCATAATTACCAAAGAAATTGGGCTGCTACAACACAGACATGGCAAAGAGGTGAGAACTGGTAATATATTTATGATTAAAGTTGGTGGAAAACCAAATATGTAAATTCAGGCATGACTGATAAATGGCCAAACACTCAAGGAATAAAGTCACCTTGACAGGCAAGGAAAGATGACTAGTTTACATGCTTGCTGGGGAGAAAAATTCATAGAATTATAGTGGAAGGTATTATATGTAAGCTATAACTACATGATTAGTTGTATAATTGAAGACCATAGTAGCTATGGCTATTTCTTATTTTTGTTAGGACTGTGTTTGTATGTTCATATGAACAGCAGATGTAAAAGCCAATTTTTGTTTCTGGAAAGGGGGAACAGGAGGAAATGGAGGAGAAAGGAAGCTCTGTGAGTGGGTGTAGATGCAGAGCCCATATATAAAATTCTCCAAGAATTTTTTTTAAATTATCCTATTTTGTCTTCCTACTAAGTCATCTGCCTCATACCCTATAGTGTCTTTTTCTTCTGTTGCCTTTCAAAAGAAAACTACCGTCTGATTTTTGGAATCATCTTTTAAGAAGTGAAGGCGAACATTTAAAATTACCTTATAGAACTTAAAAATGCTTTTCTTTACATTCCAAATCTTGTTTAGGCTAAGTATAAGCACATTTTCTTCTAAAAGACAACATACAGTAGGGTGTCTGCTGGGATCTAGATGCTTTGGGTAGAATTTAAAAAATTATAGTTAAGAGACAAACAAATGACTCACGGTATCTCAACTGATGAGGCTGGAATTTTCTGCTTAGGATGTGATTGCTAAAATTCACAAGGTTTAACAAAGACTCTTTAATAAACCGGAAGACAATCTATCCACTTTAAGCTTAGTTACTGGGGTCTGAATCACAGGTAGCAGAGCATACCAAGGACAGGGTGAATGTAGATCCTGAAACACAATAAAGGAGAGATCCTTCTGGGAAAAAAAGGAGGTGTCACTACTGGCTGAGGGTAAGTGGGAATGAACCCACAACACAAGCTGCGGTAGATACCATTCTCTGTTTACGTGGCTCACAAACTCCTGGAGCATGTTTTGTTGGTGTGGCTTTTCTTTTTATGAACGGAATTGCATTAACGGGATAGCCAGGGAAGTGCTTTAACAAGAAGAACTCTGAGAATTTACACCTAAAACATGATGCTGCTCCTGTAGGATGGTTTTGGTGGGACTAGCTCATTTATTGTCACTACTTGAATTAGTTCAAGTGTTGACAGCACAGAGACTTAGAAAGCTAAAATTACCATGTGTTTTTCATTCTTTTTTTAATTTAATTTTTTTAAAATGTATTCACTTTACATCCTGATTGTAACGCTCCTCTCTTGTCTCCTCCTGTTCCTACCCTATCCCCTCCCCCTTCCTCTTCCTCCCATCTTTCTCCCTTGGTCTTCAGAAAGGGGGAGCCCTCCCCCCTACCAACTGACTCCAGCCTATCATGTCTCATCAAAACTCCCTGTATCTTCTTCCTCTGTGGCCTGGCAGGGCTGCCCTGCCAAGAAGAAGTGATCAAAGAGTGGGCAAAGAGTTCATGTCAGAGACAGCCCCTGTTCCCCTTTCCAGGGAACCCACTTGTAGATGGAGCTACCCATGGGCTACATCTTAGCAGAGGATCTAGGTTCTCTCTGTGCATGATCCTTGGTTGGTGCATCAGTCTCTGGAGGCCTTCCCTCCCCTCCACCTCCCGCCCACGGCCCGGATCTGTTGGTCTCCTTGTAGAGATCCTGTGCCCTTCATGTCCTCTATCCCCCTACTCTTCCACATGTCTTCCTGTGCTCTACCCAAACTCTGGCTGTGAGTCTTAGAATCTGCTTGGGCCTGACTGGGTGCAATCTTTCAGAGGATATCTATAGTAGGCTACTGTCCTGTTCTGTCTCTTCCATGGCTTCTGGTGGTGATTTTATTTGCCTTTCTAAATGAGAACTAAGCATCCTCTCTAGTGTGTTCCTTGTTATTTAGTTTCTTTAGGTCTGTGAATCTTAGTATGGTTAGCCACTTATTTTTTTTCCTTTTTTCAGTATTTCAAAATTTTATTTATATATTTATTTATTACAATTTATTCACTTTTCATTCCCAATGCAGTCCCCTCTTGTTTCCTCCTAGTCCCACCTACCCTTCTCTCCCCCACATACCCTTTCCCTGGTACCCTGATAAGGGAGGTCCACATCCCCTTTCATCTGACCCTAGTCTATCAGGTCTCATCAGGCTGGCTGCATCATCTTCCTCTCTGGCCTGGCAAGGCTGCTTTCCCCAGGGAGAGGTGTTATCCACTTCTAAATGAGCATATACCATACTTGTCATTCTGGGTCTGAAGAACTTTACCTTAACAACCAAAACCACCTGGTCTCACTAGTAAAATTCGATTCATAATGGCACCCCTGAATGTATGGCCTTTAAAAAAGAGTTTTTGGTGACTCGAAGTAAAAAGTGTCATTGAGTGGCTGCATTGAGAACCCCCTAATGAGTTGACAAACTAATAAAATGTGCTCCCTGTGACCATCTGTGTCTATCATGTGACTCAGTCACTTTCAGCTCTTGTCTTCTTTTCTAAAAATCCCAAAATATAGCATACTCTACTAGCCTAATTGTATTCCAACATCCATCACTGGATGTTCAAAGTACAGCCTTGGGCAAAACTTTCTGTTGCTAAATGTATTTTTCTTATATGAGTTTTTCTAATGGCAACATGAGCTATTGTCTCTGGTACCTTGTGCTATTTCCAAGTGAATGTGACCTTTCTATAAGCCCTCAGGAAAACTTGTGTAAAAGCATTTCATCTTTTCTTTTCTCCTCATTCTCAGTTTCCTTCTGATGAAAAAAAAAAAGCAAAGCAGCTGAGACTTTTCATTTAATATTCAGTGTATGTAATTACTGTCTCAGACTAAGTCTACATCATGAGGCAGACAGTAGATGTGGGTCCTGGTGTCCTTAACATTTGAATGCCAAGGAAACACTTTAATTGCTGTTCATTGTGTACATAGAATTTCCATTTGGTTTAAGTGTATCTCTTAAGTCTTCCTTTCTGTTCTAAGCCCTTACTTGCAAACACTCGCTGAAAAAATAATCTGTGACACATGCCAGCCTAGGCACTAGTAACAGTGATCTTGCTCTAAACCCAGATATGAATCAAGAAAATAAATCTGTGAGCTCATCTGTTCACGCTTTCTTTCACCAGAGGCAACTGGTCCACCTTCCCCACCTTTAATAACTGAGGTAGAGATTGAGATAGTTTAACCTGCTCTGTGGTAGCTAAAGAACTTTTATGGTTATGCTTATATGTCCTTGTCTGTAATAATGATGAAAGATGCTGCACGAGCCTAGCATGGAAGTCACAAGTCAGTGTCTTCTATTTTGTCTTGAGGGTCTCTCAGCCACTCAGTTGTTAGCCACGAAGGACTCAGGACTAGTTACAATAGCGAATACTGATAGGGATATTGGCAGCTCAATGAGTGTCAAAAGGGAAAAGTGACACCCATGTGAAAAGGAAAAGCTTTGGGAGAAAGTGAGTTAGTTGTGGTGCTTTCTAATAATTCAGTTTCTCTTATTTATGCTGCTAAGGGCTGCAGACTTTTAGCCATCTGCCATGTCCTGTTTTCCAGCTGAATTAGTGATGGTTTATGAAACATAGAGAGGTGCTAAAGCAACTTGGTTTGTTTGTGGTGAGAGCTTCCCGAACACAGGCTTTGTAAACACTCCAACTCTGCATGTCCCTCTTTGATGTCTGAGTTGGTAACCATGTCTAACCTCTCCTATATGAATTCATCTGTGCTAACGAGAAACATTTCATAGGAAAAATTCAGGGTGTCCGGCAAAACTGTAGATTTTAGCCTCTGGAAAGGAAGGGGCTGATTTGTTCTTTGGTGGGTCATTTTTCATTGGTTGTCATTAGCTTCCAAGTAAAACCAGGAGTATCATTAGAGGCTTCATTTCCCATGTCCCAGAAAACAGCATGACTATTCTTCCTAAACAAAGGTGCATTTGTTTCTGCTCACGTGTATTTAATTAGATAATAGAAATCATTGGCAATGGTGTGATTAAACATGCAAACTGGAGAATGTATAGTTTTAGATCTCTGATGCAGCTCCCCAGGCAGAGAGATAATTTGAAATGAGTTGACTCCAATTTAGAGTCAATCAAAAAAAAAAAAACACACTGAATGTTTATTACATGATTAGAGTAAACTGCCTGAAAGGGCTGTTTCTGAATGTGTGAAGCCACTGATACTAACTTTGGGGACTGTGGAAACTACAAGTGTAACATGCAGAACAAATAACAAGAAAGGCCACGTGGATACCTTCCTGAGGCCGTGCAAGAAGTCTTGCTGGCATGATTGGTCCAGATAATCTTGACTAATTATGTCAAGATATCAGCTTAGACATCAGCATGGATTCTCTACTTCTCAATATTGACCAAACACTTATTATTAAGAGAAGATCTGTTGAAAGTTATGGAAAATAATTTAAATATTGCAAAGAAGTAGGCTTATGTGCAAGTCTATTGGTTATATGTGCATTTAAAACAATTCTTATACCTACCTTTTGATTATACTTTCATTCAACAAATATTTATTGAGATTCTTGTACATAGATGAGAGTGGTCTGTACAATAGAAGTCCAGTTAACAAAGCAACCACATAGATTTGTTCTGTAATGCATACCTGTGGGAGATACAGAAAAACAAAACTAAGCACTGTCAATACACTGGATATTATGTCAGATGATACACATATGTTACAAAGGAAGTTTCACTGAGAATTGAAGCTACATGGGCTTCCAATGGGGATCTGTGATCAACTGCAAGGTTGATGACAGGTTACTCCAGGAATATTATGGTGATCATCTTTTGCTATATGGGATAGAACAGAGGGCAATGAGGGAATAACCAGATGATGGTGTCTGATAACTCGAGACATTGAGGCCAGTTCTTTAGAAAACAGCAAAATGGTTAAGCTTACAGGTTTAGACTCGAAATGATGATGGCTCCAGTCTTGACTTCCCAGTTTCAGAGCTGTTTGCTTGATCGGTGTTTTTTAATCTCACTAAATGATTGCTCCCTTGTCTATAAAATGAGGATAGTAATTTCTTTGTCAGAGATGCAGGGTGATCAAGTATAGCATTTAGCATCCATAATTTGTTAAAATTGGTGGCTAGCAGACATCTCTTTGAATTCTTATACCTAAGGAATTTCAGAAATGAAAATTACTTGGAAGATCATCCAATCTAGTCCAATTATGTTAGAGGTAGAAACTGGAGGCACACATGAAATGAGTTGTTCAGAACAGAGCAAGCTATAGAAACAACTAAGCTTCAATAACTCTCCCAACTCCAGGATAATGTCACTGTAATTAGGCAGATAAATAAACATACTTTTGGCATACTGAACTAAATGCCCTTAACCTCACATCTCTGGGGTTTACTTTACTTGATTCTTGTTGCTGGACACTGTCTGCTAAGAAGACCTACTTCACGGTAATTTGATAGAAATGAATATATGCATACATATTTAATATCTAAAGTCAAAACGTATAACACTTTAAAGAAAAATTGCCTTTAGAATGGCAAGGGGTTGATTTAATGTACCTATATTTACTGATGTAACATAGTAAATTAAACCATCAGTTCCTAAGATGTCTAAGAAATTTAGTAACTTTAGCAGAAGCTTGCCAACCCCACAATCTTTAAAATAAATCACCTTTAGATATTTGATATTTTTGTATTCAAATGAATCAGAAATCTGAGTGAGGAGTTCAGTGAGCCAGAGGGAAACCCTTCAGTAAGAAAAGAAAGAAAGTGGAGCAGAGTGGAAAAGCCAATCAGTTTGCTTGGGTTTTAAGCCTCATAGATATTCTAGTGCAGCAGATGCACATGTAAATGATAGGCATAGATTCTTAACATGCTAGAAAAAAAGGATTGTGTTTTGTGACATTTCTTCCTCATTGATTCTAAATAGGAACACTTTGATTTTTTCTTTTCTGTTGTTTTGGTAGGAGTGAAAGTGCATATTCTTAGATTGATTAGGACTTCCAGTGCCCAAATCAAGAAATATATATATATATATATATATATATATATATATATATATATATATATTTTCCTGTCTCTAACTTTACTTAATAATCATGCCTATACTTTTTCATTTCTATTATTGATAGTTCTTTTTATTTTCTTAAGTCTCTCTTAAAGTGCCAGAAACAATTTTCTCAGTCTGGATGTATACATTCTCCAAGGGTTCTCTGAAGAGGTGCTTTTCCTTGCTTTTCTCAGGTTCTGGTGACTTGAAAGTTCTTGATCTGTGGAGGCAACATTTCAACCCCTTCCCATGGTCCCTCCTGCTCTTTGTTATCTCTCTGTGTATTTTTATAAGGATAATTGTCACTGGAATTCCAGCTCACTGGATAAGGGAATCCCTCACAATTCTTACCTCAAAATTTTTCATGATACTGCAAAAACCTATTTTTTGTCAACTCGGCCATCATTTAAAAATCCTGGGAAGTGAATGTGGGTATACACTTGGAGAGGGATAATGGTTTATTTTGATTCTAAAAATCTTTGCTTTTGTACTTCAGTCAGTGAAATGTAATGAATGTAACTGTAAAATGGGTAAGTTCAAAAGTCCTGTTATCACCAGTTTCAGAATTGGATAAAACCAGAATTGAACTGCAATGTTGCTACCTAGTAGCTTTAAAAAAATTAGGTGAGCAATTTTAAATGTTTGACGTTTACTCTCCTCATTTATAAAACAAAACTGATAATTCTGAACTCTTGGAACTGATATGGAGTGTAAATGAAATCATACAGAGTTCTCGGTATTCTGTTGTGAACATAGCAAAAGAAGTCAGTAAAGGACTTACAACAATGATATAAGGATTAGAAGATAGTTATATCAATATCTGAGGCTGTTTTTCCCTACTTAAAAGGGTGAATATGTAACTTTAAGCATCTAGCATATTTGTATCACCCCACAATTTAGATGCCTGTGTTTTAATTTTTATTAAATAGAGCTTTTAATAGTGTGCCTTCATTGTCATTACTGACATCCATTGATTGTCCAGTGCTACTGATTTAAACTGGTATTCTGTCATTAGCTTTAAGCCATTTGTTTTCAGATGTTTTCTCTTTGTCTATTAAAATGATCGTATACTTTATATCTTATACTACCTTAAATAAAAATATTTATTAGGTGTTTTGATAATGAAGTGTCCTTTTATTTCAAGGACTTAAATTCATGGGCAATACCGCTGATGTCCCAGTAGCTTTCTAGAAACGTTTATGCAGCCTGTGAGAACAAAGTAGCATGGCAGCAGGAATTACCTTCAACCACAAATCCAAACACGTAAAACAGGAAACTACAATCATAATCCTATCTGAGTTTAGGATGTTTCATTCCAGTACATGCTCTTTTGTACAAAAGGAGTGAGTTTCTGAACACCATTTTTGATAAGATTACAGATTCTATCTAAACACAGCAAATTTGTAAACATCCAGATTTATATCTGTAGTATTTCATCAAGAGATACTTTAAAGCTTAATAGAAACACCATCTTGCAATCACTGCTATCATTCAATATGATAGTTCTACCCATAAGTACATAAAGATTTTCCATTGAAACTGAGATACCTGTAAGCTATTGGTTCTTCTGTCTTGAATGATACCCAATCTTTCTCCTCATGCTAATACCAAAGTTTGAGCAATAGAGACATGCATTCATCTTTGTGAAGGTAAATCACACCAGTTATCCTATAGCATACAGTGATAGGAGCCTTTCCTTTTCTTTTCTTTTTATTCCTTCTAAAAATTTCCCTAAGTTTATAAAAAATAATTTATTCCAAGAAAGAGAGACGGTCAAGTATGAGCTTGACCCTGCTGTTACATTCTCAGTGGAAAAAAAGGAGAAAATTCACTTTGAAGATCTTAGGCAGCCACTGGATATCATGTAATACCCAGTGTGGCTATCTGTATCATTACACACCCATAGGAAATTTAAAATGACAATTGGAAATCCATGCATATTTGAAAGAAATTAAAAAATAAAAAAAAACCCAGTTCATTGGTATGTGTAGAAAAAAAAGAGAGATTTGTTTTTTTTCTTTTTCTGTGGAAAACAAAGATCCATTAATAGAGAAAAATTGGATGTAAACACAAAAAATAATTTGGAGGTGCTCAAGCAAATGCCTGCAGCTGATTTCAGCCAAGCAGCTTCCTCTTGAAACACAATGGCTGGAATGGAAATGTTGAGGAGCTGTGAGGATTCAGCCCTGGTGAGTGAGTGCAGGGACAAGCATAATCCATTTTGTTAACATGATGACTTTATTATAATCAAGCAATTGGGAAAGAAACAAACTTATTATGAGATTGAATTTCCAGTCTTTTAATGAAATCTGGACGTCAAATAGATGAATAACACGGGGTTCTGCAACCACCTACACCAAGGATCCAGTCAGAACAGCCGAACACTAATTTGCTAGCTTTTTTTTTTCTTTTTTATAAGAACCTGGCAACTTACTCAGCTTGGGCTTTATGATGCTTGTATTTAGGACAAATTTTCATCTTTACTTTGTTACAGAGGGTGAGTTAAAGTGTAGCTGCCCTTTTTAAGACAATATATACATATACTAATGCTTGTTGTCGTCCCCAAAACTTGCTGTCGATAATGGGAAGTCATGAGAAGAAATGAGATACTACAAAAAAAAAAAAAAAAAAAAAGAGCGAATACTTCTAAGTCTATTTAGCAGATTCCAGTCGATGGCTCACATTCTGATAGTCACTTAGATTAAGGACATTGTAGTGTCCAAACCAAAGCCTTTGTTTTGTTTTGTTTCCAGCAAGAATTGCTTTATACTTGTGGTCTTAAGTGACAAAACAGTTTCAAACATCAACCTCAAAAATGAAGACTTAATAAAAATCAAAAATCTCCCCTGTGCCAGAAGCTGAGAAAGCTTCTTTCTTCTCTATATTAGTCCCATAGTTTCTACCCTAACAGATCAGCCATGAAGACTTTGTAGGTCAAACTCTCGAGATGGAAAACTAAAGTACCCTTACATACATGTTATCTCAATTGTTCTATCTTCACATCTGGGATATAGAATTGAGTCAATTCACAAAGGTGTTAAATGAACAGAACACGCAGAGGACGGTCAATTGATACCTCTACTATTTTCAAGGAGCCCAAACTCTCATTTCAGCTTGCCTACAAGGTTTTATATTGCAACTGATTTTATATGATGCTGTTATTATAATACACCACACATAAGATATGCAGGGAAAATATATTCACTGACAACGGCAACATGAGATAATTTGGGGAATTACTAAATTGTATAGGAATACAAATTGTTAAATTTAGTGATAGGAAGTCTTAATGCTAAGATTGTTTAAATCATTATAAAGTAAAATTCAGACAGGATATACAAATCCATATAAATCACCATTTGCTCCTTGCAGGAAGAATATTGAATTACTTGGAACTGGACAGGGTCACTATGTTATTAAGCAAAGGATACATAAAAGTAATGACCTATATTCAGCACAATTATTTTAAGTCATTTAAGATCAATATGCTAAGATCAATAACATTGTGCAAGAGAAAGATTAAGATAGAATATTTTATATTTGAATATTTCACATACACACAAATATACAAATTTTCTACTTAGAGTCATTATTCCTCAAAGGAAAAAGAAAATTCTACCTTTTATGTGTTGGAGTGATAGATCACATACTAAGATGAATGTCCTAATTCCTCTTATCCTCATTATATGCATTTTCATTGTGATTTTGATATCCTCCTGTGAAAGTGGATCTTATTTGCCCTCCCTCTAATAGAGCTTGTTTTGACTAGTGATGTGATATGCCTTTCAAGTCCAAGACTCAAGAGTATGCTTAATTTCTGTTCTTGTCTCCTAAGAAATCAGATGTTGTATAAAAGCATCCCAAGAGAGCCTGCTGGAAGTATAATATATGTAGAGAGGACATAATCTGGCTGCAGGCCACACCTGAGGCCAGTAATCCACAAACACCATGCTGACTGACCCATCCCAATGTTAGTGAGCCCAGCTGAGGGCATCAGGATCAGAGCTGAACCTCATTCACAGTACTGCCCATGTTGCTGGTCACCAATGACCTGAGCAACTAAGGGACTGCTGTATTAAACCACTCTTCGAAATTTGGTGGCAGTAACACACTCATAAATAAATATTAAGGGCAGATAAATGTTAAAAATGACATGTAGATCCTTTCACTTGTTTTTTATTATATTTCTTAATATTTTAATATTTTAATTTAATAAAAATATTATATCAAAGTCTCTCTCTCCCCTCCCTCAATTCCCCTCGTTTCCCTCATATTTATGCCTTCTTTTTCTTTAATTGCACTGTTATTGTTACATATACCATACCTATATGAAACAATGTGTATAAATATAACCTATTGAGTCCTTTTAATATTACTTCTATGTATATGATTTCAAGGCTACCTGATAATGGATAGCCAATTATGGGGCTATCCATGGGTAACACTAATTCTCCCCCAGTCAGCAGTTGATAAATTCATCTGGAGAGGGATTTTTGTGATTTCCCCCATTTACACTGATATGTCGATTGGTGCTGGAATGCTTCAAATTTGTTTAGGCAGTCATAGTCAGTAGGCACAATGTATGGTACACTTCTTGGTCCTTTGGTTTGAATAATCTTTCTGCAGGTTCTTCCCCAATGTTCCTGAGCCTAATTTCCAGGAGTTGTGTTATAGATACATCAATTGGGGCTGTGCATCCCATGACCAATTCTCTAAATTTTGACAAGATATGGCCTCCAGCTGTAAAAAGAAGCTTCTTTCATGATGGGATATGTAGGCATACAGTTATTTTGTAAAAAGCTTATTGTTGCAATCCTTGTTCTGAGAATTTCCTCTCTCAGTGTTTTGTAAACACTGCTCTCAAATTGTCCCCTCTATATGCTAATAAGGCAGTTTACAGCCCATTCCTGATCAGGGGAGAGAATAGTGCTGGTCTTTCTGTTAGCCAGGGGGAGGAGGAGTTAGAAGAGGGAGTAAGGGACAGAAGTCTAGGAGAGACCAGAGAAAAAGTCAATAGGGAAAGTAAAAAAAGTGCAAGTATCTCTGGGATATATGCTGGGGGGGGGGAGCCAGATTAGTTTAGAGGATTAAGAAGAGAGTTAATATTGCTCAGGAGTGTGCTGTGAAGCCTGTAAAAATAAAATAGTGGAGCCTCAATATTTTAATGCAGGAAGAGAATTATTTTAATGTAAGAGAGAAACTGAGAAACAAACACAATTTTATAAAAGTAACTTTAACAGGGATAAACTTGCCTGTAGATGTAAGGAGAAGCATTTATAAGGCAGTAGGGTATTATGCTAGTCTAGGAAATTGGCAGCAATAGGTTTTCCTGTAAGCCATGTGTAGTTAGCTACATTTACAGGAGCAGACATGATTTCCCTCATGCTAAGCTTTCCTTGAGTACTCTTGTACCTCTCATTTGGAAAAGATATCTTACTGCTACTTAGAAAAATGCCTCAGTCTCCTGAATATTGTCACTACTAATTAAATATACTGCTAGTTCATAGTGGCCTATTTCCTTGTGGCATAAATGAGGATGCTTAGAGTCTAGGTGAATGAGATTTCATGAAACCCAGGTTTATAGATCAAAAAGAACTTCTCAAAATGGCTGTAGATGCACCATTATTCAAAAACATATTCTGTGGATGAATGGAACTTGAATCAGATATTAAAAGGCAAATTTTATTTGAGTTTATTTGAAGTTAAATTGTAGTTTTTACAGTCTGGCCTTTGGATGCATTGATATTGAAATACCCAGATCACGAGTCCCCAAATGACCAACAGGCTTTGAGTCCAATGTAAAACACAGGAGGGCCTTTATTACAAACTCGAACTGGGTGGCTGCCTTTTGCAAGAACAAAGAGGCAAGCGACCCCCAGCTCTGGGGGAACAGGGTTTTTAAGGGAGCGAAAACGAAAGTAGGGAAGTGTAAGTCTTGGCACTATAGGATTGGGTGAAAGGGTCCCTAGGGGAGTTGACCTTAAAATGGTTGGTTTGTTTTCAGGCGCCAAAATTGCAAATGATCAGATCTGGCTGTCTGAGGATACCTGCCTTGTTATGTGCAGGTTAGGTTGTAGCAAGGGGGAGGGAGTTAACACATTCCATAGGCTTCCTTAGAGGCTATGTGACCCTAGTCACATCCCAAGGTTAATCTGGGTGGGGGATTGCTGGACCCTTGCTCTGAAAGAACTGTGCTATGGTGACTTTGTCCCAGTCCCAAGAATTAACTCTAAATTTTTGAACCTCTCAATATTTTCATGGCATGATTTATAACACTTCCAAAACAACTCATTTGTAATATCAAGGCTTAAAGTAGAATCAATTTGGCAGCTTTCCAATTTGATACAAACTACTACATACAAAGAAAAATTCTTCAGAAAAATCATTAAAGAAAAAAAATATTATCCTCCACTGTGTATATGATAGGCACACAGATTTGCAAAACTATCTACCTGGTCTTCCTGTTTAGAGATAGAAAAGGTGCTGAAATGAGTGTTTTCAGTATCTCTTCTCAGCCTAGTGTGGTGGTGTTTAGTTGCGTTCTCGAGTTTGTTTTCTGCAAAGCAATGAGAGAAAAGAAACCAGATGATTTTGTATGGGAGAAGTAAGGCTCAAAAACAATTTTGTAAAACATAAAACTATCATTTCATTTGTAAATGCCTATTGTTTAGAACAGAAACAACGTGAAGAAATTCTCATTTCCAGCTAATTGTGTGTGAGTACAATTATCCACAAGTGAGTGTCTGTAAAGCTGTTTTTCATTTCTTTTCAAAAAAGGCTAGATTCTTTTCCAATCTGACTTTAGGCTATTCATCAAAATAACTTCATATTCTAAGTGACTAATCAGAACATTTCTACGTATTAGATTTCTCTGTGTGTTCTTTTTTTGACATATCATTTTTATGCAAACTTTTACATTGATATGATTTTAGAATGCATAAAAGAGTTACAAAACTAGTATATATAATCCTTAAATCTCCTCACACAGACACATTACATTAATATTTTGCCCATCTTTGATAACTATGCATATGTACATAAATATAAACTTATGCATACATATATATTACAACTGAATAAGGTACTTATCTTTCATATGTATATATATATATATATATATACATATATATATGTATGTGTTAGTACTCTACTGATGTAGATGAAATGTAATTTCAGGTACACTGTAATCCCTTCTCTCATGAATGATTCAATGTTCATTCTCTAAAAATAAAACAATCATTATCTCAATATTTAAAATTTTAAATCGATTTATCTAATATACTTTGCTTTGTTTTTAAATATATATTTGTATTATTATTATCATATATTACAATTCATTCAATTTGTATCCTAGCTGTGGCCTCCTCCATCATCTCCTCTCAATCCCACCCTCCCTCCTTTTCCCACTATGCCTCTCCCTTAGCCCACTGATAGGTGAGGTCTTCCTCCCATACTATTTGACCCTACCCTATCAGGTCTCATCAGGACTGGTTGCATTGTCTTCCTCTGTAGCCTGGCAAGGTGGGACCCCCCAAGGAGGAGGTGATCAGAGAGCCTGCCACTGAGTTCATTTCAGAGACAGACCCTGCTCCCCTTACTAGGGAACCCGTTTGGAAACTGCGAAGCCTTTGGGCTTCATCTGAGCAGGTTTTTAGGCCCTCTTCAGGCACTGTCCTTGGTTGGAGTATCTGTTTCTGCAGGGCCCCCTGAGTCCAGATTTTTTGACTCTGTTGGTCTCTGTTGGTCCTTGTGCAGATCCTGTCCCCTCCAGGTCTTCCTATATCCCCCTTCTTTCATAACATCCATGCATCCAACCTAAAAGACCCTCAACAGAGGAATGGATATGGAAATTGTGGTACATTTACACAATGGAATACTACTCAGCTTTCAAAACCAAGGTAATTATGAATTTTGCAGGCAAATGGTGGGAACTAGAAAAGATCATCTTGAGTGAGGTAACCCAGAAACATAAAGACACACATAGTATTTGCTCACTGGTAAGTAGATATTAGACATATAATATATGATAAACATACTAAAATGTATACTCCTAAAGAAGCTAAACAACAAAGAAGACCCTAGGGAAGATGGTATATCCTCATTCAGAAGGGCAAATGTGATAGACATCGGAAGCAGGAGAAGACAGGGAACAGGACAAGAGTCTACCACAGAGGGACTCTGAAAGATCAAGGCTGAGACTCACAAACAAATTTTGGGGAGAATGTATGAGATTTTATCTTTTGGGTTTTTTTTGTTGTTGTTGTTGTTGTTTGTTTGTTTGGTAAGACAGAGTTTCCCTAGGACTTGCTCTGTAGACCAGCTTGGATTTGACCTCACAGAGGTCTATCTACCTCTGCTTCTCAAGCGCTGGGATTAAAAGAATGCACTATGACCCCTCCCCTTAAATTTATATTTTTAGTTACTTATTAAGTTACTTATTTAATTACTGTTTTAAATTTCTGTTTTGTTTTGAAATAATACACCTTTACTCCTGAATGTTCCTTGTCTGTTGCTTGCTTGAAGTTGGCTGTCCTGATTGGTTCTCATTAATTCTTCCTCACTCTGCAAGACAATCTTCATTTTTCCATCAAACCTTCGTCTTGATTTCTTTAATAGACCAATAGACCGTAGACCTAATGGTAACGGTAACCATACTTATTTTACTCACTTGGCCAGTACAGCATACTTTTGAGGACTCAACCTATTTATAAATGATATTTTTAGATGTATGTGTTTTTAGGTTGTGGTTACAAAATTGCAATATCTGCCTCTGATAAGAGTAAATAAGCTTGCTACATTTTAAAAAATCTTTTCCAAACTTCAGTTATGGACACACCATACGGAATTCAACAAAACTTCAGAGTTTATCCAGACTTTAAATACTATTTAAAACAATTCATTTTAGTATTAAAATTAATAACAAGATATACATCAATTACTTTTAATATTGTTTAATAATGGTGTAACAAATTTGTTGAAGTCTTGTAACATTTGAAGCACCTTGCGTTTTTCATGTTCTTACTATTTAATCAGACTAGCACGTAATCCACCAGGGGCTTACCGTGCTGCAGCACCATGTTGCACACATTGCCAGGGTTATCGAAGCTGACCAAAAATGAGCTTTGCTGAACCGTGGTTCCCATCCCAGGTTCTCCTGCAGGCTTCTCCTACACTTAGGAGCTGCCACTTAATCTTTGTACTACAAGGACAGGACTCCATCATTAGTTCTGCTTTACAGATTAGGGAATTCAGACAACAGAGAAGTTAAGTTCTCTGTGGGATTTACATTTCTCATAAAAAGTGCCATTTGAAGCCTGGATGAGGTACTCATATTTTTCACTTCCTAGGGATGTTAAAAGAAATGACTATAACCAGTGAGGCATAGGGACTAGAGACCCGTGAAACTATGCCTGGCTTTACCATGGGTGCCAGAGATACAAGCTTGGGTCCTAGCAGACACTGTATTGACTGAGCCATCTTTCCAATCCTAACTTTACATTCTCAAGCAGTATAATTTTAGAAAAAGAAATTAAATAAGTCTTCATTTAAAAAAATTTTACATTAGGCTCTTGCCAACACAAATGTTTCATTTTAAGGGAAAACTTCTATCAAAAATTGTTTCTACTTATTAAAATTATTTTAAGCATAAGATGCTTCAGTTTTATTTATGAAGGACTTTTACATTTTAATTTAATCTTACTACAATTCTACATTTCACTATTTTTAAATATAATATTTTATAGCTTTCATTTATTTTCACATGTATATAAATTACCATATCTTTATGCATTTTCTTTACCATTAGTCATTAGTAATATCACTGATGAAAATCTCTTCAACATTTATTTTGTATATGTGGGCCAGACTCTATTTACCTCGTTATATTTAACAATTTAAAGCACAGCTTATGTTGTTAACTGAACGGGAATCTAAATACCATTTACTGAATCCATCTAATTAAGGATACTACATTTCTTATTTACTCTTTACAACTACCTACGACATGAAGGAAAGCTTTGTAGTTAAGTCAAAAGTTAAACGTACAGCATTAGTGTAGGTTAATCAGCTTAATCACATATTTTACAAAGAGACAGATTTCTGTGCCATGTCTGCTTTGGAAGAACAACATAAATAGTTTTGCAATGTGTATCCTTCAATTGTAGCATATGCTATTTACTAAGTACAGATTTATTCCAGTAAAATCACATATGATTAAGTCTCTTCTTTACTCAAAACCATTCTATGGTTCACCATTGCCTAAAGACATAGCATAGAGCATATTGTTACTATTTATTATTTACAATTTTTTCACTTTGTATCCTGGATGTTGCCCTCTCCCTCATTTCTTCCTGATGCCACCTCCTTCCCTTTTGCGCCCCTGTGTCCCTCCCTTAGTCAACTGATAGGAAAGGTCCTCCTCCCCTACTATCTGACCCTAGCCTATCAGGTCTCATCAGAACTGTCTGGATCCTCTTTCTCTGTGGCCTGGTAAGGCCACCTTGCCGGAGATGTTGATCAAAGAACAGACAACCAAGTTTATGCCAATGACTGCACCTGATCCCCTTATTAGAAAACTCCCATGGAGACTGAGCTGCCCATGGGAAACATCTGATCAGGAGATCTAGGTCCTCTCCATGCATAGTCTTTTGTTGATTTATCAGTCTCTGCAGTCCCCCCCACCCCCAGCTTGGTCCAACATTTTTGGCTTTGTTGGACTCTGGTCCCCAGGCTTGGGCACTTCCACATTCCCCTTCTTCAATAAGACTGCCTGTGCTCTGTCTAAACTTTGGCTGTGAGTCTCTGCATCTGCTTCAATCCCCTGCTGGATGGAGTCTTTTAGGGGACATCTGTGGTAGGCTTCCATCCTGTTCCTTCACTTCTACCACTTCCGGTGTCTATCCTGTTTTCCCTTGTGAATGAGAATTAAGGATCTTCCCTAGGGTCTTCCTTGTTGTTTAGCTTCCTTATATCTGAATATGTGTTTCAGTGATCCAGTCTGTGTGGCACTCATGAATATTTATAGATAAGAGCTTAGAAAAATATAATAATCTATCTACAGATAACGTTTTATTTATTTCAAATGTTCTACATGACCTATTTTAAACAATTAATTCTTCACATGTGCTTCCAAATAAATGTTAATGTTTATGTACTTATTTCTTAGGATTGATGAGGTAATGTCTAAGAGAACTGCACACTCTGGAGAATATAGAAGGTCAGACTCTAAATTATAGCAGGACTTATGTTCGTGTTGAGAAACTAGAATGGTGTCTTTTCTATTTCAGAGGACAAGAGATGCTAAGACACGCTGTTGTAGAAGCACTATGATGCCAGCTGCTTAGGCATAAAAGAGGAAGAAAATTCTTCCTACTAAGGAAGAATGGAAACAGAAAAATGCAAATGGAAAGAGATTTGAAGAAACAGCATGGGAGAAGCTCATCTTTTTTAGTAGTTGTTTAAAAAGGATTCATCACTCTCTTCTTAGAACATACTCTTTCTTGTTCCAGAATGAGCTATCTGCTTCTCGGCTCTGCTTATGTTACCTTGATTCTTTCTCTGGTTCCCCCTCATATCTTCCATCCCTAAGGGTAAAAGCACAGCAGCACAGAGAGACTGAACTTTTGATTCTCTATACATCTCTCATTACCAAGCTCATGCAAAACCATGGACTTAAATACCTATTTGTCATTAATTCTTAATTTTAGTTCTGCAGTCTGGTCAGATCTCCTGGATGCTAATAGCTTTGTGTGTCAACTGTCTATTAAGATACCTCTTCTTGTATGCCTTATATGGAGTTTCATTTTTTCATTATATTTGCTATTTTTCATATTAAAGTATAATAAGACGACAAAACAAAAACTATCGTATTGAACTTGGATACAACAAAGCATCTGAAAAAAAATTGCCCAAGAGGAGGCTTAAGAATCAGAGACCTATTTATTCCCACACTTAGAAATTCTGTAAAACCACTAAGCCAGAAGCAGTAGTTTAAATGCAGAGGACCTGGTGCATACACATGTTGGCCCTGGGCATATGGCTGCAGTTTCTGTGAGTTCAGGTGAACTTTGCTCATGTTGATTTATAAGGGGTCTTAGTTAGGGTTACTATTGCTGCCACAAAACATCATGACAAAACTGCAACTTCAGGGTGGAAAGAGCTTATTGGCTTATACTTCCTTATCAGTGTTCATCATTGAAGGAAAGAACTTGAATAGGGCAAGGACCAGCAAGCAGGAATTTATGCAGAGGCCATGGAGGAATGTTGTTTACTGGCTTGTTCTAGTGCCTTGTTCAGCCTGCTCTACAAGAACCAAAGACCACCATCCCAGAGAGAGCATTGTTGACAATTGGCTGGGCCTTTTATTTTGATTACTAACTGAGAAAATGCCCTTATACCTGGATCTCTTGTATGCACCTTCACAACTGAGTCTCCTTCCTCTCTGATGACTGTGGATGTTAAATTATAAAAATGTTGGCTGCAGAAATGACTGAGGGGAATTTGACTTTGCTGTAAAAATAGGTGGACTGGAGCTCAATGACCAGAATCCACTGAAAGTTGTATATAGTAGTATATGTCTGTAGTCACAGTGGGTGGACTTCAAGAAAAAGCAGAAAATAGAAAAATTCCCCAAATTTCAAGTGCCAGATACCCTACCATGCAAAGAACATGACAACCTGTCTCAAAGAAGATGGAAGCCACAGAGAGGTGAGTTGCCTTGTGACCTCCACACTCACAATGCTGCACACACTTTCTACACTCATACATATGAACTACAAATGCAAAAGGAAAATGTAATTTCTAGTTGAAAAATCAATATGAATTTTTCTATTATCTTTATTTTTTATGTTACAGAATATCATGACAATAAGATATAATTCTGCTAATTTTTTTGACAAGCAGAATGAAAACTTAAGAAATTAAAATTTTAAAGAAGGCCGGCAAGGATCTAAGAAGTAAATGGAATAGTAATTTAAACATGAGCTAGTGTGTGTACAAACTTGATATATTTTTAAATTTAATTTCTCAAGGGATAAATATTGACTGTCACAGGAAATGAAGCAAAGACATAATGACTCAGATTCAAATTTTAGTTTACATGAATGAGTTTGCAGTCAATATAGTTAAACAGATGTGGTAGAAATTTCATAATTTTTGAGCTCCTGACTTATAATGCTAATGCTATATATCATGCTGCAAATAACATGTGTTTGTTGTCTTAAAAGAGGTAAAGCCAAACTTCTACATCCTAGCTTTTATTTGAACAAATAACAGAATCTTACATCTTCTTGAAGAGCAACAGTTTCAAAAGAATGCCACATAACATCTTACTCTCAGGCCATGAATTGACAGCCATCTTAACCCTTGTCTTATATTATGTATAAAACGAAAGAACCACCCAATAACTTACAAGCTATCATTTGAATTAGAGAGTTGTGCCTTGATATTTTTTTCCCTTAACAGTTCCTCAGTATCTCAACAGGGCACTTCAGAGTCCAAACCTGAAGTGGATCTTTTTGAGGTTGTAGTCTATTAGGACTGACAGAATATGCAGTGTCTTCATTCTGAGTGAGGTATCCCAGAAGGATAAAGACACACATGGTATATACTCACTTATTTAGACCTTGAAGATATGATAAGCATACTGAAATCTATACACCTAAAAAAGATAAACAAAAAAGAGGACCTGGGATAAGATGATCAATCCTCACTTAGAAAGATAAATGGGATGTGCATTGGATGTAGGAGAAAACAAGTAACAGGACAGGGTCCTACCACACAGGGCCTCTGAAAGACTCTACTTAGCAGTGTATCAAAGCAGAAACTGAAACTCACAACCAAACCTTTGGCAGAGTACAGAGAATCATATGAAAGAAGGGGGAGTTAGTATGACCTGGAGAGGACAGGAGCTCCACAAGGACCAAATAAATCTGGGCACAGGGGTCTTATATGAGACTGTTTCTCCAACTAAGGACCATGGGTGGATATAACCTAGAATCTCTGATGGTCTGTAGCCTATCGTAGCTCAGTATCCAAATGGGTACCCTAGTAAGGAAAATAGGGACTATTTCTGACATGAATTCAATGGCAGGCTCTTTGACCTCCAAGAGAGGCAAAGAGCAGCAGCCCTCCTAGGCCACAATGGAGGACTTTGCAGGCAGTCTTAATGTCAGATGAAAGGGGAGGAGGTCCTCCCCTATCAGTGGATTTTGAAAGAGGCAGGGAGTAGACGAGGGAGAGTGGGTGGCATTGGGAGGGAATGAAGGAGAGGGTTTCACCTGGGATACAGAGTTAATAAAATGTAACTAATAATAAAATAAAAATAATAAAAAAGAATGTGCAGTGTCCGGAAAGTCAGTACACTTTAATGCCAAATGAAGTTTGTAAATGTTAATTATTAGAGTAGAATATAGGCTAGAGAGTATTTTAAGCTTATGAACTGTGGGACTAAAATTATTTATTAAGGAAATTGTACTGGCAGATGCTAGGAAATAAGGAGAGATGCTGAGGGGATAAATCCTGAGATAAAGCCTTTCCAGCTGCATCTCAGCCATGAAGCCACTAGTTTACTTCTATTGTTATTTAATACTCAATTATTTAAAATACATAAAAGAGAGCTCAGGTTCTGCTGCAGTATTCCATTGAGACATCAATTGTGCATTTGGAAATGACTAAGGATGAAATTTATGTTTTAGGTATATGTCTGTATTAGTGGAGTTTCCTCGTAATCTTTTGAAGTTTCCCTTTCTCAGTTGACTTTTGGTGTGGATGACAGAGTGTATCACAAAACAGAATCAAGCCCTCAGAGCAATAGTATCTGCTTGCAGGAAATAAAATCTGAATTTTGCGTTATTACTTGTGCTTTGTCATTGTCTGTGTATGTGACTCCCACGCAAATGTTGATATACAGACTGAGTACTCATAAGCAAATGATAGATTTAAATCATGAGTGAAACCAGTGGATGGAAATGTGCCTGCCCTGTGAAAATAAATAAGCCCCTGGGCCATTCTTTCTAAGCTCTTTCCTACAAGAACCAAGGAATTAATACACTGGACACCTAGTGGCTGGTTCTGCTCTCAGGCTCACACATATAAGATGGCTACTGGCCAGTCCCTTTCATTATTCTTATCCAGTGTCGAGAGAGAGGAAATGGAATAGATACTCTCAATCACCTCTTGTTTTTCTAAGATGTTGCTGTTCCAAACTTTTTAACGTGTTCTTAGAATTTATCTAGTTAAAAAAAGTGGGTGGTGGTCTAGAAAGATTTAGTTCCTGAGCAGAAGATATTATAATTGAATAGAATCAAAATGTAAGTTAGTATAAAGAGAAGTATCATTTCCATATTAAAAATGAGTAATTATGGAGCTAGGAAGATGGCTCAGCACTTACGAGTGCTTACTCCTTTATCAGAGCTGGGATTCTAATACCCACATCAGGTAGCTCACAAACACCTGAAACTTCAAATTCAGGAATGCAATTATTCCTATATGACCTCTGTGGGCATGTAAAAGATGTGTGTAGACACTTGCACATAAATAGAATAAAACAAATAAAAAGAATTAAGTATTGACTGTTCATGACCCAAACAGGTTGACAATGCACAAATTTGAAAAACTACTGAGAAGAACTTGAAAATAAATCCAATACACAGAAAATAAAACTTTAAAATATTGGATATTGAATGATAAAGGACAATGGTCTCTGAGAGCTAGGAATCAAATGAGATAAACCCCATAGTTTTCACAGATAACTCTCAGGAGGAGTTTCCAGAGCATGGCAAGGAGCAGAAGAGTCTTGGCAAAACTGAAGTGTCTTTCTCAGTGGAGGCAATTAAGCTTGAAGTCTGGAAAGCAGAAAGCTGTTGGTATTCTCAGGCTCACTACCAGAAAAAAAGAGAGCTGCACAGAGGGAACTCTCAATATATACAGAAGGTCTCCTTACAATATTTGTTTGAAGTTAGATCAGCACAAATATGTGAAGTGTAAAAAATAACTCAAATGAGGGAGTGAGGGAGATGCCCAGTAAAGTGCTAGTTCCGTGAGTATGAAGATCTGAGTTGGGATTCTTACTCCTATAACACAATCATGCTTTTATAATCCCAGTTTGGAGGAGGTAAAGACAGAAAGATCCCTGGTTTTCATTAGAAAGGAAAGTCTAGTGAAATTCATGAGCTCCAGATACAGTGAGATATCATATATGCCTTGTAAACAAATAAGCTAGAAAGGGTTCAGAAAGATACTGATGATAACCATTGGCTTACACAAATGTGTGTACAAGCACACACATTCACATTTGTACACATGAACATATACACACACAAAGACCTCACTGTACATAAAGATTACAAAAAAAGTAAATTTGAATACAGCCCATTCCACAAAACCAGAATAAAATATGCATGACTCTGAATAGATCAGGAAGGAAGAGGACGCTGTTTTAGTGGGAACAGAAAAATTAAAAAACAAATCTACAAAGCACTAGACAAATTCCAGACGACTGATTGTGACTCAGAAAAAAATGTACAATGGTCTTAAGAATACAAAAACACTCGGCACCTAAGGAAAAACTAGCAGTGTTCATTTTCCAATCTAACACGCAAAGAGTCAGTAAATAAAAAACAAACAAACAAAATCCCAAAAATCCAATCTGAACTGGTGTGTTAGATAGTGTGCATGGAGAACATTGCACAGTTATTAAAGCTGTGTGGATTGTACTCAATAAGGCAGAAGGAAAGCAGACACTGTCAATCAAGGAAGTGAAAGACAAAAAAATGTTGATGGAGGTTATGGGGAGTAAAAATTCTTAGGTTAGAAAGAACATAAAGTTTTAAATAATATTGTTTATTTTTTAAAAGTTTTATACATTTCTATGATTGACCATATCTTCCTACCACTTCACCTCTCCAACTCCCTTTGGTGATCCCTGCCTTCTCTCATTTCAACTCTTTTTAGTTGACTCTGAGTCAACTAATGCTGCCCGTGTGCATACCGATAGGCGGTTGTTCACAGTTAGGAGTAACCTACCAATAGCTATGCTTTCAAAGTAGACCAGTTGTCCATTTCTCAGTAGCTCTCCCCGGCCAGGAGCTCACTAACAGAGATAGGGCCTTTGGAGGTCTGTTTCTTATTCAAACTTCAATGCTCCCTGACTTCATCTTGTGAAAATCTTGTGCAATTAACTTCAACTGTTTTGACGTGATGGGCATAGCAGCAGTGTTTCATGGCTCTCTTTACCATCCATCAACTCTACAAATTCCCTAGAGCCTTAGAATACAGTATTGATTATCAATATTGAATGTAACATTACAGAAAAATGAAAACAAAGAAAGAGAAATTAAAGAAGAAAGATTTTAAAAATATACTGAATTTTGAAAGGCAGACTCCAATATTATTTATTTATGTATTCATTTTACATCCAGATCACAGCCCTCCTTTTCTCTTGGTCCCTGGTCCCTCTTCACACCCTTCTCCCTGCATTCTCCCCTCTCCTTTTGCTCAGAGAAGAGGAGGTTCCCCTATAGGTACCAATCCACTGTGGCACCTCAAATCACAGCAGGACTAGCCGCATCTTGCATCCTCTCCAACTGAGCCCAGACAAGCCACCTCAGTAGGAGAAAAGAATCCAAAGGCAGGCCTCAGAGTCAGATAGGACCCACTCCATTTGCTGGGGAACCCACATGAAGACCAAGCTGCGCATCTGCCACATGTTTGAAGGGGGCCTATGACCAGTTGATGTATGCTCTTTGGCTGGTGGTTTAGTCTCTATGAACCCCATGGGCCCAAGTTGATTCTATAGGTCTTCTTGTGGTGTCCTTGACTCTCCAGCTCACTCAGTCCTTCCTCTGTAACTCTTCCACAAGACTCCCTGAGCTCAGCCTAGTGTTTGGCTGTGTGTCTCTGCATCTGTTTCCATCAGCTGCAGGGTGAGGACTCTCAAAAAACATCTTATACCCATCAGAATGGTTAACATCAAAACCTCAAGTGACAGCTCATTTATCCAAGCGTGTGGAGCAAGGTGGTACACTACTCCATTGCTGATGGGAGTGAAAACTTGTACAACCACTTTGGAAATCAATCTAGTGGTTTCTCAGAAAATTAGGAATACTTCTACCTCAAGACCCAGCTATTCAACTTCTAGGCATATACACAGAAGATACTCCATCATACCACAGGGACACTTGCTCAACTATGTTCATTGCAGCTTTATTCATAATAGCCAGAAACTAGAAACAATCTAATGTCCCTCAACTGAAGAAGGGATAAAGGAAATGTGGTACATTTACACAATGGAATACTACTCAGCTATTAAAAAGAATGACATCATGAAATTTGCAGGCAAATAGGTGGAACTAGAAAAGATCAGCCTGAGTGAGGTAATCCAGACCCAGGGATTAAGATAGAGCAGAGGTTGAGGGAATGGCCAAGCAAAGACTGGCCCAACTTGAGACCCACCTCATGGCAACTATTAATGATACTGTGCTATGCTTGCAGGCAGAAACCTATCATAACTGTCCTCTGAGAGGCCTCATGCAAAATTTTACTATTCCAATTACATAAAATTTTGGTAAATATAAATGAAATTGGACTGACAGTTCTATTGCCCTTGGGTTACTGGGTATCGGGAAAAGAGAGAAATAATTTTCAGAAAGCACTTTGCAGTAGTGTGGGATACATTTACGTCCTTGATTGTTTATGGTAATATATTCATGTGTGCATATATATATATTATATATAATTATAATATATATTATAATATATATATAATATATTATAAAAATTGATCAAGTTGAATGCCTTCATATATAAAATGTATTGTATATAAATGATTTTTTTCTCAATACTAACAAAGAGAATTGAACATGTTTATTTCAATCTGTGCTCACTGATTCTACTTATTATTTTCTTTTTTGGGTTAATAACTAATTTTTTAAAATTAATATTTCATAAATATATTCAGTAATTATATTTATAAAAATAATTGATTAAATATGTTAATATTTAAATGATTAATGCTTAATTATTAAAATATTAAAATGAAAAATTTAAGAACATCAACATTTATTGGATAATTTCTGACACACAATCCAAGGAATTTATATACTGATCTTATTTTATCTTTATGATTATTATATTTAACACTTTACAAAATTATATCTGATGTCATGAGTTTAACCATTCTAACAGTTTTCTAGTTTCAAAACCATTAATTTTAATTTAATCTATGATTTTTTCTCTACAAAATACATATTTTATACTCAGATACATACACACACAAATATGGCTGTCCATATTAATTCACCGATCAATGAGATTTAGATTAGAACTATGTCTTGTTCCAAATGTACTAAATAATGTGCATCTATGTCTATGTTCCCATTCTGTAGACATTTGCATTAAACAAATATTCCTCAGTTTATGCTTTGTCTAATGGCATTCCAAGGCTTTCTTCCCATCACCTGCGTTAACTCTACATGAAGAAGAATACTTTCTATTCCCAAGAAGGTTCTCTCATTTGTAGTCACAGCTTTTATGTCACTGAGACAGAAGGACTTCATATGTAAAAGATGACTTTTTGCCATATGATACTATTTTATTTTTTATTACAGTTTTGTATATTTATTTTATATTATTTTTATATAATAAGATATATGAAAAAGATCTTATGTAAACAAAGGCTTCAGCAAGCATGAACATTCAGACTTTAGAAGCTCTTTAGCTTATCATTGCCTTAGCAGCTACTATCCACCTATAAGCAAATATATACCATGTTTATCTTTCTGAGTCTGGGATACTCACTCTGGATGCTTTTTATTTTTTATTTTTCATCTATTTGAGGATTGTGGACACCAAGAAAGCAAGGCCTTTTAAGTCAATACAAACAAAGCTCATATGAACTCACAGAGACTGAAGCAGCAAGCACTGCTCCTGTACAGGTCTCTACCGGATCCTTCGTGTTTATTTTATGGTTTCTAGCTTAGAGTGGTGGTTTTGTTGTTGTTTTACTTCCAGAGAGTGTAAATGAGTGGGTCTCTGATTCTTGTGCTTTCTCTTAGACTCTTTTCCGTTTATTGGTTTTTATTGTCCAACTTTGGCATGGTAATTTCTGTCTTTATTATATTTAATTTTGTTGTAATTTACTATTACCTCTTAGAAGCTTATTTGTTTTTAATGAGAGATAGAAAATGAGATAGGGAGAGGACAGGAGCTCCAAAAAATCTGAGCACAGGGGTCTTTCTCAGACTGATACTCCAACCGAGTACCATGCATGCAGAAAACCTAGAACCCCTGCACCCCTAGTAGCCCATGGCAGTTTAGTATCCAAGTGGGTTCCATAATAATGGGAATAGGGACTGCCTCTGACATGAACTGATTGGCCTGCTCTGTGATCACCTCCCCCTTATGGGGGAGCAGCCTTACCAGGCCACAGAGGAAGACACTGCAGTCACTCCTGATGAGAGCTGATAGACTAGGATCAAAATGAAGGAAAGGAAGACCTCCCCTATCAGTGGACTTGGGGAGGGGCATGTGTGGAGAAGGAGGAGGGAAGGTGGGATTGGGAGGGGAGGAGGGAGGAGCTTATGGGGGGATACAGAGAATAAAGTGTAATTAATTAAAAAGTATTAAAAAAAGAAAATGAGTGATTCAAATGGAAGGGAATGTGGGGATGAACTGGGAGAAACAGAGGGGAAATTGAAATCAGGGTATATTATGTAAGCAGAGAATCTATTTTCTTTTATTTTTTTGAGGTTATGTATATATGTGTTTATTTATTTATTTTTACAATTTCTTCACTTTGTATCTCAGCTAGAGCTCCCTCCGTGGTCTCCTCATAATCCAACCAAGGACCATTCATGGGGAGGAGCTAGCCCCCATGCTCTTATGTAGTCCATGGCAGCTCAGTCTCTAAGTGGGTTCTCTAGTAAGAGGAACAGGAGCTGTCTCTGACAGGAACCCAGTGGCAGGCTCTTTGATCACGTCGCCCTGGGAGGTGCAACCTTGACAGGCCACAGAGGAAGAAGATGCAGCCAGTCTTGATGAAACCTGACAGGCTAGGGTCAGATAAAAGGGGAGAAGGACCTCCCCTATCAGTGGAGAACCTATTTTCAATATGTGGGAGAAAAAAGAATATGTACCACATACACACACAGAAAAGAAACTCATTAGTTAGTCAGAATCCTTAAGCTGCCACATTATATTGAGTTGTCTCTAAGGTCTTGTTTTATTATCTGCTGACAATATCTGAGCATGTCTTTGGTCTCTGGGTGTGGTGGACTTGAAATGGCAGAGAATGGAAACCAAAACAATTACTAATGTCAATTTTCTTCCAAAGAACTCTTCCCACCCTCTCTCATTTAATATTTCTAAAAATAAAATTGCCCTCCATTTAAGTTGAAAATCATCATGTCTTTTTCAGTGGGAGAAAAAAGTGTGGATACAGTGCAGTTTCTCTGGAACTCAAGAAATACTAATTCATATTTCTACTTTTAAAAGTTTAGTAGCAAATCGACCCAAACTGATATGTATTTCTTTGATTTTGAAGCAATGTGTAGATTTGTTATAGCCTGCTGAAATGTTAAAGGTTAACTGTTTTATTGACAAAAATATGATAGTCTGAAGAGTATGTACATTTTTGTCTTGACTTCCATTCATACTTTGTTCTTAATGTTTCCATTTTTTATCATCATCATCTTTTCCTACTAGAATGTCTTTTGAACAGCTGATCCATCAAGATAGATTTAAGAGGACCCTGTCAAAAATGTTCACTGGTCTCAGAATTAATATACAATAACTAGAAAAACAGCAAGTCTTCTTATGTTCTACAACTCACCTGGAATTGCCAGTGACAAAGGAATAGATTCACAACTATTTCTATTGGAAAACATACTTACGCACTTAGCTTTAAACCAATTCTTGCCGTGTCTAAGACATCTGTACCATCAAAAGTTCTATGAGGTTAAAGAGACTTTAATACACAAGATAAGAAATACTCAATTAATACTTACCACATAATTAATAATAGCAAAATTTAGTATTTCATGTATTCATTTTAACCATATGGTAGAAAAATTAGGGCTATGAAGTTTTTTGTTTTCTTTCACTAATTTCAATGACTGGGAAATCTGACTAGAAACCAGTAGAATCATGTTTATTTTATAGTGTTATTAAACCTGTCATGTTATTCTAATGGATGTCAATATTGACTGATGGGTTAAGGGATAGATTTAAATTTTTCCACACAGGTGTACTCTAATATGTGCAGGGTCAACAGTAAAAATCAAAAGTTAAGTTAGCTGCACTTCAGGAAGATAGAATGCTTCAGAGCACAACTTGGTGATGGCAATTTGATGCCTGAGAAATATGTAACTGCTATTGTTGAATGAAAGGGGACACTTCAGATCAAATATACAGGGGAAAGATAAAAGACTGCAATTACAAATGTAGTCCATTTAGGGCTCTCCAAAGAGACATGAGGAAAGAGTTCATAAGTACCTAATGGTTTAGCAAGGCTATACTTGAGGTTAGATCTGATCACATATTTCATAAAAGATTTGTTTCTACAGACTGACAGAGGCTCTTGTGCTGAAAATGGAATGAGTCAATATTTAAATGTAAACTTGTGAAAATCATAATATCTATTATAATGAGACTTCAGAGTAGTTACCTTTAAAAAAAAGCAAAATAATTGATTATTCACATATATTGATTCATTTCTATATTCTGTCTATAAAGAAGAAAATATTTCATGATATAAAATTACATTTAAAATATAGCAAAATAGTAAATTATGCACATATATTTATTCAATTAGGTATATACTGTCTACAGAGAAGAAAATACTTTAATGGTGGTATTTAAGGGGCAGATAATTGGGATTATGAGACAACTTTTATATTATATTTTTCTCATGTAGAGCAATGAAACTAAGACTAATTTATCATGGGAAGAGCAATTATTGCCAAGATAAACATCCATATTAATAATGTAGCTGTATTACAGTTTACTATAACAAAACATACATGTAACTAAGTTCACTCAAATAAGCTTTACTCAACTACTATCATGGGAAAAACAATAACTATAGAACCAAGGTTTATGTGTTCATATCCAGTGAGTGATAGAGGCCCATATAACAATAAATCATTAAATATAAATAAATAAAATATAAAATAAATAATGTATTTATTATTTTATAACTATAATCTCCAACCAGTACCACTGCTTTTAGATACCCAGAAGCAGGAGAAAATATTGCAAAAGGCAACTGTGCAGTTGAATGCTATGGTTGGGTGAGCAGTTATTAGAAGACCAAGGACAGCCAGAGATTCTGCATCTTTGATTTCTCTGTTCTCCTCCAGGTCACCGACACCTCTTATTTTTCTCTGTGAAGAAACAAATCAAGAAAGATATTTTTGTAAGTGAATAGGGAGACTTACCTGCCTCTGGTTCAACAGTAAGGGCAGAGAGAGAGATAAAAAAGGGAGAAAATACCTTGCTTTGTTTTCTTTCTTGAAAAGATTTAACTAAACACACTGTAAGCATGCCACAAAGAAAATTTAAAGATTGAACCACTTTAGAATATACAGAAACTTTACAGTTACACATGCTGGAGAGATTGTGGAGAAAGGAGAACCCTACTCCGTTGCTGGTGGGAATGTAAACTGGTACAGCCACTTTGGAAATCAATCTGGGGCTTTCTCAGACAATTAGGAATAGCACTTCAAGATCCAGCTATACAACTCCTGGGCATATATCCAAAAGAGACTCAAGTATACAACAAGGACATTTGCTCAACCATGTTAGTAGCAGCTTTATTTGTAATAGCCAGAACCTGGAAACAACCCAGATGCCCCTCAATTGAGGAATGGATAAAGAAATTATGGTACACATACACAATGGAATACTACTCAGCAATTAAAAACAAGGAAATCAAGAAATTTGCAGGCAAATGGTGGGATCTAGAAAAGATCATTCTGAGTGAGGTGTCCCAGAAGGAGAAAGACACACATGGTATATATAGGTCACTTATTTAGACCTATAAGATAGGATAAACATACTGAAATCTATACACCTAAAGAAGATAAACAAGAAAGAGGACCCGGGATAAGATGATCAATCCTCACTTGGAAAGACAAATGGAATGGACTTTGGAAGTAGGAGAACACAAGTAACAGGAGAGGGACCTACCACAGAGGGCCTCTGAAAGACTCTACCTAGCAGTGTATCAAAGCAGATGCTGAGACTTATAACCAAACCTTTGGCAGAGTGCAGAGAATCATATGAAAGAAGGGGGAGTTAGTATGACCTGGAGAGGACAGAAGCTCCACAAGGACCAAATATATCTGAGCACAGGGGTTTTATATGAGACTGATTCTCCAACCAAGGACCAAGTATGGATATAACCTAGAACTCCTGCTTGGGTGTAGCCCATGGTAGCTCAATATCCAAGTGGGTACTCTAGTAAGGGGACCAAGGACTATTTCTGACATGAACTCCATGGCTGGCACTTTGACTTCCCTCTGCCTCCCTGAGGGAGGAGTAGTCCTGCTAGGCCACAGAGGAGGACTTTGCAACCAGTCCTGATGAGACCTGATAAACCAGGGTCAGATAAAAGGGGAAGAGGTCCTCTCCTATCAGTGGACTTGGAAAGGGCCAGGGAGGAGATGACCAGGGAGGGTGGGATTGTAAGAGAATGAGGGAGTGGGATACAGCTGGGATACAAAGTTAAGAAAAAAATATACAGCTAATATTCAGCCAATTAACTCAAATTCTTTAATATCTATTACCTAGCAACAAGAACCTTTGCAAAAACTACAAGCACAGTTAATATCAAGAAATTAACACTGGTAGGCTGCTACTGCCCCCACACAACTCATTCAATGTTTAAGAATTGCACAATTAAAAAAGTAAAAGAGATTCAATTCTAATTCATGTTTTTGTAATTTTTAAATCTAGCTGTCATTATTTGAGTTTCCTTCAGTTGAGGATAGTTCTCCAGTCTTTGGCTGTCTGTCACGGCCTTAACAGTTTCAATGTGAACAGGCCAGACATTTGGCAAGATATCTCCATATGGTCTTGTCTCACAATATCCACTCAAGGTGTGCAGTTTGAATGTGATCTTGTAATAGCACCTGCTCAAGTGGTAAATAATTTTAATTTGTCTATTTGTTAAGTCAGATAAAATTATCAGGTTATCAACCGTCTAGTGTGGAAGATTAGGATGTTCTTCCACTATTTTCTATTTCCAAAATTTATAATTTGTAAAAATTTTATGAGATGACAAATGAAACATTAGTGTGTTAAGTTTTCTTTGCTCTTACTTGTTGCTATGATGATAATGACTGCTGATGAACATTGTTTTAACATGATCATTCTGCAAGACCCTTTATAATTCTACTCTGCAATATACAACTCTTTTCCACTTTATTTATTATATGAGGATGTGGTTATACCTTTCCATTATGCATTAGGTTATTCTCTGTGACATTCATTATTTTAATACCTAATATCAATATTCCAGCTTTGCTCCATAGATGCAATTTAAGTTTCTTTTGGATTTTTTTGAAGTTTTCTTTTTTATTTTAATTTTTATTAATTATTCTTTATTCACTTTGTATCCCCCCATAAACCCCTCCCTCTTCTCCTCACAATCCCACTTTCCCTCCCCCTTTTTCACACATGCCCCTCCCCAAATCCACTGATAGGGGAGGTCTTCCTCTCCTTCCTTCTGATCCTAGTCTATCAGCTCTCATCAGGAGTGACTGCATTGTCTTCCTCTGTGGCCTAGTAAGGCTGCTCCCCCATCAGGGTGAGGTGATCAAAGAGCAGGCCAATCAGTTCATGTCAGAGGCAGAGGCAGTCCCTGTTCCCATTATTATGGAACCCACTTGAATATTTTTGTTTTGCTCATCCTTCATAACATCTTTACCTTGTGAGTATACAACTTAAAAATTTGTCTTATACTTGCCCTGCTCTACTCTTGAAACTCAAGCATTTAGATGGGAATTTCTGCTTAGAGATAAACAGCGATGACACCTATGAACTTGCCAAGGTGCACACAATGAACTACAGGCAATTGAGAAAAGCTGGGAGCAGGGGAAGAGGTTTTTGTTTTTTCTTTTTTGTTTTTTTAATAAAAATTTTATTTTTTAATATTAATTACAGATTATTTACATTGTATCCCAACTGTAGCCCCCTCCTTCATTCCCTCCCAATTCCACCCTCCCTCCCACATATCCTCCCTGCTCCTCTCTAAGTCCACTGATAGGGGAAGTCCTCCTCCATCTGACCCTAGTTTATCAGGTCTCTTCAGGACTGGCTGCAAAGTCCTCCTCTGTGGCCTAGCAAGGCTGCTCCTCCCTCGGGATTGGGGAGATCAAAAAGCCACCCACTCATTTCATGTCAGAGACAGTCCCTGTTCCCCTTACTATGGAAACCCACTTGGATACTGAGCTGCCTTGTGCTCCATCTGACCGGGGTTCTAGGTTATATCCATACATGGTCCTTGGTTGGAGGATCAGTCTCAGAAAAGATCCCTGTGCCCAGACATACTTGGTCCTTGTGGAGCTCCTGTCCTCTCCACATCCTACTAACTCCCCCTTTCTTTTCATATGATTCCCTGCACTCTGCCCAAAGTTTGGTTATGAGTCTCAACATCTGCTTTGATACACTGCTAGGTAGAGTCTTTCAGAGGTCCTCTGTGGTAGGCTCCTGGCCTGTTACTTGTTTTCTCCTACTTCCAATGTTCATCCCATTTGTCTTTCTAAGTGAAGATTAATCATCTTACCTCAGGTCTTCCTTCATTGTTTATCTTCTTTAAGTGTACAGATTTCAGTATGTTTATCCTATCTTATAGGTCTAGTATCCACTTATAAATAAGTATATACCACGTGTGTCTTTCTGCTTCTGGAATATCTCACTCAGGATGATCTTTTCTAGATCCCACCATTGCCTGCAAATTTGCTAGAGAGGTTGTGGAGAAAGGGGAACCCTACTCCATTGCTGGTGGGAATATAAACTTATACAAACACTTTGTAAATCAATCTCAAAAAATTAGGAATAGTGCTTCCTCAAGATCCAACTATACCACTCTTACGCATATATCCAAAATAAGCTCAAGTACACAACAAGGACATTTGCTCAACCATGTTTGTAGCAGCTTTATTCGTAATAGCCAGAACCTGGAAACAACCCAGATGTCTCAGCAATTAAAATTGAGGAGTTTCTTTTTTTTCCCCTGAGGGAAGAATATACCAAAAGGTGTCCACTGATGACTAGTCAGCCCTGAAAAAAAATACAGACAAGTATTGTTAAGCATACCGAATAGATTGTATTTAGGAATACATATGTGCATACAATAACAATTAGTGCAAAATGAGCAATAGAGTTTGAAGGAGCATAGGCAGTCTACATAAATAAGTTTGGAGGGTAGGTGGACAGGGAAGTGAGAAACGTTGTATTTAATATTATCTCCAAATTAAAAAAAAAAACAGAAAAGAAACCAACATCATTCTAAGCTGTTATTCACACTCATTTTCTGGGAACAGATTCAGACAAGTGCACGTGCACACACACACACACACACACACACACACACACACATACACACACACACCTATCACTATCTATGTCCACATATACTAGAAACCGTAATTTCACACCGTGCCTTTAATTCTAGACCGTTATCAGATTCACCTAAATTATCTGTATTTACTACCACCCATAAAACATTTACTTTTCAATTTATACTCTAGGTTGGAACCAATTTCTTTTCGCAGATGCTATTTCACCTCATGGAGTTCCTGTCTGCTCTTCAGTCCTACATTATTGCAGGCCACTACTGTCTGCTTGGATTCTCTTTTCCGTAGTACTTACTTTAAAGCCCATACCAGATAAGCGATTTCAATCCTCTTACCCCCCAGTGGATTTGCAATATGAATGTCTTTGGGAAGAAAAAAAAAAACAAAGAAGTGAAGAAAGGAAAGGTGGCTGTTATAAATCTGTAAATGGTCTTGTGTTGCATAGAACAAATCTGGCATATATAGAGCACAATCCCTTCAGTTACTCCTTGTTCTTAAAATCAAGTGAGGGAGGCTTTGCCCAACATCATCTTGTCCTGTACTCACTCATTCATAGCATAAAGAGTTTAGTCTCTCCTCTAGAATCAGAGGAGAGGTGTCTCTCTCTCTCTTCGTGAGTGTGTGAGTGTGTGTGTGTGTGTGTGAGTGCGCGCGTGTGTCCTCTAACACATGCTCAGAGGCATGTTTATCATGCTTCCTTTGGGCATCTGAAAATTTCAGTTAGTGTATGTGAAGAAACATCTATGTTCTAGTCCACAGATGACCTTTGGGTTCATAGGCCAGAACACCACTGACTTTTGTTTCAGAATGTCCACTACTGTGTTTTCTCCCCACTAAGGAAAACAATGCTTTCATACATCTGACCAAATCATACCTGTGGGATGGAGGTGTCAGACCTGTGACATGGATTTTGTTAACAATGCTTAATAGCATTTAAGCTACTTAAAAAAAAAGTTAAAAATGTACTTATTAAGTAAATTTCCCCCTGAACTATTGTATTTTCAGATTTCAAAGTGTATTGCTTATTCAGATTTTGCTTTATTAAGGAGCATTCACAGAATGTATACAAGCACACAAAATTCCTGGGATTCTCCATCCTAAAATCATATTTGGAAATATGTTGATTAATATATCATCTGCATGTTTCAAGACATATTCATGTAAATCTAAGTTTTGCAATGGATTTTATGTATCACTCAGCAAATTGTGCTTTTCAGTTTAATATAGAAAGTGATTAAATATGAACTTATAAAAGGTCTCTTCTAACAGTAAAATTCCATTATTCATATTGTTATATTTTATGCTATTGCTTTGAGCACTTCTTCCCAGTTGGTGTTACTATTTTGAAGGGTGTTGTGCTTTCAGGATACGGGGCTTAGCTAATGGAAACAGGTCAATATTGACAGGCCTTGATGGTAATACCAGCCACAGTTCTACTCTATACTTCCTATTGGCTGCTATGAGGAATCCTTGCTATGGGGTGCTTACAACATAAATACTTGTATGTTTTATCTACCACAAGACTTTGTATCCTGATACCATGAGTCAAAATGTACCTCTACTTCATTGAGTTGCTTCTTTGGGGTATTTCTATAATGGAAATTTATATAAGTAACTAATACACAAACATAATTGCTTTACCTTTCTAACTAAAAAGCTCTCTGGGACATCTGTAACACTGTTTTCTTTATTATAAAAGTGCTACCAGAAACATCTCAGCAAAACTATTCTGTTCTTCAGTTTTTTCCAACAATTTGCTACAGGGTTGTGATTAAAAACTATTTAATTAGATTTTCTTCCAGAAAATTCAATGTAAATTACAAGTCCACTTGAATGTAAAATGCATACATGTCTCCCTCTACTATCTAAAAATATAAAGTGTTCAATCTCTTCACCAAATTGATAAATAAATGCAGTAAATGAGTTTATAGGAGCTTTATTATGAAAGCCATTGATTATTCTCTCAAATATTAAATACTTACTTGTATTTATTCCTTTGGAAGTGACTTATGTGTAATTACTTCATCACTATGCAGTGTTAAAGCCTTATTAATCAGCGTAAGACTACCAATGATGCCTAAAGTCTGACAGAATAAGGTTTATTGACTTGATGAAATGAAGGTTCTTACTTTAGACTGGTGATCCTCAATCTTACTAATGCTGCCACATCTTAACAGTTCCTCATACTGTAGTAATCCCCAACCATAAAATTATTTTCTTTGCCATGTCATAAATCCAGTTTTGCTGCTGTTATGAATTCTGTTGTAATTATCTGATAAGCCAAAAACTTGATATGCAACCCTTGCTGAGGATGTCATTCTACCTCCCAAAGGGATTGTGATCCACAGGATGAGAAACACTGCTTTAGACAAACAAAGGGACACAACATGATACGGGAGGGAGGTCCAGGAAGCTCTTTCGTATGATTTGGTTCATCCTGAATGATTCTGAAAAATTGGTTTAGTTGTTCTCTTAAGGGGAGAATCCAGGATTATGTAGGATTGTGTATCCCAAGGTGAGCACAATTAAGTAACCAAATATCCTCAAAGACAAATAAGAAGAGGAAAATCTCACAAAACATCATTGCCTAGGAAACATAAATAATTATAAGAGGTTTGTTGTAAGATTTGAAACTACAGACACGGGAAATAATGCTTCCTGTTAATTTCACAGCTAGTTTTATGTTCACACAATCAGATGAATGGTAGAATAGCTCCTTTTCCAGTTCCAGCTTACAGTCATTGTTCCAGACCCTAGATTCCATTTATCCTACCTGAAGAGAGGTAAACAAAAATCTAAACTTTGACTCATTAATGTCAGAAGTTGAGTTTACATTCTTTATTTAAAATATTTTTATTTTGATTAATTACACTTTATTCACTTTGTATCCCTCCATAAGCCCCTCCCACCTCCCCTCCTAATCCCACATTTCCTCTCTCTTCTCCACGCATGTTCCTCCCCAAGTCTACTGATAGGGAGGTCTTCCTCTCCTTCCTTCTGATCCTAGTCTATCAGTTCTCATCAGGAGTGGCTGCATTGTCTTCCTCTGTGGACTGGTAAAGCTGCTCCCCCATCAGGGTGAGGTGATCAAAGAGCAGGCCAATCAGTTCATGTCAGAGGCAGAGGCAGTCCCTGTTCCCATTACTATGGAACCCACTTGGACACTGAACTGCCATGGGCTACATCTGTGCAGGGGTTCTAATTTTTCTCCATTCATGGTACTTGATTGGAGTATGAGTCTCAGGAAAGACCCCTATGCTCAGATTTTTTGGTTCTGTTGTTCTCCTTGTGGAGTTCCTGTTCTCTCCCTATCTTACTATTTCCCACATCTTGCATAAAATTCCATGCAGTTGGCATAAGTCTCAGCATCTGCTTTGATAGTCTGCAGGGTAGAGCCTTTCAGAGGTCCTCTGTGGCAGGCTCCTAACTTGTTTCCTGTTTTCTTCTCCTTCTGATGTTCATCTGCTTTGCCTTTCCGGATGGGGATTGAGTACTTTAGCCAGAATCTTCCCTCTTGATTAGTTTCTTTAGGTGTACAATTTTAGTAGTTTTATTCTATATTATATGCCTATATGAGTGAGTATATACCATGTGTGTCTTTCTGTTTCTGGGATAGCTCACTCTGGATGATCTTTTCCAGTTCCCACCATTTACCTGCAAATTTCATGATTTCCTTGTTTTTTATTGCTGAGTAATATTCCACTGTATAGATGTACCACAATTTCTGTATCCATTGTTCAGTTGAGGGGCATCTGGGTTGTTCCCAGCTTCTGGCTATTACAAATAAAGCTGCTACAAACAGTGAATGTCTTTGTTGTGTACTTGAGCCTCTTTTGGATATATGCCTAGGAGCATCTTTTTTAGTTGTATAAGCTTATGCAAGGTATGTAGACATTTCTTTCACTTTCCTTATTTGTAGAAGGATATTGTCAACAATAAAATAATATCCAGCAGGACTATTAAGATAATTAAGTATGGTTACATAAAACACAATTAGAATAGCTGATATAATATATATGCCCAGAAACAATAGAAACTAAAGGAGTATTTTTAACAGTGCTTTAAATGAACAAATTGATAGCACCAATTAATGAAAATAGCCTGATTGTACTTGTGCAGTCAAGACTGAAGGACATCACGCTACATGGCAAGGCAAATAAATATTTTATGAATTGTTAAGTTGAATAATTTTTGATATTTAAAAGAAAATGAAGTAAACTTGTAGATTTAAATGGCAGCGTAAACAGAACTATCTTATTAAGGACAGAGAAAAGTTGAAGAGCTCAATGAGAAAGAGATCTAGGTACTGCATGACATCATGCTATAGTTCCTATTAAAAAAAATGAAGTGTGCGCATTACATAGTTCCATTGTGTTCTCTGTCTACATAAATGGAAGATCTTTTCTTCATGGAGCTAGATATAAATAAGTGAATTTAAAGAACAAGCACAAAATAAAGAGAAAGGTACTGTAAAAAGCAGAAGCCCTAAGGTTTTATTATTTTCTTCTCTGGACAAAGTATGTGACAAAAAGAAAGAAAGAGAGAAAGAAGGAAAGAACGAAAGAAAAAAGAAAGAGAAAAAGAAAGAAAGAAATGGATTACTTTGGATCATAGATTGAGGGTGCCTTGCATCATGGTGGGGAAGGCATGTTGACAGAGACTGCCCTAGATATGGTTGTAGGATTATAACACAGTTAATTACAGTGCATCTTCAGTGAGGAAGCAGAGAGATGAATGCTGGTGTTCACATGTTTTAGATATATATAATAAATTTATAAATATATATTTATTATAAATATACATTTATATCTATATATTTCCAAGATGAAAACCCCAACCTATGGGATAGTGTTATCCACACTGAAGATGAATCTGAAAGCATTGTACTGGTTCTTTTTTGTTGCTGTGAAGAAAACATAAGCCAAGAACAATTCAGAGAGGAAAGGGTTTATTTCATGTTACAAGTTACAGTCCATTATCCAGAGAAACCAAAACAGGAACGGAGGGCAGAAGCTGGAAGCCTTACAGCTATGAGGCCTTACAGCTTACTGGCTTTCTCCAATTGGCTTGTTCAGCTACCTTTCTTATACAATCCAGGCCCACCTGCACACCAATGACACATCCCAGAGTGGACCTTCTTAAATAATTAATTTAAAAAAATAACTCTCAGACTTACTAGATGCCAACATGATTGAGCAATTCTTCACTTGAGGTTCTCTATTACCAAATGTCTTTAGGTCTGTGTCAAGTTGGCAGTTGAAGTTAACTACGGTAACACTCTCCTGGACACACACAGAAACATGTTTCTGTGGTGATTCTAAATTTGGTGAAACTGACAATGAAGAACACCAACACAGAGGTATACAAGACATGAGGAAAGCATGTGGAGTGTTAGTGTTCAAATGCTCATCATCTATTAGACACCATGTGCAAAGGGGCAGAGACAAGAAAACAAGTAAACATGGCAGTCAGCAGGAGTAATGAAAAACAGACATATTCTGTGGTGAAAAACAATGATGGGAATCACACACGAATTTGAGTTGTCTATCAGTTTGCACAGGTCAGTCTTCTGGATAGGCTTTGACATGAAAAAAATAAAAGAATAGTCTTCTCTCTATGGTAAGAGTGAAGTTATAAAATGCAATCAATAAAACCAATGGAAGACCACTGAGGCATTGCAGAAAATTACCTATTGTAACTGTTCACTCTAACATCTACCTTTAGATGGATGTAACCTTGGCATCTTCCACTTGGAAAATCTCAGGAGAAAGCAAGTTCATGGTCAAAATAAACAACCTGCTCTCTTCTAAGCAGCCAGAAGCACAGAGACATGTTCCCAGTGGAGAAGGTTTAGGAAAATAATGAGGCATTCAACAAAGAAGGTGAGGTCTACGTAAATGTGCAGTATTTCCTGTTTTTTGTTTTTTTCAATGATTGAGCAAGGCTGCAGAAAAACATACTTTAAAATGATGTCATTAATGGTTGCTCTTAGTTCAACTGCTCTATAGGCCAGCTTGTTCAACAATGGACTATTTTTAAAACAGAATAGTCAACCTTTCTCAACAGTGAGTCATTGGTGAGGCTAAATTTGACAAATCCAGGCCACTGAACACCTGCCTTCATAATAGCTCTCTTCCATGATTGTAGGGAAGGACTGAGCTCTTGTTTTTAACTTCAACTCTACCCATTTTGTTTTCTTTAAATGTTTTCACCAACATTGATAACACTTTGAAAGGAAAATTTAGTCCATGTTAGGCATCTCAACAGAAGAGATGGGAGCGTTCCAGAATGAGTCTTACTGTGAAAACGGTGGAAACTATCTTTCTTTGTGAACAACTGCAGCACCATACTCTAGGACACATCCCTATTCTGTCCCATCTGACCTTTCAGATAATAGCACAGGTGTTCCTTCCCTTAAGCAGCCAATGAACATTGATTCAAATATACCTACAAATTCTGAAAGTAATCATCACATTACTTAAACTTCCTCACAAACCAGGGTTAGATAATATAAATCTTGGAGATATAGATTTCACACACAAGCACACACACATACAAGTAAATACACAAGAGTTAGTTTGTGTCAGTTTCCTTTGGCACAATGCAATGCAAGTCAAATATAATTATATTAGAAAAGTTCTTCATCTAGGAAAATAATCATTTCATTTCAAGAATGTTATAATGTGTTTAACCTTCTGAAAAGATTTTGATAGATTCTTCAATCTTACTGTGACCTAGACAGAAATTTTAATTTAGAAATTGATTTTCTTGAAATAATATCACAGAAATTAATTTAAATGCAAGGTATTTAATTTTGAAAGTATTATAATTTAACAAAAGAAAACAGGAAGATATTCAAATCCTTGAATTTTTCAAATCATGTAAATAGCCTGAAACTTTTCTTACTCTTATATAAAACTGTTGTTACTTTATGAAAAAAAATAGAAGAAATAGTAACAAAATGATGCAGTATAAGATAAAAACATACATGTAGTTTGTGGATTCTGTTATAACCAACTTGCACTCTATTAACTAATATACGGGATATATTCTGTTATCATATATTCATCAAATTATGAGCATCGGTGTATGTATATGTGTGTATTTGTACTATCACATTTTCTCATACTAAACAAAACAAGGAAATGGTGGGATCTAGAAAAGATCATTCTGAGTGAGGTATCCCAGAAGGAGAAAGACACACATGGTATAAACTCTCACTTATTTAGACCTATAAGATAGAATAAACATACTAAAATCTGTACACCTAAAGAAGATAAACGAGAAAGAGGCCCCGGGGTAAGATGATCAATCCTCACTTGGAAAGACAAATGGGATGGACATTGGATGTAGGAGAACACAAGTAACAGGACAGAAGCCTACCACAGAGGGCCTCTGAAAGACTCTACCTAGCAGTGTATCAAAGCAGATACTGAGACTCATAACCATAGCTTAGGCAGAGTTCAGGGTATCATGTGAAAGAATGGGCAGTTAATATAACCTGGAGAGGGTAGGAGATCCACAAGGACCAAATATACCTGGGCACAGGGGTCTTATATGAGACTGTTTTTCCACCCAAGGACCAAGTATGGGTATAACCTAGAACCTCTGCTTAGATACAGCCCGTGGTAGCTCAGTATCCAAGTGGGTACCCTAATAAGGGGAAGAGGGACTATTTCTGACATGAACTCAATGGCAGGCTCTTTGACCTTCCCACCCTGCAATGGAGGAGCAGTCCTGCTGGGTCATAAAGAAGGACTTTGCAGCCATTCCTGAAGATACCTGATAAAACAGGGTCAGACAAAAGGGGAGGAGGACCTCCCCTATCAGTGGACGTGGAAAGGGGCAGGGAGTAGATGAGTGAGGGATGGTGGGATTAGGAGGGAATGAGGGAGCAGGATACAGCTGGGATACAGAATTAACAAAATGTAACTAAAAATAAAAATAAAAATAAATGATAAAAAAGAAAGCAAGGAAAAATTGTTTTGGAAGACAGTAGTTTTAAAGTTGTAATAATATTTTTTATCTGCTTTTAAAGACTATTTTATAACAGAACAGAACACAGTTGAATCCTGGATTGTTAAATCATATATTTTTGATATTTTAAAATTTATTTAATTTTTATTAATGACATTTGATTCACTTCATACTCCAGCTGTAGCCTCCCCTCCCCTGCAAAGCCTCCAGTCTCACCATCTCTTGATCATCTCATCCATGCCCCACCCCAAGTCCACTGATAGGGGAGGTCCTCCTCCCCTTCCATTTGACCATAGCATATCAGGTCACATAAGGACTGGCTGCACTGTCTTTCTCTGTGGCCTGGTAAGGACAACTTCCCCATCAAGAGGAAGCGTGATCAAAAGCCAACCACTCCATTCTGATGGGTGTAAGGTGAAATCTCAGGGTTGTTTTGATTTACATTTCCCTGATGACTAAGGATGTTGAGCACTTCTTTAACTGTTTCTCTGCCATTCGATATTCCTCTATTGAAGATTCTCTGTTTAGCTCTGTACTCCATTTTTGAACTGGATTGCTTGATTTGTTGCTTTTTAACTTCTTCGGTTCTTTATATGTTCTGGATATTAGCCATCTGTCAGATATAGGGTTGGTGAAGATCCTTTCACAGTCCTTAGGCTGTTGATTTGTTCTGATGACAGTGTCCTTTGCATTACAGAAGCTTTTCAGTTTCATGAGGTCCCATTCATTTATTGTTGATCTTAGAGCCTGTGCTGTTGCTGTTCTGTTCGGGAAGTTGTCCCTTATGTCAATGAGCTCTAGGCTCTTCCCCACTTTTTCTTCCAACTGATTTAGTGTTGTGTCTGGTTTTATGTTGAGGTCTTTGATCCACTTGAACTTTAGTTTTATGCAGGGTGATAAATATGGATCTAGTTGTATTTTTCTACATGTAGACATCCACTTAAATCAGCACCAATTTTTGAAGATGCTGTCTTTTTTCCATTGTACGGTTTTGGCTTCTTTGTCAAAATCAAATATCATTAGGTTTGTGGGTTTATTTCTAGATCTTCTATTCAATTCCATTGATCCACCATTCTATACCTATGCCAGTACCATGCAGTTTTTATTACTCTTTCTCTGTAGTACAGCTTGAGGTCAGGGATGGAGATACCTCCAAATGATCTGTTGTTGTACATGATAGTTTTAGAAATTCTGGGTTTTTTTTTCATATGAAATTGAGAATTTTTCTTTCAAGTTCTGTAAAGAATTGTGTTGGTATTTTGATGGGAATTGCACTAAATCTGTAGATTGCTTTTGGCAGGATGGCCATTATCACTCTGTTAATCCTAGGGATCCATGATCATGGAAGATCTTTCCATCTTCTGATATCTTCTTCAAAATCCTTCCTCAAAGACCTGAAGTTTTTTTTTTGAACAGGTCTTTCACTTGCTTAGTTAGTCACACAAAGGTACTTTATGTCCTTTGTGGCTATTGTGAAGAGTGTTGTTTTCCTAATTTCTCTCTCAGCCCTTTTGACTTTGGTATACAGGAGGGCTGCTGATGTATTTGAGTTGATTTTGTATCCAGCCACTTTGCTGAAGGTGTTTATCAGCTGAAGGAGTTCTCTGGCTGTATATTTGAGGTCACTCACGTATACTATCATATCATCTACAAATAGTGATACTTTCACTTCTTCCTTTCCTATTTGTATTCCTTGATCTCCTTTAGTTGTCTTATTACTCTAGCTGGGACTTCAAGTAATATTTTGAAGAGATATGGAGAGAGTGGGCAAGCTTGCCTTGTCCCTGATTTCAATGGAATTGATTTAAGTTCCTCTCCATTGAGTTTGATGTTGGCTACAGGCTTGATGTATATTGTCTTTACTATGTTTAGGTATGTGACTTGCATTCATGATCTCTCCAAGACATAACCATTAATGGGTATTGCTTTTTTGGCATCTAAGGAGATGATCATGTGGTTTTTCCTTCATTTTGTTTATAGGGTGGATTACATTGATGGATGCAGAGGTTGAACTACCTCTGCAAGCCTGGGGTGAAGTCTACTTGGTCGTGGTGGATGATATCTTTTATGTGTTCTTGGATTCAGTTTGCAAGTATTTTATTGGGCATTTTTGCATCATTGTTCAGATAGGTCTGAAGTTCTCTCTCTCTCTCTCTCTCTCTCTCTCTCTTTTTGTTGGGTCTTTGTGTGGTTTAGTTAGTAAGGTGACTGTTCCTTCATAGAATGAGTTTGGTAATGTTCCTTCTGTTTCTATTTTTAGAACAGTTTGAAGAGAATTGGAGTTAGCTCTTCATTGAAGGTTTGGTAGAATTCTGCACTGAAAATATCTGGCCCTGGGCTGGTTTTCTTTTTTTTTTTTTTGGAGGGCAGGCTTTTGATGACTTATTTCTATTTCCTTGGGGGATGTAGGAATATTTTTTCTATTTAATTTTGGTAAATGTAATCTATCAGGAAAACTGTTCATTTCATTTAGATTTTCAAATTTTTTAATATATAGGCTCTTGTAGTAAGACCTAACGATTATTTGGATTTCTTCTTGTCTGTAGTTATGTACCCATTTTTCTTTCTGATTTTGCTTATTAGGATAGTTTCTTTCTGCCTTTTACGTAGTTTGGCTAAGGGTTTGTATGTGGTGTTGATTTTCTCAAAGAACCAGCTCTTGGTATCATTTATTCTTTGAATTGTTTTCTTTGTTTCTAGTACATTGATTTCAGCTCTGAGTTTGGTTATTTCCAATTGTCTACTCCATTTGGGTGTGTCTGCTCCCCCCCACACACACCCCAGGGCTTTTAGGTGTGCCATTAAGTTGCTTGTATGAGGTCTCAAATGTCTTTCTGGAGGTACTTAGTGCTGTGAACTTTCCTCTTAGCCCTACTTTCCTTGTGTCACATTAGTTTGAGTAAGTTGTGCCTTCATTTTCATTGCATTTTAGGAAGTCTCTAATTTATTTATTTTTTATTTCTTCCCTGACTAAGTTGTCATATAGGAGAGAGTTGTTTAGTTTCCATGTGTATGTAGACTTTTTGTTATTTTGGTTGTTGTTGAAGTCTAGTTTTAGGACATGGTTGTCAGCTGGGATACAAGGGATTATTTTTGATTTTCTTGTATCTGTTAAGGCTTGTTTTGAGAAGGTGTTAAATCATATTTTACGAATAAAATTTTATACCAAAACTAAATGTACAGAAATATTTTTAATAGAAAATAAAAGCTTAAGAAAGACAAAAGGGTAAATTTCTAGTTCTTAAGTTTTCTAAATAGCCATGATATAAAGTCAGTTCTGCTTTAGTCAGTTCATGCTTTCAGACATACCCATTTTGCAACTTCAGTGTTTGGGTTGATTCTCTTATTGAATCTATATATAACCATTCACAGTTCTTACAGAAACTGGGGAGTAAGTGTTAATAACTAGGATTCAATCAATATGTGAAGATAGCAAGATGCCATTATAAAATTAATTTGCTGGATATTTTGCTGGCAAGAGTCAAAAATAGTAACCAGAGCTGAATTTCTCTGACTCATAAGGTTTTCTTTTTCTTACGGTCTTTGAATGTCAACATTTCTGACAAGTAGGTGTCTGTATAATCATTTACACAGATGTGTTAGAGATTATGAGGTTGGCATTAACATTAGGGACCTTAGAGCTGAAGTTGGAGTGTGCCAGTCAGCAAACAACCTGGCCTTGAAGTAAATTACTTATTACCATTAAGGCTACCATTAAGTCTCCTAATCAAAAATATATTTATAACCTCAAAATATTCTTATGAATAATGGTGAAATATGATAATTCCAACAAAATGACAGGACGCCCAAGTGCTCGACTGGCCATAACTTTTCCTAAGAGTTTCCTATAGTTTTACAGCCAATGAAATTTATTCTCACTTCCATTTTATTTTTTACGTTTTCTGTAATCAGAAATGGTTTTCTGATAATTTTTTTCTACACTGATGTTTTCTGGCGTGTTCTGCTGCTCAGAGTGACTTGCATGACTTTTCAGAATTAGCTTTATCAAACAATTTCTTTTGCTACTAATACATTCCTCCATCCCTCTTCACAGTGAGTAACCTTACTTCTTTATGTCATTGAGTAGATATCAAAAGCTATTAATGTCTATGAACTAGCTTCTAGAAAACTATCACCTTTGGTTACTTTGTTTAGAAATAGTTGAATATATCTTTAAGTTTACACTGATTTTAGAGTAAATTTTTTCAAAGACTCAGTTAGCCCCATTGAGTTCAGTCACAATAGGATCTACGTTTTGTGCTTCCTCTCCACACGACTCTTTTACTTGAAAATTGTTTGTTTGCATCATTAATCACACACACACAAACAACACACACCTTAATAATAACTATCCCAGGGCCATTGAGATGGCTAAGCAGGTGAAGGTGCTTGAGCGAAATCCCAAAAGCTTGAGTTCACTCATCGAGACCCACATAATGGAGGGAGGAAACTGATTCCTGCAAGGCAATCTCTCCTTTCCACACATGCTGTATGTGTTAGTCACAACCACAACCACATACACATACACAAATTAAAACTAAAAACTAGGTAAGCATGAGAAGAATCGATTGAATATTTCTTTAAAAGGAGTGAAAGTTAAAGGAAAAGAACTGTGTTTTATCCTTTCTTTATAAAATTATTTTTATTAATTACAGTTTATTTATTTTGTATCCCAGCTGTAGCATTCTCCCTCTCTGTATGATAATAAACTGCATAACTGTATATTCATAAGTGAACTGCATGGAATTACTCATAAACAGTCAGTCTGTTTTTGGACTACAACAGCTTGGTTTTAGAAATTTAACGAAGTAAAAGTATTTAGTTAAAGACTTGGCCACATTCTCTAGTTTCTTTATTTCACTGATTTTTTTTATATAAAAAGGTCCTTTCAAAGGTTCCTTTATTTTTAAGTTATTGTAATTTTATTCCTGTACCATTTTATATATAAATATTTTGTTAATAAAATTTTCTATAAATATTTAAAGTTTTGTTTTTTTATTAATTACATTTTATCCACTTTGTATCCCCCATAAGCCTCCCTCCTCCCCTCCCAATCCCACCTTTCCTCTCCCTTCTCCACACATGCCCCTCCACAAGTCCTCTGATAGGGGAGGTCTTCCTTTCCTTCCTTCTGATCCTAGTCTATAATGTCTCATCAGGACTGGCTGCATTGTCTTTCTCTGTGGCCTGGTAAGGCTGCTCCCCCATCAGGGAGAGGTGATCAAAGAGCAAGCCAATCAGCTCATGTCAGAGACAGTCCCTGTTCCCATTACTATGGAACCCACTTGGATACTGAACTGCCATGGGCTATGTCTGTGCAGGGGTTCTAGGTTTTTCTCCATGCATGGTACTTGGTTGGAGTATCAGTCTCAAGGTTCCTTTATTTTTGTTTCATCATTCCTGTTACCAAACAGGGAGAAAGGGCAGCAAGATGATGAAATGATAACCACCAAGCTTGAAGGTTTGGATTTGAATGCCAGATACATATAGTAAGAGACAAATGACTTCAATAAGTTCTCCTCTGTCCTTCACACAAGCACCATGGCACATTCAAAGGCACATGCACACATACGCACATATACACACACATGCATTTTTAAAAATTAAAAGGCAAGGGATAAAAATGAAATGAATAATGCTGGGAAAATCCTTAGATATTACAATGAATGATTAAATCTTTCTCTGAAACCCACATACTCTTGGGTAATCACATGATCATTTATGTCAGCTTCTTTCTCATATTTCTTCATCAGTTATTTACTTGTAGAAACAGAGTTTCTGTGAGAAAGAATGTGGAGCTGTATATTGTAGTTTTCATTCTTCATCTTGGTATATTGTGATTCTCTTGGGAAGATTATTATAAAAACTTGAAAGTTATGTTTCTCACATGTAGGCATTTAAGGATTAATACAAATATACTAAAATTTCCTTGGAACTTTTGGTGTAGCATAGTGTTCTAAATTTTTGAGTGAAAACACTACGCTCATAATTTTCAGCTCATATGGTGGGGACTTCCTGGAGCTATTACTGAGTTACAAGAAAACACTATCTCAAATTCAGTTTTGGTGGAACATCCTTAGGAAATTTTGTTTCATGGAATTTGTATGTAGAAACTAATGGTGTTTGTTCTTTCTTGCAACCAATATATATTGAGCAGAGAACACATATTATGTGCTAGATTTTATATCAAGAGATAGGCACTGAGTAGCTTCATAGGACTGCATTATCTGTCACCTCTCTTGTTTCTAGCCTTCTAGATCTGAAGGTCAGTTGTCTACATGGATAGTGACAGTTACCTGATCAAGAGCACATATCTTCCTCTCTAACCCTCTTGTGGTTCCAGAGAAAATTGGTAGACAAATGACATATGAGAAATTGCTGTCTGGATTCATCTTCATTGTTGTTATAGCCTTCAGAAAGCACAGATTCTTAGGACTGAAAAGAGAAAACGAGTAAAATAAAGATAACTTAAAGATAACTTTGTGTGAGGTTTGAAGGAAAAAAATGCAGATTCCTTTAGAAACAAAAAATGAGATCTTCCAGAAAAGCATCACTGTTTCAACAGCTAAGCAGGCCAAAGTGCAGTCTAAGATGTTTTTCTGAGAGAGCAGAACAAACCATTAGAGGTTCAGGCTGCAGGATTTTTCATCAGACCCACTTCTTTTTTAAACTTTGTATTAAGGAAAGAGTTCACCACACAGACAATTTATAAAGCCAAAGACAGTCACATAAACTGTAGTTCAGTTAAACCAATTACTTTTCTCAAAGACCTTGCACCAATATAAACCTACGTCTACTGGCTTTTTCTGAAACTGTCCTAACTTGGTGAACTGACCAAATGATAGAGAAATTATAAAGCCCTAATCAGTGAATATTTGATTTCTGGAAAGTCCTCAATATCACTCTTCAAAGAACTGAAATGCTAAATTTGATGTGTACTAGCAAACTGACTTTTCTGAAAAAAAAATCTTGATAAATTACCAAAGGAGAGACTAAACTTCATTGAAATTTTAGATAAATACATCTTGTGCGATTTTACATTACATTCCACCATCAAATCTTTCATCAGCTTCATTACTTAGCTTTGAATGTAATTCAGTTTTTAGTAATTGCTAATTAATTTGACTATTATAGCTATTCTTAAAATCATTTAGAATACATAAGACAAAATGAAAATAAAAAATATGCACCTTTCCTACAAAAATGATTTCACCTTCTAATCCCTGTCTCCATTCTACCAGCTTGTAGTCCACAGCACTATTCCTCACTCCAATCTACACACAAATAAACAGAGTTATTCCATTTCATATTTTTCTAAATACTTTATAAGTATCTAGGAAGGAGAAGTAAGGATTTCATAAATATCTAGGAAGGAGTAAGTATGTTTACTCCTTTCTGTTATTCTGCAAGTTATTTTGTTATTCAGTGGTAAATGCATTGCCATGTCCCATACTTTCTTTTATTCAAACACAAATTTGACTATGCTTTTACATTATTATCCAATAGGTACCTTGTATTTCATCGTTTATTTTACCTTCATTTAAATATAATATGTAAAACTGATTGTTCAAACTATTTTTGGAGATAAGAGTTATGAATGGCAGGAGATTCGAAGAAATGAATAACTACCATTGTTATCTCCATAGAGTTAAATACGGAGCATACTGGAGTGTGCCTACCCATTTTAAATTTATTCCCAAACATGAAATCAGTGCCCATACTAAATGATTTTTCAACTTTATCTAAACAGAAAATGAAAGTGACTTCATACGATGCTCACAAGGTTCATCCTGTTATTGAACATTGTTCCCTTCAGAAGTTAAAAAGGAACCCAGCTGGAATTTAATGATGATGATCAAACATAGGCTCTCAGACATACTGCACCCCACCTCAACAATAGGCATGCTGTGCAACTTGTGTTCTCATGGAGTTTCCCTGCCAGACTACACCAAGGGGATGTACAAATCAGTGATCCATTAACACTGAGTGGAATTAGGAATTTTGTTGCAAACTCTCAACCCTGTGACAAACTCTAGGAAAAAGTCCCTTCCAATGCGGGGTGCCTCAGCCTGCGATTGTAAGGCAAAGCTTGGCCCTACCCTTCTCCAAACCAATGTTGATGTGTGAATTTGGGTCATCGGTGCTTCCCATTTCTAGTCCTGGTGCAAAAGCTGTTAACATGTTTTATGAACAGAGAACAAAGGTTTTAATTTAGCTTCTCTCAGGAAGAGAATCTTCCAGTGATCTTTAGCTATTGGAAACTAGTGAATAGCTACAAAATATAGGTCAGCTTTGCGGGGTTTGGAGCAGAGAGTGAGGCTTGTTAGAACCTCCAGGTGTCAGTTGTTCCAGTGACTATCGATCATCGTTGGAGTCACTTCTCTGTACAGATGATTCTCCATCCCACCTCTGTTTCTTGCTTCTGTCACCACCTCATCAGTTCTTTGTTACATTTCCATTTCTGAATACTGGGGTTTACTTTCCTTCCCTTCCTGTTTTTTTTTCCTGCATAATTTTGACAGTGGAACAGGCAGGTTTTGGTGTTCATCATCATCATGGCCACTGCAAAAGTTACTAGTGCTCTTTGTGACAGCATTTCTAGTTCTCTCCATTGGAAGCATCTAGTCATTTGCATTTAGTAGTCTGCTTTGAGCCTGGTTGAGGTCAGTGTCTAATTCTGGTAAATTTCAAACAGAAATATGTATGCCACCTTCTCAGTAAATAAATAATGCCTATGTGAAACCCGGGAGTATTCTCTCTTTCCTTATGCCATAGAGTTTGGGAACATCTCCTAATAATGGCTGCTCTTGAGAAACACAGGAAAGGAGTGACAACAATACAGAAATTGCTCTTTACCATAACAATACAGGTATTAGGAATGGGAAGAAGTCAGTGTTCTTTTATTTATTTGCTCATTTTTGTTTAAACCGCTGCAAACGTTTTTTACTATGCCCTTACCTATGTCCAGGCACCATGACAAGTGGCTACAAAGAATGATTTCTTTCTGAAAATGTACGCCACATCAGTTTTCTGGATATAGAATGTAGTCATCAGGAAGATTCAAGAAGGGCAACTTTCTATGCATGCAGTGTTGGTTCTACTTACACTCTTTTCAAACTTAAGGTACTCTTGAAGCCAAGGACATCATGGATTTAAAAGTTGAGGCATGCAAAGCACTACTCAGTTAAAGACAGAAGATGTGCTGCTATATAGAGCTTAGCATCAGCAGAGATCCCTTGCTAAGAGAGAGGCCTGGGTAAAGGTGATGGAAAGCAGTCCCATGAAGACAAGTCCTGGCATAAGAAGTATTACACAAATGATGAGGAAACTCCTCATACCACTGAGCCTCAGAGGAGATGTAGTAAGAGACTAACAACATCAGTTGTTCTAGAGAGGAAACTGACACACATTTTATAATTCCCCTCAGGTTTGAGGTTAGTTAGGATGCTAGAGTCTCAAGACCACTATTAGGAGGGAGAATGTTAGACAGAAACAATGAGCTAAATGGAGAATGTAAACATGATGGGGCCTTAAATGGAGGAATGGGCTTCTCTTAAAGATTGGAAAGAAACTTCATTAGCAGCGAGAATGAAAGAGACAGAGAGAGAGAGAGAGAGAGAGAGAGAGAGAGAGAGAGAGAGAGAGAGAGAGAGAGAGAGAGAAACAAAGACAGGGAGACACACACAGAGACACAGAGAAACAGACACAGAGAGACAAAAAGACACAGACAGACAGACAGACAGACAGACAGACAAAAAGACAGACAGATGAGGCCTCAGAGTGCCTCTCCCATCAATCCCCCTGAGAAGTCTCTCTGAACCAAATTCTCAGAGCAAAGAAATGATCTAATTTGTATAACATTTTAGCAGTGGCATGCAGTTTAATTTATCACAATTCAGTTCAATATAGCATCCTGGATAATGAACATGGAGGAATCAGGTCCCGGTTAGTATCACAAATCAGAAGTTGCTGTTATGTCACACAGCAGACAACTTCTTTTACTCTAGTACAGAGAAAACTGTGGGGAGAAATGGATTGCTTCAATTGGGAATCTGGGAAAATGTGCATGTTGTTCTAACAGGGACCACCAGTTGGAGCAAATGGTGCCTCTAGTTGTCCACAGAGCCATGGCTCAGAGTTCCAGGATTCTTTAGGTAACAAGAGAAGCCAGAGCTTATTTATAAATCTGGCTTTCCGATGTGGATCTTGGTTGAGGACCAACAATGACGAAACAGGTTTCTAAAACTAGGGGAACTATTCATACAAGAAATACAAATAAGTGCCTGGACCAGTAAGGACAAAACATAAACTGAGAACAGTAGAATTAAGGAAGATACCCATTAATCAGGGCTGTGAGTCAAATCAACAAACATGATTGAAAACATTGAGTGACTGTCAAGGCTCTTACTTCCAATATGGCTATGTTTGGGTTTGGGATGAACTTCATAGTACAAATGAAGGTCAATACTTCCCAACTTCAGTAAAGGAGGCATGGAGCTAAAAGAAGACTGGAACCAGAATATTCCTCACAAATGAAAGAGTTACTATTTCAGTTTTTCTCTCTGCTTTTCCGGGACTGTCATTATGGGAGTACCCAAATGCTGTATGTGGCTCACAAGGTAACAAAAGAATCAAGGAGATAAATAACTGACCAAAATCTCCCAGTCATCCTATAATGGATGATCCTTCAACCTACTGTGTTGTTCTTTCTACACAAGTTTCTGAGTGCTCCGCAGACTTAGAATTACACAGAACAGTGTCTCTAAGTACTGATAACTTCCTCTGCACATTCTATGCCTATGACAGACCTTGTTCTTATGCTTCCCTCCATACCAGTTGTTCATGTGATCTCTTGCTTTAGCTTTCTAATCTTAGATTCGGCAGGTTATTGACCTCAATCACTGTCAACTGAGTTAGTGCATCATTCTCAGCCTAACTCCATGGCAGCAGGCTATTTCAGAGTTCTCTTGTGTTATGAACCTTTAGTTCGGTGCCATTGCATTCTGGCTACCTGATTAGACCAAGCTTTTAAAATGATAACAAGAAGGTTCTCTGGCAGTAAAATATGTGTGCTGGGTTTAAAGGAATGTGAATCTTTTCCGAAATGTGACATTATCTCTTTGGTGTGGTTTTCTACTGAAAAGACAGCGCCATTTTCTGTAAGATACAGGTATCTGAGACAGTAAAGATTGCATCTCTGTTAATCTGTGTCTTTTAGCTCCACAAGGAGACCAACAGAGCTAAAAACCTGGGTCCAGGGAGGCCTGCAGAGATCGATGCTCCAACCAAGGACCGTGCATGGAGATGACATAGACCCCCTGTTCAGAGGAAGCCTATAGGCTGCTCAGTTTCCAAGTGGGTTCCCTAGGGAGGCGTGCAGGGGCTGTCTCTGACATGAACTCAGCAGCCGGCTGTTTGATCACCTCCCCGGGCAAGGGCGTGGGGGAAATTGAGCCTTGCCAGCCCACATAGGAAGATGATGTAGCCAGCCCTCATTAGACCTGATAGACTATGTTAGGATAGAAGGGGAGGAAGACCTCCCCTATCAGTGGATTAGGGGAGGGGCATAGAGCCAGAAGAGGGAGGGTGGGTTGGACTGCGAGGAGACTAGTGGGGAGAGGTTACAGCCGGAATACAAAATGAATAAATTATAATAAATAAATTAATTAAAATAAAGATTTTACCTCTGATGTGAACAGGGGGAAATGTAAATTTATTCTGAAGAAAAAAATTAAAACATTCATTCAAGAAAATGTATACCTTGTGACATGAATTAAAATTAAAATTAAAATTAAAGCAACACTTTAAAACAATTCTGAAACAAATGCTGGGAGAGCTTTTTGAAAACCAGTTTTTGTCTCTAAAGTGCTTTTAATGTAGATACAATTATGTAATCTCTTCATTCTCTATTTTATAAAAGATAAATAATAGAGTCGTTACCACTCAGGTCACTTTTAATATGTAATTATTATTTTAAGGGAGTATTTTTTCAGGTTATATTCTTTGACTTGTTTTAAGGATTAATGGGAAAATTATATTTTATTGTAGAATTACCATTTGAAAAAACCCATGTCTAATCATAAAACATCTCTGTTTTAATTACAATAATGGCAAATGCCACTCAATAAGTATATTTTGTACCAGACATTTGCTAAGAATTTGTCTCTGTGGTCCCCAGCCATGGACTCTGTGATCTGGTATTAGATTATCAGAACCACCATAACACAACACCAAGAAGGGATGAATCTTTTCCGGGTGGTGCTTGGTGGTTCCTTGCCAAGACTTAGAGGAGTGAATGCATTCTGAACCACTTTTTGTTGGTTTATCGGTGTGTTGTTTCTTCTCATGACTTACCACACTTCTTATTTTTATATGAATTCCATCTCTTAGAAGGACAATGGTGGTATAGATCAAAGACCACTTTACTAATCATAAAATTAATTTTTTTCTATTCAAAATTTACCTCCAAAAATTGTCTCAATCTGAGAATTTGGATTTGAGATTTCACTGTATGATTGGGACAGGCTTAGAAAATAGTTTCATTTTGATTTAGATCTTAAACATTCTGGAAAGGATTATGTGTTAAAGGTTTACTTCCCCAGGAGACTGAACTATTTGGAAATGGTGGAAACTTCAGGAGTTAAGGCCTGCTTGGAAGACTACACTGGGACTGAGTCCTCAAGTTATATCCTGGGACTCTGGTGCCTTCCTGTGTCTCCTGATCACCGTGTTAAACCACCTTCCTCTAGCAACCTCTTCTATCATGATGTCCCACCTTATCACAAGCCTGAAAGCAATTGGAAGCTACCACAAACCCACCATCTCTAACAATCTCTAGGAGGAGCAGTGGCTTTCTAGCTCACATGCTACTACAGAGATTAGTAGATGGTTGGGTTAACAATTTTCATTCCTAGTATATTTTCTTGCTGGAAAGGAATGTACACAGATTGCTCAGGATAGGGTACAGTGTGATGTATAACTTCTCACTCGCAGAGTAAATGTGTCCTTTTAACCCTACTGCTCTGTCAGTTATAACTTAGTTAACATTTTGCTCAGGTTTAAGAACTTCTAGAGGTTCATAGCACTAAATATGACTCAGTCAATTTGTTTTCTTTGGGAACTCTGGCCCTACACAAATCTTGCCCACATTTACTTTCAAGTGACTCAGTCAAGCCCGTTTGTCTGCTTTATCTTTTTCTCATGCTCTCTTGCTTGTTTGACCCTTTGCAAATTCAGCTTATATGCCAGACTAAATCATTCAGATTTGCCAAAGCTTATCTTACCTGAGAAATATCAGGGCTCACCACAGAGCTCAGCAATATCATTAAAACCCCAAATGAGTTTCAAGATTTATTCTGAATCAACTCATTTTTTAACTCTTCCTTGAATGGACACAATCATGCCCAATATCCTCACTAATCCCTGCTCATCCTGTATTGTCATCCAGTTCCTAGTACATCATAACCAAGTGACTTTAAAGGCTATTAAATAGCGGTCTATCCTGGGACTAGTTTCCTTCATGTTGCTTAAGGTTATGCACCCTTAAATACTATTTTTTTTGCTCTATAGTATTTACACTGATCCCATGCACAGACATGTCCCTACAGCCTTATAAGACAGATTCAAATACTACTACCACACACCAAGTCTGTGTGTATGTATATATTTGAATATATATATATATATATATATATATATTTGAATATATATATATATACATACACACACACATACGTGTATGTGTGCATTTTTGTGTGCATGTGTGTGTGTATATATACATATATATATGCATTTCATAGATAATTTTGTGCATGTTTCAATCATATTTATCACTCCTCACCCAACTCTTCCTGGATCCACCCCTTTCTCTTCCAACCCTACTTTGTCTTCTGTCAATTTTTGGTTTTATTCCTCATCAAAGTCAATTTTTCTGCCCAAAATTTTCTTGGATGTGTGGTCTTCCACTATAGCATGGTAGGATCATCAAGGGATATATTCTTAGGAAAAAAAATACTCCCAGAAGCTAAGAATTGCCAATAACTCCTTTGCTACTGGACTTATTAAAGAATAGAACAAAATTAGAGCCCACACATAAACCTACACTCTTATAAGCACCTAATTTTTGGTGAAAAAGCCAACAATATTCATTGGAGAACAAAAAAATCATTTCCAACAAATGGTGCTAGTCACACTGAATAGCTACCTGTAAATGAATAAAACTCAATTCTTATCTTTCACTCTGAATAAAAACTAAACATCAAATGGATCAAGAAGTTCAACTTAAGACATGATTCCCTGACTTTAATAAAGGAGCAATTATGGAATACATTTGAATACATTATTTCTGAAAGGAGTTTTTTAACAGGGCTGATAGTACAGGTGGTACTATTAACAATTAGTAAATAGGGCCTCATGAAATTAAAGATTTCTATATAACAAAGTGAAGGGGAACACTACATAATAAGAAAACATATCTACCAGCTATTCAGTAAATATCAAGGGTTAATATCTAGACTATATGAAGAACATAAATAAATAATCATTAAAAAGAAATGCTCAACGTCCTTAACCATCAGGGAGATGCAAATCAAAACGACTCTGAGATTTCACCTTACACCCACCAGAATGGCTAAGATCAAAAACTCTAGTGACTACGTATGCTGGAGAGGTTGTGGAGAAAGAGCAACCCTCCTCCATTGCTGGTGGGAATGCAAACTTGTACAACCACTCTGGAAATCAATTTGGCGCTGTCTTAGACAATTAGGAATAGTGATTCCTCAAGACCCAGCTATACCACTCTTAGGCATATATCCAAAAAATGCTCAAGTACACAACAAGGACATTTGCTCAACTATGTTCGTAGCTGCTCTATTTGTAATAGCCAGAACCTGGAAACAATGCAGATGTCCGTCAGTTGAGGAATGGATACAGAAATTGTGGTACTTTTACACTATGGAATACTACTCAGCAATTAAAAAGGAGGAAATAATGAAATTCGCAGGCAAATGGTGGGACCTGGAAACAATCATCCTAAGTGAGGTATCTCAAAAGCAAAAAGAAACATATGGTATATACTCACTTATATAGACCTATAGGATAGGAAGGTCATGCTGAAATCTATACTCCTAGGGAGGATATACAGGAAGGAGGACCCAGGTGGATATGATCAATGCTCGTTTGGATGAACAAATGGGATGGACATT
>CM053753.1:65734293-65764430 GCA_028658305.1 Pachyuromys duprasi
TAAAGATGTATCAGAGCAGATATTAAGACTCGCGATCAAGCCTTTGGCAGAGGGCAAGAAGTGATGATAGAAATGGAGGAGGTTGGTGAAACTTGGAGAGAACAAGAGCTCCACAATGACTAAACTGAGCAGGGTACAGGGGTCTTGTATGAGACTGTTTCTACAACCAAGGACAACGTGTGGGTGTGTCCTGGAACCCCTGTGCAGATGGGACCCAGGATAGCTCGGTGTAGGACTAAAGACCCTAGTGAGGGAAACAGGGACTGTCTCAGTCTTGAACTTGATGGCTGACTCTTTGACCCTCCCCCATAGATGCCAAGGAGTGACAGATTGTCTAGATCCCAGGGGAGGACATTGCAGCCAACCCTGAGGAGACAGGATGAGCTGGGGTTGGATGGAAGGGGAGGAGGTCCTCCCCCTTTGGTGGACTTGGAGGGGGCGGGGAGGAGATGGGGAGGGTGGGAGGGAATGAGGGAGGGGGCTACGCATGGGATGCAAAGTACCTAACCTGTGATTGATTACAAAAAAATAAAAAAATAAAAATAAAATAAAAAACTGCAAGAGGAAAAAATAAATTAAATCCTTCTCTGTTCACACAAAAAAGAGCTAATTCTCTCATTGTTTTACGTCATTTTTCTCAATATTTGATTCTTCTCATGTATTCTAAATTTGGGGAACACAGCAGGGGGATATTTAGCAGATATCCATGTTGTATTCTCTTTCCTTTACTGCATTCCCCTTCAGTTATAATAAACACCAGGCCATTAACACATTCTTCTATTTTTTCACTCTGTCAATCCAGAAGCTAGTGAAGTAGATAGTGTTTTCCCACTGCCCTTGAATGGGTAACTTCCTTCTCATCAGATGGACTAGCCTCAGCATCATGTTTTGTAAAACTAAAAGTAAAAAAGAACAAAATTCTGAAGAGGATGTGGTATCCGTTGTACAAACTTTATTGTGCAACTTCTACACTACCATTTAGGATTATCCTCACTCTCACTAGTAAGATACATCCATTCAAAAAGCCCCTCAATCCTTCTTCAGACTTAGTTTCATGTCATACCTGAGGCAATGCCACTGCTAATGTGTCAAGAAGGCATGCTAGACCATACTGCCTGGGGAAGGACAGTCATGTCAGCATTGTCCTTATGGATATCAGCCTCAAACAGCTTAGCTTCAGTGGTATGTTTCATCTACAGTAGAGCCAAATTAAGTGCTTCTCCTAAACCCATCTTTTGTTCTGTTATGTCTCATATTCAGGAAGAAAATGTTATCTGGGCTTTTCACAGACAACAAACAAATGTCTATTCACTACTGATAAGACATCTTTTAGGAAAGAATGATTCAATTCAAGTCTATCTTGATGAGAGAATGAGTTTAACTAGGATCCTTTATAGGACCATGGGTGAAATATTAGTTATGATGACATGAGCAATTTTTAGATGGCTGTCGCACTGAAGGAGAAAACAGGGCTCTCCTCCTTACTGACACTTAGCAGTCTATAAAACCTTGTTGGGAAGGTGTAGCCTCCTGAGCCCCTTCTCCAGAGTCCTTAAGTATATGTAATTTCTCAAGGGGTGGGCTTGTAAACTTCTCTCATCTAGCAACTGACTATAACAAATTTATAGCAACAGTAATTTATGGGCATACAAGTTGTTATATAGAAAGCAATTTGGTTATTATCGAAATAATGTCCCTACTATGCCCTATGACCTTCTCAGTGATACGCATTTGATTAAGTGTACAGAACCATACATAAATTCCTTTCTGTGGTGCAGGAAACAGATCCAATCAGAAAATAGTTGTGTATTCCCATAACACACTTGCTACTATCTCAATAGGTTGATTTTGCCTGACTTGTTGGTATCATTACACACAGGATTTACAGTTGAATGAGTCCATTGATGACTACTTTCTCCCACCAGCCTGTATAACATCTTCTGGCATTGTAAGGGCTACCTAGCACGAAAAAAAAAAAAAAGCTTGCATCCAAGTTCCAGTTTGATTTCTTTGTATCCTATGACCAAGACGAGGAGTATATTCAGCAATAGGTTTACCATTTAGTTCTGGTGGACAACCTCCAAGAGTGACAATTACCTGTATTATTTCAGGGGTCAGACAATTTCTTGAGCAATAATTAAAAGCACTGAGCAGTGGGATTTTCTTTTAATAACCTATGGTTTCTAGAAAAACCTTTATCTATCCATAGAGCCTTTACAAGTATCCTTCAAGTAAGTACAGCTCTAAGAGAAAAGCTATGTGGTAGATCCCAGCAGTCAGCGGCTAATGTTGCATAATATGATTCAATAAAATACACATGATTCATGATTCAAATATTTAATTCAGTTTTCTGAGCTTTCGATTGTCCAGACTTCAACAGATCTCCACCCCTTAACATTTTTAATGATTTCAGGTCAATTACCTTGTAGAATGTCAGTTTATTAATGATTTTATTCTATCTCTGTACCTTAGGCAGAAACTGATACCTTGTTCTTCTAACTTCAACGTTTCAGATGTGACTCTCCTCCTTGCAGTATTACATTTGATAACTTTGTTAGAATTGTATTAGCCAGCACTATTCTTCAGAAGAAATAATATTAATTAAAATTTACTAATACAGATACATAAAATTAATAAAGGGTTGAGAAACAAACACATATATGGGGAGATTTTTATGTCAAGCAATAAAATGAGAGGAAATTCAATCATTGTACAGAAAAAATAATAAAACTTGAAGAAAAAACTGAACATCAGTGATGACCTCACACCACATACAACCAGACTCGAAATATAACCCTGATTGTATGAGTTCTATTAACAAAAATATTTTGAAGAAAAGATAGAAAAAAGTTTTTATTAATTTCAATTTGACAATGTTTATCAAGATACTAAACCTAGTATCATGTATTTTTGAGGAAAACCTATAGAAATCAGTTCTCTATTACCATGGGCACCTGAGGGATCAAAATCAGGTCTTTCTGCTTGGCAATTAGTACCTTACCTTCTGAGACATCTCAACAGCTTAGATCTTATTTTTAAAGTATCAGATCTGAAGTATAAGTTTCTTTGAAGACTCAGTTTTGTCATGTGGTGTTTTGCTGCAAGCTGGGTATGTGATGTTTGCTGTGAGTGTTCTTGTTTGAGGGACAAGAGTTTGGCCAGCTGAGAACATCCATGGGTGGACTTTGAGGAGAGGATATATATCACTGTATATATATATGGATATATATATATATACTCATACACAGTGAGACTTCACTTTTTAGATCAACACAGTTGCACTGATCTTTGTGCTTCAATGCTTGACTTGGCAGAAAGAAATATTCCAGAGTTCTTAGAACAATCCAACTTAGTCTTGCAGCTTTCCCTGCCTTGTCCTGATGATTAGTTTTGTTGCTTGGTTTTGGCCTTTGGACTAGACTGTTGGTATCCTGATGACTGAGTTTGGAAATCACCTAAAGACCCATTGACCCTAATCAGCAGGAAGAGGATACAAGAAGTCTACTTTCCTTTTTCCTAGAAATCTCCTATCTAAGGTTAGGGGGATTGGTAAGGAGGTAAAAGTATTTAAGGGCCCTAAATAAAGTAGGTTTCGTGAAAAATATAAGCCTGCACAGATCTGAGATCTCTTTTGACTTGTTGAGCAGAGCAATATAAGACACTCCCATATATACAGCCTATTGACGTTTCCCTTGGTTATTCTCCAGTGGTGAAGGTAAGCCCCTATTGCTGATGTACTTAAGGAACAGAACCCAATGATCTCTGAATTAGAACTTACTTAAATGTCCTCTCCCTGAAGACTATCTTTTATAATACAAGAAGGCCCCATGCAAACTTCCAAAAGAGGGAGAAAACCAAAAATCCCACCCAGTTATGATATCTATGAACCACTGTGGTGACCACAAACAATAGCATCATAATGTTATGGGTGAAGTAGTGGGACACATATTTTTTTAAATAACCAACAAACTCTCTAACTGATCTTAAGACCCACTCAACAAGGATCTCATTTCTGTTACTGGAAGCCTAGGTGATACTTAGTGCTAGTGAAATAATTTTTATTGCCAAAGAATCTATAACCACTAATTTACTAAATCAGCATGGTTTCTAATAAGAATTTATAAAAATACATCCTTTTACCTACAGATAAGTGTAGTCTTAACCCCCAATTAAGGAAACTTCTCTCTGCAACAAATGGTGACCACTTAAATACACTAGGTTGATCCCTGTGAAACCTGGTGGTGGGAACTGCCATCAGATGAGGTTGGAGGAGCCAGTACATACCAGTTGTCTCAGGGCTGTTATGTGTGTTAAATTATATTATTAGGGAGATAACATAAATATTAGTCACAGAAGTATTTGCTGAATATTGTATAGTACTATATACAAAAGTAGCGGCTGAGGGCTTTAGATGACACTTCTCAAAGAAGATTTAGGTAAGCCATAGAACTGATGAGCCATCTACGTCAAGCACACCTACTCATAAATGCACTTCAAGGAACCAGCTCTCTCCTTGCCATTGCAAACACAGTCATCTGGCAGTGAGAACAATCTTAAATATGTAGACAGGTGTCCCTAAGTAATATGCATATCTGTAGGAAAAAGGCTATATAAAGATTCCAGTATGAATTCTTTTTATCAATCTACCTAATGAAAAAATTTCTTTCAGCACCTGTGGTTCTCGAGAAATGGTCGAAATTTTCAATGCTTTTATTCTTTATATAATGTAAAGGGATAATCCCATGTAGTCATTGTCTCTCATTTTGTTTATCATAGACCAGGATAGACAAATATCTATATATAAATGTTGTGCCCTTATATTTCATTGATCAGAGTCTTAGAGAGTTTGCTGGCTATGACATTAATATATTTCATATGGGTACATATTAAAAAAGGAGAAGAATAAATATTTCTTTACTTTTCATACATATATATTGCCTCATAATAAATCCTATATTTTAGGCTTTTAAAGATGTCCAAGTTGTGGGCTTAAACCACAGGAGGACAGATAGATCTTCATTTTCACTTTTCTTCTAAAACTGCTTGGATTATGTTCTTGCATCCGTGATATATATAACACTTCCCAAACAAATACATGCTTTACACATAAGCTGTCATTGTTAACTTCCAAAACTCACTAAAGGATCTCAGTCTTTTGTGAATGCTGCTGTTAATGGGGTGACTGGACTTTCCAAGTCTCTCAGTCCAGGCTCTGACCTGGAAACCGAGTCCTTATTTCTATCACTTTGGTAAAATAATGCTTTCATTGTGATAGATGCCCGAGCCACGATCTTTTGCTTATTTTCCATTTAAAATTCAGACAGTCCCTCACTTTTTGGTCAGTCAGCTTCTTATTTTGCAGTCTGTCTGATGCTTTAATAAAGGAGGACCTGCCTTGGTTTTGAAAGAGCTGCTGTGATAAGGGATTCTTTGTTTTTTAATGAAGTTTAGTTCTCAAGTGAGTAGACTGGGCTCTGATAACCGAAGTGATCTGTCTTCAGATAAGTCACTGTCTTAGCATTTCTATTGCTGTAATAAAATGCCATGACCTTCAGTATAGAGGTAAGAGAAAAGAGTTTATTTCAGTTTACAGTTGTATTCAAAGATAAAGGGAAGTTAAAGCAGGAAGAAACTCAAGGTAGGAACCTGGAGGCAGGCATTGAATGAAGCATGGGCTGTGAAGTATTACTGCTTACCGATTTACCTCAGCTGCTATCTTGTGTAACCCAGGACTACCTGCCCAGGTTTGCACCACCTAAAGTAGGCTGAGCTTGCCCACACCAATCATTAAATAAGGGAATGTCCCATAGGCTTGCCTACAGGTAAATTTACCTACACGTAAATCTTATAGAGACATCTTAATTATCATTATTTTTCAGATAACTATAGCTTGTATTAATTTTGAAAGCAAAACAACAAAACAAACTAAAACAGAACGAAAGAAAATAAAACAAAAGAAAAACAGGACACTGGCCAAATTCTCTTTTACTTATCATAAATAGCTGTCCTGCTTTATCTTCTGGCCATCTACACATAGATTCGTTCAACCAAACATATTGAAAATACTCTAATGATATCTGCATTGAACATATGAAGTTCTTTTTTTCTCTTGTTATTATTCGTTAAAGTATACAGTATAGCAACTCTTTGTGCAGTTTAGATTTGTACTGTCTGGAATGTCACAGATACTCTAGAAATAATTTGAAGTGTGTGAAAGGAGGTGTTTAGCTGATTTGTAAATACCATGCCTTTTTATACACTCCACATAGACAATCCCTCTGGAGATTTGGGTTCCCAAAGGGTGCCCTGCAATCACTCTAAAGGCACAGAGAGATGTTCTTTCAAGTTCCTTCTTTGCATTTAGCTCAAAACCTTAACTGCCAATATAGTTGATCTGTTCCAAATTGTCAGAAGCAGTTTGCCCCAATCTATCATCAGCTGAAAGGCACAGCAAAGCTGGAGTAAAGTTCAATAATTTTGAGTCAAATAATTTTTGAAAACCAAAGCACAGCATCACATTCAAAATCATTTCTGTGTCTACAAAGGGCATAGAAAATTTCCTCATTTAAAAAATTTTTGTTCAATATTTAAAATTGATAAAATTTTCTAATGTGGTTAATGATTTCCCCCTCAGCCAAAAAAATGTAAAATGATCACTATAAACAGGAGGTTCCTGCCACTGTTAAATCCTTATAAGTCACTTAAACTATCACCATGGTAACTTGAGCTCCTGTTGTGATTTTTAAACATAAGCTAAGGATCTTTTTCAAGTTCCCTGTTATGAAGGATAGCAACAGTGTGAAAGAGTCATGGGAATTCAGTCTTCTTGACATGGGTTCTGATGGCTTTGGTTCTCTATGTCTGCATTTAGCCCTAGTTTGATCATGGACACATCAGAGAGTCAATAATAATTCTTAAGATGTTTATTTGTACACATTGAAATGTGCACAATTTGCTCTAATGATAATTTAATATCCAGAAAAATACATATATAAGGCTAACAATTTTGATTATTTGTGTTCTGAATCTATATCCTATTATTAAAATAATCAAAGTTATGTATATTAAATTTTATGTGCTTTGAAAAACTATTTTCCTTCTTTATATTCTTCACTACATGAGTAAATTGTTAATAATTTTATCTTTCAAGTTTTGGTACTTTTAATATTCAGATATGTGTTCCAAGACATAGTTCTCTATACATTCTAAGATATTTCTAGATCTTGTAAAGACACTGTATAGAATTAAAACTACATTAAAAGCCCAGAGAGATGCAAGTTGGGTAGTTTGTAATAACAATAATTATTTTAAGGAAGCTACAGACATCATTCTTTCTGAAGCAAGAATAAAATTCTGCCCTTTATTCATTGTCAATGGGCTTGCTTCTCCAGAATACATTACTATCTTTTATCTAATAGCCTATTACAGACTACATAGCATGTAAAAGCAGTGATATTGCCCAGGGTATGATGATTTCATTTTTTATTTCTATGCCATTATTAAATAACTCTTTCGATTGAAATTCAATACTGGCGCACTACATGATAAGCTATGTTAATAGCTCATGTTATGCAAGTATTGAGCAATTACTTGAAACTTAATAGTAAGCCTCTAAAAATGTGTAATTGGACAGATTTTCAACCACGGTAATATTATGTGGTTACCTTAGTGTTAGGAGATTAGAATGTGTTACTTTGAAGAAAACTCATGAAGCAGGTTAGATAGCTAAAAAGGGCATTCATTTTATGCAGCTCTATCGGGAAGAAAGAGTAGACATATTCACTTTTTAAAAAACCAAACTTGTAATGTCAAAAAAAAGAGAACAAGGTAAGAAAAATTAAATATTTTTCTCTAGTTTTATGCACATAGTTTTCTACAAGAAAGCAGGTTTAAAAATGTACCATAGAAAATATTTTTTTGCAGGTAAATGGGGGGAACTGGAAAAGATCACCCTGAGTGAACTATCCAGAAGCAGAAAGACACACATGGTATATACTCACTCATATAGACATATAATATAGGATAAACCTACTAAAATCTATACACCTAAAGAAACTAATCAAGAGGAAGGACTCTGGCTAAAATGATCAATCCCCATCCAGAACAGCAAAGAAGATGGACATCAGAAGTAGAAGTCAGGGAACAAGTTAGGAGCCTGCCACAGAGGGCCTCTGAAAGGCTCTGCCCTGCAGACTATCAAAGCAGATGCTAAGATTTATGTCCAACCATTGGGCAGAATGCAGAGAATCTTATGAAAGAAGTGGGAAATTGTAAGATCTGGAGAGGACAGGAGCTCCACAAGGAGACAACAGAACCAAAAAATCTGAGCACAGGGGTCCTCCCTAAGACTGATACTCCAACCAAGTAGCATGTATGGGGATAACCTAGAACGCCTGCACAGATGAAGCCCATGGTAGTTCAGTATCCAAGCGAGTTCCATAGTAATGGGAAACAGGGACTGTCTCTAACATGAACTGATTGGCCTGCTTTTTGATCATCTCCTCCTGAGGGGGGAACAGCCTTACCACGCCACAGAGGAAGACAATGCAGATGAGACCTAATAGACTAGCATTAGAAGGAAGGAAAAGAAGACCTCCCCTCTCAGTGGACTTGGTGAGGGGCATGCGTGGAGAAGAGGGAGGAAGGGAGGGGTTGAGGGAGGGTGAGGAAGCTACAGGGGGGATACAAAGTGAATAAAGTGCAATTAATAAAAAAATTTAAAAAGAATATTTTAGGTTTTAAGTACACAGGAAATGAGTCCAGTTCAAACTTATTAACTTTCATTTTTAAAGAAATATCATCCTAAATGTAAGAAGGCAGAGACGGCAAAGGAAAAATCTCCTCCATGGACAGGTTACATATACTTGTAATTAGAAATGCTGTTTGTGTTTAGGGGACAATGACTATGAATCAGAATCAGAGGGAGACCTGGAAAAGGCACAGTTACCATGGAGAATTTGAAGGAGTCACACAGTTGTGTACTGCTATAATGAAGGTGAACAATTCTATGGGATTCCAAAATTCAATAAGTATGTCTTTTGTTCTGTAGCAGTGACAGCAAATGAGCAACTAATCTAAAAATTATTTTGGGAGAAGGTGGGCTGTCATGTGTATATTTTAGCAAAATTATAGATGCAAGGTGGGAAGTGGGCTAGAGGCTGTGAAGTAGTGAGACTCATAACTTAAAGCTTAACTTTTGAGAGGAATCCAGGTTCCTTCCTTACCCCTCCTCTGGTGTGCATTGTATACCAGGGGTCAGTGCTCAGTATCCATTTTCTGACACAATTTTCTCACTTTCTCTGTAGATCCTTGCTGTGATTCATGAATCCGTGGAAGAATCCAAACTAAAGATAACTGGGAGATAATCTGAATAAGATAGCACACTGTAATCAGAGGTACTCCACACCCTGGTATCTATGGAATTAGACTGTGTCAAACTCCATAGCTCAGACTCACCTCCCTCTAGCAAATTCTCCCAGAAGTTAGTTATCTCAATCATTTCCTAAAAGCATTTGCAATCAGCATCTTTTCTCTAGTTAGAAAGTCAGCCTTGTGTGTATTTCCAAACCTTTCCATCCTCACGGAAATCAACTGTAGAAGGTTTCCTCTCCCTGATCACCTATGGTTACATGCCACTTCATCTCAGGATGGATTCATCTTGATCACCTTTCACTTGCTAATATATTTTTAATGATCTTGGAAGACCATTTAGTTTCCTTCCTCACAGTGAAAAGCTGGGATTAAAATACCCATCTGCTTGCAAAGATTGCTGTGTAAATATTTCGTGTATGAAAAATTAGAATTTATTGTAAGTACTCCACTCTAAATTTCATTGTTACAATATTTCCAACTGAATCCACCTATGAATAATTTGCTTCTAGGAATTGCTATCAATTGTTAAGAAATGTTTATGTGCCAAAAATAGGAGAGGTAGATTTGAGGTAGGACCTGTTTAGGTTAAACTTTAGAGCTTACTAGAGACGCTCACTGTGCCAAATATGGGTGTTAGATGAGAAAGGCATTTTGTAGCCAAGTAGTGGGTAACTTCAGCTTGGAACAGTTTTGATAAAGACTAACACAATAAATAGAGGGAAAAATAGGAAACTCTTTTCCCCATCCATAATAAGCCATAAAGTTACACAAACTATTAAATGCACGTGTTGTGGATAGATAATAACACAAATTAGCCATTGCATAGTTTACTTTGAGGAGTTGTGATTTAATTAGCAAAAGTGTTATTCTTTCATCATAGCCCTGACCCATAACAAGCTTCCCCAAATTCCAACAGCTTAAAACAACAAAAATTATTGTCTCACAAAGTTTCTAATGCTAAAGAATCTAGAACTGTCTAGCTGGACCAGCATGAGGGTCTGTTCAACTCTTTGTTCAACTGTTTGTTACTGCACTATTCTTATGAAAATATGACTGAGGTATGATGTGTGATGGTGGTTTCTGAAATCTCTAGCAAGACAAGATGTTTGGGCTGACCAGAATCTGGTAACTAGTTTCCACCAAAGTCAAGGGAGTGGTGAAAAATGCAAGCGTTGGGCCTTAAAAATAGGGTAAGATATACAGAAGAGAGTGAGGAGAGAAATGAGGGTGAGGATCAGACCTGAAGAGAAGTGGAGATGGGAAAACTGGGATATGAATGCCCAGGGGTAGGAATCACAGGGAGAAGGAACATGTCTTGGTGATACTCACTATTTACCAACTTTTTTGTTGGTCTTGAAGGAAAATACTTCACCTCTTGGATCCTTTGTTTCTTCTCCATTGGTTTAGAGATTCTATTGCATAAAATTACCTGCTGCCCCTTTTTCTTAATGATATACTACAGAATGATCAGATTATAGGAGATTGGGCAGAAATGTAAGCAATGTGTGAGACTGCTGATGTGCTTTATATGAGACTTCCTTTAAAGCTATCACACTGTAATTATGAATGTAATTAAGCACATAAATTGCATTATATATCACTGTTTAAGAATCATTTCTCAAATTCCATTATCATGCCATTGAAAGAAGGGAAATACAAAATTGGTTTCTGTTGCTCTGAGATACCAGGCCAGTTATTTGCCTTTGTCTCTATAGCATATTATTTGTAAAAATGTTTTTGCTAAGGAATTAACATGACTAACATTTATAAGGTGCTTCCCTTATGCCTAAAACTGTTGTATGCTACTTAAATGTAATTACGTGCCTTTACTGCACTTGTACTTCTTGACACAGTCAGAACTGGACTTCAAGCACCAAGGTTCAGACTGCAGCACCTAGGAGCTTCCATGCCCATATAGGCTGCAGGAATTGTACATCATTCTATAGTAAGTTCCAAAGAAAGTGCAGGATGAATGAAGACCTGGCTTGTACTGCCACATTAGGAAGTTCACAATCACAGCAGATGCTGTGGTACTTCAGGAATGACTCAGCATCTCCAGTGAATCAAGATCCAAAATCTCCAGGAAAATCATTATCAAGTAGCTAGGTTTAGCAGATCTAAATTCAAATTTCATGTTTTGAGCACATAAAGCATCCTCAAATTCTTGGAATTCTGTTTGAACTCCAGTCTCTTAATTACACATGGGACCAGTCACTTTATGTTCCTGTGGCTGCACAATGTTTTCTTGTTGCTATAGAGCCTGGTAGATATGATGATGTCTTCCTTTGTGGAGCCTGTTAAGAAGGAGCTGGAATTCAGCATGGATTAAATAGTACTTAGTAGGAGCTGACAAACACTAGTCTCCGTAAACATCTATTTATTGCTCTTGTTTTGTTTTCAGAATGAATCACATGTGAACGAATCCCCAGAATAGCTTGCAATAAAATACACAGGATGACCTGAATATCTCTGTATTGGGTCTGTTTTGCAGCTATATACAACAATTCAGAGAAAAACTGTTGTAATGAAAATAGCAGAGAACACATAGCTGATATCTAACACTTTATGGAAATAGTAATGCATATTGAATAACAGCTCTAATACTGGCTTCATTTTTACCATTTTGTTTTTAACTCAAGCCAGAACAAAGGATAGCACAATTTTCATGCTGAGTATAGTTTGACAGATAAGCTATGATGTAGTCAATTAAACTTGAATCATATGCCACAAATAAAATAGTTACTATAAGCATTTGTGATATGTATCTATATTAAAATGCTCATCATGTATATAAAATGCAGATTGATTATCTAAATTTTAATTTGTTAAATCTGGCAACTTACTTTGCAATTTTGAAAAAATCTTTAAAATATTCTTTCTTCATATTCATGCTTTGGAGGTCTGGTGTTCTTATTGCTTAATAATTTACTTTAAACCTATAAACCACTGGCAACTGAACTTCGGGAGTGTATGAAAGCAGAGATTTTAAGGTAATGGAGTTCTAATTCACAGCTAGCTTTGCTGTTTTGCATGCACTGACCTGAAGCGAAGTATTCCAAGTCTGTGTGCTTTTCCTCACTGGAATTTCAGACATGAAAATAAAATAAAATAAAATAAAATAAAATAAAATAAAATAAAATAAAATAAAATAAAATCACCACACAGTAGAAGTTTGGAAATAACTTGTGTTTAAAATTTCTGAGATTTTCTTATAAAATAAGCTTCAATACATTTTTATTACTGCAATAGCATTATCCTATTTATATAAATATGGTTTAGCTGCAAAGGAAAAGAAGAACAAGAGCATTTGAGCACCTGAGTTAAGGAAGCAAAGAGGGCAGCTGCATAATGGGTAACAGTCACATGACAGGATGACAGGAATACAGACTTGAGAGAAAAAATTTAAAAAGCCAAAGCATTGGAGAATTCCTGCTCAGTGTGGAAATAAAAGGCAATGAAGAGTTACACCTTTCTGGCCCATTCAGAAAAGCAGGAAGATTTACAAAACCTGCCCGGTTGAGCTCTGTAAAAGACTGCACAAAGGTGGGAATTATGGATAAAACAAACAGACAGAAGGACAAACTACATTGGCTTATTAGAAGACAAATTATTTCATCTGTTGCTGTGCCTTTGTGTAAGGAGGTCGTTTGGCCAGTTACTGACCCAATCCAACTGGAATAATGTTAGCTCGCCACCCAGGCCAGAGATTCTGTTCTTTCCACAAGGCTTTTCCCTTTTCTGACTGTGCTTGTTGCACAAGCTTGAGTACCTGAGATCATATCCCCAACATATCAGGCGTGGTGGATGTCTGTGTCTCCAGGACTGAGAAGAATGAGAGTCTAGCCAGTCAGTGAGATCCCCGTTCAGTGAGAGTTCCTGTCTGAAAATAATTGGGTAGTGTGGTGACTTGAAAGAGAGTAGTTCCCAGAGGTTTATGTGTTTGAATACTTGGTCCCTAATTAGTAAGTGTTTGGGAAGGATTAGAAGGTGTGGCTTTTGTGTAGAAAATGTCCCATTGTAGGTGGGCTTGCTGATTTTAGGAGACATATGCCATTCTCAGTGCTGTCTCTCTCTCTCTCACTAGCTCTCTCTCTCTCTCTGCCTCTTACTTGCAGTTCAAGATGTGAGATCTCGGCTGTTCCTGCTGCCATATCTTTGTTCTATCATTGTGGACTTAGCTCTTAGAAACTATACTATTAAACACTTTCTTTCCCAAATCGCTCTAGTCATGTTATTTTGGTCACAGCAAGAAGGGTGCCTAAGAAAATGGGGACAAGCGAGAAAGCCACCCGACACACATCTCTCATGTGCACACACAAGCCCATGCACACATACACACACTTTAAATCATTTTAATTTCTTCAAGTCTCATCTGCAAATATGTACAAATGGTATCATGTTAAAAATAATAATTTTAATTTCATCAAGTATTCCCTCAACATCTATCGGTGTTGACCTATTCTTTATATATTTTTAATTTTTTAAAATAAATCTCAGCCACAAATGCTCTTGTAAAATCTCTTTTCCTTTGAATCTCTGACCTATTATCCTTTTCATCTTCTGCCCATGGAGCATTTTAACAGTATTTATCACCCTGCCATTGTAGCTTCTTACGTCCTTGAGACGGTCATGTTTTTCTTTTTTTAAATTCTTGGAGTTAAGTTCATATAATTCTATAGCTGTATGCCTGGATAGGGATGATAAACTTTTACTGTATTTGCCTTAGTTTTTTGGACATTAGTACAAAATACATTCTTGTGATGATAGGCTAAGTTCTGACATTCATATTTTACATATATATTTAATAACTTACCTTTGTGGAACACAAATCACTTTGCGTAAGCGTATTCTCTTCTCCTTGCCTCCCTGTTCTTTCATGCATCTCTTTCTCCCTAATCTGCATTTTTATGCTCCTTTCTTCCCTTCTCTTCTTCTTATAAAAGTTTAGTTAATAATAATAATAGTAATAATAATAAAACCTTCTAAAGGGAAAAAGTAAGCCAATCAATTAATTGGTAGATAATTTGAAAAGACATTTATCAAAATAAGTAATATGAATGACCAACAAATATATAAGATAATGCCCAAACCTTTTAATCGTTATGGAAATTCAAGACAAAACTTCTTTGTCTTTCAATTTAGTATGGCTGCCATCAACGAAACTTAAAAGTACAATGCTGCTAAGAAACTTGATGGAATTAAGCATACATTGTTTGTGTAAAACAGTTTGGTTTCTGAAATATATATATATGTGTGTGTGTGTGTGTGTGTCATGATAAGATCATACAGCTGTACTACTCATTATATAACTGGAGAAATGATATTTGATATTAGCATGTATAAGTGTTTACTGAAATCCAAGTCAAAATAATTAGGCTCTGGAATAAGCCTAGGTTCCCTTAAATTGATGAATGGATAAAGAAAATAAGGTTTTTATATAAAATGAAGCATTACTCAGCATTAAGAGGATCAGAATATGCCAATGAAAGGAAATATGTTATTGTGTCAAACAAAAGAAACCCCATGCCCTATGTCTTCTTTCATATGTTGAAGGTAGATTAAAAAAATAAAACAAGAAACAAGAAGAAAAGATGATCTTAATGTAGTAGAGGGCCTACTTGGTCCCAAAGGGGAATCAGGGCATGAGGAAAGGAGAGTAAGGGAACATCTTAGAGAAAGTGGGCATGTGAAGCATGAGATATGCACGTGGGGAAAAGTCACAGTGAAATCTATTAATAGCAAAATTAAGATGCATTAAAATCATAAATCTTAGTTATTAAAAAGTAGAGTTCCAAGTCTCATGATTATTGTGAAAATAAAAAGCTCAATAAATAAAAAAGGAAAAAATAATTTTAAAACACCGTTTTTCATTCTATAATATGAAATATAATTATGTACAACTATTTTCCTTTATTTAATATTGCATGAAAAATATTCAAGGTAGAATTTAACACATGTAGAATGGGGGACAGACACCAATATCAAGAGAATCAAAAATATTGAAATTATCCAAAGTTCTTAGCATATGAAGGAGAGGAAATGGAGGAATATGATGCAGATACCCCCCCCTACACATACACACACACACACACACACACACACACACTGTGTACCATGTTTAAGTCTGTATGCTCTGTTTTTGATCTGAAATATCCATAAGATTTGAGTGCAAAGTAGAAGAATTTAATGGAGTAACACCTTAAAAACCTGTGGGAGAGAGCCAACCTCTGACACTGTTAATGCTAAGAGTCTACAAGAGTCTAGCATAACTATACCCTGAAAGGCTCCATCCAGCGTCTGATCGAAACAGAGGTTGAGACTCAGAGCCAAACAGTAGACACAGCCCGTGGAGTCTTGTGGAAATGTGGGTGGAGGGATAGAAGGACCCGGAGGGGACAAGAACTCCAGAAGAAGCCCAACAGAGTTAACTAACCTAAGCCCATAGAGGCTCATAGAGACTGAAACAAAGTGCTTGCATGAACTGGACCTATGCCCCCGATACATATGTAACCCACGGGGAGCTTGGTCTTCATGTGGGTCACCTAGAAAGAAGAGAGGGGTCTCTCCCTGACATGGACTCTGTTTCCTGCTTTTGGATCACTTTCTCCTAACGGGCTGCTTTGTCTGGCCTCAGTGGAAGACGATGCGCTCAGTCCTGATGTGACTTGACTGTTAGGTGGGTTGTTACGGGGGGTAGGGTGGGGGTCTCCCTTTTCTGAGAAGAAGGGGGGGGGAAGGTGGAAGAGAGTGGGAGGGTAAGACCAGAAGAAGAAGAGGGAGGGGGCTATGTTTAGGATGTAAAGTGAATAAACAAAGTCATAAATTAAAAAAAAATCTTTCAAAACTAAGAACTTAAAAGTGAAATATTTCATTGGTTTTTGGTTATACATATTGATAGAAAGATCACTGATCTAGATCTCAGAAAGACAAAAATTCTTTTTTTGTGTGAATCAATGAATTTATTGGGCTCACTTATAGATTATGGGTGAGGATTTTCTTACAGGGGCATGGATCTTTCAAAACAGCTACATCAACAAAAAAGGTCACCCAATAGGGGATGAGTCAAGAATGCAGCATCTCTAGAGCTCCTTTGCATGCTCTTCAGCCAGTGGTAGTCTTCTGTCCCCAGAAAATGTATACTGTTTCATGACCTTGGGGACCCAGCTTTGTGAATCTTGTAAGTTTTAGCTTTCTAAGACTTAGAAGTTTGGTTTACTTTCTGAATCTTACCAGCTTTCCTTCCTCATGGAATATGCCTCAGTCCCCAGGGAATGCTGCACACCACTACTACCATCACCACCACCACCACTCTCTCCACCCCTCCACCATCATTACCACCACCATCACCATTACCAATACCACCACCACCACCATCACCATCATCATCATTACTATGCATCCATGAGTCAGTGAATTCCAAGTTTTTATCATGAAACTCAATAAGCCTTCTGGGCAAAGCCATCCCTCTGCTAATGCTGTGCAGAATGCCACAGCTGTTCCCCAGTTAGGGACTGGTTTTCTGGATGAACACTCTGTATGTAGCTAGAGTTAGATGGAAGGGGAGGATATCCTCCCCTATCAGTGGACTTGGAAAGGGGCAGGGAGGAGATAAAGGAGGGATGGAAGGATAAGGAGGGAATGCGGGAGGGGGCTACAGCTGTAATACAAAGTACATAACCTGTGATTAATATAAAATAAAAATGTTAAAAATATTCCCTTACTGTTTTCCTTTCCAAGGTCTATTGTTCCTTTACAAAATGTTTGGAGACTTTCTTGGACCATGCCTTGACTCTGCTTCTGAGTACACATACAGACAAAAATTCTTGATGGCCTGTGTACAGAGCTCAACTTCTAGAACGAGATGTGTGTTTCAGCTGCCCACCTTACTGAGTCTAGCATCAGTGGGAGGGAGAGGTCTGCATTATAATCTTTTTCAGACTATCTGCAGGATGGGCACACAGTTGTTGAGAGTTTCCTGAAAGTAAACTTCCTTGGGATACCAATATTGCTACTGAGTCTCAGCTGAGTGCAAGCCCATCAAAACCCCAGGCATGTAGTCATCCATGGTATGAGCAAAGGTTAAGCTTGCAAAAGGAAAAGGCAATATTCTGCATCATATCCTGCAACATCGGAGCCTCTGAAAGTGTTTTATCTTTGAAATGTATATTTTGATTTCAAATGATGCTGTCACAGGGATTTAATCTTGACAAAACTTTTCTAGTGAGCTGCAAAGTTCTTCGTGTTGTCAAAGGTTGCTTCCTGGCTAATTATATGTCTAATTGGCTCATTTCATGTAAATGACAGTCTTAGGCCACGTCTAAGGTGAGTATAAAAAAGCACCACAGTCATCTGCACAGCACAAGTAAGTTCTTTTCAGTGAGATCCTTTTCTAGTGTCTTTTTCTTACAGTCAGACAGCAAACTCTGAGGAACAAGAAGACAATAGATCAATAATTTTAACACCAAGCAAAGATAAATCTGGTCATCAGCATAAAACTGAGTAAAGTATGAAGCCTGAAACCAGGAGGCTTAAAATATAGTTTTCCTTAAGACTGGTATGCTAAATATAATCATTTAATTTTATAAGTATATTATTATAGCTTTAAACTAAGAATGTATACCCTGTAAAGTTTAGATAAAATAATATAGAAAAATATGTTACTGACTTTAATAGACTTCTAGTGAAGAGTCTAAGAATTTTTCTCAAAGAGCCATAGCAACTCAAGGGCTTAATATAATCTTTTGGTTTATTTTCTTTTTTCTTTTTCTTTTTTTTTTTAGTAGTTATATAGATCTTTGAAATGAGTCCATAGACATTTTGCTTTTTCAAACACATTTCACAAAATAAATAAGATATAGCACTGCAGAAATAATTAGTCACCGGTTTCACAGTCACCATGCAAAACCAGCTTTGTGTATATGAATTCAGTGACTTTACTCTTTTCTTTTAGAATTTTAATATCCACAGTACTGTTGGATATTAAAACTGTTGCTCACTGACATGTGAACACTGATTATGTACCAATGTAGTGGGAATTAATTGTGTCTAAGGAATGCTAAATACTATTCTAGGCCACTGATGTGTATCAGTAGGTGTGAGTCTCTTTAATTAAAAAGGACACATTCTAACCAAAGAGAAAAGATTAAAAAATATACAGTGAATGAATAACACAGATGATACATTGGTATATAAGTACCACTGACACTGTACTAGGCTAAAGAGAATTAGGAACACTAGGAAAAACTTCTCAATAGGCTTCACAGAGAAGGTGAAATGAGAAGGAGCGGGGAGAGTTTGCCTGAGATCACTGAAGTGGAGCGATACAGAAACTACCAGTGCAAAAGCCACTGTCAACAGAACCTGGGTCAGGACATGATTGTACTTAGGGCACCTTTCCTTCAAACCCTCTCTCACCCCTCACTCTCCAGTGGACAGTCTTTTCCTCTTTATTATTGTTACATATATGTATGTACGTGTGTTCACACGTTTATAAATAAACAACTGGTTGAGTCCATTTTTGTAATTTGTATATATCTGTTTTTGAGGATGACTGCACTGCATTAGAAGATCAAAGGGATCAGCTAATTTTCCTTCTCTTAGCAGTCATTAATTGCCTGGAATTCTTTGTCTATGGTAAGACCATATACAAATTTTCCTTCGCATATTAACATGGGGAGAAAGCAATTCAAAGTTCTACCCAATTTCAACATACCCAGACAATCATCAGCATGGTAAGGTGTGCATGAAGATGCAATAACTGTCATGCCCATATCAGTGGCAATCAATAGCTGTCTAATTGGACTTACGGTCAACTCAACAGGAGAGAAATCATTCCTGATTCTGGAAATCTAGACAGCTTCCTGAGGCTTGTGAGGCCATAAATCTTAGTAAAGAATATACTACCACCACATTGCTGGACCAACAGAACTACATCCTACAGTTCTAAATCTATCCTTATCCCCACAGATAAGTGGAACTACTTCCTCAAAGAATCCTCTCTTTACAGCAAATTGAGACTATCATAGAATTGGACACAATGCAGAAGTCAGTAAATATGGGGATCATGGCCCTAAAGGATACCTCATAATTCCTGCATCCATGACTCAGGTAACATCATCAAAGAGGGGGTAGAAAAACTGCAAGATCTAGAATTCCCAGAAAGTATGCTGAGAGAAGTTTCTCTAGGAAGTAACTGCATTAACAAGGCCTTAACCTTGGCTATATCTATAGATATGTCAAAGATGATTTTTGTTTCAATGTTACTAATGTAACGAGTGTGTATGTTGGGATGCATGACGTTTTAGGCTTCCTAAAGGAGATACAGCAGTGACAACAGTAGATTTTGGGTTTATTTTGAAGTTTGAACCAGCTAGCTATGCTAAAATTGTAAATGACAGGAATGTAAAGAAGAATCAGATTTGTCCCTAAGGTTTTTCTGAGCAGCTTGTAGGATGATCCTGACTTCAACTCCTGTAGTGGCAAAGACATGTGTCATCGAATGGAATGAAAGGGAGGCTGAATAGTTCACTTTTAGATATGACGAAAATGAAGGTTTAGCTAGAAATTTGAGTAAATGTTTGATATGTAACTACCAGAAGAATGGTATTTTCTGGCTGAGCTTTTGAAGGTAGTGGTCTTTCTCACCCATGAAAGCCACTCTTACTCTAAACAGCCTTCCTTGGCTAGACATAGTGGTTATGCCTGGAATCCCAGCATTGGGTAGACTGTAGCAAGTCTGAGGTTTACATACTAGAGACACACACACCAACCAATAGATATACCATTAAACTAAAAATACCTCTCTTGCTTCCAGGTCAATTCAGCTCAGACTTGCCTTAACCCAGAGACTCAGGTAATCAATATTACTTGGCTAAGGAGCTGAGTTTTCTTTCTAGTTACGTCTAACAATGACAAATTGTGAGCCAAATGACAAATTGTGATATGGTTGCACATGCCTTTACCACTGCACATTCAGTGGTAGAGAGGTCTCTGAGCTTGACACCAGCCTGGTCTATAATGGGACTTCCAGGACAGCCTGGGCAACCCAGAGTGCTCTATCTTTAAAAACCAAATAAATAATCAAAAAAAAAAAAAAAGAAAAGAAAAGGAAAGGGAGAGACAGAAGTAGAGAAAGGGAAGATACCTACTTTTTCTTAATATTTCATCATTACACTTATGCCATTAATTCTTATAAATATACACCTTATCAATATTTAAAAGAAAATAGATGAGTACAAAAATCAGGTCCTTCCAGCAGTAAATGGTGCATTTTTTTTTCCTGTAGGACACAGATTTTCATTATTTCTCTGTGAAGGAAAGGATTTGGATTTTGCTCATTGTGAACTTCCCAAAATGCTTTTTATGTGCCAATCTCTTCTTTATAAAACTTTTTGTAAGTTGGTGCTGTGGGAGAAAGTAGAGCCATGTATTGCAATTTTATAAGAGAGGAGACAAGTCTGTTGTGAGTGAAGCCACCTGATTTTCTATTAAGAAAACACTGATTATTGGCATGAGAAGGACAGAAGTCCAATTTTCTTTCAGTAATTAAATCTACATCTTATGTATTCCTCCCATTCTTTATAGAGCACTGGCAAATTTTCTTTTTGCCATAAATTGGATTCTAGCAAAGTTCAGTGAGAGTTCACAGGGAATCATTTCCCTGATGCCTGGAGTATTTAATTGAAATAAAATCTAAAGAACATGCAGTAAAAATACACAATTGCACCATTTTCAAGAACACGTTATTAAGTGTATCCAGACTTTGTTTCTGTTTTTAAAAATAGGTTTTGTCAATAATCCAGCTGAAGTTGTGAAGGAATACATGTGTATCCCAGGGCTGTTAGCAGATTACCTCTGTTTGTGTTGTTTGTGGGACTTGAACACAGATATGCGGAGAAAATTCCTTTGTAGATTATGTGCCTCCATAGTGCTGCTGATACAATAGCTAATGTTGCAGTACTTTCTGCCTACATGCTTGTTTCTCTCTGCTTTGTAGATAGGACTTTCTATCTAAATATAAACCAAAAGGACTATGATGCTGAGAACTCACATCTAATGTGTTAACACATAAGTCCTTTAAAACTTTTCTCTTTGATTTATTTTTTATTACAATTTATTCACTTTTTGTCCCAGCTGTAGCTCCCTTCCCCTGTCCCCTTCCAATTCCACCCTTCCTCCCTTTTTTTCCCCATTTCCCTTCTCAAGTCCATTGATAGGGAAGGTCTTCTTCCCCTTCCCTCTGACCCTAGCCTATGAGGTCAGCCTATGAGGTCCCTCTGGGTCCGCCTATGAGGACTGGCTGCCTTGTCTTCCTTTGTGGGCTGGTAAGACTGTCCCCTCCTCAGGGAGAGGTGATCAATGAGCCAAATTTTGATTATGCAAAATTTCCACAAATTTCCACTAAGGAAAACCATAGCTACTTTCCTTCCTGTGATTCTGCACTTGTGAGTTTGAAAGAGGCAGCCCACCTGTTGAAAAGGATTTCTGATGAAGTCAATTATCCATTAAAACAAAGAAGAAAGTACAAGCAGGAGACAGACATTGGTGGCAGGGCACTTGCTTAGCATTCCGTGGAGATGACTTCGCACAAGGAACAGGAAAGAGTTAACCATTTTACAATACTAAATATTTAGGAGCCCCTTTACCAGTAAAAAAAAGTAGTATATTATATTCAACTAATATCATGAAACTAAAACCTTCAAAAACAGCGTGAGTATCTTTTAGACTGTAACAGTGTATGACTCTCCTTCCTGCTGAAGATTCACGTGCTATGGGATGTAAAATCTCTACCCTTTGGCCACATGTAGAACTTGAAGAATTTATTGATGTCCTCAGCAGTTAGCAGCACTCTTCTTATGAAGGAAAAGGGATAAAGTGATAGAAAAAATATTCTTAAGACTAATACTGTGGTGAAAACTTTGAAGATTGTTGTTGGACAAGATGCACCAGATGGATAATTTGTTTTTTATTCTTCTGATGAAGAAAACTTTACAGAAGTAAGAAAATGAAATTATTAATTCACATCTATCAAATCTGAGTTATAAAGGTGAAGGTTTCTCTACAGCTGTATTGTTAGACTTGTTGTGTATTCAACCAAATAATTATTGTCTACTTCATCCCTCTACAAAACTCTCTTGAAATGTTTTTATATCTTGAATTTTCTCCTCCAGGGTCATAGGAAAGTCTCATTCTATTGCTTAAGCCATTCAGTTTGTGTCCTGGCTTTACTGAGTATGTTTTGTTAAATGATGTTGCCTTTGGAAAAATAAAGTACAAGCACTTGGACCTGATTTAGTAACTTGTTTTGGGTCCTGAAAACGGTTTTTCAGTATTTTGTGAACATAGGTTAAAAAGAATAGTTTATCAGTGAAAATAAAAACTGTTTTCTATACTTTAGATATTTAAAATGTTTTATATGAACTATTTCAACTGAATAGTATAGGTATAGTTACAAGCAATTCACTCGTTAGTATTTTAATTTAATCAAAATTGGATAATGGACCAGACACAAAGTATTTTGGTGACATTTTCCTAGCCTGGAAGAAATTTGGCATTCCAACTAAACGAAGGTATTATCTTTAAACCACTTAAATTGAGTGTTTTTTGTACTTAGTTTGGTTTTAGAAAGCATAAAATACTATTTTTTAATTTTACCTTCTGAATGTCAGAAAACAGTTTGCGTCTTTCTGAGGGTTAGATGCTGAAGAGCAACTCCCTTAAATGTACAAACAGAATTGAATTTTTAATTTCAAGTACAGCAGAGTATGACTGCTAGGAGAGAAGAGAGCTCTTTAAGAGATGATTAAGCTGAAATGTTGGCTCTAATTAGAAGCACTCTCAGCAGCTTGAACAGCACCTCATATGGACAGATAATCTGGACATAGAAATGCACAGAACAAAGGGATTGGGAAGACATTGGTAAAGATGAGATGGTTCTGCAATACATGAGCAAGGACAAAGGAGAAATGGGTTCTGCTGGCACCTTTACGTACGATTTTCTGCACCTAGGATCATCAGAAAATCCCCCTCTGCTGCTTAAAACATTCAATATGTACTCACTTGTTGCAGTCCCTGCAAATTAAAACAAGAATACATAAAATGTTCTTGGTTCATGCTAATATTAGTTTGAAAAATGTGAGGCATGCTATATTATAATCAGTAAAAAAAAAACATGATCAGCAGTATTCTAAGATTTGTGGCTTTCTATATGCACAGGTTAGACCTGTGGGAGAGGAAAATACAATGTCACTCGTGGAGATAGAGTTGTAATAAGACCCAGATATGCAATTTGATGAACAGTTACCAAACACATGCAGCAATTATCCTCCCAGGTTATCTCCTGGAAAGCATATGTGGATAAATGAGAGCAACACAGGCGGGAAAACCCAAAACGCTATAAAAAGACATTTATTGTTAACCACTGGAAACCATGACTTTTCATGGCATTTTAGTTAGCACAGTTAAGGATTGATGCACAGGTATCACATATATCTGAATTCAAATTCTAATACTAACAAATTAATAATCTGCTCACTAATGTTACCCTACATGTAAAATAAAGTATTGATAAACTAAAGACACAGGGATCTTTTCAGACTTTATGAGATGATCAATATACACATCCTAACTTAAAAATAGTTATTAAATAGCCATTGTGTTGGCATTCCTGTGTTTATGATGTGTGCAGAACTGAGGAAAATGAGTTTCAGGCTAGCTTCGCATCTCTAGTAGTAGCTGTTCTTATTCCTAAAACCAACAATTGCCTCTTTATTGTCAAGTGTATTATGGACGCATATTTAAGTCGCAGTAGATTACCTGTTCACGAGAAGACCCACAATCAAAACACATATTTAAGAACTTCAATTTCTGGAGTCATCTTTGAAGAATGACAGCTTATACGTAGCTCACATTTCTGTAACTCAGCTCACTGATTTAAAATTGATTCCATCCATCTTGTGAATTCATGGATGATGCCTTAGAATCTAGGCCAAGTTCACAGCCACTGCTTTTTATTGTATGAATGTGAAGTACTGATGTGGTATGTACTTGGCAGAATGTTTTGAAAAGGTCAAATCACCCCAGTGTAGCTCAAAGTTTAAAAGTTATCTATGGGACTCATACTCTGAAATGCGTGTATAAAATTAGTACTTGTTTTGCTAAGATATTGATGATTTCAAAATGTTGGATGAATTCAAAGAAACAGGTCTCACAATATGAGTCAAACAAAGAGATGCTGGAGTATGGTCTTGTGCTTTGTATTTGTTAATTGCTTGCCCCTGGAGATTCTTACAGTTTACAAGCAAACTATCATTTACTCCAAGAATTGCTGTTTAACCTTGCCTAAGAAATTATTCTTACTTGCTTGATTCAAAGGCGTAAACCTGGGCAGGACAGAATGGGGAAGGCATAGTCAAAGTTCAAGGGCTTTGGGAGAGGAGAATCACAGGAAGCAGACAGAACAGATGGGAAAGAGGAGAAAGGAGGAAGTTTCCACGGGTTAGGTGAAGAGAAAACCGAGTGGGCTGGAAGAAAGGACTCCAAGAATGGCTTGGATGGAGGAAGCTATCAAGATGAAGAACATTAATAAGTATTTGGGATTATGGATGGGAGGTGACCAGATAGGAATGGTTAAGGCATGGGATGGGACTGAAAGATATGAGATAGCACAGGTGGATTATCTGCCTACCTCAAGGTATATAAGGCAATTTTAAAATCTAATAGGTGTCTGTGTCTTATTGATTATGATAGCAGTTTAGATAACACCACCATAAAAATTATAGGGCTAATAACAAACATTATTTATCCTGATACCCCTTACTTTTAACAACAAAGAGATATTAAGAACTAAAACTCTCTCATGACTTCTTATCTATCTGAAAAAGTAAATGCAGTATCAGTACTTTGCTTTAAAGATGGGAGCATCTTCTTTTGTTCACTGTGAAATGTCTTATTGAAATAAAAGATTAAAAATTTTTAGCTTCATAATGTTCAATGCATGTGAACGTGAACACACGCATCCTTTCATCACCTCCTCACGGGACAGTAGGGTTTTATTGCTTTCTGCAATAGGATAGCAGCTCTTACCTATGAGATCTTTCATTTCAAATCGCACTTTTGCCCATCTCCACTTCAATAGGTACACAAGATACTTAAGTATTTTTTAAATATTATCTTGGATCCAAACTATAAATTTCTATTAATCAATGGGAATATAAAAATGAAATACATCTTAATTTTCAAAACTTATTTATTTTCTGTTCCCTTTCAAAAATATATTTTCTGTATTAACCTGCTGTATTTATTGATCTTATTTCTCCCAGACAGATAAAACATCATATTACAGAAATCAGATAGGCTATGAGTGTGTTTGATGCCATGTGAGCATTGACTTTCTGGTGACAATCAAATATATGATAAATTATATATATACATCTATACATATGTGTGTGTGTCAAAGGAAATGGACAGGAAACAAAACCATATTATCTGCAACTATTGGAACAGGAATATATGATGCTCACTTTGTGTGTTCAAGTCTCTTCGTATTGCAGATTCCAAAGATCAGCAGACACAAATAACTAGCACTTAGAACACATGAAAAATGTGTCAAATATGGAAATTGGAAGCAATAAACCTTTCTCCACACAAGCACGGATGGTTGAAGGCTACAGAAATAAAACTGCTCAGCAAATCCTAACTTCCTCATTTTATGTAAATTTATACATCTTTCTCTCTTATAGATTCTATTAATTCTGTCTTCCTGTGAGAAGTTTGACATTTCCCATTCTTACTTTTTATGATTCTCTTCCTCCCTGGGAAACTCAAATCCTGCATTCTGTGTTTGCTATGAAACATCCTGATAGGGTTGCTTATGCTGTACAGAACTAAAACAACACATACTGGAGTATCAGAGATATAACAGTTCTTTTTCTTCAGTACTAGTGTTTTCACTAATCTATTTCAAATGTTTGGTTAACAATAAAACTGGATTCATTGTAATACTTTGATACATATGCATCACGATGCCTTTTTAATAAGTATATTTGCATTAATTCTTTGAAAATTTCGTGCAATGTATTTTTTTCAAATGCATTCCCCACTCATTCCCTAACTCCTTGATCCATACACACCCTCTTACACTTTCTTTTTTGGCTTGGAGGTTTTACAAATAGATATCCAGTGAAAGAAATGAACCACATGCCCTCTTCTTAATCACTTGCATATACATTCTTTGAATTCAAATGATATATTTGAAGATGTGCATGTGACCCATTGTGTCCAATGGCAAGTGAGCAATCTTTAAACTCCAAATGGAAAAGATGGTTTCCTCTGACACACAAATCCTGGAGATGTGTAATCATTCTCTAAATTTTTCTCAGAAGGTGCAATTATTTTCCCATTTTCAAAATATTCCAAACATTCTGAAAATGGTGGATTACAGGGTGGAGAAAACACTAGCCCCTGATGGAATGTATCACTGAACTTCTGTACTGTTCTATTAAGTGATGGACTAAATACATATCACTGATATAAGGAGTGAAAAGAGAAAGTGAACATTGATAGGAAGTCCTGCTTTTATTATTTCCACCTATACAGTACCTGCTATTTATTTTAGGACATAGGTTATATCCTACCTTCACCTCAGCCAACTTTTGACTTCAGAATAAATTAGTAACATGTATTTTTATAAATTACTGATTGAGCATTTAAATCCTATATTAGTCTCACCTATTGCATCTTCAATGGGACTTTGTAATTCTTAAGGAACATAACCTGCAATGTAACTTGTACATCTCTATACTTATTGGAACATTCAATCTCCATGCAAAGTGTCATGTCCCCAATAAACAAAGCTCTACTAGTTAACAATTCCTGCACCCCTGTTTATGCTAGATGATTACCTAAGATCTTTGGAGTACTTAATGCTCATGATAGAATTGCAGAAAGTACCACCACATTCCATAGTATTTACATTCATGTCCAAGTTGTTTCCCCCATAAAACTTGTTCAACGCTATTTCCCATGAATTTGAATGTTATTTTCTGCTTCCATTGAGATTCTGAGTTTACTGTCCTATTACGTAAGATAGTATGTGACTGTGTGAGGACTAAAAAGCTCATTTTAATAGACCATTTATTGATTTCAGCCTTCTGCAGCCAACCCCAAATCTGATGGTGATAGGTTTCCAGATTACCTCATCTGCACTAAGAATAATTTATGATCCTTAAACCATCATGGTTTATTAGGCTTTATTTATCCCTCCTAGAGGAAACAAACATCCATAGCTCTAGCAGCATAACTAAGATCTCAAAGCCAGCATCACACACCATGGACTCTTAACTCAGTAGTACCTAGAATAGTTACTACAGTCTGCCATATCTCTGATGCTTCCTTCTTCACTAAATCATCTATTAACGTAGTTATCAGAATAATAAAGGTAACACTGGTTGTATGTGAATGAATTTAAAAGCAATTAAAATATTTCAAGTAATAATTTAAGTAGCCTGATAAATTTTATTTTCTAAAAATAAATCAGGTATTTGTGGGAGTTATCAACCTATGTATTAGGGAGAAGAGTTTAAGGGTTTTTTTGGGGGGGGTGTCAGCAAGCCAAGAAATAGCAGGAAGGCAAAGGATTTGGATGAGAAGCAAACTAAAGGAACTTTGTGGCCAAATCACATTTTGCTGGTGAAGCAAAACTCGTCACAGGCATCCTCAAAGGTTCAGATCACTATTTAAAAAAAAAAAAACATAGAAACCATGAGTCTAAAACAGGTGCATCTAACTGGAGCTTGTTTACTTATGATGATGTTTGACCTTTTCAAAGAGAGCATACAGTTTTATAATTCCTGCTGTGGAAAAAGTGGAGTGTTCTTCATCTCTATCTCCATAGAAACAAACACATTAAAAATGGCAATCAGAGGGTACAAGTTCTCTTTATGCTACAGTGTCTAATCCAGTATCACCGAGAAGAACCATGTCCTCATTTTTCTAACATCTTGCCACTAGACATATGCTGTGGTGGTTTAATTGTATCAGGCGCCTCAGCCATCATGTGCACGTGTGATTTCCAGAGGGCTGTGGGCTGGGTGATATGGTGCACAGCTGCCACAGGGCTAACGAGATCATTTCCTCTGAGGTCACTAACCATTCTACTAGTGTTTGCCCAGTGGCTACTGTCAGCTAGATGCCTCCAAATGCCCGATAATAAAACCAAGAGTTGGAATGCTCAGCGAATGACCAGATGCTCAAAGCTGGGGAATCTCCACTCCTGGGGAAAAGCCTGAAGTCTCATGGAAGATAGAAATAAAGGAAACGGCAAGCAAAATGAGTTATTCCCAGCAGAAACCCTGCTCTCTCTTACTTGCTTTTGTTTCATATTTGAACATTTTATTCTCCTTAAAGAATATATTCAAACTGTAAGAAGTCTGAAACCCCAAGGGGGAGAGTGTTGAGAGAGGTTTTGTGTTTGCTAAGGAAAACAAATACCCTTTGCCACGTGATACTTGCCCTGCCAAATTTCAAGGTGTTAGTGATTGTGCTCATTGCTACATTTTATGGATAGTAGGATTCAGCTTTGTTATTAATAATAAGGCTTTGCTGCTTATTGGGTCTTGCAAGGCAGCCCAAGCTGACCCTGACCTCCCCATCATCTTGCTTTGCCTTCTGACTGCTGAGGTTACAGATGTGTGCCCTCACCACAGCTGAACTATCATTTTCTACCAATTTTATTTTCCGTTTATGTCACACTAATTATCAATCCTTAGGTGCTTTTCAAAGGTTTTATTTTTTATTTTATAATATAAATATTTCACTTGTGTGTATATCTTTGTGCCACATGCATACCTGGTCCTTGCAAAAGCCAGAAGAGGGCATTGGTTCTCCTGCAGTGGAGTTAACGACAGTTGTGAGCTACCAAGCAGATGCTGGAAATCAAATCTGGGTCCTCTAGAAGAGTAGACAGTGCTCTTAACTGCTAGGCCATTTCTGTTTTCCTGCATTTTAGCATTTTAAAGTGAATAAATTATAACAAATAGTAATGATCATAAAGAAAATTTTAAAATAATAAAACATCTAATGTTGATATATAAATGTCTATATATTAGCCAAGGTTACATTGAGTATACAAAATATGTCACACATTGTTCTCAATACTCTGATGCTAGAAAGAAAGCTAAAAAGTCTGTTTCTAGCAATGTGGTATTTCCCTGTAATTACAGAATAAGACAAAAAGCATGGGAGGCACAACTAAGCTACAGAGCAAGGCACCATCTCGAAAACAAATCTCAGCTTATGAGATGACTGATCGCACAACTCCACTTCAGGGCATGCTAAGGGTCAGTCAGCCGAGCATGTTAATGGAACCTTGAGGTTGAGCCACAAAATCAGGACAAAGAGCAGTTATTCATAGTTACTTCATGTGACATTTTAATAATCACATCTCAAGTTAGAATGATCACTGACAGGAAAGCTATTAAGTTGGGAATTCTAATAGAGATAAGCAATCATGCATACAGGTAAATAACACAAAGAACACCAGAAAATAAAAAAAAAATCGCAGTATGACAATAGAAAGAGAGCCTAGATTTTATTTTGTATTTTTTTCCCATGAGCCGGACGTTACAGATGTTACATCTCTGCATGGTAACAGATGTTTGTTCCTGATTGAAGCATTGAAACCCAGAAGTACAATACATGCATAAACACACACTGATGAGTCACAGATGAGTGATCAAGAAGGTTAATGATGTGTTCTCAAACAGCAT
>CM053753.1:65764930-65784188 GCA_028658305.1 Pachyuromys duprasi
AAAAAATAAATTAATAAAATTAAAATAGAGAAGAAAAATGGGGTATAGAGCTAAACAGAGAATTCTCAATAAAGGAATGTCAAATGGCAGAGGAACACTTAAAGAAATGTTCACCCTCCTTAGTCATCAGGGAAACTCAAATAAAAACAATATTTTTAAAAGCCTGACACAACATTATGAGACAAGGAAACTCCGAAGATGCTATTGAGTTCATTTTGTGTTGGCCATCTACCACGGGGCATGAAGCCTACACTTAAGAGTAGTCTCTTTATCCAGTGAGACTTCCTTAGGGAAAACTAAATTTCATTTGCAAGTGGTGATTTGTTGAAAATGGTTTCTGAGTTAGGAATGGGGAATGTTTCCACTTCTTATTTCAGCTCTGGGAACCCATTTGGTGCAGACCAGGGGAGACCCTGTACATGCTGCCTCAGTCGCTGACAGTTCACATATGTTCCAATCATGCTGAATCAGGGGTCCTTCTTTTCTTGTTGTCCTCTGTGCCCTCTGTCTCCTGTACTGTTTCCAGCACCTCTCTGTAGTGTTCCCTGAGCCATTAGGTGAGGGAGTTGATGGATACACCCCATTTAGGGCTGAGTGTTCAGTCCATGGTCGCTCACTCTGCCTAATGTGTAGTTGTTGGCCTCTGTACTTATTTCCTTCTGTTGTAGGAGAAAGCTTCTCTGATGATGGCTGAGCAACGCACTGATCTATGAGTATAGAAGAAGATCATTAGGAGTCATTTTATTACTATGTCTTTTGTTTGCTTTTTTGTTGTTGTTTTAGAAGATTATGATTTAATTTTACCTTAGTACCCTGGGATATCTAGTCTCAGGTTCTTGACTGCCCCTGCAGTGTCAGGCACACATGGCATGTCGTGTGGTGGGCCTTCAGTGAAACAGATAATGGTTGGTCATTTCTACATGTTTTGTAAAAACTGTAGTTCAAAGGGTTTGTGGCTGGATTTGTTTTTATATTTCTCCTTTTGCAGCATGCACAGTACAATTCTGCATCAAAAAAATGCCACCACACAGAGGTGAAGATTTTATGTAGGTATCAGCTTGAATTCTCTCCATGCTCACTGAATTGACTGCTTGTGGTGTTCAACAATGAGGCCTTCCCATCAGTTCATGATGTGCTAAAAATAATTTTAGGAACGGCCTAGGTTGTTTGGAGGTACTGAGGGATCTTATTGACAAATAAATTAGTTAGATGTAACCTGATCCAGCTAGTTGAACTTCAAGAGATGTCCTGTTGGGCCTCTTCCCCTCTCCTCCATAATTTGGCAGTCTCACGTAGCTTGTGCCATATATGTTTATATTTTTGGAAATATGTACTATATTAGTTTCTACATTACCCCTCAAATGGCCTTTAATTTTAACTGTGTCTTCAATCATTCCCTGCATTGTTTCGTCTTTCCTCCCACTTCCCACTTCATCCTTCCTTTTCAGTCTCAATCCTATCATTCAATAACTATTTTATTTCCCTCTACTAAGAAGATCTATCTGTACCTCCTCTAGTCCCTAACTCGGTACCTAATCTCTGTGGCTATATGGATTATAGCTTGATTATCACTGAATTACCAGCTAATATCCACATTTAGCATATAAACAGTACACACCATATTTGTCTTTCTGCATCTGGATTACCTCATTCACAATGATTTCTTTTTTATCTTTTCATGTTGTCATGGATTTCTTGGAATCCATGTCTGTGTCAGGAATTTTTTAGATTTAACATTTTCATTGAAAAATACATCGATTTCTTCCATTGTATCTTTCACACCTGAGATTCTTTCTCCCATTTCCTGTAGTCTGTTGGTTATGCTTACCTCTTTAGTTCCTGTTTTCTTCCCTAAGTTCTCCCTCTTGATGATTTCCTCCTTGTGCTTTCTTTAATTTTTCTAATTCCATCTTCAGACCTTGAACTGTTTTGATTTCCCTCACCTGCCTAACTGTATTTTCCTGCTTTTCCTTCAATTCCTTCACCTGTTTGTTTAAACATTCCCATTTCTTCTATGTCTTTCAGTGATTTAATTATTTCCTCTCTAAAGGACACAAACTGTTTGGCTGCATCTTCCTGTATTTCTTTACTGGTAGCTGTAATCTGTTTGACTTTATCTTCCTCTATTTCTTTACGCATTTTATATATTTCCTCCATTATTCTCTTCATAAGCATAGATGTAAAGTTATCTTTTTTTCTAGTTCAAAACATTACCCTGCAAATTTTATGATTTTATTTTTTTAAGTGCTGGATAATATTCCATTGTGTAAATGTACCATGATTTTTTGTTGAGTTATTCTTTTAAAAAACTTAATTAATTTATTTTTATTTATTACAATTTATTCACTTAGTATCCTAGCTACAGCCCCCTCCCTCATTTCTTTCCAATCCCACTCTCCTTCCCTTTTCTCCTCCCATGCTCCTCTCCCAGTTCACTGATAGGGAAGTCCTCCTCCCCTTTCATCTGACCCTAGCTTATCAGGTCTCATCAGGACTGTCTCCATTGTCTTCCTCTGTGGCCTAGTAAGGCTATCCCATGACTCAGGGGGAGGTGATCAAAGAGCCAGCCACTGAGTTCATGTCAGAGACACTCCCTATTCCCTTTACTAAGGAACCCACTTAGACACTGAGCTGCCATGGGATGGGCTACATCTATACAGGGGTTCTAGATTATTTCCATGCATGGTCCTTGGTTGGAGTATCAGTCTCAAAAAAGACCCTTGCACCCAGATTTTTGGTTCTGTTGCTCTCCTTGTGGAGGTCCTGTCCCCTCCAGGTCTTTCTATCTCCCCTTTCTTTCATAAGATTCCCAGCACTCTGCCCAAATTGTGGCTATGAGTCTTAGCATCTACTTCAATAGCCTGCTGGGTAGAGTCTTTCAGAGGCCCTCTGTGGTAAGCTCCTGTCCTGTTTCCTGTTTTTTCCCACTTCCAGTTTCTATCCCTTTTGCCTTTCTGAATGAAGATTGATCATCTTACCCAGGGTCCTCCTTCTAGCTTAGCTGCTTTAGGTGTACAGATTTTAGTATGATTATTCTATATTATATGTCTAATATCCACCTACAAGTGAGTATATACCACATGAATATTTCTGCTTCTAGGATATCTCACTCAGGTAGTTCCCACCATTTGCCTGCAAATTTCATGACTTTCTTGTTTTTAATTGCCATTTGTGCAAATGTACCACAATTTCTGGATCCATTCCTCAGCTGAGGGACATCTGGATATTATCCAGAAAAGTCAAATGACAACACATGCTGGAGAGGATGTGGAGAAAGTGGAACCCTCTTCCATTGCTGGTGAGAATGTAACTTTGTACCACCACTTTGGAAATCAATCTGGCACTTTCTTAGACAATTAGGAATAGTGCTACCTCAAGATTCAGCTATACCACCCCTAGGCATATATCTGAAATATGCTCAAGTACACAACAAAGACATTTGCTCAACCATGTTTGTAGATGCTTTATTCATAATAGTCATAATTATTTTTTAATCCATTCATCTGTTGAGTCACATCTATGTTGTTTCTAGTTTCTGGATATTACATGTACTGTAATAATGAGCATGGTTGAGAGTGAGTCTGTTGTGAATCATTCTTTGGTTATAAACCCTTTGGTTATATTCCAATGGTGGTATAGTAGGAGCTAAGGAGCTACAGCCATAATACCTCTACTTGTTTCCATTCCCAGCAGCAAGAGATGAGTGTTCCCTTTCCTCCCCATCCTCTCCAGTATGAGCCATCACTTGTTTTATTGATCTTAGCCATTATGATGAATGAAAGATGAAATCTCAAAATATATCTTTATTAAGTTATATATTTCCTTTACATCCCAATCACAGCTTCCCCTCCCTCCTTTCCACTTAGTCCCTCCCTCTTACCTCTTGCACCATCTGCGAGAGCTCCTCTTATCCTCAGAAAGAAGAGGCCTCCTATGGATATCAACAAGCATCAGAATATCAAGTGGCAGTAAGAGTACTTGCATCTTCTTGTATTGAGGCTATACAGAAGAGTCTACTTATCTAAATGTGGGAGATGTAGTTGGACTCCCTGCTCCCACTTTAGGAGTCCCATATGAAGATCCATCTGCACAATTGTTACATCTGTGCAGACAGCCTAGGTCCATCCCATGCATGCTCTGTGGGTGGCAGTTCAGTTTCTGAGTCCTAAGAGCTCAAGTTAGTTGACTCAATAGGTTTTCCTGTTGTGTCCTTGACCTTTCTGGCTTCTTCAATCCTTCCTCCCTCTTTTTTCCTCAGGATTGCCAAGCTCTGCTGAATGTTTGGCTGTGGGTCACTGCATTAGTTTTCATCAGTTTCTAGGTGAAACCTCTCTGATGACAGTTATTCTAGTAAAGCAGAATGTCATTAATAGTGTCAGGAATGGGCTTCTTCTTGTGCATTGGTCTCAAGCTGGTCTAGTCATTGCTTGGCCTTTCAGTAAAAGGGCTCCATTATATATATTTTTTTCATTTCTGCAAACTTTTTGTGTGTTTAAGGTTTTGTGGCTGAGCTGGTGTCCAAATCTCTTGACTGAAAATCATTTCTGGTTACAAGAGATGGCCAGTTCAGGCTCCATATCTTCCACTGCTAGGAGTATTAGCTAGGTTACCCTCATCGATTCCTGGGAGTTTCTATTGTCTTATGTATACACCTCCTCCCAGAGATGCCTCACCAATCCATTTGTCTCTCCCAGTACTCTCTCCCTCCATCCGTCCTCCACCTCATCTCTCTTTTTCCAATCTCCTCCCCTCCTCCATCCAGAACTGTCCTTCCATCTGACCCCCAAGTAGTCTAATGTATTTCCTCTCCTCAGTGACATTTAATCATCCTCCTCTGGGGCATACTTATTATTTAGCTTCTCTGGGACTGTCAATTGTAGTGTGGTTATCATGTACTTTAAAACCACTTATAATTGAGTACATGCAATATTTGTCTTTCTGAGCCTTACTCAGGATGATATTTTCTAGTTTCGTCCATTTGCCTGCAAATGTCATAATGTCATTGTTTGCAATAGCCAAATAAAAATACACTGTGTAAAAATATATTACATTTTCTTTATCCATTTTCCAGTTGAGGGACATCTAGGTTGTTTCCAGTTTATGACTATTACAAGTAAAGCTGCGATGAACATAGTTGTGCCCGTGTCCTTGGGATATGGTGGGGCAACTTGTGAGTGTGTGCCCTGGTGTAGTATAGTTTGGTCTTGAGGTAGATCTATTCCTAATTTTCTGAGAAAAAAAAACAAATTGATTTACAAAGTGGTTACTCAAATTTGTACTCCCACCAGCAATGGAGGAGCGATGCCCTTGCTCCACGTCCTTGCCAGCGTGAGCAGTCATTTGTCTTTTTGATCTTAGCCATTCTGACAAGTGTAAGATGGAATCTTAGACTTGTTTTTGATTCACGTATCCCTGATGACTAAGGATGCTGACCATATCTTTAAGTACTCCTCAGCAATTAGAGATTTCTCTGTTCAAAATTCTAGGTTAAGAGCTTTGGCTGTTCTCCCAGGGGTCCTGAGTTCAATTCCCAGCAACCACATGGTGGCTCATAACCATGTATAATGAAATCTGGTGTCCTCTTGTGGTGTACCCCATTTTAAATTGGGTTATTTGGTTTCTTTGGTGTTTAATTTTTTGAGTTCTTTATAATTTTGGATGTCGATCCTCCATTACATGTAGTTTGTACATCTTTTCCCCTTTCTGTAGGCTGCTGTTTTGTCCTTTTGATGCTGTCCTTTGCTTTATAGAAATTTTTCAGTTTCATGACTTCCCATTTATTTATTTGTATTTTGCTGATGGCTAAGGCTATTGAACATTTCTTTAAATTTTTTTCTTTAATCTATTTGAGCATTTTTTGTTTAGATCTCTATCCAATTTTTAATTGGGTTATGTTTTCTGATGTACAGGATTTTAAAATTATTTATATATTTTATATATTAGACCTCTATCAGATTTGTAGTTGGGAAAAAATTCTTTTCCATTTTGTAGCCTATACTATTCCAATTGACAGTGTCCTTTGCTGTGAAGAAGCTTTTCAGTTTCATAAAAAGTGTCATTAGGTCCCATTTGTTAATTATTGATCTTTTGCCTATGCTAACAGTGCTCTGTTCAGAAAGGCTTTTCTTGTTCCAATAAAATCAAAGCTATCCCTCACTTTCACTTCTACATGGTAGATGATCTTATTGATGGTTTTTTGCATTCATTTTGCAAGTGTTTTATTAAGAAATTTTAAATCTATGTTCATAATAGAAATTAGTCTGTAATTCTCTTTTGTTATTTGCGTCTTTATGTGGTTTGGGTATCATTGTAAGTGTGGCTTCATAATATGAATTAGGTAATGTTTCTTCTGTTTCTACTTTGTGGAATAATTTGAGGTGTATTGGCATTAACTCTTCTTTGAAATTCTGGTAAAATTTTGCACTAAAACCATCTGGCTCTTGGCCAGATTTTTGGTTGGTAGAATTTAATTATTACTTCTCTTTTACTATGGGGTAATAGGTCTGTTTAAATTACTTATCTGGTCTTGATTTAACTTTGGTCAGTGGTAAATATCAAGAAAATTATGAATTTCTTTAAAATTTCCACTTTAATGATGAACAGGCACTAAAGTATGTCCTTCTGATTCTTTGTATTTTCTCAGTGACTATTCGTATGTCCCCCTTTTAATTTATAATTCTGTTAATTTGGATATTCTACCTGTCATTTATTTAACTTGGATAAGTGTTTGTCAATCTAATTTGATTTTCTCAAAGAAAATATTTTTGTTTCATGGATTCTTCATGGGTTTTGTTTGTTTGTTTGTTTCTATTTTATTTATTTCAGCCCTGAGGTCATCCCTATTCCTATTAAGTGTGCTTTCTTCTTTTTTTTTCTAGAGCTTTCATGTCTGCTGTTAGGTTACTAGTGTAAAAGTCTTTTTTTTTTTTAATTTAGAAACTTAATGTCTATGAACTTGAAATTAAAACTTTTAATTATCTACTTAAAAGATTTTCCTCAATATTCCAGATGCTTCAATGGAATCATGGAAAACCATATAAAAATAAAAATAAATAGACTAGTTAAATTCACAATGGTGCAATGCAAATATTTTAGTTGATATAGATGCATATAATTCATTATGGGTGTTCATTTTGAATTCTGAATTATTGTGGCCAGAAAACAGAATATGAGTGCAGAAGCCAGAAAGAGAAATATTGCTCACTCATCAGCAGGGCAAATGACTCAATGGACATTTTTTTATAGTAAGTCATATTCTTTCTTGAGATCTACCAGGTGCTAGTAACCTGTCAATCAGAGCATGACCTCATGGTCCTCATTCTTGCAATAGTCTCTCAGAATTGTTTGTTTTTCCTTATTGTCTTTTTAAAAATAATGTGGTTACTTGTCATTTCACCAATATGTATTTATTCTTAATTTTTAGTGAGAACTTTGGTTATACTTGATGATTTAAGCCGACATTAACATTTATGTAATTATGTCTCTATATGTGAATGTAACAAACTTCATTACCTAACAATTTGAAGATACGGACTTAAAAAAGAAAGCTACGAACACAGTAAATTAGTTTAAAAGATCATTGCAAAGAGAAAACCATAGTTTAGAGACAATGTACAAAATAAGTTTCTCATTAGGGAACACAAAATGCCATTTGTATTCTATAATCTACTTTATTCCACATACAGTCTTTGTTTGTTTGTATTGAAACAATTATACAATATATTATAAAAATATATTATATAAAATATATTGTATAAAAATATACAATGTATAAAAATATACAGTATATTCTGATTTATATTTCTCCTTCCCCAACTCCTTGCAGATCCTCCCTGAGTACCCAGCTACCGTAATACACACCTTTTCTTTCTCTCATTAGAAAGCAAACAGACATCTAAAAAATAATAAAACAAAATAAGATAAAATAACAATTTGGTCTAGAACAAAATAAACATAAGATAAAAACACACATATATACACAAACACACACTCACACACATGTAGAAATCCTATAAACAAAACAAAACAATACCAGATACCATGATATCTGCATAAAAGAACTGTAAGGAAACACAAAAAGAAAGAAAAAATAATGTCCAAACAAAGTATTACTAGACAAGGAGCCTTCAAATTCAAAAGTACCTTTGAGTTTCTTTTGTCCTGGCTGTCCACAGCTGGGCTTGGGTTTGATCCTTAAGAGCAGTTTGCAGATGTTCCACAATTTCTGCATCCATTCTTCAGCTGAGGGGCATCTGGCTTGTTTCCAGCTTCTGGCTATTACAATTAAAGCTGCTACAAATATGGTCGAACAAATGTCCTTATTGTGTACTTGAGCCTCCTTTGGATGTATGCCTAGGAGTGGTATGGCTGGATCTTGAGGAAGCACTATTCTTAATTGTCTGAGAAAGCGCCAGATTGATTTCCAGAGTGGTTGTACAAGTTTACATTCCCACCAGCAGTGTAGGGTTCCCCTTTCTTCACAACTTCTCCAGCATGTGTTGTCACTTGAGTTATTGATCTTAGCCATTCTGCTGGGTGTAAGGTGAAATCTCAGGGTCATTTTGATTTGCATTTCCCTGATGACTAATGACATTGAACATTTCTTTAAGTGTTTCTCTGCCATTCGATATTCTTCTATGAGAGTTCTCTGTTTAGCTCCACACCCCCTTTTTTTAATTGGATTCCTTGTTTTGTTGCTGTTTAACTTCTTGAGTTCTTTATATATACTGGATATTAGTCCTCCGTCAGAAATAGGGTTGGTAAAGATCCTTTCTCAATCTGTAGGCAGTTGTTTTGCTTTGATGACAGTGTCCTTTGCTTTACAGAAGCTTTTCAGTTTCATGAGGTCCCATTTATTGATTGTTGTTCTTAGAGCCTGTGCTGTTGGTGTTCTGTTCGGGAAGTTACCTCCTGTACCACAAAGGAATATTACTCAGCAATAAAAAAAAGAATATCATGAAATTTCAGGTAAATGGTGGGAACTGGAAAAGATCATTCTCAGTAAGCTATACCAGAAGCAGAAAGACACACACGGTATATACTTACTCATATAGACATATAAGATAGGATAAATCTACTGAAATCTAAAGAAACCAATCAAAAGGGAGAAACTAATCAAAAGGGAGGACTCTGGCTAAAATGTTCCATCCCTACCAGAAAGCCAAAGAGGATGAACATCAGAAGAAGGAGAAAACAGGTAATAAGTCAGGAGCTTGCCACAGAGGGCCTCTGAAAGGCTCTGCCCTGCATACTATCAAAGCAGATGCTGAGACTTATGGTCAACCTTTGGGCAGAGTGCAGGGAATCTTATGAAATAAGTGGGAGAGAGTAAAACTTGGAGAGGACAGGAACTTCACAAGGAGAGCAACAGAACCAAAAAATCTGAGCACAGGAGTCTTTCCTGAGACTGATACGCCAACCAAGTAGCATGTATGGAGATAACCTAGAACCCCTGCACAGATGTAGCCTATGGCAGTTCAGTGTCCAAGTGGGTTCCTTAGGAATGGGAGCAGGGTCTGTCTCTGACATGAACTTAGGGGGGAGTAGCCTTACCAGGCCACAGAGGAAGACAATGATGAGACCTAATCTCATCATCTTCTATTGAGACCTAATAGACTAGGATCAGAAGGAAGGAAAAGACCTCCCTTATCAGTGGACTTAGTGAGGGGCATGCGTGAAGAAGGGGGAGGAAGGGAGGCATTGGGAGGGGAGGAGAGAAGGAACTACAGGGGGGATACAAAGTAAATAAAGTGTAATTAATAAAAAATTAAAAATAAATAAAAATAAAAAGGAGTGTATTGCATACCTGAAGAGACTGCCTTGTTGGAAACTAATTTTTTTCTTTTAAAAGCAGTAATCAACTGGAGAAAGCTTTTGGGTTAGGGATGGGGGCAAGTGGCCAGTTCCCCTCTTACTACTGGGACAACATCTGGATTAGACCTGTGCAGACCCTCTGTCTTTGCCAGTTATGTGTTTAGAAGACCTTGTTTTCTTGGTGTCTTCCATGCCCTCTGGCTCATACAATCCTTAGCCTCCTCCTACGCAGAATTCTCTGAAGCCTGAGGGGAGAAATTTCTTGGAGATATTCCATTTAAGAATGAGTTCACATTCAACCTTAATGAATTTAGTGACCTAGTAAAATTCCACACAATAAATTAGATATCAAAGGTGTTAATAGTAAGATTATACTAAAAGTAGAAATAAATAATTATTGAGAATATAAGAGTAAGGAAGGAGGTATAACTTTATGTAAACTAAAGCTTAGAAAATCAAAGTATGAACTTCCAAAATTGTTTTATGTTCATAACATATATATCAGTTGATTACAATATATATCCTTTCAGTAAACATTTATTCATATTTACAATCACAAGAAGAAAAAAAATGTGAACACCTGTACAAATAGAAACAAAAATTATGGTGAACATGTATTATGTTTGAAATTTGCCAGTTTCCTTTTCAATTATCATCTGAATTAGGTAATTTGAATACTTTAATAAAATTAGATCTATTGTTTGAATCATTTTCTGCATAGATAATGTAATTACATAGGGGTTGGTTGCCTGCCACAGGCCACACACTCAGAAATAAATTTAACTCAAATCTGTCTCTAGAACTTTTACACACGACCATGACAAAAATAGTAGTTCCTGAATACCCTAATTGTCTCTCAGAATGATGTGCTTTAAAACTTAATTTCTAATTAAGAAATTCAATTAAATTATTAACTGTCACCTAAAATTAGTTCTTATTTTGTAATGATATTGACTACATACATGAACACTCATCTTGGGAATGCATTTTCTAGCCTTCTTTGTACCCACAGGCCTCCTCACTGGACTGTGAATTGAAATGATATATGTATCTCCACCCAAGTACTGAATCCAATCTATAAACAGGCGAGTAAATTAGATACTTCTTAAATTAAAAAAATTAAAAATGGCAAATAAATATATGAAAAATGTCCTATATTATCAATCATCACAGATACACAAATCAAAGCTATCCTGAGATTCTGTCTCACCCCAATCAAAATGGCTTTCATATAATAAAATAGTATTAAAGGTGGGGCATAGGGAAACATACACTCAAGGTTGAAGTGCAATAATACTTCCTTTGTGGAGATCAGTATGGATATTTTTCAAAACACTGGCAAGCATTATATGATATATGTATTCCACTTTTACTAATAAACACAAATGAATCCCTATTATCTGATTAATTGAATTATTTTGTGTTTATTAGTAAAAGTGGAATACATTATATCTTAAAAAATAATATTTGTTTGAAACATAGCCTCTCTGAGGTTTAATTCCAGTGTACATTCCTTATACTCCATCTAGCTCATATAGAGCCATTTCAGGTCTATAGTTTCTTAAAATCAAAGGCTTAGCTAATAATATATTATTTTCTAGAAAACTAACCCTTATATTTTTATTGTTGAAAGTAAGAATTAAGTTCTGAGATGTTACACTAATAACTTATTTTTCTACATTAAACTTTCGTGACCCCAAGTAGCACCAACCATACAAATATTCTCATTACTAGTTCACATTTAATACTGTCCACAGTATACTGTGCCCCCAAAATGTTTCCATGTATCCTCACCTTACTTACAAATTCAATGCTAGCCTCTATTCAGAGGGACAGGGCACAAGATTCTAGCAATATTACAAATTCAAACAATAAACATGCTGATAACACAATAACTGAGTGCTGGTGTGTGCCAATCACTGGTAGCAGCTTTTGGCAAATAAAACTCATCACTTCATAAAGTCGATATTGCAGATCTTTATACAGTTTTAAGTAACGTTGCACAGAAAATTTGGTATATCACAGGTATTCAAACATTGTTGATAATAGCAACAGGGTTGTATAAAGAAGCCTGAAGGTATCAATAAATTATAAACTGGTGACCAGGGGATACAGCAAAGCTGTTTAACCCTCTTCTTTTATGCTGAAGACTGTGAAATCACCAACCATGTAAAACATGGGTCATACTGTAGTGCCAGTTCATTATATTTCATGTATATCATCGATCGTCTTTTCTTTCTGATGAACAGAATCAGAAAAATGCAAATGTCTTATTACTCAAGAAACTCATAAGCCACAGGGAAACCACAGAACAAAAATGATGCCTTGTGACAAGTGCTGTGACAGAGGAAAAGAGATTTCAGCTGTGCAAGGGAAGGAAAGAAAAGTAGGAGAAATTGGATGGGAGGGGGCGAGGGCAGCATTCAGCAAACTGCCAATAATTTAACAGCAATATCTGAGTGGAGAAAAAGCCAGAGTGACAGAGAATGAGTTTAGGAAATGGTCTGAGAAAAGATTAAGAAGGAAGACCATTCTTGGGGTTTTTTATGTAATTTATTTATTTTTATATCAATCACAGGTTAGGTACTTTGCATCCCAGGCATAGCCCCCTCCCTCTTTCCCTCCCACTCTCCCCATCCCTCCCTCATCTCCTCCCTGCCCCCTCCAAGTCCACCAACTGGGGAGGATCTCCTCCCCTTCCATTAGACCCCAGATCATCTTGTCTCCTCAGGGCTGGCTGCAATGTCCTCCCCTGGGATCTAGCCAGGCTGTTAGTTGTGTCATGATGTTGAAGCTGAGTCTGAGACTGTACTGTCTATCTGTACTATCTGACTAATGCATTGCTTAACTGCACCGCCATTTATCAGCATGAGAACACAGGATGTCTTATGGACCAAATTGACACTGTAATGCCTGAAAAGGAAAAATCTGTAATGAAGATGTAATTTAGATTCTGGTTCTTGAATCCCAAATATGGCCAGACTATGGCAAGTAGCCTCATAATTTTTACATTTCTTTCCTGAAAACAAAACAAAACACACAAAACAAAACAACTATCTTCTTTCAAGCAATAATAACAAAACTGTGGTTTTACTATGGTTCTTGTTTCTAAAGGAAGTAAAGGATTTGCCATGTTATAAGAGAGGTGCTTGTGTCATTAGTCAGGCATAAAACTGGGAAAAGGCGGTTGTTAAACCATCCACTCCTTTTGTTTTTGGAAGAGTTCTAATCCTAATTTTTTTCCATGATGCTGAAGCAGTAAGGAGTGTTCATTGGGCCCCTGTATAACAGTGGAAACAGAGGAAGGAGACAGCTTAAGCCTAAGAAGCCAGGAGAACTTAAAAATTACTGGAGTCTGTGGAAGCAACAGAGAGCATGAAAGACCACGTGGTGAGATTTGGTCCATTTAATGAGTCAGGAATGCTTTATTAGTATAATAATAAACAAAAAGGTGATTCCCCAGCCCCATGGGGATGATTAGGATAGGTCGTTGAACAGGAAGGCTAGCTTGGGATTGCATATGCTCTCTTTGGTTCTCACACTTTTTTCTTCTTCTAATGAATGCTCAGCCTAACAATGTGCGGTGTTATCCTACAGTCACACAATTGTCCCTTTTAATGCTATTGTGACTCACCAGAAGCAGTCTATTGCTATATATGTGTTCCCACCCTTCATTGCCTAGCTACCTTCAGGACAGAGCACATCAGTGCTAGAGCTCTTCAATGTACAAGGGAAGAAAAACAGAGTTTATTATTTGGGTGACCCTTGTCCCTATGTGAGGATGCTCTTTCTCATCCTATATGTGTCTTCAAAATGGATCAATAAACAACACAGCACTGAATATAAGTATGGTATGCTAATGCCCTCTTGATGCTTAATTGCAGGAGAAGCTTTCCCTGGAAGAGAGCCAGGAAAGCCTGTGAACCAAACTCTTAATTTAGTTCCGCCTCTGCCTAGCTTACACTGAAGGGCTGTGATCCTCTTCCCTGCCCCATGCTCAGAGGGTGTGCGTAATTTTCTCCTCTGCCTGGTTTAGCTATTGTTACACTCAGGTGATGGTTAATTTAATCACTCATAATATTTGTGCACTATTTTCCACATGTTACTATCCAGGGCTCTCTGTTTGCAGGGCCTTTGGGTTATTCACTGTCAGCCCATTTCTCTCGTGCACACAAAGCACGGGGTGTCTCACCCAGTTCACAAATGATTTTTTTTTCTCATTAATTCTTGCACTGCTCTTGAGTGGGAAGTAGATTATATATTCATAGCACAGAAGCAGCACCAGAAACAATAATATTTCCTGGCACTTTTCCACACATGTACCCTTTTTGACATTATTTGACAAATAAAGGATCCAGTTATCTGACAAGCATCAAACCTCAATTATTCTCAGCTCACATTGGTTCAGATACTCCAGTTAGTCACCGAGATGCTGAATATTCCAAGATTCAGAAAACAACTCCTCTGTTCTTTTCTACCGGCATGACAGATATGGGATCATTCAAATGGATATTATCACAGCCACTCAAATGCTTCTGACCACAAAATTGACTACTTACTTAAAATGCCCACAGAGAGCACCGGCTTTCCTGTAAGAGTGCTCGGTTTTATTCAGCAGAATTAGAGGGTAAAGGGGAAAGAGAGATTCAGAGAGATCCATGCAAGTCTGCCATAGTTACTTTGGAATGTAACCTTAAAAGGACAGATATGAGAGGCTTCTGAATACATTCCCCAAATATGCCAAGTTGGATGTTACTCTCTGACCTCCTACCTTTTATCCCCGAGACATGGAAAGTAATAAACAGACAGATCGATAATAAAGTATAAGAAAGTAAATTGATACATCTTCACCCCAAAGGATCCCTACACTCTAGTTGGATGTTAAGAAGATATGAATAAAGAGACCTTACTGAACCCTCCTCTTTTGCCATTAGATCACAGGTGGTTTTTTTTCCCTGCAAACACGCTTCAACAGAACTGTCCCCAAAAATATTTTTCTGTGGGTCTTCTGTAATTTCGATGTCATGTAAAAGTTTAATTGATGAGATTGGCTTTTCTTTTCTCTTCTGAAGCTCTCTTTTTGGTATAAGGAATGTTAGCATGAATTTTGCAACAGGTGAAATAGATTACTGTCCCCCCTCTGTATGCACAGGAGACAATACTGTTTACTTTTAAATAAACAATGGTGACGTACATTAATAATTTCCTCCATTAGGTCTATCTAAAAGTGGCATTTACCAGCTTAGTAGCCATAAACAGCAGGGGATAAATGTATTCAGTATGTAGGAATAGGAAGAAGGCACAGTAGAAGCAGCAAACTGGAATTAGTCTTTTTCTTATCTAATATATTGGAATTGCTGCCTGTGGAAGATGAGATTTCAAGGCCTGTTTGAGTGATGAAAAAAGAAGAATTAGTCAGGGAGAATCAGAAGTTTTGTGAGAGAAAGCAATTTGCCCAAGGTCACTTAACTAGCCAATGTCAGAGTCCGGAATTAAACATAGTGAAAGGAAATGGATGTTTCTATAGTGAGTCTCTTAGAAGAGTACCTTCAAGCTGATGTCAAGAATTTCCTCCAGGAGGTACATGAGAATTACAGTGACCTTCATGAAATTATATATTGTGACTCAGAGAAAAGAGACTCAGATTTTTCCCATCCAAGGAGCTGGGGCTCCACAGTCAAACCTAAGCCTACTTTCTGCATTATCTATGAAGACGCTTTTCCCATCCCTATCAAAACTGAAATGAAATAAAAACCCCTTTGCAAAAGATGAAAACTTGCTTTGGTCAGTCCTTCAGTTAACAGGATAATCTTTTTGTTTATTTGTTTGTTTTTTTAATTGAGCAATGCTTTATTTCAGCTGCAAATAAACACATACAAATTCATACACACAAATGAATACTAATCCTCTATAGATTTCCTTCAAACATTTAAACATGAAGTTTATTTAAAAAGTAATATAAAACCATAAGGAAAAAACAGAATAAAATTTAGAAGTAAAACTTTTAGCCATACATCTTTTTTTATGTATGGCAATGGAATTTACATATTAAATAAAATGATTTCTTATTGTTTTCAACAGAAGGAAGAAAAAGTAATTTCAAGTTACAAAAGTCATTGTTATTTTGCTCTAGAAGAGAATAATAATAAATAAATGCAAACATTTACATTCACATTTTTTCGTGGAATCTCTCTCAACTATTAGCCTAGGTATAAGGATGGGGTCACACAAGCAAACTGACTGATCTTAGAACTGCCAAGCGGAAGAGCAAACTTTCTAGTCAGCAATATTATTTGGATCTGTTGCTTTTCTTTCTTTCTTTTTAAAAAATATTTTAATATTAATTATAGTTTATTCACTTTGTATCCCAGCTACAGCCCCCTCCCTCATTCCTTCCCAATCCCACCCTCCCTTCCTCATCTCCTCCCATCCCCCTACCCCAGTCCACTGATAGGAGAGGTCCTCCTCCCCTTCCATCTGACCCTAGCCTATCAGGTCTCATCAGGACTGGCTGCATTGTCCTCCTCTGTGGCCTGGCAAGGCTGCTCCCCCCTCAGGTGGTTGGGTGGTGTTCAAAGAGCCTGCCACTGAGTTCATGTCAGAGACAGACCCTGTTTCTCTTACTAGGGAACTCACCTGGATAACGAATTGGCATGGGCTACTCTTTCTTAACTATCAGATTTCCTCTCTAGCCTGCCCCTCAAAAACAACCAGACTAGTATCTTCTTTGCTTCTATGCAGACACTGTTCCCACTTTTCTCCTAAAGAACTCAAACTTTTCTGAAGGCCTGAGCTAAGCCCAGCTCATTACTGCAACCATTGCACCTAGAGTGGGAACTAACACAGTGATACTCAATAAATACTTTCTAAATAAAGCTGTGTTATGATTTAGTGATCAATGTCAAGCTTGGTATGCATGAAGCCCTGACTAACATCAGTGACAAATCTAACAAATCTCTTCTAGATTATTTTTGTATTCCAAACTTAAAAATGTATGTACAAAACCTGAAGGTTAAGGATGTGTCATTATTAGTATGCTACCATCAGTGTAAAGGTAATTAGTAAATAATGCATGTCATACACTGTGACCAATGTTTTCTAATACACAATATGTAGGATATATACACAAACACATATAATAAGCTTCACTAGAATCATTGTAAGTCTAGAAAACTTGCCCTGAGAATCATTGCATGAAGTTATTCAAAACATTCTATTTTAAATTTTATTTGTTAATTAAGTATAAAAATGTAAATGCTTAATTGATAAAATGTACTATGTGTGATAATTTGATATTTGTCTCTATTGTGGAGTTATGTGTGTGTGGTGTATATGTGTACATTCTCACACATAAGCATGTGTGCTGTAAGGATATCTGAACCTCTTCTCACCAAATTTGAAGTAACCAATTTGGTAGTCTTAATTATGGTCAGCAAGCTGCATATTAGATCACTAGATCACATAAAAGACCCGTGTGCCCAAATATTTTCTTGGTGTTGCTCTTTGTGGCGCTCCTGTCCTCTGTAGGTCTTAATATTTTCCACTGTTAAGATTCCCTGCACTTTGTCTACAGTTTAGCTATAAGTCTCAGCATCTGCTTTGATGCCCTATAGTGCAGCCTTTCAGAGGTCCTCTGTGGTAGGCTCCTGTCCTGTTCCATGTTTTCTCTCTTTTCTGAGACTGATACTCCAACCAAGGACCATTCATGGACATAGCCTAGAACCCCTGCACAAATGTAGCCCATGACAGTTCAGTGTCCAAGTGGGTTCCCTAGCAATGGGAACTGGGACTCTCTCTGCCATGAACTGATTGGCCTGCTTTTTGATCACCTCACCCTCAGGGGGTGCAGCCTTACCATGCCACAGAGGAAGACAATGCAGCCAGTCCTGATGAGACCTGATAAACTAGGATCAGAAGGAAGGGGAGGAAGACCTCCCCTATCAGAGGACTGAAGGAGGGACATGGAGGAGAAAGGGGAGGGTAGGGGGGATTAGGTGGGAGAGGGAGGGGCTACAGGTGGGATACAAAGTGAATAAACTGCATTAATAAAAATAATGATAATAAAAAAAGAAAAAAATATTTAGTTTGAGGTTAGGGTTAGGGTTAAAAAAACATTTAGTGGACTAGGGCCGGGGCACAGGGGAGAAGAGGGATGGAGGGTGGGATTGGGAGGAGATGAGAGAGAGAGCCACAGCCAGGATACAAATTGAATAAATTGTAATAAATGATAATGATAATAATAAAAAGCCACATAAAAAACTATTTAGTTTGAGTAACAACTAACAAAATCCATTGAGCCTTACTTACTACAATTGCCTCAGCTTTGCTCCCCCATGTGTTATAAAGAATTGTATAATGGGGAGATCCAAGATGGCTGCCACGAGAGAACACTGTGTCTGAGGAGTAGGAGAGCAGAAACAACTCAGCGACCAGGAGACTGAACTCTGGGACCTAAAACGCCAGCATTGTGAGTGCCAGGTGGGCGGAACTCCTACGGTGAGAAAATCAAGTGGGAAAACCCTAGGGACACCCAGTTATTACCTGGAGAAATTTCCCGGTGACCAGCGGCTCACAGCTCTGATCTGGACAAGCGGCTGCACTGGGTGCCCGCACCCGCCATTATAGACTGGATCACAGAGTCTCCCGGGCAGTCTCAGGAGGAACCAGGTGCCCTTTTCACTGAACTGCGCCCTACGAGCGCACACTGCACCCGGGTTCTGCTTCGACCCACGGGTGTGCTGCGGGTTCCGTCTGATCATCAGAACCACACCAGACTGAGTGGATTGGGGGACCGTTTTGACCAGTTCGCACATTGCTGGGGCGCAAGCCGAATGCCCTGCCAGCAAAACCTCAGTCAGTGTGTGAGTCCACCCGTGGAGCTGGGAGGATCCCGAGTCCTGCACCAACCCACAGGTGTGCAGCGGGCGCGAACAGATTGTGGGAACCACCACAGACTGAGTGGATTGTGGGACCATTTTGACCAGTCCACACACTGCAGGGGCGCGGGCCGAACGCTTCTGCCAGCAAAAACTCAGTCAGTGTGTGAGTCCGCCAGCAGCAAAAACTCAGTCAGGGTGTGAGTCCGCCAAGTCCGCCAACTGATCTGGAAGGATCCCGAGTTCTGTCTCAACACACAGCTGAGAGGATCCTGGGACCATCTTGACCAGACCGCACACTGAGGGCAAAAGCTGCAGGTATCCGCCAACAAAAACCCCAGTTCAGGTGTCTGTCCACGGGCCAGACAGAGAAGGCCTCAGGCACCATTTCAGACAGCCCTGCATACAGCGGATGCACACAAACCCAAACCCACTGTGTGTGCCCCAAACATCATCTCAGACCAGGGTGCACAGCCACTGGCACAGAAGGAGGCGCCAAATCTCCATTCCAGGGTAGAGCCCTTAACAGCAAGCCCAGGGCAGAGTCCACAGCCCCCAGCTGACATCTC
>CM053753.1:65784688-65804839 GCA_028658305.1 Pachyuromys duprasi
AGACGGTTTCTACAATCAAGGACCATGTGAGGATGTGGACTGGAACCCCCGCACGGATGGGGCCCATGATAATTTGGTGTAGGGCTGAAGACCCTATTCAGGGAAACAGGGACTGTTTCAGTCATGATCTTGATGGCTGACTCTTTGACCCTCCGCCATATAAGCCGGGGAGTGACAGACTGGCTAGATCCCAGGGGAGGACTTTGCAGCCAGCCCTGAGGAGACAGGATAAGCTGGGGTTGGATGGAAGGGAAGGAGGTCCTCCCCTGTTGGTAGACTTGGAGGGGGCGGGGAAGAAGGAGATGAGGGAGGGAGTGGGAGGGTAGGAGGGAATGGGGGAGGGGGCTCCGCCTGGGATTCAAAGTACCTAACCTGTGATTGAGATAAAAATAAATAAATTAAAAAAATAAATAAAAAAAGAATTGTATAATGTTCTTCGATTATCTACTAAATTATTTTAATTTGCATTAATTGAGGAGCTTCATCTGTCTCCAGATGATTTTAAGATGGTTGCTTTTTAGGGCTTAAGTGGACAAACTCCCTTCAGCACAATTAATGTTAGAATTCTAGAAAATCTTAGAATTTATCTGAATGCAAGGATAATCATGTATTACTAAATCTAAGTTTTATATTAAAATTTTTTAGGTTTTTGAACAGTTAATTTAAAAAAATGATAATCATAATATTCAAAGATTTTTTTCATAAGGTCAAACAAAATAAGCACTCATAAAAGACGTTCTTAGAATATACTGAGTTATGTATGTTCTCATAATATAAAAGCAAACAAAAATGTTATTTACCTTGGTGTTATATATAATAACTCAGAAAGACTCAAGTCAATAAAGTACTTTCTAATAGGATTTTCTTAACTTTACAATAAAGTGGGGACACCACAAGGAGACCAACAAAGCTAAAAGTATGAACTCAGGGGTTTGTAGAGAGAATGACCGTGTATGGAGAGGACCTGGGCCCCTGCTCAGGTGTAGCCAATTGGCAGCTCCATGTGTGTAAGGGGATAAGGGGCTACTTCTGTCGTGAACTCAGTTGCCTGCTCTTTGATCACTTGCCCCTGGTGATGTGGCCTTACTAAGCCATGGAGGAAGAGGATCCAGGCAGTCCTGATGAGACTTAAGAAGCTATGGACAGATGGAATGGTGGCGAGCTAGTGGACCAAGGGAAGGGGGTAGCGAGGCAGAGGGAGGGAAAGTGGGACTGGGAAGTGTTGAGGGATGGGGCTTCAATCGGGAAATATAATGAATAAATTATAAAAAATTAAAAATTAAAAATTCAATAAGAAGTAAAAAAGCAACAAAGAAAGGTCAAATTGGTGAATGGAAGGTAGTTTTACTCAGTAACTATGTAAATTCCTGATCTTCATACAGTCTAATTAGAATGTTATGGATAAATGAGACATAGAAGAAATGATTTCCAAATAAGCTTTGTTTAACTGATGAAAAACTCAGCTCTTTGATTGGTCTTCTTAAAAGGGAGCAGGACTCCTGAGAAACAAAATGTCCATTTTCATTCTGGTTTAATGATTCACTATTCAAGTGTGAAATTAGCTAAACAGACAATCCGTCATGCAGAGATGCAATTTTGAAATGCCAAGGTTTCTTTTTTGACAGTGTAACACAGTGTATCTGTTTTTCTTTTTTTCTTTTTGCTCATTTTCTGTAATTTGCAGGACGGTGTTAAAATCTTTGCCACTCTGATAGAGGAGGAGAGATAGAATAGGTTGTATTATTCACCAACAGGATGATTAAAGTTATTCACAAAGACCTAGACCTTCTGGATACAGTAGAGGACAGGAAATACAAGTACCTACTTCCATGGAAAGCTAGACATCTTTCTGTATAAGCAATCTTAGAGATTCCAGACAAGCCTCTCTTTAGAGAGGAAGGTTTTTCTACACATTGGTTCACAAGTCTACCCTTTCCATCACTATTTGAAAATTACATAGATGGAAGAAGGGATATCATTTTGAAGGCATTGGAGGTACCAGTTTCTCCTAAAAGACTTCTCAACAACAACAACAACAAAAACATATTTGCTTCTGAAAGGAAAAAAAAATGGGTATAACAGACAGTGGTAAAGTTAAAGCCTAACTTATATTCATTTCCTCTAAATTATTTTGTTGAGCTTTTCTCTGAGTTTACATGAGAATAAGGAAATTGTCCATTGATGATATTCCTGAGCCAGAACAAGCAGGCAAAGGAAATATCACCCTGATATTGTATCAGAAAGGTTTTATTTTGCATAACCAGGATTTTTGCATTTTCTTTTACCCCATGTGGGGAAAAAAAAAAGAATAGAGCAATCAATCCTCAGAACACACTTAATCAGTAGAAAAAAATCTTATCTATACCAAAGGACCACATCTCATTTGATATTACTTATAACACAAACTCCTACATGTTCAGCTTAAGAGAAGAGGTGAAGAATTTATACCATAGATACAGAAAGAAATTCTATGAGATCTTCTGGAATTTGATAATAAACATTTACAGAGCATGATGATCCAATGGTCAATGTGACACTCTTGGATAAAGCCAATATTGGCCAGCTGTTTCCTCCCACAATAGCGAGGAAAGCCAAACAGAACAGTTGAAACATCAACAAAGATTTGACATCTGAATAAATTTGAAAACCATGCTTGATGACCCAGAGAATGCCATTCTAACAAACTCCTCACTAAGTGTCTCCAGGTCAGAGGAAACATTGAGAGAGAACATAGGTACAATATGCGTGCCTAACACTTACACAAGGGACCAATAGAAGGCAGTCTGACTTGGTAAAAATGGTGGAAAGCTAGGTTTTTGTAGCTCATTATCTAAAATAAAATAAAATAAACAAACAAACACTCCAAAACATCCAATTTTCAAATTCCAGGCAGGAAAGTTTCTGGAGAGAACATTGGCAGCTCAAGCGTTGTTTCAGGGGTCTCAGAAAGTATATGTATGTCCTGATGATGGTCCTTGCCCTGACTTTTTTGCATTTGCTTTTTTGTGAGAAATGAAATGGTAAAACAAATAGTAAGTAGTACTGAATATCCTTAGAGGGCTATCAGAGTGTATTCCTAGTTTATCCCTAATGACTGACCTGAGACATTCCCTAAACACAGAAACATGAATACATAACTATCTTAGGAAGCATATGGTTTATAGTTCAAGTTTCAGGAGCCCCCTTCTTTTTTCTCCATTAGCTCTGACAAACACATGTGGGTAAAGGCTCTGGAGCAGTTTCACTTTCAAAAAACAATCAAGAAGAAACATTCATCATACTCTCTAGACAACTCTCCAAACAGAGTATCACGTAGGAAGATAGGTTCTGTCTTCAAAGGTAAGTCTTCTTCATTTTTTTTTTTTTACCCTTCTTTGTGACAGTATCAGTTCTCTACTCGGTAGGCAGCAAAATAGGTGCTTCACAGCATTCACAACCTGTCCTGGGGCAGAAAGTCTAGTGAAGAAAGGCTGACAAAGATATCTCACAGTCAGTAATGAACTCCAAGTTTACCTCTGCCAACCTCTGCCAAACAAAGATTTTTATAGCCTCTGGGTTTCTAATCTAGCTGTTATTTCTACTCTGTAGAAAAGATGTAGCAAGCAAAAGATGCAGTTGTACAATAAAATGCTTAAATATATTTTTAAAATACAGGATAAAGTGAGTCTAAAAATGTGTTCACTTTGATTTGAGGTTAGTCCAATATTATTAAAGACATCCATTCCTGATCTCTTCCACTAAATTTTATTTTAATGCTACCAGAAAATGTCATATGCAAAAACTGTACATTCTATCATTTGTGGCCATAAATTATTTACACAGTTCAACTCAGACTGAAAAAGAAATTAGAATGTGTAGCACATCTTCAAGAAAACTGTACAATTTGTTGAATACCTGCTGGAAAATTCAGCATTTTAAAAAAGAAGTTCTCCTTTAAAAAAAGATACATTTTGAACTCACTAAAAATGGTATGTTGAGTTATACGTATTACAGCCAAATCATGTCACAGATGCATACCTACATATAGTTAATTGGTGGCCATTTTAAAAGAAAGACTCTATTGTAATGCGTTCCTTTTGGGGGGCTAAGTGTTCATGTTCCAGTGTTAATGTCGGCCACTGGTAAACTCTACTGATGATGACTTCTCACTTATTCCATTTGGGTAACGGATACCATTTTGGTCTTTTAGTCATTAGTCAACTTGACAATTGAGCTTAATGTCCTGGACTTAATGGGCAACTCGAAACTTAACTTCTGTTTCCCAGATTAAATATTGACTAGCAAATTTATAAACAGCATATATGGGTTTTACTGTCACTTTGTTATACTAACATAATGATGCACTGCATTCTGCACCTTATTTTTATACCAACAGATAAATGTAGCTACCACTCCTCAGCAAAGAGCCTTCTCTTTATAGAAATGGAGACCATCAGAGAAAACCACAACTGGGCACAATGCAAAGATTTGTAGACCATAGAGTACCCAACTCCAGTGGATCCATCTACACCACAGTTCAGGCATCTGTGGCTCAGGACATATCATGGAAGAAGGGACAGGGCGATTGTAAAAAAAGAGAAACAGAATATCAGGCAATCTGCTGTGAAGCAGTCTCTCCTAGAAATAGCTGCATAGACAAAACCAAACAATAATAATATCAATGTGAATGTTAAAATTGAAGGAGGAAATTTTCATGGGGTTTCACCGCTAAACAAAGAATTGCAAGTATTTAATAATGACTTGGAGAAGGGAGATTAGCCTCTTCCAGGGATGAGCCCCATTATTTGTTGAACCATTTAGAATAGTCAACCTTGAAACCACATACGCACAAACAGCAATGAGAGAGTCAGTGTGTTGTCTTTATGTATATTTGTGAGTGTGCACATTGTATGCACACACACATGTGGTGTGTATGAAACACAATTAAAGAAACAGAGGTTATGAATTTGAGAGCATGGGGAAGCATATAAGGGATCTAAGAAAGAGAAGCTGGCAGGGACTAGAAAGAAGAAAGGGAGAGAGAAAATGATATAATTCCATTTCAATTAAAATATATTTTTAGCCAGGTAGTGGTACCTCAAACTTGACCCCAACACCTGGGAGGCAGAGGCAGGTATATTTCTGAGTTCAAGGCCATGCTGTTCTACAGAGTAAGTTTCAGGACAACAACTAAAGCTACACAGGAAACCCCTCTCTCTCTCTCTCTCTCTCTCTCTCTCTCTCTCTCTATTTCACTTATATAGATAGACATACATAGGCACACACATATAGAGAAAGAGATGCAGATATATAATATATATGTATATATAATATACATTAAATAAAAATATTTTGTAAAGTACTAATTTAGTTAGGCAAAACAATTTCTTTTCTCAGAATTGCAGAAAATATTTACTACTTGCTCCTCTTAGAGATTTTAAATACAGCATTATTTTAAATAGTTCTATAAATTGTAGCACAAAGAAACACCTTTATATCTGCTTAATCCAAAGTTCCCTACTATTGTTTGAGAAGGAGACTCATTTTAATGATACCATATATAAAGATGACAAGCTACCTTCTCACAGAAGTCACTTAAAAATATTGATAGACATCATTTATTCTTGTAGTGTATAGTTTCAAATTTCCCATAATAGGGGAGGTCCAGAAAGGGGAAAGTCAAGCTGTGGTAAACATACAGGATTCAGAGAGCAAATCAAGCTTGAACTCCACCTTGGGAAGCGAGGCAATCATCCCAGTTCCTGACTTGGTTTGGACAGTGTACGTGCAGCCAGCAGGATCCATCACGCTTATGTACACAGCAGTGGAACTGATGTCCGGGAAACCAACATTCAGCCAAGAGTATGACAGTCTGCTCACCACAGGCATGTCTCCATTTTCTTGCCCGAATGGCCAAGAGTCTCATCAAAGAAAGTCTTGCCATGCTTCCTGATGAAAGCAGGTAAGATCTCAGCTGGATTTTGTGTGATTAAAGTAAAGAAATGCAATGTGATTTTTTTTTCTTTTTAGTGCACTAAATATTTTGGAAGACTTTCTGGGTGCAATATCTAAAACACATGTATAAAGCAGAAATCCTTAAAGCAAACCATTAATTTTTGTAAGAAACACAGGATGGACCTAAAGAAGAGATGGGGGGAAAAAGCCCACCACAATTACAGCTGGGACATAGATGAAGACTATATCTGAGAAAGGAAGACAAGTAGGAACCCTGCTGGCAGTTAGATATATGAGAGATGAATTCCTGTCTTTCTGGTCTCACCCAGAACCATCCCTGTTCCTGTGAAATTTTATCTTCTGACTATTTCTGAGAAGTTAAGCTACTTTGAGGAATTAACACATCTCACCATTTATAGACTTTTGCAGCATTGCAGAAGATGTTAGCTGCATTGTGAAGCACTCTTACTAGAATTATATTAATAAACTATACTGAGGACATTATGGTGAATTTACTGGAATCCAAAAGTTATGTTTAACATGAATATTGTTCTGCAAACAAAGGATCATCATTTTATAGACACTAATTTTATAAAATAAGGCATTTCTAATATCTTAAAGAACAGATTTGATGGCTAGCTTACATCTCTTGAGTTATTTTCATGGCTATTGAAAATAGGTATGAAATAAAAATGTTTGTATAAAAATGTAAATTAATTTGATGATGATTATAGACATTTTGATCTACATTTCAGAAAAATCTAAAGGGAATAGTTAATGTCAAAGAAATCACTTAAAATCTTTTTGTAAAATCTGATAATTCTTTTGTCTCACTTTTGACAAATAATAGATTCCCTTAATCATAGTAGCTGTGATGGATAATAATATAATCAGTCCAAAATTATTTGAATTTTAAGAACATTTCATATTCTGGGATCAAGTTGTATGCATCCATTTTCACTACTTAATCATAAAATTAGCTATTATTTAGTATTTTTCATATGTTTCATGATCCAGCTACTATGTGTTTCAAGAATGATGCCCCTGGCAATATGCTAAGTTGCATTTAATTGCTTCCTTCAGTACATGCACTTTTCCTAGTAGCTTGCTACATTGATCTTCAGAGATTTTAACATTTCTGTTAATCCAAGACATATAACTGGGTAAGTAGAATGATGACTTAAATGGTAAAGTACTTATCGTGGAAACATGGGTAGGACTTGGGGGAGTTGAGGAATATATAATCGGGATATATAATGAATAAATTGTGAAGAAAAATAATAATAAGAAGAAAGGTACAAGGTAGAAGATAAAAGCCAGGATAGGTACTGTGTTGCTTGAAATCCTAACCCTGGGAGGTGACTGGGGTTTCTTGGCCAAGTGGCATAGCCTACTTGTTGGGAGAATATGTCTCAAAACATAAGATAGATGTCTCAAAACATACGTATTCTTGAGGAATAACTCCTGTGATTATCCTTTGCCCTTCGCATACATGTTGCATGCATGGTAACACACACACACATCCAATTCACCACACTTTATTTAAATGGCTATGTTTGGACTATGGAGCTATGTTTAAAAAATGCTTATCATGCTAGCACAAAGACCTGAATTTGATCCCCAGTACACACATAAAAGGTAGATATATTGGTATATGCTTAAAATCCCAGTCCAGAGTAATTAGAGACAGGAAGATCCATGTGTCTTTCTAGTAAGCCACCCTGGCCTAATCAGACTCCAGGCCAATGAGAACCTCAGTCCTAAAATAAGATGGATAATGTCTGAGCAATAATACTTGAGGTTCATATCTAACTACAGACACATGTATACCACACTGACACACACACACACACACACACACACACATCGCGTGAGAGCATGCACGCACACACACACAGACACACAAACACAGCAACACTTTAGAAAATCTTATCAGTGACTGTTTAAAAGGACAAGATTTCAGTGACATTTGACTGAAATTTCACGATTTCTTTTTTTTTTGATAGCAAGTAGCATTTCATTGTGTAAATGTACCACAATTTCTGTATCCATTCCTCCTTTGAGGGACATATAGGTTGTTTCCAGATTCTGGCTATTATGAAGAGAGCTGCTATGAACATGGTTGAGCAAAGGTCTGTGTTGTATAGTAGAGCATATTTTGGCTATATGCCTCGGAAAGAATTCAGTGGCAGACGCTCTGATCACCTCCCCCTGGGTGGGAGGAGACTTGCCAGGCAATGGAAGGAGACAATTAAGCCAGTCTTGATGAGACCTGCTAGGGTAGGATCAAATAGAAGGGGAGGAGGACCTCCCCTATCAGTGGACTAGATGAGGGGCATAGGAGAAGAGGGAGTGAGGGTGTGAATGGGAGGAATGAGGAACGGGGCTACTGCGGTGCAGGATGCAAAGTGAATAAATTGTAATAAATAAAAAAATTTTAAAAAGACAAGATTCCTAGTCTCAAACCTCTTGTTGAAGATACATTCCATTTGATTAAGCTCTGAGACCGATGGTAGGGAGACAGCATTAAAAACAACAACAATCTAAAGAATTTCAAAGAGAGATAAATGTGAAAAAATAAACCAAAGTTATCTGAGGGAGGATAAGCTCCAGGAGTTCTTCTTTGTAGAGTAAACAAAATTAGGCTTCTATCTGAACCATGAGAATATATAGATGACCAGATAACTGAAAGAAGAACATTTTGTTTAGAATTTTAGAGCAATTGCAAAGTTTCTGTGAAGGATAAAATTTGGTTCATTAGAGGAATGGGGTGAAGACTGGGACAATTGCCGGAATGAGGAGCCAGTGAGGGCCTGGGAGGTGGGTGGTAGTGGTATTGGTACTTCTAGTGAGCTGATGCACTCACACTGCTCTTCCGAGGGTGAACAGTTACATACAGCAGTGCTGTTCTGTGTTGCCTACATCCTGGAGGCAGTGAATTTTCATACAAACTCAGCCTCCTAAAGGTTCCACAACCTTGTAAAAGTACATTTCCATCTTGGAACCAAGTGTTCAAAATGTATGAGCCTATGATGGAACATTTCACATCCAAGTCACACAAATAAGAAGAGCATTAAATATTTTGAGGATGCCACCATTATTCTGTAGGAAACTACTATGAGGATGCCATGTCATTACACGCAGGTCAACTCGTGGAGTGTGTAAAATCAACAGAGAACCCTAATACCAACAATGGACTTTGAGTGAAAACAGCAAAATTTTGTAGGTTCATTAATTTAACATATGCACCATTCTGTGACAGTAGGGGAAGTAATGTGTATTGGAGGACAGCAGTTACTGGAAATTCAACTTTACTTTCTGATCTACAAAGCAATTGAGTCTATTTTAAAAAAATTCTGAAAGTATAAAAAACTTACCTTTGATATTCTTATGAAAATAGGAATTTCCAGAATATTACCCATCATGTCTGTAGATAACTACAAATTAGAGTCAATGAAATGAACAAGACATGAAGAAATCTGTCCTAAGTTCTGACTGAATCAGTATCACTGACATGACTAGAATTATTGTCTCTTAAACGTTTCATAACCTTTAATTAAGTACAGGTCATAAGGAGAAAATAGTCTGAACAATTAACAATATCATTACCACTGGACAATTCTGGACAGGATAGTGGAAAATTAATAGTGGAGGGAGAGATAGAATAATGAAAATAGGGTAGATAATTTGTCCCTGCAGATGCAAAAAAGAAGATGAAATTCTGGGCTTAAATCAGTGTAAAACCTATAAATTGTGAAACATTTGAGTCAGTAGCTTAATATATCTGGTTCTTGATTTTTTCATCTACATAGTATGATTATAGAGCTTAACTAATTTAGTTTGTATTAGAGATGAATGAGGGAATATATGCCAAAATAACAATAAAGTAATAACGGTCCATTCCTTTATAGGACAGGTAATGCTTTTAATAAATTTTATGTGCTGACTTTTGTTGCTCATATCAAGACAATAAACTAGGCATTAATTTGGGCAATTAAAGCTGGGGTTGGATGGAAGGGGAAGAGGTCCTCCCCTGTTGGTGGACTTGGAGGGGGCGGGGATGAGGAAGGAGTAAGGAGGGTGGGAGGGAGGGGGCTATGCATGGGATGCAAGAAACCTAACCTGTGATTGATATAAAAATAAATAAATTAAAAAAAATTTAAAAATGTATGGATCTAGGTTCCTCTACTTATAAATACCCAGTGGGCATCTTAAGCTAAATGTGGGCCCAATAGTTAGGGGAGTGGGGTATATTTCTGACAAGGACTATGTTACCCACTTTTGGATCACTTCTCCCTGACGGGACTTCTCTACCTGGCCCAGGGGAGGAAGATGAACTAAATCCTTACATGAATAGATGAGCTGGGTTGTCTGCATGGGGGCCTCCCCTACTCCACGGAAGTAGCGGGAGAGAGGATGCAGGAGGTTGAGTGAGAGTGAGAGGAGAGGAGAGAGGGACCTATAAATAAGATGTAAATTCAATTAATTGAAATGTATGGAAATAAAAGCATACATAGATAAACATATTATATAACTCACCTCAGGCCACTTACCTAAATAAATTGGTAGCTAGAAGTGGACTCCTGCAACTCTATTCTGTTTTTAACCAGGGCTACTTAATCTTTCTTTTCCAGAGTTTTAATTTCCTTTCTTTTTTATCTACTATGGCTTGCATGTTGATGTTGCACTGAAATTCATACAGAGAAACCTAATATTCAGTCTTATGGCACTAAGAGATGGAGTCTTAGAAATCAATACAGGTGTGGAATATCTTCTCTCATAAACATAGTTCATATCTTTGTAGAAGAGGCTGAGGAAGTCTTTTGATTTTCTTTTTTGTTATTTCAGGACATAACAGGAAACCAGCCACAAGGCCTTAGATGGGCTATCCCTCTGACATTGGACTTTGCAGGCTTAAGAGGTAAACAATGCATTTCTGCTATTTACAAACTACCCACTGTAAAGTGTGAAGCTTTTCATCAACAATTTTTGAGTTAACACTAGAATAGTCATAGGATCCCTTAAAGAGAACTTAGCAGACCTTGTCTTGACCTTGGCATATGCAATGAGAATGGGCCTACCAAAGTGGATTCTTAACTTGAGGAATCTGAACTTAACTCTAGATAGAAAGAGTTATAAATCAGCTATGTTTAAATCCCTCCCTAGCTGTTAGAAGATTAGTGATTAGGAAAACAGACACATACACAGTGTCAGAAATGTTAAATGAATGGAGAAATGAATGTTCTCTCTGAATTTGTGTGAGAGTCAGGATTTTCTAGAATAGTCCTGACTTATGGGTCATGTTAGAAGAAAAACAAATTTGAAAAAGTTTGGTTAGTGGAGGAGGGAGGATATTTCTTTCTTTCCTAGCTGCCTAATCATCATAGGATGAACCTCTTTGCATGGAGATCTGATGCTACAAGAGGTTACTTAGTGGAACTCAAGATACGGGGGCAGACTTGACTCACTGGATGCACAGGAAATGCAGCCACAATAAAAAGCATGTAAACCAAACAAACCCTTGGAATTATTCTTTCCATTTTCTAAATGGAAGTAAAAAAGAGCTCTGAGTAAGGGCTTCCATAAAATAAGTTTATATTTAAGTCAGTGTAAGCTTTTAAAACTAACTTCAAAGTCTGTTCTAAAATGAAAATTTAAGTAGGAATAACAGGACTTCCTCTAAGACTAAGGATAGCCAAGCACATAGTACATATGGAGAATTGGGAGGGGGTCTTATTTTATGAATTTTGTTATCATTTTCTTTAGACCTTAGGTTGTACTAATTTAAGTGCACTGTCTTTGAATTTGAATGTTATAAAGTGGAAGAGCAAGTTGTGTTAATAAAGTACCTTTGATGTATCATTAACTAAACTAAAGTTGTTGATCATGATCTAAACACACAGCAGGAAGTCCTTCTGGTAGAGAGTGCTAGGCACTAGGCTGTTAAAGATGCAAACCATTAGAAGGCACCTCTAGAGGTGTCCAGTGGAATCAGCTACATGAGCTTTGGTATACTTTAGAATTACTTCATTGCTTACCCATGTCATGTAAAGCAGTAGTTAGTGGGCCCCATTTACATAGGTACCCCATGTATCAATGGTTATCTAGAACTGAACAAACCATTTAGGCAGCCTTTCTGGATTTGCTTTCTTGGGTTCCTGCTATAGTGTTAAGAAAACAAGAGATATAAACTGGTCAGACTGTTTTAGAGAAGAGATCTCAAAAGTAGGAGGTCTTGCCCTTGTCTGGAAGCCAACAGTGAGTGCCCTTGTTTGTCTTAACTGTTGGCCAGAAATGCCAAATGTGTTTAGGGCATTAGCTTCTAGTTTGATTTCATGCTATTTTCCCTTTTGTAACTGAGCTGTTCTGCATGCAATTTTTATACATGAGGGTGACCAAAACTATGGTCCAGACACCCATCCCTTCAGTGAGCAGATTTAGAATAGGATATCTGGCTCTTTATTTTGAAAATGGATTTTATCTATGATAATCTTCGTAATGATGTTCTTAATGTTTGGGCTTTGTATAATTAATCAGTGTCTTAATTTTGTTTCTTCATGTTTACGTACAATAGTAACTGAGATGGTTCCACAACTCTCTAACTCCACCTATCTGCCTGTCCTCCATTACATTCTAAGACATGAATATCACAAGAGTGGATACCTTAAACATTGCTACATCCTGATTTCAGCCCATCTCTCACATGATTTTAAGGTCCCACCTATTATAGGCGGCACTTTTCTGGGGCTACCTCACTTAGAGACTCCTAAATGTGGAACCTTCACTTTCAGCTGGCTTTGAAGCCTACCTCCTGTTTCCTTGGTAACACCAGAAACTAAAATATCACATCTGCTTCCCAGTGGGAGCCGGTGTTTCTCTGACTCCTTTGCCTGCTCTTGAGACTCTTTTATTCATATTGGGATGCCTTGTCCAGCCTTAATAAGAGGGCTTTTGCTTTGTTTTATTGAATCAAGCTTTCTCCTGTTTAGCTATTGTCTCTTGGAGGCCTGATCTTTTCAGAAGAGAAAATGTAGAGGAGGTGGATCTGAGGTACAGGAGAAGTAGAAGGGAGCTGGTAGGAGTGGAGGAGGAAAACTCTAGGCAGGATTATTATATGAGAGAAGAATTTATTTTCAGTAAAAATTTAAAAATACCATATGAAAATGTGGACATATCAGGTCTTTGTTGAAGATCCATCAAGGGAAAAGTGTTTCTTCCTGGTCCAAGGACAAAATCTGAGTCTTATTTTTAGCCCTGGAAAGAAAAATGACATTCTGATCTACTCCAAAGCATAGAACATTTCATACCACTGACTTAAGTGTTAATCCAACTATGACTGTCAATCAGTTGGGTTCAGAAAAGCTGATTGGCCCAGAACATACTAAGGTGGTGGAAGGAATTCCTATCTGCTTAGATATATTATGTACCTATTCCCCCAGAAGCCTCACCCTCAGTGTAGTTACCTATGGGCCTTTAAATTCAAAAGCATATCCATTTCTCTACTTTCAATCTCCTTTCAAAACTGACCAAAATCTTGAGAATATTTGCTTTGAAACTCTGGGCTTCCTAGTCTTTTTATGAAGCCTCTATTCACTTTTGCCATGTTGCTATTTTCCAGCCTGAATCGCTAAAAACACCCAGTTTCTTGGATTCTAGTTTAAAAGACATGGCACTTTGCTTCCTTTTATCAATCTCTGCCCTCTCAACAACTGTCAATTTATGCCTTGCCTGTTCTGTTATTGGTCTTTCCAACTCTACTAACATGACCCCACTGTGCCCTTCTGAGTCTACCTTTTCTTGGTTTATTTAATTTCATAACTTTTATTTATTATTGAGAATTTTTTACATGTATAGAATTAATATGACCATATCTACCTCCACTTACCTCCTCCAAATCCCTTCGAAACTCACCCATATAACCCCCTCCTATCTCTGCATCATTTTCTTTTTACAATGCATAAAGTCCAGTTATTGTTGACCATGTACAGTTGAGCCATTTGATGGAGCATGATCCTGTGATTCCTTTTCTGAAATTTATGTAATTCATTACACTTCTTGATTCGCATATGTTGAACCATCATTCCTGCATAATTGGGATAAATGGAAGTTCATCATGATTAATGGTATTTTGCCTGATTCTGAATTCAGTTTAGGAGCATTTTATAAATAAATTTTCAACTATATCCATCAATAAGATCATCCTATAATTTTCTCTTTATATTATGTCTTTATCTTCTTTTGCTTTTAGGGTGATAATCTTCATTTAAAGAGCTGAAAGCCTTTTTCTTTCTATATTTGATTAAATAATTTGAGTAGTATTAATATTAGAACCTCTTTAAAGTTTCAGTAGAATTCTACAGAAAATTCATCCCATTTTTGACATTCATTTATTTGAGAGAATTCTTATTCATATTACTGTTTTAATATCATTGTTGTTTATGCATATATTTAAATTATTTATTTTATCTTGATTTAATATTAGCATAGAAGATGTGTCTAGAAAATCCATTTTCTTAAGTTGTCTAATTTAGTGGAGAATACATTTGGAGAGTATTTTCTCATGATTTTTAAAATTTCTTTGGTGTCCATAGGTATGTTTGCCTTTTGAGCTCTAATTTTACTAATTTGTGTTATTCCTTTTCTTTTGATAATGAATTTGTAAATTTTGTTGACATTCTCCAAGAAGCTTTTCTTTGTTTCACTGATTCTTTGTATTGAATATTTTGTGTTTTTTTTTTATTCATTTCTGGCTGATTTTGATGGTTACTATCTGCTATTATAGGACTTTGCTTTTCCTTGTAATTTCAAAACCTTCAAGTGTTCCATTAGCTTATGTATTTGATATACCACAAATAAATGTTTTATTGACAATATATTCTTTTCTCATCCAATGCATCCCAACCAGTTTCCCCTACTTTTTTCAGGTCTCACCCCTCACCTCTCTTTTCCAACAGATCTACTCCCCCTCCCTCTTTATTCAAAAATGAGCAGGACTCTAAAAGACAACAAGCAAGACAGTATAAGACAAGGCAAAATCCCTCCTATAGAGACTTGACAAGAGAAACCAACAGGAAGAGCTCAAAGAGCAGGCAAAAGGATCAGAGACATTCCTGCTTCCATTTTTAGGAGTCCCTCCCCCCCCAAATAAAACACCAAGGTAACAGCAATAACATGTATGCAGAAAGACCTGGTACAGACCCCATGAAGACCTCATGTTTGGCCCTTCAGTTCTTGTGAACACCTGTGATTCCTGCTTAGCTCATTTGGTTGGCCATGTTTTCCTGGTGTCCTCCATTCCCTCTGACTTCTACCATCTCCCCTTTACCAGGGGATTCCTCGATCTCTGAGGGGGAAAATCTGATGGGGACTTTCAATTTAGACCCTTTCTTTGCGTAATTTCTGGCTGTGGGTCTCTGTACCCCTCCCATATACCGCCAGAGGAAGCCTTTCTGATGATGACTGGAAAAGGTACAGATCTGAGTTTAGCAGAATACCTTTAGGAATCATTTTGTTACTTTTAAATTTTTTCCAGTCATGTTTGGTTCTACTCCAGGCCTCTGCCTTGTCCAACTTCCAGTTCCTGACCATCTACGTTGTGTAGGGCATGGGCTCCTTTTGCTGGCTTGGGACCCAAGTTAAACCAGACCTTGGTTGGCCGCTCCCCCAAGTTGTTCCTCACTATTGCACCAGTATGTTTTGAAGACCCGAAGACTGCTGATAGAGGGTTTTGTGACTGGGTTGTGCTTAGGTTTATTATTTTATAGCCTGCAGAATGCCTTCCTGAAAAAAGAGTAGAACAGTGTCCAAGTGGGTTCCCTAGTAATGGGAACAGAGACTGTCTCTGACAAGAACTCCGTGGCTGGCTCTTAGATCACGTCCCCCTGTAGTAGAAACAGCCTTACCAGGTCACAGAAGAAGACAATGCAACTGGTTCTGACAAGACCTCATAGACTAGTGTCAGATGGAAGGGGAGGAGGACCTCCCCTCTCAGGGGACTAGTGGAAAGGTATGGGAGGAGAAGAGGGTGGAAGGGTGGGAGTGGGATGGGATGAGGGAGGGGCTACAGCTGGGATATAAAGTGAATAAACTGTAATTAATAAAAAATAATTAATTTAAAAAGACAGTAGAACATAGTGCTGACAGCTCCGTGCAGGTACCAGTTTTCTGTTCAGTGAGCTCTGTGCATGTTGTCCTCAGTAATGGGGTTCCACTGTCAGTTTCAGAGAGTGACTCTCTGTTCTCACATCATCCTGAATTGTTTGGGGGTCTCCATAGTACCCCCTCCACCAAAAACTTGGCCAAATGTTACCCCAGAACAATACTGTGAGTCTTGCCTTGTTACAAAACATGGGCAGTTCAGACTTTGTATCCTTCATTATTGTAGTCCTCACTAGGATCACCTTCAGACACCAGGAAGTTTCCACTGCCATAGCTTTTGACACCATCTTCCAAGTGGCTCCCGACTCCAGCTGTCTCTCCCCACATTCTCTTTCTCCATCCCTTCTCTCCATGATCAGCCCTGATCTCTCCCCCTCCCATTACCGTGGGCCCCAGCCCATCCTCAAAACCTATTCTATTTCTCCTTTCCAATGAGATACATGCATGCCTCCTTGAGCCTTTCTCTTTACCTAACCTCACTGGGTCTATGGATTGTAGTTGGTACCATTTTCTTAACAGATAATATCCACTTATGAATAAATACACACCATATTTACTTCACTCCGGGTGATTTTTCTAGTTGTGTCCATTGGCAGGCAAATTTAATGAGGTCATTTTTTTTTCTTTTTAATAGCTGAGTAACATTCTATTGTTTAAACGTGCCACATTTTCTTTATGTATTCTTCAATTGAGGGACATCTAGGTTGTTTCCAGTTTTTGACTATTATGATAGAGCTGCAGTTTACATAGTTGGGCAAGTGTCCTTGTAGTAGGATAGAGAATCTTTGGGGTATATACCCAAGAGTAGCATATCTGGGTCTTGAGATATATTGATTCGCAATTTTCTGACAGAACCAACATACTGATTTCCATAGGAGCTGTGGAAATTTGCACTCCCACCAGCAATGGAGGTGTATTCCTCTTTCTCCATATCCTTGCCAGCATAAGCTGTCCCTTGTGTTATTATTTTAGCCATTCTAAGAGGTATAAGATAGAATTTCAAGGTAGTTTTGATTTGCAATTCCCTAATTGTAAGGATGTTAAACACTTCTTTAAGTGTTTTTCAATCACTTGAGATTCCTCTATTTAAAATTAACTACTGAAGGTATCACCATCGCTGATTTCAACTTTACTGCAAAGCTATAGTAATAAAAATCAAGTGGTACTGAAATAAAAACAAATATGTTGATCAATAGAATTGAATTGAAGATCCAGTCATAAGTCCACACACCTAAGAACACCTCATTTTTTATAAAGAAATCAGAAATACATACTGGAAAAGAAAAAGAATCCTCAATAATGGTGCTGGTCAAACAGAATGGCTGCATGTAGAAGAGTGCAAATAAATTTGTATTTATTAACCTGGACAAAAATTGTATCTAAGTAGATCAAAGACCTTAATATAAAACCAGACACACTGAACCCGACAGAAGAGAAAATGCTGAATACATTTGAACACATTGGGTCAGGAGACACTTTCTGAACATAACATCAATAGAGCAGGGATTAAGAGCAACAATTAATAAATGGAACTTCATGGAGCTGAAAAATTTCAGTTTTTCATACTTACCTCACACAGGGTGATTTTTCTAGTTGTGTCCATTGGCTTGTAGATTTAATTTTTCATTGCAGAACACACTGATTTATTAAAACTATGAAGGAGGGGTGATCCAAGATGGCAGCACACATTGTATTTGGGGGGCACAAGAACTGAAATGCAGAAATTGGTGTGTGGCGGGCAGCTGAAACCAGAACATCTATGTTGGGGCTTCCTGGGCAGGAGGGAACAACCTGTGAGCTGAGCCCTTTGGATCCAGGTCACCTGTGGATTTCTCCAGAATGAGAGTGGAAAACATCCAACCCCCCTGCACTTACCCCTGATGGGTCTCCCTGCTCCCTCCTCTGCAGAGGCAGCCTGCACTGCCCAATGATCCTAGTACAGCACTCTCTGCTCACTATGAAAATGGTAGACACCTCTCAACACACTGAAGAATACTTCAGACACAAGAGAAAATTGGACCCAGTCTGAAGTACGGACTCCAGGAATAAACAGTGAAGAACTTGGATAAGCAGATGGCTAGAGATCGGTATAAGAACACATACAACAAAGATCAGGACATCATGGCTTCATCAATAACACCCAAAATCAAAATATATTTTAATTCATCATAAATACAGGGAAATGATTTCAAAGCTATGCTTATCCAGCATTAGAGGCACAAAAAGAGGAAATGAGCAAAGCTCTCAAAGAAATACCCACACAAATGGAGGAAAATAAAGAGGAAATGAAAAAAGCTTTCAAAGAAATACAGGCAAATAAAGCCAAACAAATAGAGACACAGGTAGATGACCAAGTAGAAGCATATAGAGAGGAAACGAACAAAGCTATCTAATAAATTCAGGCAACTACAGCCAAACAAATAGAGGCACAAGTAAAGGTACAATTTGTGGCATATAGAAAGGAAACCAACAAAAAAAAATAGAGGCCATCATGGAAAAACAGAAATCCACACACCAACAGATGAAGGAAATGGTGCAAGGTGTGAAAACAGAATTAGAATCAATAAAGAAAACACAAACATAGAAAGTCCTGGAGCTGGAGAACTTAGAGAAAAGATCAGGAACCACAAAGATAAACATCACCAATAGAATATAAGAGATGGAAAAGAGAATCTCAGGTGCTGAAGATACACTTGCAGAATTTCATACATCTCTCAAAGAAAAAGTAAAATCAGAAATGATCCAAACAAAAAAAAATCCAAGAAATCAAGAATGCTACCAAAGATGAAATCTAAAAAAAAATAGGAATAGATGAACAAGACTCCAGGCTCCAAGGTACAGAAAATATTCTCAAGAAACTCATAGAAGAAAAAATTTCCAACTTAAAGAAAGAGATGTCCATAAAACATACAAGAGGCCTAAGGAACACCAATACAATAGACCAGAGAAGAAACTACTCAAGTCACATAATAGTCAAAACACTAAATATACAGAACAAAGAAAAAAATATTAAAAGCAGCAAGGAAAAAGGCCAAGTAACATATAAAGGTAGACCTATCAGAATCATACCAGATGTCTCCACAAAAACTATGAAAGCTAAGAAAGGCCTGGGCAAATGTCATGCAGACTACTATACCCAGCAAAGCTTTCAATCAACATAAATGAAGAAAAAAATATTCCATGACCAAACAAAACTGAAACAATATCTACACAACAACCCAGCAATACAAAGATACTAGAAAACAAACTCCAATCCAACGCACAGGATATAAATATAGATAACTTCACAATAAAAAGCAAAAGAAAACAAGCATTGAAACACAGTAAAACCACCAAGTTCACAATAAAAGGACCTATTAGTCACTATTATCTATCAATATCAACTGACTCAAATCTCCATTAAAAAGGCACAGACTAACAGAATGGTTGTGGAAACAGGATCCAACATTCTGCTCCATCCAAGAAACACACCTATGCAACAAAGATAAACACTAGCTCAGAGTAAAGAGATGGAAAATGTCTTTCAAGCAAATGGACGCAGAATACAAGCTGGGCTAGCTATCCTAATATCTAATTAAATAGACTTTCTTTTTTTTTCTTTTATTTTTTTATTTTTATTTTTTTTGTGAACTAATAGCATCTAATAGCATGTACTCTTACTTTTTTTTTTAATTTATTTATTTTTATCTCAATCACAGGTTAGGTACTTTGAATCCCAGGCAGAGCCCCCTCCCCCATTCCCTCCTACCCTTCCACTCCCTTCCTCATCTCCCTCTTCCCTGCCCCCTCCAAGTCCACCAACAGGGGAGGACCTCCTTCCCTTCCATCCAACCCCAGCTTATCCTGTCTCCTCAGGGCTGGCTGCAATGTCCTCCCCTGGGATCTAGCCAGTCTGTCACTCCCTGGCTTATATGGGGGAGGGTCAAAGAGTCAGCCATCAAGATCATGACTGAAACAGTCCCTGTTTCCCTCACTAGGGTCTTCAGTCCTACACCGAGTTATCATGGACCTCATCCGTGCGGGGGTTCCAGTCCACATCCACACATGGTCCTTGATTGT
>CM053753.1:65805339-65815995 GCA_028658305.1 Pachyuromys duprasi
CCGCCCTGGGCTTGCTGTTAAGGGCTCTCCCCTGGAATGGAGATTTGGCGCCTCCTTCTGTGCCAGTGGCTGTGCACCAAGGTCTGAGATGATATTTGGGGCACACACAGTGGGTTTGGGTTTGTGTGCATCCGCTGTATGCAGGGCTGTCTGAAATGGTGCCCGAGGCCTTCTATGTCTGGCCTGTGGACAGACACCCGAACTGGGGTTTTTGCTGGTGGATTCGTGCAGCTTTCGCCCTCCGTGTGAGGTCTGGTCAATTGTCCCAGGATCCTCTCAGCTGTGGGTTGAGACAGAACTCAGGTTCTTCCCAGATCCGCAGGCAGACTCACACACTGACTGAGTTTTTGCTGGAGGAAGTGTTCGGCTAGAGCCCCCCGCAGTGTGCGGACTGGTCAAAAGGTCCCCCAATCCACTCAGTCTGGTGTGGTTTTGATGATCAGTCCGAGCCTGCAGCACACCTGTGGGTCGAAGCAGAACCTGGGTGCAGTGTGAGCTCGCAGGGTGCAGTTCAGGGAAAATGGCACCCGGCTCCTCCAGAGACTGCCCGGGAGACTGTGCGATCCAGTCTACAATGGAGGGTGCAGGCACCCAGAGTGGCCGCTTGTCCAGATCAGAGCTATGCGCCACTGGTCACCGGGAAATTTCTCCAGGTAATAACTGGGTGTCCCTAGGGTTTTCCCATTTGACTTTCTCACCGTAGGAGTTCTGCTCACCTGGCACTCACAATGCTGACGTTTTAGGTCCCCAAGTTCAGTCTCCTGGTCGCTGTGTTGTTTCTGCTCTCCTACTCCTCAGACACAGTTTTCTCTTGTGGCAGCCATTTTGGATCTAAATAGACTTTCAATAATAATTAATTTAAAAAGATGAGGAGGGGCACTTCATTTTCATCAAAGGAAAAATCCACCACGAGGCCATCACAATTTTGAACATCTATGCACCAAATACAAGAGCACCTACATTTTAAATGAAACATTATTAAAGCTGAAATCACTCATCGAAACATACCTTAATAGTGGGAGACTTCAATGCTCCACTCTCATCAAGGGACCGATCATCTAGACAGTAGCTAAATAAGGAATTAATGGCACTTACAGAGGTCCTAACACAAGTGGACCTAATAGATGTCTACAGAACTTTTCACCCAAACTCAAAAGAGTACACAATCTTTTCAGCACCTCATGGAACCTTTTCCAAAATAGACCATGTATTTGGTCACAAAGCAAGCCTCAAAAGATACAAGAGGATTGAAATAACCCCCTGTGTCTAATCCAACCACCATGGACTAAAGATGGACCTCAACAACAACAGGAATAACAAAAAACCTGCAAACACATGGAAACTGAAAAATTTGCTTCAATAATAGGTGGGTCAGGGAAGAAGTGAAAAAAGAAATTAAGACTTCCTATAATTCAATGAAAATGAAGGCACAACATTCCCAAACTTATGGGGCACAATTAAATCAGTTCTAAGAGGAAAGATCATAGCATTAAGTGCCTTCAAGAAGAAATTTGAAACATAGCATACAAGGAACTTAATAGATCACATGAAAGCCTTAGGGAGAAAAAAACAAAAAAGAAGCAGACACACCGAAGAGGAATAGACATTAGGAAATAATCAAACTAAGGGCTGAAATCAATAAATTAGAAACAAATAAAACAATTCAAAAAATTAATGAAACCAAGAGCTGGTTCCTTGAGAAAATCAACAAGTAGACAAACCCTTAGCCAACCTAACTGAAAGGCTAGCTTCATCAGCAAAATCAGAACCGAAAATGGGGACATAAGAACAGACACTAAGGAAATCCAAATAATCATTAGGTCTTACTACAAAAGCCTATACGCAACAAAATTTGTAAATCTAAATGAAATGGACAATTTTCTTGATAGATTCTATTTCCCAGAATTAAATCAATATCAGGTAAATAGTTTGAGTAGTCCTATATCTCCCAAAGAAATAGAAGAAGTCATCAAAATCTCCCTTCCAAAACAGCCCAAGGCCAGACAGTTTCAGCACAGAATTCTACCAGACCTTCAAAGAAGAGCTAACTCCAATTCTCTTCAAACTATTCCACAAAATAGAAACAGAAGAAACATTATCAAGCTCATTCTATGAAGCCACACACACCTTCATACCTAAACCACACAAAGACCCAATAGAAAAAGAGAATTTCAGACCTCTCTCTTTTGAAAATTGGTGCAAAAATACTCAATAAAATACTGGCAAACTGAATCCAAGAACACATAAAATATACCATACTCCATGACCAAGAAGGCTTCATCCAAGGCATTCAGAAGTGGTTCAATATATGAAAATCTATCAATGTAATCCACCATATAAACAAAGTGAAGGAGAAAAACCACATGATCATCTCCTTAGAGATTTGACAAAATCTTATACTCAGTCACTTTTAATGTCTTGGAGAGATCAGGGATATGAGGCACATACCTAAACATAGTAAAGGCAATATACAGCAAGTCTATAGCTAACATCAAACTCAATGGAGAGAAACTTAAAGCAATCCCACTGAGATCAGGGACAAGACAAGGCTACCCACTCTCTACTTACCTATTCAACATAGTACTTGAAGTCTTAGGTAGAGCAATAAGACAATAAGATCAAGGGGATACAAATCGGAAAGGAAGAAGTCAAAGTATCATGATTTGCACATGATATGATAGTATACATGAGTGACCCCCAAAAATCAACCAGAGAACTCCTTCAGCTGATGAATACCTTCACCAGAGTAGTTGAATACAACATTAACTCAATTAAATCAGTAGCCCTCCTGTCCAGAAAAGACAAAAGGGCCAAGAAAAAAATTAGGGAAACAATACCCTTCACAATAGCCACTAATAACATAAAGTACCTTGGTGTTACTCTAACCAAGCAAGTGAAAGACCTGTTTGAAAAAAAAAAAACTTCAACTCTCTGAAGAAAGAAGTCAAATAAGATATCAGAAGATGGAAAGATCTCTTGTGCTCGTGGATTGGTAGGATTAACAAAGTAAAAATGGCCATCCTGCCAAAAGCAATCTACAGATTCAATACAATTTCCATCAAAATACCAATACAACTCTTTACAGACCTTGAAAGAACAATTCTCAACTTCATATGGAAAACCAAAAAACTCAGAATTTCCAAAATGATCCTGTACAACAATAAATCCTCTGGAGGTATCTCCATCCCTGATCTCAAGTTGTACTACAGAGTAATAGTTATAAAAACTGCATGGTACTGGCATAGAAAAAGAATAGTGGCTCAATAAAATAGAATAGAGGACCCAGAAATAAATACACACACATACAGATAATTGATTTTTGACAAAGAAGCCAAAACCATACAATGGAAAAAAGAGAGCATCTTCAGCTAATGGTGCTGGTCTAACTGGATGTTTACCTGCAGAAAAATGCAAATACATCCATACTTATCATCCTGCACAAAACTAAAGTCTAAGTGAATCAAATACCTCAAAATCAAGCCAAACACACTAAATTTGTTACAAAAAAGTGGGGAAGAGCCTAAAACTCATTTGCACAGGAGACAACTTCTTAAACAAAACACCAACAGCACAGGCTCTAAGATTAACAATCAATAAATGGGACCTTATGAAACAGAAAAGCTTCTGTAAAGCAAAGGACACTGTCATGAGAACAAAATTACAACCTACAGAAAGGAAAAGGATCTTCATCAACCTGATATCTGACAGGGCTAACATCTAGAACATATAAAGAACTCAAGAAGTTAAAAAGCAACAAATCAAGTAATCCAATTAAAAAATGGTGTACAGAACTAAACAGAGAATTCTTTGTAGAACAATATAGAATGGCAGAGAAACACTTTAAAAATGTTCAACATCCTTAATCATAAGGGAAATGCAAATCAATCGACCCTGAGATTTCATCTTACAACCATCAGATTGGCTAAGGTCAAAAACTCAAGTGACAATTGATGCTGGAGAGGATGTGGAGAAAAGGGAATCCTCCTCCATTGCCAGTGGGAAGGTAAACTTGTACAACCACTTTGGAAATCAATCTGTTGCTCTCTCAGACAATTAGGAATAGCTCTTCCTCAAGATGCAGCTATATGACTCCTAGGCATTTATCCAAAATATGCTCAGGTATACAACATATACATTTGTTAAACCATGTTCATAGCAGTTTCATTCTTAATAGACAGAACCTGGAAGCAACCCAGATGTCCCTCAATGGAGGAATGGGTACAGAAATTGTGGTACATTTACACAATGGAATGCTACTCAACAATTATAAACAAGGAAATTATGAAATTTGCAGGCATATGGTGGGATCTAGAAAAGACCATCCTGAGTGAGGTATCCCAGAAGCAGAAAGACAGACACACACAGTATATATTCACTTATAAGTGGATATTAGCCATATAATATAGGATTAACATGCTGGCATCTGTACACCTAAAGATGCTAATCAAAAAGGAGGTCCCTGGATAAGATGATCAATCCTCACTCAGAAAAGTAAAAGGACTGGATATTGGAAGCTGGAGAAGACAGGGAACAGGACAGGAGCCTACCACAGAGGGTCTCTGAAAGCCTCTACCCAGCAGGGTATCAAAGCTGATGCTGAGACTCATAACTAAACTTTGGGCACAGTGCAGGGAATCTCATAAAAATGGGGGAGATAGAAAGACCTGGAGGCAACAGCAGCTCCACAAGGAGAACAAGAGAACCAAAAATTCTGGACACAGTGTTTTTTTAGGACACTGATACTCCAATCAAGGACCATTCGTGGAGATCAACTAGAACCCCTGCTCAGATATATCCCACAGCAGCTCAGTATGTAAATGGATACTGTAGTAAGGGGAACAGGGACTGTCTCTGATAGAAAATCAGTGGCTGGGTCTTTGATCACCTCCCCTTCATAGGTGAGCAGCCTTGCCAAGCCACAGAGGAAGACAATGCATCCAGTCCTGTTGAGACTGAACATGCTAGTGGCAGATGGAAGAGAAGGAGGACCTCCTCTATCAGTGGAGTTGGAGAAGGGCATCAGAAGAGAAGAGGGATGGAGGGTGGGATTGAGAGGAAACAAGGGAGGAGGCTACAAATGGAATGAACTGTAATTAATATAAAAATTACAATTATAAAAGTGATCAAATCACTCAAAAATTAAAGGGACATTTCCTAAACTGTATTTTCTAAATTTATCAATATACCTTAAACAAACAAACAAACAAGCAAACAAACAAACAAACCTTGAAGGAGTTTTAAACATGGTTGAACTTTATGCAAGCTCTTGCTTTATGAGCTGTCTATACATTCTGTCAAGTAGATGTTGGCAGTCTTGTTGAATTCTTTTCAAGGTTTTCTTTATTATTATTAATATTATTCACTTTTAATTTCAATTGTAGCCCTCTCCCTCATCTCCTCATGGTCCCACCCTCCCTCACTTTTGTCTCCCATTGCCCTCTCCTAGTCCACTGACAGGGGAGGTCCTCCTCCCCTTCCATTTGACCCTAGCCTATCATTTCTCATCAATATTGTCTGGATAGTCTTTCTCTGTGACCTACTTAGGCCACCTCATCAGAGGGAGATGATCAAAGAGCCAACCACTGAGTCCATGTCAGAGATAGCCCGTGCTCCACTTATTAGGGATTCCACATAGAGACTGTTCTGCCCATCGGCTACATCTGAACTGGGAGTCTAGGTTATCTGCATGCATGGTCTTTGGTTGGAGTATCAGTGTCCTAAAAGACCCCTGTTCCCAGCTTTTTTGGTTTTTTTGCTCTCCTTGTGAAGTTCCTGTCACTTCCAAATGTGTCTATCTCCCCCTTCTTTCATGAGATTACCCGAACTCTGTCCAAAGTTTGGCTATGAGTCTCAGCATCTGATTCAAAGCATGATGGGTAGAGTCTTTTAGAGGTCCTTTGTGGAAGGCTCTTGTCCTATTCCCTATTTTTTCTTACTTCTGATGTCTATCTTGTTTGCCCTTCTGAATGAAGATTGGGCCTCTTCCTTAAGATCCTACTTGTTTAGCTTCTTTAAGACTATAGATTTTAGTATGTTTATCCTATATTATATTGGCCTGTGATGTGTTTTTTTTGAGCCTAGTAAGATTCCTTTCTTTATGAATTCTTCAGTTGGAGGTTATCTAGGTTTTTCTTCCCCAATTCTGGTTATTTTGAGAAAAAAAAATCTGCAAGAACATAGTTGAGCAAGTGTACTTTGGTAGTGTGGAACATCCTTTGAGCAAAGGACATAGTCAATCAGACAAAGCTTCGATCTACCAAATGGGAAAAGACTTTTTTACCAATGCTATATCTGATAGAGGGATAATTCCCAAAATGTATGAAGAACTCAAGAAACTGTATGTCAAAATACCAAGAAATCCAATAAAAAAATGGGATTACAGATCGAAATATATCTAAAATTTTGGTGAGGCATTCAACACTATGAACTTCTCTTTTAAGACTGCCTTCATTGTATCAATAGATTTTTATATGTTTTATCTTAATTTTCATTCAATTCTAGAATATTAAATTTTCTTTCTTGATTTTCTCAGCAATCTATAAATACATCATGCGGAGGTGAACTGTTTAATCTCCATGAGTTTGTATTTTATGTAGCCATGCTTATATTTTAATTCATATTTTATTTCCTGTGACCTTATCAGTTCAGTCTCTGTTGGTATTATATGAATTTATTTTGACTACTGAAATCCAGAATCATTACTGATTAAATTCCTATAATCTCATTGATTCTTGTCACCACTCTAATAATACATTTTTTCATTTAGTGCATATTTTGTCCATGTTAAACATACTTGGAACATAAAATCATAAAGATGCCTTTCCCAGAACAATGTCTGTAGTTAACGATCAAATTTGCACAATGCAATTACCTCAGAACTTGAACCACTCTTTCCAAAGCTACATTCCTGATGCAGAGTAATACATTTTCTAACCGAGAATTCTAACAGGAAAGCAAATGACAGAGAAGAAATTGTCTCCTTAATGATCCAACTTCAGCTAATGTGAGAAAACATATTTGATGTAGTAACTAATGATTCCAGTCTGCATAACTGTCAGCACATTTGATTTGAGAATTTTAAGATATCTTAAATATATTTAATAAGATTATTTGTATGAATTCTTTTGTATTTGAGAAACCATTTCCACTCCTTTTTATTAACAGCAATATGAGAGTGCACAGCACTGCATCCTACACTGCTTAGATGCTTCTTTTTGCTGGTATTTCTATATTTCAAATTTTAAATGTGTGCTGTTTTAAATGTGCTTTGCTTTGAGTTATTTCAACTGCATTGTTTTGTCATATAGAAACCAGAATGCACTACTGGCAGCCATGCATTCTAAAGAGATACAATTGATCCTAAGTATAAAGGAGGCTCTGTCCAACAAACTTTAGCATAAGCAGGTATTATGATCCTCATTCCCCAGCACAGAAGGAGCCCATGGTAACGCAAATTGAGATGTGCATCTCAATGCAAAAGTGATAGCTTCTACAAACACTGGTAGAAAATGAAATGCAAATAGATACAGCACTTAAGACTACCACTGGAGAGGCAGGTGCAGGAAAATAGCCAAGTTCTTCTTAATGAGACTTTTGTACTTTGCTGCAGTTAGCCAATCTAAGAGACATTATATATTTGGTGAGCTAGCATTTAGACTGGGAGAACAGCTTAAAATTCACATCCTGCCGACTCCATGACAGTCTTCGTGGAACAATTTCTGAAGACAAGGTGTTATTTTTAATTGTGAACAAGTAAACATTAGCCTGGATGCTATGAACAATTCAACAGATGAAATGAGACAGGAGTTTTCTCTGCAGGTGGGTTAGAAGCTTGTTGCCAAATGTCTCCATCTTTATGTCTTAGAGCAAGCCTATAGCAGATAGTTTAGATCATTTTCTCTGTCACAAATGCCCAAGCTGAAAAGCTCTGTTTTTCATGAAAAGTACGATTGGTATTAAAGGTTGAGTTCAAAATTTTGTTAGAGACAAAGCTTTTGATACTTTGAAACAATACTCTTTCTTTAGTTAAGATGAATCTAACTTACCTCTCATTTTATTTTTCTGAAGCTGAAATCACTGGAAAGATTAGACCTCTAAATTTAATTGCCTATAATTTTGCTATCATGACAGCCCATTGAAGTGTTCTACAAAGAGAAGAGTGATTGAAAATGAGAGACAAGTGTCTAGCTATCTGCAGACTAAATTAGAAACCTTGTAAGGCTCTGCCTAGATTTTCCACATTTGCATGTTGTGACTTACTTATCTCCAAATGCATCTCTTCTTCTTTTCCACATCTCTCTAGCATGTTAAATGATGACGACAGAGTACATTTCCAGGCTTGTGCTTGTGATTATATTGATTTTAAGACTCATATTAAAAAAATAAAAATACTCAAATTTAAATGATAGGAAATGAACCCATTTCAGGGATATTGTTAAAGTAAATAAATATCTACAAATTTTAGTTGAGCAAAGGAGGAAAATGATGCATGAGATTGAAAAGGTAACTTTCAGTTAGTATACAAAGAAATTGGCATCTTTTTAGAAGAGTTCAAATATGTTGTTTAGTAATTCTTTAATTTATCCATCTCAAAAGGAATTTGTTCTATATCATCTTTCTACACAAGCCCTTGATCAGTATTTACCTTGTTTTAAAACCATCACCCTTTCTGTGTTTCAACAGGTACAACTTCACTTAATAATGTTATGGTAAGACTTTGTTACAGACAAGGAAAGTGATAGTATAAATGATATGTGCTATGCTGTCCTGTGATCTATGATAATTTTCTACTTAAGAAATTATCTCAGTGTGGCCAAAGTTAGAGTAGGGCTCCTAGCCATCTCTCTTTCTCTCTTTTTTTTTTCCTCCAAGTTATTTTATTTTTACTGCAATGAATTATAAGTCACAAAATAAAGGTGAACATATGGCCATTTTCTGAGTAGGGAAATTTGGGGCCAGGGGTTAAGTATATCTTATACAGTCTCAGGGATCAGCTGCTTAGAGTCATGTGGCAACCTCAATAACGCTAATTCAAAGACTTTAATTCAAGTCTTTGCATTATTGCACTTGGGTTTTGGTTGTATATTTTATTTTTCTGCAATATTTTAAATAGTAAAATTGTAAGAATATTGATATTTGCTTGGGGATATTTACTAAAATCAAAGAAAAATGCTTTTCTGCATATTGTCTCACTCAAACTTTATATTTAGAAGATGTGAAAGTAATATGAATATTAGAAAACATTTGATGATTTAAAAGAATTTTCCAAAATTCAGCAGAAGAGGAACATTTTCTGTGTATGCATATATGAAGGCTTATGATTGTACAGGTACAATTTTATATACTGAAAAATATGAAGCATAAAACAAAGCTTGAAGACCACTTTCCGCAGGAACTTGTGGCATCACTCATTAGCCATGCCATGAGTCTATCCATGCTTCTGTCTTCTGTCTACAGAATGTGTCTTGTTTGAACTGAATGTCCCTCTTATAGTGTCTGCTTATTGATATACTGGTTCATAGATAAAATTTGCATGGACTTTTGTTTTCTTTTTCCCTGGCTTCAAAGGGGATTGACTGGCAACTAAAAATAATACATACTTAAGCTGGAGGACTTGGCTAATCACTGTGCAAAGTTTCTTTTCTTTTTCAATGTTGCAAAAATATACCAAATATACTCTTAAAATTCATTTTTATTAATTGAAGGCTGAATATTAGAAACCCAATATGTTGTTTTTTAACTGATAGAGTGTTTTTCTGGGCTCTTAGTCAAGTTATCTTGGGGTGATAGAGTGATAGACAATCATTGCACTAAAGATACTCTAAAACAGTATCTTCTGAGTTTATTGTATCACAGTAAAGGAGAATAAGGACACAGAACCCAGAAATGAACAGAGAAAACCCAGATTTGTTATAGAAAAATGATAAAGAACTTTCAAAAGTGAAAGGGGCTCTAAGAGATGAAACTGTTTGCTTTCTTTCTTAGTGGACTCTTGTGGATCTTATAGTGGGAATTAGATGAAGATTAAAGTATTCTGCTGGGATTAGTAATTTTTGGCTATATTGTAGATCAACTTAATAAGTAGTTTTATATGCTTCCTGAGCTCAAATATAGAGTACAAAGAAGGCACATACATGGTACACGACTAACTCATGATCTGTCCTAGGCCTTGAATAACGCTGTCCTCGGGAGAAGTCATTCATTATAAAACACAATTTTGTACTCATTGGCCAACATCTCATTCCTTGCTCTGTGACTCCTGATACCAACCTTCTACACTTACTATCTCTGAGTTTGAATTTTTCATTCCCCACTGGGTTAACACAGTGCTTTATTCTTCATTTTAAAAATTATTTTAAAACTCTTTCTCATAGGAAAGAGAAAATGTAAACATGTTGAACCAAGAGGAAAAATAATCATTTACACTGTTGACTGATCTCATGAGAAATTCTTTAGTAGATAAATAACTGGTTTTTCCACCTTAAGGTGAAAGGTCTAGACCAATATCCTAATATTGAACACTCATAAATATGAGTTATGCACAAGAGAAGCTAATGCAGGATCCTTACAGACAATCCTTACAATCATAACCCTTATAATTTCTATTACCATATTGATTTTCATATTGGTATTTCTTATAATAGCTCAAACTTAGAA
>CM053753.1:65816095-65833972 GCA_028658305.1 Pachyuromys duprasi
ATATGTTTGTAACAATATTAGTCATAATGGAGGAGATATAAATTTGAGAGAGAAGGTCATAGTAGGGTTGGAGGGAAGGTATTTGGGAGGGGTAGGAGGAAAGAAAGGGAAAGAACAAAGTGACACAACTTTGTTTTAATTAAAATATATTAAAAATAAATGTATCACGATTTCTGTATCCATTTCCTCTGGCTGCTACAAATATGATTGAGCAAATATCCTTCTTGTATGGTTGAGCATATTTTGAGTATATGTCTAGGAGTGGTACAGCTGTATCTTGAGGTAGCACTGTTCCTAGTTTTCTGAGAAAGCACCACATTGGTTTTCAAAGTGGTTGCACATGTTTTCATTCCCACCAGCAATGGAAGAGGGTTCCCCTTTCTCCACATCCTCTCCAGCATGTGTTGTCACTTGAGTTTTTGATCTTAGCCATTCTGATGGGTGTAAGGTAAAATCACAGGTTTGTTTTGATTTGCATCTTCCTGATGATTAGGGATATTGAACATTTCTTTAAGTGGTTTCTCAGCCAATGGAAGAATGGATACAGAAAATGTAGTACATTTACATGATGGAATACTACTCAGCTATTAAAAACAAGGAAAATATGAAATATGCAGGCAAATGGTGGGAACTAGAATAAATCATCTTAAGTGAGGTAACCCAGAACAGAAAGACACACATGATATACACTCACTCATAAGTGGTTATCAGACATATATAGGATAAACATATGAAAAGTCTATACTCCTAAAGAAGATATACAACAATAGGACCCTAGGGAAGATGCTCAATCCTCATTCAGAAGGGCAAATGCAATAGACATTGGAAGCAGCAGAAGACAGGGAGCAGGACAGTGGCCTACCACAGATGGCCTCTGGAGGACTCTACTCATTGAGGTATCGTAGCAGAGGCTTAGACTCATAGCCAAACTTTCGGCAGAGTGCAAGGATTCTTATGAAAGAAGGGGATATAGAAAGACCTGGAGGGGACAAAGGCTACAAAAGGAGACCAACTGAGCCAAAAAAAAAATCTAAACTGGGCCCTGGGGGCCCTGCAAGGACTGATGCCCACCCGAGGACCATGCATGGAGAGGACCTAAAACCCCTGCTCAGATGTAGCCCATAGACTCAGTCTCCAAATGGGTACCCTAGTAAGGGGAACACGGGCTGTCTCTGGCATGAAGTCATTGGCAGGCTCTGTGATCACCTTCCCCGGGGGGATGCAGCTTTGCCAGGCCACAGAGGAAGAAAATGCAACCAGCCCTGATGAGACCTGATAGGCTAAGGTCAAATAGAAGAGTAGGAGTATCTCCTCTATCAGTGGACTGGGTAGAGGGAACAGGAAGAGAGGAGGGAGGAAAGGTGGGATTGGGAGGAGATGAGGGAGGAGGCCACAGCTGGAATACAAAGTGAATAAATTGTAATAAATGATAATTATTAATTTAAAAGTCCAAAAAATAAATACAATAAAAATTTTAAAATATATGCTATTGTTGAAATACATTCTTCTTTGGACCATAGCCTCATTAGGTCTGTTCTGTATTTGTTAGTGCATTAATTAAGAGTAGTTCTCATCAATACAGTAGCATCAACTAGAATATTGAAGGATATTCATCTCTCATGAGTCTTCATTGAATCTTTAAGCCCACCTCTATCCTTAGCTCACTGAGGAGCTCTTGCTTGAAGATAATCTACTCCCTTCATTATAGGAATTCACTCTAAAAACGGGGCTGTTTCTCTTATTCCTAAACCTCTCTAAATAAGCAGATATAATACAGGAAGAGTTAGATCCTAGAACGAGCCACAGCATCTGTCCTTATGGGAGATACTGATCTCCCAATAATTTAAGTTAAGTTAGGGACAAATCAGCATAAGACATCTTGACACAATTCTCATGAAACTAAATGCATTGGTTTTTTTGTGGGAAATGATTTATGAAATATGGTAACTAGTCAGAAAGTCTAGAAGAAACTTAATGAAGGTAGTGATCAGAATAGGAGATAAAAATTTGTTTGCCAATTTAGTGATAGTAGTTTCTAATTGTGTCCTTGACTAGAAGCTGGAAATGTTCTTGATCTTTCCTGGAAATGGGTCAGAAATGTCAGAAGTATTTAAAGTTCTAGTTTCTGATTTGTTTTTGTCATAGTCTCAGCAATGTTGCAATTGCCCTCTGTATCCTGTACAATAGATTGCCGTTTTTATTTCCCTATTATAGCAAAAGACACCACATGGTTTAAAAAAATAAACAGCTCAATTTAGGTTGATTTGTGACAATTCCAGCAACTATAGTAATTTGAGTTTTAGACATTACATTAAGTAAATTATCCTTCTAGATCCTTAACTATTATTACCTATGGGTCACTAGTAATGGTCACCTTGGACCGAAGTAACCAGCTAACATTCTGTTTTCTTATACTGATAGATAAGTAGAGCTCTCACCCACCGCCTCAATCAAAGAAACTTCTTTTATAGCAGAAATGCCTAATATTGTTGTCATTATACAGGACTTGTTGAGGTATGTTGAAATTTCATGGGTCCATCAACATTGCCAAGTCTAGAAAATACTATCTTGTAGCAGATAGCTTGATGCCCTGGCTTTTACAGTCTTTCTTCCTCATTTTCCTTGATGTTTCCAGGGCCTGAGCTCTAGCGGTTGCCTTGTACATGTACTATTTGGGTCTGGGCATTCTATATTCACTTGACAATGGCATTTTGAACAGTTGCAGACCTATGTAATTGTTGACATGTCTATGTGGTTGGGATAAATTTCACAAGGCCCTACTTCTAGATGAAGAGACACAGGTAATAAAATACTAAGCCCTAAAATCTTGTAAACAGGAACCACATTAAATAAAATTAGTAAACTGTATGTGTGTGTGTAAAAAGAAGAAAAGTTTATAGATTAAGAGGGAGTGGAGGTCACATGAATAGTTGAGTGGGAGAAATAGAAATGATGTAATTACAATGCTGATGTATAGAATCATAAAAATAATTAAGTATTTGAGAACAGAGAGTGTGAGACTTTTTAATTAAACACAGAAAACTATTTTGAGATCATATTTTTATGAAATAATAACTGAGTAGAAAGAGTCCCAGTTCACTGAACCTTGTGAAAATATGTCAGGCAGATGAGAATGTTTTGGAGACAAGATTGTTCATTAAAACACAGCTCTAGTCAGTCCTAAGCCACAGGGTGGCATGTGGTCTGGGACTAACAAATACAAGATTATGGTCCTTTTTGAGTATTTCAACTGTACCAGGAGCTTTTCCGATTAGAAAGATGAGGCAGAAATGAATCACAATGTCATGGATATGATGGAGAGGAGTTGTGTGCATTTCTCCTGTTTGGTACCTTGGAAATACTAAACTTTGGAGTGGGACAGTAAGTGAAAGAGCACATGCCCCCAGAATAAAGTCCCTAGATTTTATAGTTTAGAAAATGTCTAACCAAGAGGTTTGTCTTTTTCTGTGCCTTCTTTATATTAGGCTTTCAGCTATCCCTTCTTTATCTTAAAATAAAAATGGGCAAATCCAGAAACATTTTCTGAAAACACTTGATGTTGAGTAAAGGGACAATTGTAAAATTTCTATGCATTTCCACAGTGCTAGAGTTTGAGATGACTCTTCATTTCTAGGAATAATTTTCAAAAAGTGGGAACAGAGCTCTGCTAGGTGGAGATTAGCAAGAACGACCCTGAGATCTCAAGGCCGTTGCTCTTTGACAGCACTTCAAAATGATCTACATGGGATAATCAATCTCTCATTAGTGAGGGTCTGGAGAGAAACTACAGATTGGGCTTGCGTATCCAGGAGAAGGCAGAAGCAGTATTCACGGCCTATTAGAGATGCTGCAGTTCTTTGGATCTTCGAAGCACAGAGCAGGACCTTTGCTCCCTGGGGGAAAAGGCATACTAATTGTCTGACACATCATAGGATATGAACCAAAACTAAGCTGTCTACTGTCCCAACTTTTTAAAGAGAACTCACGATCATGTTTGCCTTTATCATACCTTGTCATGACACATAAAAATATAGTCATGAGCTTGATGGCTGTCTCTTTGACCCTCCCCCATACACGCCAGGGAGTAACAGCCTGGCTAGATCCCAGGGGAGGACATTGTAGCCAGCTCTGAGGAGACAAGATGATCTGGGGTCTGATGGAAGGGGAGGAGGTCCTCCCCAGTCGGTGGACTTGGAGGGGGCGGGGAGGAGATGAGGGAGGGATGGGGAGAGTGGAAGGGAATGAGGGAGGGGGCTATGCATGGGATGCAAAGTGCCTAACCTGTGATTGATATATAAATAAATAAATTACATTAAAAATATCTTGATAGAGCAGCCGTCATTTCTTCTATTTTCCTCTTAAGATTTGCATGTTTTCTGTTTCATGCTTTGTCCTAATGTCTGCTTTTCTGAGTAAACACTGCCTTCAGTGTTATCATTAAAATTGCCCTAAAAAATAAAATCTTAAGTTACAAAATATTCAAATCTGGTAGGTTTTCAAACATAGTGTAGTTCTTATTAACCATGTTCTTGTAAGTCTGTGTCTATTACTACTGTGAGACTGACCTAACCTCACTATGTCTGCCCTTACTGTCTTAACTACTACCTTCCAAAATTTCTTTATGACCATTTTCTCCTAAAAGCATCTCTTTACATAATTTTAGCTTGTTTGCTTGTTTTCCCAACTCTTGAGACTTTCATACCAAACTGAGAAATCAATTCATTTTTCATATGCAAATAAGTATTAAATCCTCATGTTATGGGATTTTGTTCCTAGTTTTACAAATACTTGATAAAAGACAGCCTTAGAATTAATTGAAATACTAAAATATTCTTCACTACTAAAAGACCCTTCCATTTCTAACCATGAGAGGTAACATTTTGATGGAGGTAAATCTCTTCTCAAAGAAGGTTTAAGGAGGGGTCTCCTTCACTATTAAACTATGTGAAGGACTTGGGGGAAATGGTTATGCCTTAACACTATGATAGAAGAATCAGTTGCTTTTGAGATACACTTAAGTGGTCAGTTCCAACTTGAAAGTGTAAGAAGTCAGATACAGCTGTGCAGCCAGGGCTGATACTGCTCATGGAAGAGTAGTCAACCTCAATTTTCGAGCATGTGAAAGAAATTGTCCAGCTTCAGATATCTCATATTTACCAAAAGAAATAAGACACCCAGAAGCAAATGGACCTAAGAATGAACAGGACAGTATAGTGATGAGGAATGGGAGCTAGTAGGTCCACACAGACTTACAAATAAACTATTATAGTAATAAAGTGTATCTTATTTTGTGAGGTTGCCAAGCAGTGTTTAGATCCTAATTTAGATCTAAAGTGAAGTTATGTGGTGAGATTTTTCTACTTTATCTATTTATGAGATGTTGTAGAATTATTTCAAACCTAGGAAAATGATATGTAGTATTCATTCCATCACCTATTTTGTACTTATTTGAAAGGCATGTCCTGGGTGTCCAATGTTTCTGATATGTATCAGTAGAGATGCAACAGGAGTAATACTTGAAGAAGAAATTACCTTTGTAAGTTAAATTACTGAGCTTTAGACTATTCATTAGAACATCAGTGGACCCGTGCATGAAAGCATCTGTTTATTTGTTCGCAGTTTATACGTATATGGCTGCACTTGTGTGTGGGGAGGAGTTCATATGCACATTTCTGTTAACACACAGGTGAGGGAACAGCCTTACACATCATTTCTCAGAAGTTTCCTTGAGACAAGGTCTTTTTCTGGCCTGGCTAATTAGGTTAGACTGGCTGACCAGGAACATCCCGGGATCCTCTTGTCCTGCCTTCCCAGTGTGGGAGCTGCTAGCCTGTGCTTTTTAACACTCAGATCAGACTCAGATCTTCACACTTGTACAGCAGCACTTTGACAACTCAGGTCTTTTTTTCAAAAGGATTTTTTTTGAGAAAGAGTCTTGGCAGGTAGCCTGAGCTGTCCTCAAACATATAGAACTCCTGCCTCTGGCACCTTAGTGCTGGAATTACAGGATTGTGAAGGTACATCCCATTAAACCACATATCTTTTATATACATCAGAAAATTCTTGAAGTCAAACATAAAGTTCTTGGTGTTTGATAAACCTACTTTCTCGTTTGCAAACCGAACAGCAAAGATTCTTCAGCTTGTTCTCTTATTCAGCTTATTCTCTTTCCTTTAAGAAAGAATGTATTTGCTGTTTTGCTTTCTAAAGAAAGGTAATATTACAAATATGAGAAATATTTAAATAATCAGTAATGTGAACAAAGACATGAACTTGTAAATTACCTCTAAATGAAATTTCTTGTTCTCCTCTCCTCCCTTCCCCTCCCATTACCTTCCCCTCTTCTCCCATCTCCTCTGCTTTCCTTTCCTCTTCTCTTATTTCCTCACCTTTCTTTTTATCCCTCTACTCTCTCTTGCTCGCTCATTCTGTGCCCACATATATATTAACATTATCCTAATAAACCCCAGCTTTACTCTTCGAGAATACACATGAGCTCCAAGATGGCGGCGACCAGTGTGCACCATTTCTGAAGGGCAGAATACCTGAAACTCCAAACTGGTGAGTGGATGGGTTGCTAAAGCCAGAGAATTGACTTTGAGGTTTCCTGCGCTCTAGGGAACAACCTGTGAGCTCAGACGGATTAGATCCAGGCCCCACCATGGACATCTCTGGGATCTGAGAGTGGTGAACTATAGATCCCGTGCACTTTCAGCTGCAGTGGTGTGGAGTGCATAACCCCAGGTATGAGGCCTCCTTACTCTAACAGCCAAATAGGAGACCCAAATCTGAGAGTAGAAAACTGTGGACTCTCTGAACTTACTACATATGTCTGCCAGTGAGTTCATGGACTCTCAGCACTTTCCACACACAACTGTGAGTGAGTGCTTATGCAAGAGAGTGCATACAGAGCCCCAGATTAGGATCCCTCCACACTAACAACCAGGCATCTGATTCTTCCCACCCACACCCCCACTCTGGGCAACAGTGTTCTCAACATTGAAATTAGTCTCCCAGTGGAGTCCAGCCAAACAATTCCTGGAACCAAGATCATGGAGCTCAAGCAGATCTGAGCACTTGGAGCACAATAGTGAGGCAGGCTTGTGGGCCACTGAGCAACTCAGGGCACCTGCACATGGACACTGTGCCTGCGAACAGCAAAGGGAGCTTGCACCACAACACACTTGCACTGCTCTCTTACACTTCACCCTTATAGGCAGGCAAACCTGCATGCACATTCCTGCACTTGTATGCTTGCACACTTGAGCCTGCAACCTTCCTCCCTTACCTGCACCTAATACACTAACACCCATTCTCAAACCAGAGGACCTCTCTCATCTTCCTGAAGAATACTCCAGATTCCAGAGACAGATGGACCCAGTCTGCAGTACAGGTTCCAGGAACAAACATCAAATATTACTGACCACCAGAAGGCTAGAGGCAGGCATAAGAACACATCTAACAAAAATCAGAACATCATGGCTTCATCAGCAACCCCAAAAATCAACAGATATTTTAAATCATTGGAAAAACAGGAAAATTATTTTAAAGCTATGCTTATCCAGTTATGAGAAGCACATAAGGAGGAAACAAACAAAACTCTCAAAGAAATACAGACAAGTATAGCCACACAAATAGAGGCACATAAAGAGGAAACAAATAAAAAATAGATGCATTCATGGTAAGACAGGAATCCGCATTGAATCAGATGAAGGAAATGGAGCAAGACATGGAAACAGAATTAGAATCAATAAAGAAAACACAAACAGAGACAACCCTGCAGCTGGAGAACTTAAAGATAAGATCAGGAACCACAAAGGTAAGCATCATCAACAGAATATAAGAGATGGAAGAATCTCAGGTGCTGAAGATACAATTGCAGAAATTGATACATCACTCAAAGGAAAAACTAAATTTGGAAGAGTTCCAAATAAAAACATCCAAGAAATCAAGGATGCCATGAAAAGACATAATCTAAGAAAGTTAGGAATAGATGAAAAAGAAAATTCCAGGCTCCATGGTCCAGAAAATATTTTCAAGAAAATCATAGAAGAAAATTTTCCCATCTTAAAGAAAGAGATGTCCTTAAACATACAAGAGGCTTACAGACACTAAAAAGACTAGACCAGAAAAGAAACTTCTCACATCACATAATAGTCAAAACACTAAATCGATATAACAAAGAAAAATATTAAAAGCAGCAAGAGAAAAAGGCCAAGTAACATACAAAAGTAGACCTATCAGAATATCTCCAGAATTCTCAACAGGAACCATGAAAGCCAAGAAGGGCCTGGGCAGATGTCATGCAGATTCTAATAGACCGTGGATGTCAAACCAGGCTACAATGACCAACAAAGCTTTCAATCAATATAGATAGAGAAAATAGAATATTCCATGACAAAACTAAACTTAAACAATATCTAGACAGCAACCCAGTTCTACAGAAGATACTAGAAGGAAAACTCCAATCTAACAAAGTCAACTACAGCCAAGGAAACACAGGACATAGATAGCCTCACAACAACAACAACAAAATCAAAAGAAAACAAGCACACACACTATTGTCACAAACTCCACAATAAAAGGAACTAGCATACATTGGTCACCATTTTCTATCAATATCAACGGACTCAACTCTCCAATAACAAGACATAGACTAACAGAATTGTTGCTGAAACAGGATCCAACATTCTGCTGCATCCAAGAAACACACCTCTGCAACAATGGCAGACACTACCTCAGAGCAAAGAGCTGGAAAAAGGTTTTTCAAGCAAACAGACCCAGAAAAAAAAAGCTGTGGTTGCTATCCTAATATCAAATAAAATAGACTTTCAACCAAAATTAATCAAAAAATATGAGGAGGGACTCTTCATGCTCATCAAAGGAAAAATCCACCATAAGGACATCACAATGAAACATTATTAAAGCTGAAATCACACATCAATCCCGACACCTTAATGGTGGGAGACTTCAACAGTTATCATGAGGGAAGCAAAATGGAGATGTAATGACACAGACATTCTAAATGAAATGGACTGAATAGATGTCTACAGAGCTTTTCCTGCAAATTTAAAAGAGTATAGGTATTCCTCTCAGTGCCCCACGGAACCTTCTCCAAAATTGATCATATACTCAGATACAAATCAAGACTCAACAGATACAAGAAAATGGAAATAATCCCTTGTAACCTATCAGACCACCATGGCCTAAAACTAGATCTCAACAACAGAAATGACAAAAAGCCTACACATACATGGAAACTAAACAACTCTCTACTCTGTGACAGCTTGATCATGGAAGAAATAACAAAAGAAATTAGAGACTTCCTAATATTCAATGAAAATGAAGGCACAATTTACCCATATTTATGGAACACAATGAAAGTAGTGCTAAGAGGAAAGATCAACTAGGTGCCTTCAGAAGTTTGAGACATGTCAAACAAGCAACTTAGTGGCACACATAAAAGACCCAGAAAAAAAAGGAAAGCAGACACACTCAAGGGGAGTAGAAAGCTAGAAATAATCAAACCGAGGGCTGAAGTAAACAAATTAGAAACAAATAAAACAATTCAAAGAATCAATGAAACCAAGAGCTGGTTCTTTGAGAAAATCAGAAAGATGGACAAACTCTTAGTCAAACTAACTAAAAGGCACATAGAAACTATCTTAATCAGCAAAATAAGCAACAAAAAGGGGGATATAACAACAGACACTGAGGAAATCCAAACAATCATTAGATCTTACTACAAAAGTCTGTATGAAACAAAATTTGAAAATCTAAAGGAAATAGACAGTTATCTTGATGGATTCCATTTACCAAAGCAAAACCAAGATCAGGTAAATAGTTTTGAGTAGTTCTATTTCCCCCAAAGGAAATAGAAGCACTCATCAAAAGTCACCCTTCCAAAAGAAAAAAAAAAGCCCAAGGCCAGATGGTTTCAGTGCAGACCTCCAAAGAAGAGCTGATGCCAAAATTCTTCAAACTATTCCAGCAAATAGAAACAGAAGGAACATTACCAAACTCATTCTATAAAGCCACAGTCACCTTGATACCTAAAACACACAAAGACCCAATATAAGGAGAATTTCAGACCTATATTTCTTATGAACATTGATGTAGAAATACTCACTAAAATACTTGCAAACCAAATCCAAGAACACATAAAAGATATCATCCACCATGACCAAGTAGGCTTCATCCCAGGCATGCAGGGGTAAGTTAATATACAGAAATCTATCAATGTAATCCACATATAAACAAACTGAAGGAGAAAAACCACATGATCTCCTTAGATGCAGAAAAAGCATTTGACAAAATCCAGCACCCGTTCATGTTTAAAGTTTTGGAAAGATCAGGGATACAAGGCACACACCTAAACATAATAAAGACAAAAGTTGGCAAGCATATAGCCAACATCAAACTCAATAGAGAGAAACTTAAGTCAATCCCACTGAAATCGGGGAAGGCTGCCCAGTCTCTCCATATCTCTTCAACAGAGTACTTGAAGTCCTAGCTAGAGCAAAATGACAACTAAATGAGATCAAGGGGATACGAATTGGAAAGGAAGAAGTCAAAGTATCACTATTTGCAGATGATATGATAGTATACATGAGAGACCCCAAATTTCAACCAGAGAACACCTTCAGCTGATAAACACCGTCATCAAAGAGCCTGAATACAAAATTAACTAAAAAAAATGAGTAGCCCTCCTGTAAACAAAAGACAAAAGGGCTGAGAAAGAAATTTGGGAAACAACAATCTTTACAATAGCCACAAAGGACATAAAGTACCTTGGTGTGACTCTAGCCAAGCAAGTGAAGACTTGTGTATATATATATATATATACAATTATACTGAGGTACATATAGGTACATATAGGTACATATAGGATCAAAAACCTCATCATATAACCAGATACACTAAATCTGTAGAAAAAAAAAGCTGGGAAAAACCTTGAACTCATTGGCACAGGAGATAACTTCCTGAACAGAACACCAAAAGCACAGGCTCTAGATTAACAATCAATAAATGGGACTATATGAAACTGAAAAGCTTCTGTAAAGCCAAGAACGCTGTCATCAGAACAAAACAATAGCCTACAGATTGGAAAATGATCTTCACCAACTCTGTATCTGACAGAGGACTAATATCCAGAGTATAACTTAAGAAATTAAACAGGAACTAAACAAGTAATCCAATCAAAAAATGGGGTGCAGATCTACACAGAGAATTCTCTGTAGAGGAATATTGAATGTGAGAGAAACACTTATAGAAATATTCAGCGTCCTTAGTCATCAGGGAGATGCAAATCAAAACAACCTTGAGATTTTACCTTACACCCATAAGAATGGCTAAGATCAAAAACTCAAGTGACAATACATGCTGGAGAGGATGTGGAGAAAGGGGAACCCTCCTCCATTGCTGATTGGAATGTAAACTTGTGCAGCTTCTTTAGAAATCAATGTGGTGCTTTCTCAGACAATTAGGAACAGTGCTACCTTAAGATCCAGCTATACGACTCCTAGGCATATATCCAAAATATACTCAAATACACAACTAGGACATTTGCTCAACCATGTTCCTAGCAGCTCTATTCATAATTGCCAGAACCTGGAAAAACCCTAGATATCCCTCAACTGAGTAATGGATACAGAAATTGTGGTACATTTACACAATGGAATGCTACTCAGCAATTAAAAACAAGAAATCATGAATTTTGCAGGCAAATAGTGGGAACTAGAAAAGATCATCTTGAGTAAAGTAACACACAAGCAAAAAGACACACACGTTATATATTTACTCTTAAGTGGATAACATCCATATAATATAGAATAAACATACTCAAATCTATTCTCCTAAAAAAGCTAAACAATAAAGAAGACCCTATGGAGCTCAGTCCTCATTCAGAAGGACAAATGTGATAGGTATCAGAAGCAGGAGAAGACAGGGAACAGGACAGGAGCTTACCACAGAAGGTCTCAGAAAGACTCTACTGATTGAGGTATTGACGCAGAGGCTGAGATTCATAGCCAAACTTTGGGCAGAATGCAGGGAATTTTGTGAAAAAGTGGGAGATAGAAAGACCTGGAGGGTAAAGAGACTCCAAAAGGAGACCAACAGAGCCACACAGAAAACAGAACACAAAAGAACGGGGGCCTGTGGGCCCTGCAGCGCCTGATACCCCAACCAAAGACCATAGTCTCAGTGTCCAAGTGGGGCCCTAGTAAGGGGAGCAGAGGCATGAACTCAGTGGCTGGCTTGGCTCTGATCACCTCCCCCTGGGGTATGTGGCGTTACCAGAACACGAAGGAAGATTTTGCAACCAGTCCTGTTGAGACCTGATATGCTAGGTTCAAATAGAAGGGAAGGAGGACCTCCCCCATCAGTGGACTTGGGGAGGGACATAGGGGGAAATGAGGGAGGGGGTCACAGCCCACAACTAGGATAAAAAGTGAGTAAATTGTACTAAATAATAATAATAAAATAAATGAAAAAAGGATACACATGAAGATAATAACACAAAAAATAATTAAACGAGTAAAGCTGCATACTTTTTTGAAAATCATTTTGTTTTGCTTCGTGAAGCTGTAAATAAAATAATTTATATAGAAATGCTTATTTAAAATAAATTTTTAATCTATCATTGTAGAAGATCAAAATGGATAGTTATCAAAGTAATTAAGTCTCCATAAACAGGAATTTCACTGTATCCTATAAAGATATCAGATAAGCAAACTTATCTGATGTTAATGTCAAGACATCTAAATTCCCTAATTATACCAAATGATTAATGGCTCGGTCATATTCCTTCATGAAATATCTAGATGTGTTCTTCACTTCTATTAAATTAGACACGATTCTTTCTTTTGATATTTCTCATTCCACTTATTGTCATATTGTTTATGGTTATAGGTATCATTAAATTTCATAAATGCAAGGGTGTGAGGCTTTGTTTCTTATTCTTCATGTATGTTGTGAGCATTTGTGGGAAGTGTTTTCTAGGGAATTATAAAGCATGTGTACCCAGAGACAGAAAGGAATAGTTATGAAAAAAAGAAATGAACTTTTTTTTATTTGAGTACTTTACACAGAAAAAAAATTAGAGTTAAGTATGGTATTTCATGCCTATGGATTCAGGACTTAGGTAGATGCATGCAGCAAGGAGATCTGAGACAACTCAAGGCCAACTTGGGCTGCATAGTTCTTGGCTTACTGGGACTACAGTGAAAATAAATAAGTAAATAAAAATAGTACTCTATACTTAGGGTTTTATGAAAATTTAGTAATTTAAACATATAAAACATTTATAATAATAGTCAATAAGTAGTAAAGTTTACTTTATATAATTGAATTTTAAATTTTTTTCACATTAGGAATTTTGCTGGTTAGTTTGTTGTTAACTTTCTGCAAATTATTGTCATCAAAAAGAGGGAGCCTCAGTTAAGACAGTGTTTCCATTGGAGACCTGTACACAAGTCTATGGGGGCATTTTCATGGTTAACATTGCTGTTTATAGACCGGACTCGTGTGGGTGATGCTGCCAGGGACAGAGCTTGCTTGATAGTATAAAAAAGGGTCTAAACATGAGGCCGAAAAGCAATCCAATAAGCAGCATTTCTCCATGGTCCCGAGTGCCTCCATTGAGTTCTAACTCTGACTTCTCTTCATGGTGGGCTGTAAGCCCTAAGATAAAATAAACTTGTTTTTTTCTCCCCAGGATGTTTTAAGTTATGATGTTTTTTTCCCCACAGGATAAAAAGCAAAATTGGACAGGGATATGATCTACAAAATCCTCCAGTTTTAGGAGCTTCTCACATAGGCGACCTATACTTACCCAAGAAACCTAGTGCTAAGATGTAAATTTTGTGAGCTTCTCATTAAAAAATCCAAGTGCTAATTCCTATGTCAATCACTTTTCATCAATATGAGAAAGTACCTTAAATAAACAACTTTAGAAAAGAACTTATTTTGGCTTTTTGTTCCAGTTCCTGGATATCTGACTATATCACTGGGAAGGGCAGGTGATGTAAAAGCAGAGCCACCTTACTTCCCAGAAGCTTGGAAGCATGTGGAACTGGAACATGAGATAAATAAGAATAACCCCACCCAAAGGCACACCTGCTGAGCGGCATCCTTTCTCCATCCAAGGCCCATCTTTTAATAGCTCATTCAGCTGTAAACTTATCAATGAATTAATGTATTGAGGTGGTTAGCATGTTCAATGCCCAATCACAACTCAATATTAAAGCCGCAGCTACAATATCTTAATCCCTAATGTGACAGTATTGTAAAGCACAACATTTAGGAGCTGGATCATAATGGTTGGATCTTCATCAATGTGGTTAGTGCCTTTATAATTTTTTTAAGTGAGAAAAAGGTAAATTCCAGTCACCAATCTGCAGGTGCCTTGATCTTAGAATTTCAGTTTCTAGAACTAGAAAAATAACTGTGTTTTGTTTATGAAGAATTGAGTTTATTGTATTTCTGGTATAGTAGCTTCAACTAACTAAGAAACTTGAAACCACAAAAAATGTTTAAAGGAAGGCTTAACATGGTATTACCTCTGTTAGTGTTGCTACAAGTGGAATGATAACTAATGATCTGTGATAAAATGCTGCTCTGAGGACAACAGATGTACACTTCCATGTGTGGCATAGGATAAAGAATGAGAGAGAGAATAAAGAGGGATCAAAACCATGAGTATTTGATGTCAGCCATCCACTTAGAAAGTTTTTGGAAGATATACAGGGAAAATTATTATTGCAGTAGACAGTGTGTTGTGAATAAGTTCTAAAGTTTGTTCAAACTGTGACATATTATTTTTCACAGTTTCCACAGAGTATATCATGAAGCCTAGATTCATCTGAAAAAGAAAAAAGAAAAAAAAAACAAACAACTGTCTCAACTGAGCAATTGTGACTCTGGCATGTTGGACTCTAAACTTGTCTGGGGTTGGGGTAGGGGCCGTTGTCTTGGTTATTAATTAATGCAAGAGTGCCCAGGCAAACTTGAGTGGCACCATCGCTTGGTGGGTAGCCCTGGCTGTTAGAAAGCCTGCCAAGCAAAAGCATGTGAATGAATAAATCAGCAAACATTGTGTCTCCACAGGTCCTGCACCCAGTTTTTTCCTTGGAGTTCCTTTCTATATTTCCTTCAGTAGTGGCTTCTAACACTGAAGTATATGGTGTAAAAATCCTTTAATCTTCTAAATTGCTTTTGGTCACCAAGTTTTTCACATTAAAGTAGAGGAAGCTGGAAGAGTTATGTGCATATGTCTTTACTTTTATCTCATATTTAAACAATGGAGTAAGCATAAAAAGAATTTTAAACATTAAAAAATAAATAAGTTGATACAATCACGGTAGAGAGGAAGTGGTGAATTACATATTTCTTTTTCTAAAATAAGACTTTTTGCCCTCTAACTCATTGAGTTTCTAAATAAGATCTCATTGTTTTAGCACTGAATGCTGTCCTGGAGACTCGAATTCTGGAAATGTGTTTATTTGATCAGATACCAACTAATGCTGAACCACAAAAGATGAAAATATGATAACATTTTAATTAAAAAATTGGCAGGTGAACATGTGGTCAAATTCCACTCTGATTTGAAGTAAATGTGTGAGATGGACCCTGGGATCCTGATTCCCTCTAAGAAGCCTTTTGTAACTCTCATAAAAATGCTTTCCTTAGATACAGAAACATCTGCTGGATACATACTACTCAGTAAGTTCTTGGTTAAATTTGTAGCTCATATGAATGCTCATCAAGCAAACCGATTTTACCTACTGGTTCTTTCCCCAGGATAATGGATGTCTGGAAGAAGAAAATACATTCTGATTGCTTGTGGAGGAAAATGGAGGTACTTCCAAATGTAAGATCTCAATAAGAAAATTATTTTCTGAAAATATAATGTATTCTGTCCCTCCTTGTAATCTAATATTACTCCCTGGACTTTGCTAATAGTTGAGTAGGGAGAAGATAGATGACTACAGATGATTTGCAGCATGAACCTGTCTATAAATTAGGTCTAGACTTAGTATTATTGTTCATATATTTTTAAAAAATAACTACACATTAGTTTCTCTGTTCTAAAAGGCAGTAACTAGGAGAATATAAATTTGTTAATTTGTTTTACTATGGTAAACACTTCAATATCTGTGTATATCCCCAAACAACCTACTGTAAACCACAAAAAAAGGTGAGAAAAAAATAAATAAAATAAATATGGGGTAAAACTATTACTTTTTTTTCAAAGATAGGCTGTGTATAAATGTTGTTTTAATAAAAAGTAGCTAAGGCAATGCTATGGTTTAAATGTGTCTTCCAGAATTCATTGCTTCAGAGTCTAATATAAGTATAACAAGGCTAAAATTATTAAGGGGTAAGTAAGTTATAGATCAATTTTTTTTCATTGTGGGAATGAGTTACATATAATGTGTTTGGTTCCTAATAAAGAATGAGCTTTTCTACTTTCATCTCATTTTTTAAAAAAATCTTAGTTCTTGAATTCTATTGTATAGTTGGGTAACTACAGGTAAAGTATCTTTAATACATATATTAAAAGGGTAAATCAAAGGTTTCTTTTTGTTTTTGTATGCTTCCACCTCAAAAAATTTATCAGTATTAAAGAAGATATATATGTCCATTCTGACTTGAATATATATCATGTTTACAGATTCCAAAATATCAAGATACCCTACGTATTTGCATATTTTATGTTGCTTAAAATGCAAATTGTAACAGGTGTAATCGCTCACATCTGTAATCTAAGAACTCAGGAGAAAAGGTAAGGGAGTTGATATGAGTTCCAGGCAAATTTGGGCTATGAAGTGAATTCTAAACCAGCCTTAGATATAAAAATGCAAATAAATATAATTGTTAAGAAACATTTCTATCAAGATACACTTAAACACAATAAAGTGCCTCTGTTAAATATGCATGTTTGGATTTCTTGCATTAGCTTCACAGTTTACACTTTTGTTTCTTTCGTGACCTATTACACATGTTGAATGTATGCTTTATTGTAGATTTCACGGCTCATTGCCCACCCCTTGCACTGAGTTATCACACCAGATGGCACAGTTTTGTGAGTACTTCATTTATCATGAGCATGCTTCAGTTTGGGACTTATTAATTATAAGCAATACAGTTGCATGTGAGTGAAAGGAACTCCGGGTACTTTTGCTGCTCATAGGGCATTACATTGAAGAGTGGTATTAAGTATGAAAATCGTTCAATGTATGTTTCTTTTTTAAATATTCTATGAACTAATATCCATAAAAACAAACCATTTCAATAATGTCTCTTGTTTAAAAACAATCTTTCTTATCTGCTTCTTCCTTTATTTTACAGCCAAGACATATCTTGTTGACTTATTATTTCTTTTATATCTATGTATTCTAACAAATCTTCAAGGTTACCTTTCAAATACACTCTGTATTACCTTATTTGTGTTCCATCTGGGTGGAGATATGAACCTAAGCTCCACAGCAGTATTTCCCTTAAAAAAAAGTATTCTATTTACAGAGCTACTAGATTCCAAAATTCTTTTTAAAGAGTTATTAGGCTGTCATTTTGTTTTGATGCCAGTGTCTTTTGCTTTACAGAAGCTTTTCAGTTTCATGAGGTCCCATTTATTGATTGTTGCTCTTAGAGCCTGTGCTGGTGGTGTTCTGTTCAGGAAGGAGTCTTCTGTGCTGAGTTCTAGGGTCTTTCCCAATTTTTCTTCTAATCAATTTAATGTGTCTGGTGTTATGTTGAGGTCTTTGGTCCGCTTGGACTTTAGTTTTGTGCAGGGTGATAAATATGGATCTATTTTCATTTTTCTGCATATAGACATCCAGTTGGTCCAGCACAATTTGTTGAAGATGCTTTTTT
>CM053753.1:65834472-65853418 GCA_028658305.1 Pachyuromys duprasi
GCTATTACAAACAAGGAAATCATGAAATTTGCTGGCAAATGGATGGAAGTATAAAAGATCATTCTGAGTGAGGTAACGCAGAAGCAAAAAGATATACATAGTATATACTCACTTATAAGTGAATTTTACATATGTAATATAGGATAAACATACTAAAAGCTACAGATCTAAAGAAGCTAAACACTAAGGAGGACCCTAGGGAGGATGTTTAAATCTCATTCAGAATGTCAAGCAGAATAGAAAACCAGAAGTGGTGGAAGAGAGGAAACCAGATGGGAGCCTATTATAGAGGGGTCTCTGTATGGCTTCATCCAACAGGGGATCAAAGCAGATGCTGTGACTCATAGCCAAACTTTGAGAAGAGTACGTGGAGTCTTATGGAAGGAGGGGCAGAAAGGATAGAAAAACAAGGAGGGGACAGGAGCCCCACAAGGAGACCAAGAGCGTTAAAATATCTAAGCCCATGGGTCCTGCAGAGACTGATGCACCAACAAAAGGACCATATATGGCGAGGAACTAGACCCCCCTGCTCAGATGTATCCAATTAGCAGCTCAGTCTCCCTGTGGGTTCCGGAGTAAGGTGAGCAGGGGCTGCCTCTGTCATGAACTTGGTTGCCTGCTCTGTAATATAGATTCTAATTAATACATAGGCTACATTAGGGTACCCATCTTAAAGTCATGTTTAAATCATTTGCTCTAACTCATAACCTATCTGAATCATTTTCTCTCTCTCTTGCTCTCAGTTTAAATATATCTAATAAGCTAATTTTGTCTGTAATAATCGTTTCTAACCTGGTATCTCTAGGGTAGTTGGCAAACATGTTCAGAGGCTCCCATGGTGTGAAGTCATTTTCTGTATGGTGAGAATTGACAATAAGATAATTAGAACATAGTTATACTACCCTTAAAAACTAAATGTTCGAGACCAAGTATTCAAGAACTATGAAGACATAAGCACAATAATGCTTGGATCAAAGGTCAGAGATGTTCAATTGTACTTATTACAGTGAAATGGTTTTTTTTAAATAAATTTATTTATTTTTATATCAATCACAGGTTAGGTTTGTTGCATCCCATGCGTAGCCCCCTCCCTCACTCCCTTCCACCCTCTCCAACCCTCCCTCATCTCCTCCCCGCCCCCTCCAAGTCCACCAATGGGGGAGGATCTCCTCCCCTTCCATCTGACCCCAGATCATCTTGTCTCCTCAGGGCTGGCTGCAATGTCCTCTCCAGGGATCTAGCCAGGCTGTTACTCCCTGGCATGTATGGGGGAGGGTCGAAGAGTCAGCCATCAAGCTCAAGACTGAAACAGCCCTGCGAAATGGTTTTTTATTTGTTTGTTTGTTTGTTTGTTTACATCTATGTGACATACTCCTATCCTTAGTCAATACTGGGTATGTCTAAGGGTGAAAGAAAGTGAACCTTCTATAATATAGATAGTAATTAATCTAGCGGCTACATTGTGGATACATCCTTCTGAACCATCTGGACATGATCACATGTACCAAAAAGTAGGAACTTATAGCCCATGACATTTTAATTTTATTTATATAATTACAGAAATTTCCTGTATATAAAGCTACAATCTTTTCTAAAATGGTGTTCTACTTCAATGAATTCCACATACTGTTAGCATACCAAAATCTGCATTCCAGTGACACCTGTGATATTTCACCAACTACACTCTCTTTCATCAGAGGTTTCCAGCACCACATGCTCTGTTGTTAGATCACTCTTGATAAAAAAGAAAAAAAAAGATAAGAACAATTTAAAAATTAAAAAACAAATTTAAAAGTCCTTTGAGAGACCCTGAGTTTTAAATTGTTTTGATGGATTCAGTAAAATTAAAGTTTCTTCTGACAATATTACAAAGCCTTACACTGGCCCAGATATTAATGGTGCTTTTTTTCAGAGAATCCAAGTTTGGTATCCAGAGCTCACACTGCACAAGTTCTCAGATCCCTATAATTCTGACCCCAAGGGATTTGGCACACTCTTCTGAAATACACGGGCACTTGAACTCACACACACACACACACACACACACACACATTCACTCACACATGCACTCACGTGTCAAAATAAAATAGTCTTTATAAGTATTTAAGATGTAAGTCTCTGCCTCTTCTATCACAGTAAATCCAAACACAAAATCATGACTGAACACCATCAAAATCCAACAAATCCCAAGAAAGAGTGAGATTTGAAGCTGTAATCACACTTCAACAACTGTCTAGTCATTAAGCAATGGTAATATCACCTACAAAATGAGATCATAAATTTTTTAAGTAATTTATTTATTTTTATATTAATCACAGGTTATATACTTTGTATCCCAGCCATAGCCCCCTCCCTCATTCCCTCCCACTCTCCCCATCCCTCCCTCATCTTCTCCTTGCCCCGCCTCCAAGTCCACTTTTAGGGGAGGACCTCCCCCCCACTTCCATCTGACCCTATCTTATCATGTCTCTTCAGGGCTGGCTGCAATGTCCTCTTCTGGGATCTAGTTAGGTCATAAATTTTACTCATAATCATAGAAATGAGAACTTTCTCTCCACAAGTTACAAAGGTTAAATTAGATAATTATAATACATTGAATTCTAAAAACTGTATGTGTGTGTATATATATGTATATATATATACATACATACTTATGTGTATATTACACATGCATATATATGTGTACATACACAGGTATGCTCACCAAATGTTTCTTTTTTGTCTGTTTAGTTTTTGTGAATATGTACCACCATTTGCAGCTTTTTGGTATCTTTTACGGATCCCACTCACCTGTAAAATAAGAAGCTTAGTAAATGCAATCTTTCCCAGGATACCAACTTTAGCACTTGAAAAAATACATACGGTGATAAATAGATTTGCCATTCAATAATCAAGATGCATTTAGGAAACAATCAAATGCATAGACCAAATGGGTCACAGTCTGAGCCGTTCCTGAGACAAGCATTTCTAACACTACACATGCTTTGAAAGCTGGCCTTCAGCACATAATGCTATCCATATTTAATTTTTTAATTTATTCTTCGAGAATTCCATACACACAAACAATGCATTTTGATCATATCTACCCCACTTCCAACTCTTCCCAAATCCTCTCACCATGCTCCTCTCCTCAACTTCAGATTATATGTCATATATTTTTTACAAGCTCAATCCACGTTATGCTGCCTAGATGTAAATAGGTAAAGGTTCCCAGGGAACCTGCATGCACTGGAGCATGGACAGCCTACTATAAACTGTGTCCATAAAACAAAGCAAAATAAAACAAACAAACAAACCAATAACAACAACAGAACTCTGACTCTTCCTTCCCTAGCAGCCATATACTGCCAGTAGCTCCTCAGTTGGGGGTGGAAGCCTCTTTAACTGTCATCCATGCTATGATTTCGACTGCCTTGATATTGTAAAGGTCTTTTGCAGGAAATAAAAAAATTAAAAAAAAGAGCCATCTCACAATTCAAATAATGGAATCACAAAAAGACTCTGGATAGTTGAAACAATCTGGCACAATAACAACAGTAAAGCAAAGGAAAGCACCCCACTAAAGATCCTCATTCCTCATCCCCAATTACAGAGCCTGAGTACTAAATACAGCATGACATTAGAAAAAAAAATCAAAAACCAGAACAAAACAAACAAAAGCCAAACAAAAAACCCAGACACTAAGAACAATGAAATAGAATTGAGGCCCTATCTTCTAGAATTCCTTCAATCTTGTTACCTTTATAGGAAAATGGAAACTAAAACATTTACAGCTTAAATTGCAGAGACCACTTAGAGGCCAATGGTTGTCACCACAAGCTATCACAGTCAGAAAATATTTTCTTATGTTTTTTTTTTCTTAAGTAACTTGGAAATAAGGCAGAAGACACAAAGAGTTAATTTTATTTTACATTTAATAAAATTTCATAATGAGATTAATCTGTTTTGCTAGGACCTAGGAATTTTAAATTGTCACTATTCATACACCAGTTGGGAAGAACATCCAAATGATTTTTCATTTGTTTTATTTTTGACTAGTTTTTAATTCATTAAATAATTTATTTAGTCACTTTGTAGCTTGATTGCAGCTCCCTCTGGTACTCACAGTCCCACCCTCACATCCCAATTTCCCCTCCCCTTCTCAGAGAAGGGTACCAACCCACCCTGGCACATCAAGTCACAGCAAGACTAGATGCATCCCATGTGACTGAGTCCAGACAAGGCAGCCCACCTGGAAAAGGTGTCCAGATGTAGGCATCAGAATCAGAGATAGCTCCAGCTGCGATTGTTAGGGGACCCATGATGACCAAGCTCACATCTGCTACATACATGTACAGGGTCTAAGTCCAGCACATGCATGCTGTTTGGTTAATGGCTCAGTCTCTGTGTGCCCCTGTGGGCCCAGATTAATTTACTATGTAGGTCTTCTTGTGGTGTCCTTGACCCCTTCAGCTCCCTCAATCCTTCCTCCTACTCTTCTACAAGACTCCCCAAACTCAATATATTGTTTGGCTGTGGGTTTCTTCACCTGTTTCCATCAACTGCCGGATGAAGCCTCACAGAAAACAGTTATGCTAGGCTCTGATATGTAATCATAGCAGAGTATCTTTAATAGTGGAAGGGGTTGGCTCTCTCTCATTGGCTAGGTCTCAGGTTGGGCCAGTCATTGGTTGCTCAACCTCAATCTCTGCTCCATCTTTATCTCTACACTTCTTGGAGGCAGGAAAAAAAATTGGGTTGAAGGTTTTATGTGTTGGTTGCTGTCCCCCTCCCTCTACTGTAAGTCTAACCTGGATACAGTAGGTGGCGACTTCAGTCTCCAGGGAGAAACAAGGGTGAGGATCAAATGATTTTTCAATAATTGAACAATAAGATAAATTATGGTTTTGTTTCAACTTTAAACATAGCTGAAATTACAGAGACCGATTTTTATTAGAAGCAACTTGATGGATTTTTGTATCTAATTATATTCAAATTTATTACTTACATCCTGAGTATTAAGTTAAATTGTGTTCATCTTTGCGTAGTTAAGATTTAAAGAGCTCTGTTACATTACAAAAGAAATATTCTAATTTTAACTTTTCAATCCAGAAATTTTAAAGAGTTTCTTTGGCAGAGATTATTTTGCACCGATAAATTTTAAACAGCCAAGGTACAAATAATGTGTGTGGGAAGCAAGTCTGAAATCACTAATATCCTTAGATACTTAGAGCTGAAGTTCTATTTTCAGTAATGATAAGAGAACTTGGTTTCATATTATATGCTGCCCTTCAGAGCCTTTCAGTCTGTCTGGTTTTCAGAGTAGAGTAAGAGTGCTTCCCACAATTGCTGGCAGCAAAGTCTTTGGCCCCCTCATATATTTCTAATTCTATGGGGTGTGTTAACTTCTGTATTTTCCTCTGAGTTCTCTTAAGCAATGCTTAATTCAGTCACAGTAACTAATAATAAACTAGAATAAAGTTTAACCATACCCCAAAATAAAAGTTATGTGAATTGGGGGGTCTCTGTCTTGAAAGAGTCAAGACAATATTTGGTTTGCGGGTGACTGCAAATAGCATATGCTGTGCAAAGTTAATCTGTGCAGAGTAAGCGAGCAGGATATATCTACTATACTGGGATGATATTCATATGAACTCTTATCTCTCTTTTCTATAATCTACCATCTCAGTGTGCTCTGAAGGAAGCAACACTAAATTCTGAACACTGTAGGCAGTGTGAGCATGCTTAGACATGGACTCCATAGAAATTAGTTATTTGGTGCTCATAATTCTTAGGTAACTTACCTACTTTGTTTTTTGTTTATATTTCAGGTTTTATTTTAATTAAAACATTCTCCCTCCCTTTCCCTCTCTCCAAATCATCCCATATAGTATTCACCCCCAAACTCCTTTAAATTCACAGTTTCTTTTTATCTTCAACCAATATTACATAATATAAATGGTTTTAACCACACAGAGAAATGCATGGGTCCAATTGCGCTTCAGAAATAGGCTTAGTTTGAGCATGCATATCACCAAACAGTGATAATGCATTCAATTCCAATATCAGCCTTAGATTCCTGGGCTTTACCTTTTTTCATTATCAATTTCCAATTTGCTTCCAATTTACCTACTTATTTAGTGCTCAACATAAATATACTAATTAGAAAAGTGTCCAATTAAAATAACTGCCCATAATTATCTTAATTTTCAATACTACATAATTAATATGAAGTATTCTTTGGAGGAAATTCTTTGGAGGACACGGTAGGTCATCAGACATTGTGCAGACATATCTGAAGACAGTTATTAGCTCTGTTGTCTGTCAGTGCAATGGCAACAGTATCTTGACTAGATTCTGCTGGTCCTGCTCTTATAACTAGCCATATCAGACTTTCTGTTTTTGGAGTTATAATTCCAAAATGCCCTTTTATGTCTTTTAATATATGTAAATTAAAATATAATTATATCAATTTGCTCCTTCCCTTTCATCCCTCCTGTTTCTTCCATGTAACTTCTTTGCTCCTTTTCAAAATAATCCTCTTTTTCTTCAGTTGGTATTGCACACATACACACATATTCATACACATACATAAACACACACAAACACATGCACAAATGTGTATACACAAATATACACATATGTTCACACAAACACACACTTATGCACAAATACACACACAGAAGCATACAGACACAAACACATGCACACATACACAAGCACGCAACACACTACCTGCTCAGTTTAATGTTACTTGTAAGCGTATGATCTTAGAGTTAACTTGGTACTGGACATATTTAAACTAAAATTTTAATTTATTAATTAATAATCTCAAACATTTTTCAATGTTTTTTGCTTTGATCTGTCTGGCACTCCTACTTCCAGCATCTAGAAACCACCCCAATTATTTCCTCCTCCTCCTTTTCCTTCTCCTCTTCCTTCTTCTCCTCCTTTTCTTGCTCCTGCTTCTCCTTTCTCTTCTCCTCCTTCCCCTCCTTCTCTTTCTTGCCTTCCTAGTCTACCTCTTCTCTTTATAATCTACTGAATGGGTTGCTTGCATGGTAGCATTAGCGTGGGACCATCCACTGGAACACAAGCAATCTTCTAATAGCCACATTCCCAAATCAAAATTACTTATGTTCCCCAACCTCTCATTAACTCAAGCCGGAAGCCACTCAACTATCACTAGGTTCAAGGGATCCCCACCTTCTTCCCTGCAGGTCCTGTGAGTCACAAGGGCAACTGTCACATCCTCTCTAGGCTATAATGTTTCAAGTATTGTTCCTCTTCTTCCTCTGGTTCTTACACTGTTTCCACTCCCTCTTCTGTGATGTGCCTTGATCAGCTATAAGTGTGCAAAAATTGCTGCTTTCTACAAAGAGAAGTTTTTCAAACCAAGTCTGAGAGTAACATAGATCTATGAGTATAAGCACAAGTATTTAGAAAGCAGTTTGATATCATGACCTCTTCATCCAACAACAGCAGTAGGGCCCCTACTAATGGTCTCCTAAGCCACAGCCTTTTGATGAGATTTACCATACCAGGCATGAATTTCCTCCCACAGATCAGGCCTCAAATCCAATCACAAAACATTTGTTTAACCTGAAAACAGTTGTACCTGTCATTGAACCAATGGGCACTTCTTGCATGGTGGCACTGTAGCATCTAACAGCGGGCAAAATAATTTATTTTTTAATTTTTATTTTTTATATTAATTACAACTTACTCACTTTGTATCTCAGCTGTAGCCCCCTTCTGCATTCCCTCCCAATCCTACCCTTCCTCCCTCATCTCCTCCCATGCCCCTCTCCAAGTCCACTAACAGAGGAGGTCCTCCTCCACTTCCCTCTGACCATAACCTACAGGTCTCATCAGGACTGGCTGCATTGTCCGCCTCTGTGGTCTGGCAAGGCTGCACCTGCCTCAGGGACAGGTTATCAAAGAGCCAGACACTCAGTTCATGTCAGAGACAGCCCCTATTCCTCCTACTAGAGAAATTACTTGGATACTGAGTTGCTATGGGCTACATCTAAGCAGGGGTTCTAGTTTTTTTTTTTTAATCTTCCCAGAATGGATGCCCTGCACAGCACCCTCCAGACCATGAAAACTCTCCAGAAAAGAGGATATTTTTAGTCACTGACACTGTTTTATACCAAAGAGTTTGAGTTCTTAGAAGGATGTGAGCCTTTGTGTTTCATTAAACCATCATCAATAGTACATATGTAGACTGAAAAAAAATGTGCTATGTTTAAACATTGATGTTTAAACATATAAACAATAGAAATTAGCAGGTGTTTGCACATATGTTAACTCCTATACATATGAATACATACATATGTATAATCAGAAAAATATGTATATATACATATATGAAAATTCTTATATTAGGACACATCTCATAGATTAAATTTAAAAAGTGTCCATGGTATGTATAAAAAGAAAAAAAATCTGTTTGATTTCAATGGCAAGATGGAAAATATTGTCATGGACAGGAATAAATTTTGGGGAAAAATAAATTGTATTTGTGGTAGCTTCTGTTTTCTTTACTATTTATTATCACTTAAAAAGCAATAAAATTTATGATCATGATGAATGGGAAGTAGCATTGATTCAAAGATTGAAAATAAAAGGAGCATAAGACCAATGTATATTACTTGATTAGGTACTGGCTCATGTTACTTACAAGTCTGCCAAATAGCTTGAATGTTAGCCAAGGTTGTCTATTAGTTTTCATCAAGTTGAAACCGTGAGAGCAAGCGGGAAATAAAATGCACATGTATTGTACCAAAACCGAAAAGAAACAATTAATTTGAAACAGATATCCAACCTGTAATGAAGCAGGCCAACTTTGTAGAAAACAAACCACAGTGGAGAAGCAGCTTCTAGGTGTTGTGTCCTTTCCCTCTCTCAAGGAACAAACTTGATTTCATATCTTGTGTTGAGCACCAAAGTTTTCAGAACAAGCAAAAACTGTGCTTTCAAAGTTTGAGCATTAAATTTACTAATGGCTTTTCACTGAATGTACACATAAAGTAAACAATTTAAAATGTCTAAAATTGGAGCTACAAAATTTCAACAGAAATTCAAAAACATGCATTTTCAGTGTTTGAAGAAAAGAAAAAAAAGAATCCTGGACTCAAAGGACCTCTTGCTTTAGACTCTAAGAATCTGGAAGTTAAAATGTCAGACACACCTAAAAAGGAAGAAGACCTACAGAGGCTTATTTTTATTTAGTTCATTTGAGAGAGCTTTGAGATGTGAGTGAAATATACCATAAGGGAGATTCTTCATGCATTTCCAAACAAATCAGAAGGTTTTGAACTTGACATTTTAATGTTCTATCATGACATAATTTTAGCTATGTATGCATACATGGATTAATGTAAAATTTTCTACATTTTTTCTACATTTCAGAAGTACTTACCTTAATCTCATTGTTGAACAAACCTAATCAAAGATACAAAATCAAGATAAAAGTAATGTTTTACTAATATAAATAATTTTATTTTTAAAAAATAGTAAAAGCAGCATACAGCAAACTTACAGCCAACATCAAGCTAACTGGAGAGAAACTTAAATCAGTTCCATTGAAATCATGGACAAGGCAAGGCTGCCCCCTCTCTCCGTATCTCTTCAACATAGTACTTGAATTCCTAGCTAGAGCAGTAAGACAACTAAAGGATACCAAGGGAATACAAACTGGAAAAGAAGCAAAGTATCATTATTCACAGATGATATGATAGTATGCACGAGTACCCCCATCCTACCAAAAGCAATCTACAGATTCAATTTAATTTCTATCAAAACTACCAACACAATTCTTTACAGAACTTGAAAGAACAATTCTCAACTTCATATGGACAAACAAAAAGCCCAGAATAGCAAGACCATCCTGTACAATACAAGATCTTCTGGAGGTATCTCCATCCCTGATCTCAAGCTGTACTACAGAGCAATATTAATAAAAGTTGCATGGTACTGGCATAGAAATATTAGCTATTTTAAGTTCCAGTGGCCGTGGTTTGATCCTGTTATGGCTTGAATTAATGTTTCTCTAACTACCCTGAGAAAGGCAAGATCTCGGGGCAATGCACTAGTGAACAATGACAGGCGGTACTGTTGGAATGAGAAGACTAGTGGTAGGAAGATGTGACAGTGGAGCAAGTTCACAGAGGGAATGCTGTGTTTGCAGCCCCTGTTCTTTCTCCAGATACCATGTTCTGAACAGTTTTCTAGGGTATGTGCTTCCTACATAGTTCCAGCTTGCCATAGAGAAAAAGAAAGTAAGGCCAATCACACATCCTCCAAGATTAACACATATTTAAACCCACCCTTAATCTCTGATAAACACCGGGCCATCTTGGGTTATCCACAGTTAATAATTAGTAAGAAGAAAAGATTTTAGTATGGCTGGTCTTCTTTTAAAAAGAGATGTGCTGTGAAAATTGGGTAACGTTTTTAGTGGAATTGCCCATTTATCAGTAGATTCCAGCTGCCAACCAACCTTTTGGAACCAAATGATATTAAGCAAAATTTAGAAAATGGTGAAAAATTTAATTTGCTGCATTAATGTAAGTTATATTTTTGACTTTTTGAGAGAAAATAGAGAGTGGAATAATACATTTGGAAGCCCAGTCTAAAGTATATTTGTTCTTCTAAAACATATATTAAAATATTGATTGTTCTGTTGTCACTTTATTTATTTCACTGTAGAACTTCCAAATAATGCCAAACATAAAAATGTTATATACTGACAATATGTTTTAGGAATAAAATAATTAGTACAGTTCACTACACAGGTATTTTGTGCATTCCCTGAAGGTAAGGTCAAATTGCATTTAGCAGAAACCTAAGGAACTTTATAAATGTGAATTTCTTTTCTTTATTGATATTATTTATTACAATTTATTCACTGTGTATCCCACCTGTAGCCTCCTCCCTCATCACCTCCATGTCCTACCCTCCCTCTCCCTCCACACCATGTCCCTCCCCTCGTCCACTGATAGGAAATGTCCTCCTCCCTTACTATCCAACCCTAGCCTATCAGGTCCCAACAGGACTGTCTGGATTCTCTTTCTCTTTGGTCTCGTTAGGCCACCATACCAATAGGAGATGATCAAAAAACTGGCCACTGAGTCCATGTCAGAGAGAGCCCCTACCCTCCTTACTAGGGAACCCACACGGAGACTGAGCTTCCCATGGACTACATCTGAGCAGGGTGTCTAGTTCCTCTCCATGCATGGTCCTTGATTGATCCACCAGTCTCTGCAGGACCCCCTGAGCCCAAATTTTCTGGCTTTGTTGGTCTCCTTGTGGAGCTCCTATCCCTTCCAGGTCTTTCTATATCCCCCTTCTTCTATAAGATTCCCTGTACTCTGCCCAAAGTTTGGCTACAAGTCTCAGTATCTGCTTCAATACCTTGATAGAGTCTTTCAGAAGCCCCCTGTGGAAGGTTCCTGTCCTGCTCCCTGTCTTCTCCTACTTCTGATGTCTATCCTGTTGGTCCTTCCGAATGAGGATTAAACCTCTTCCCTAGGTTCCCTAGGTTCCTCCTTGTTGTTTAGCTTCTTTTTAGGACTATAGATTTTAATATGGTTAATATCCAGTTATAAGTGAATCTATATCATGTGCATCTTTCTATTTCTTTGTTACCTCACTCAAGAAGATCTTTTCTAGTTCCACCCATTTGCTTGCAGATTTTATTATTTCCTTGTTTTTAATTGCTGAGTTGTATTTCAATATAAGGATTCTCATCTATAGGTTAGCTTACTAACTTAGCTGTTAGTAAGAACAGTACTATGGAGAGTGTTGCTAATAGAACACTATAAAGGATCTGAGGCTCTTCCCTGATAGCTGACTCTAATGGTCATAGTTACATGAGAAAATTCTCTGCTGTGAAAGTGCCATGGATAATTTACTTGTCTAATATGCATTAGTTTTTTCCTCTTCTTCTGATTGTTTATTACTTTCATACTCAAGGGCATTTCAGTCATCTCACCATTTATTATTCTTTCTTTCTTCTTCCTCTGCAGCTGCAATTCTTCTTCCTAACAGTGACTAGGGCTTGTTCTTTATTAATTGTGTGAGCCAGTAAGTTTTTAAAAAGCCACGTGACAGAGACAGTTCCTGTTACCCTTACTAAGGTACCCACTTGGATACTGAGCTGCCATGGGCTACATCTGATGAGTGGTTCTAGGTTATCTCCATGAAAAGTCCTTGATTGGAGTATCAGTCTCAGAAAGGACCCCTGTGCCCAGATATTTTGGTTCTGTTGTTTTCCTTATGGAGCTCCTGTCCTTTCCCGGTGTTTCTATCTCCTCCTTCTTTCCTAAGATTCCCTGCTCTGCCCAAAGTTTCTTTATGAGTCTCAGTTTCTGCTTTGATATCCTGCTGGGTAGAGTCTTTCAGAGGCCATGAACTCAGTGGCTAGCACTTTGACTGCCTCCCCCTGATGGGGGAGCAGCCTTGCCAGTCCACAGAGGAGGACAATGCAGCCAGTTCTGATGAGAGCTAATAAGCTAGGGTAAGATGGAAGGGGAGGAAGACCTCCCCTATCAGTGGACTTGGAGAGGGGCATAGGAGGAGATGAGGGAGGAAGGGTTGGATTGGGAGGGGATGAGGGAGGGGACTACAGCTGGGATACAAAGTGAAAAACTATAATTAATATAAAAATAAAAATTTACTTTAAAAAAAAGGCCGCATGAGCATAAGTGTGAGGTTATTTAGCAAAGCACAAACAACTTATCAGTGGTTATACTACTGAAGAAAGTGATAACCTTCATTCAGCAACCGTTAAATAGCATCCATCAAAGGAAGTGGGGCCTCCTAAGTACTTGCTCCATTGCTGATGCTGGTAACCATAGATTCAGGGAGATCGAAACAACCCGAAGATCTTAAAAAATAAGAAACAAAAAACTACCTACATATATTCTAGCTATAACTTCATTATTTCCCTTTTCTCTGGTAATCTTTGAGCCTGTGAAGGATTGACACAGATGTCTGATTTAAGATCTACCTTGTTGCTCTGACTGTCTATGAAACTCTGCATTAACTGCCACCTGCCACAGTAATAAGTTTCTCTGAGTAAGGCTAAAGGAAGCATTGAGATACAAGTAAATGGTATATAGACAGTTTAATAGCCCGGCTATTTAGCAAAACAGTATTAGTAGGTTTACTTCCTAGGGCTTATGAACTCCCTACTTACGGTCTCTTGACAAGTTAGATACCAGAAATGAATTCTATTTTGTGAAGTGGTCTTCAGACCCATTCAAAAATCTCTTGGTTAGTCCCACAATGATCATGTCACTATTGTAGCAGTTGATACATCTCGCTTGGCAAGTCATTACTAAATCTCACAGTGTTCCTTATTGGGTAAACCTATTGACATCTTTTATACTCCAGTAGCAACTTCTAGCGCTGTGAAGCTCACATCATGGCAACCGTAACACTGCTCCCCCCCCCCAAAAAAAACCACACACACACAGAGAGACAGAGAGTTAGAGAGAGACAGAGATGAAACAAAGACAGAGATAGATTCCTTCTCCAATTCAAACCATCCTCAGAGTAGCTTAGTAAAATATAAATCCATCAATGGATTACTACACTAATCTTGTTGAAGTTCGAACGTCCATGAACAAATCATTCCTCAAATCTCTGGCAGCCACCAGTGTTGTCCCAAATCCAAGCATTCAATTTATGAGTCCTTCAGGTAAATCTTATTTTTCTAAACCACAACAGTTATATAAGAAAGAGAGCTTTCAAAAATTATCAGAGCTGTTTTATATTGCTGAAATTTCTAAGGTAAGTATCTGAAGTGTTCTCAACATATGCTCTTACACACACACACACACACACACACACACACACACAGTAACCATGCTAAAGAAATACTGATCAGCTTGACCGTGGTGATAATTTCACTACATGTTTTTTTTTATTTAATTTTTTTTTAATTTTTCCTTTTTTATTTAATATTGTTTATATTAATTATAGTTTATTTACATTGTATCCCAGCTGTAGCCCCCTCCCTAATTCCCTCCCAATCCCACCCTCCCTCCCTCATCTCCTTCCTCCCCCTCTCTAAATCCACTGATAGGGGAGGTCCTCCTCCCCTTCCATCTGATCCTAGCTTATCAGATCTCTCCAGGGCTGGCAACAATATCCTCTTCTGTGGCCTAGCAAGGCTGCTCCTCCCAGGGGTGGGGGTGGGGTCATCGAGGTCAAAGAACAAGCCATTGAGTTCATGTCTGAGACAGTCCCTGTTTCCCTTACTAGGGTACCCATTTGGATACTGAACTGTGATGGGCTATATCTGGGCAAGGGTTCTAGGTTATAGCCATTCATAGTTCTTGGTTGGAGAAACAGTCTCAGAAAAGATCCCTGGGCCCAGATATATTTGGTCCTTGTGGAGTTCTTGTCCTCTCCAGGTCATACTAACTCACCCTTCTTTCATATGATTTCCTGCATTCTGCCCAAGTTTTGGTTATGAGTCACAGCATCTGTTTTGATACACTGCTGGGAAGAGTCTTTCGGGGGCCCTTTGTGGTAAGCTCCTGTCCTGTTACTTGTTTTCTCCTATTTCCAATGTCCATCCCATTTGTCTTTCTGAGTGAGAATTGATCATCTTACCCCAGGTCCTCTTTGTTGTTTAGCTTCTTTAGGTGTACAGATTTTAGTATGTTTATCCTATCTTATAGATCTAGTACCCACTTATAAGTCAGTATATACCATGTGTGTCTTTCTGCGTCTGGGATACCTCACTCAGGATGATCTTTAATTTTTATTAATTACAGTTTATTCACTTTGTATCTCCTCTGTATCTCCCTCCTTCCTCTCCCACCCCAATTCTACCTTCCATCCCCCTTCTCTACCCATGCCCCTCCCCCAGTCCAGTGATAGGGAAGGAGTTCCTCTCTTTCCTTCTGATCCTAATCTATCAGGTCTCATCAGAAGTGGCTGCATTGGCTTCCTCTGTAGCCTGGTAAGGCTGCTCCCTGCTCAGGGGAAGGTGATCAAAGAACAGGCCAATCAGTTCATGTCATAGACAGGCCCTGTTCCCATTACTGTGGAATCCACTTGGACACTGAGCTGCCATGGGCTACATCTGAGCAGGGGTTCTAGGTTATCTCCATGAATGGTCCTTGGAGTATCAGTCTCAGAAAAGACCACTATGCCCACAGTTTTTGGTGTTGTTGCTCTCCTTGTGGAGCTCTTGTCCTTTCCAGCTATTACTATTTCCACCCTCTTTCATGAGATTCCCTGCACTCCGCCCAAAGTTTGTCTGTAAGTCTCAGCATCTACTTTGATATCCTGAAGGGCAGAACCTTTCAGAGGGCCTCTGTGGTAGGCTCCTGTCCTGTTCCTTGTTTTTTTCCTCTTATGATGTCCTTCTTCTTTGCCTTTCTGAATGGGGATTGGGCATCTTAGCCAGAGTCCTCCTTCTTGATTACCTTCTTTAGGTATACATATTTTAGTATGTTTATCCTATCTTTTAAGTCTAGTATCTACTTATAAATGAGTATATACCGTGTATGTCTTTCTGCTTCTGGGATACCTCACTCAGGATGATCTTTTCCAGTTCCCACCATTTGCCTGCAAATTTCATGATTTCCATGGTTTTTTTTTACTGCTGAGTAATATTCCATTGTGTAGATGTACCACAATTTCTGTATCCATTCCTCAGTTGAGGGCACCTGGGTTGTTAAAAGTGGAGAAGAGCCTTGAACTCATTGGCACAGGAGACAACTTCCTGAATAGAACACCAACACCACAGGCTCTAACAGCAATAATCAATAAATGGGACCTCATTAAACTGAAAAGCTTCTGTAAAGCAAAGAACACTGTTGTCAGAACAAAATGACAGTCTACAGACTGGGAAAGATCTCCACCAAACATATTATCTGACAGAGGGCTAATATCCAGAATATATAAAGAACTCAAGAAGTTAAAAACAACAAATCAAGCAATACAATTAAAAAATGGGATACAGAGCTAAACAGAGAATTATTAATAGAGGAACATGGAATGGCAGAGAAACACTTAAAAGAAATGTTCAGCATTCTTAGTCATCATGGAGATACAAAGAAAAACAAGATTTCACCTTACACCTATCAGAATGAATAAGATCAAACACTCAAGTGACAACACATGCTGGAGAGGTTGTGAAGAAAATTGCATTTCACCCTTCCTTTTCTTTCTTCCAAAGCTTCCATGTAATTTCCCCTCTCTCCTTCAAATTCATGATCTTTTTTTCATTAACTGTTATACATGCATATTGGGAATGTAAACTTGTACAACGACTTTGGAAATTAATCTGGCACTTTCTCGGAAAATTAGGAACAGTGCTTTCTCCAGATCCAGCTATACCACTCCTAGGCATATATCCAAAATATGCTCAAGTATGCAACAAGGACATTTGTTCAACCAAGTTTGTGGCAGCTTTATTTGTAATAGCCAGTACATGGATTTTTAAAATTGAGTTCTATACCTTTTCTTAATCAACTATACTCAAATAAAATACATAAAGAATATCAAGAGCAGAAATGGTCATCTTTATCACGCTGAGGTTTTAAAGATAAAGCACGATCTGAGCAACCCATTTTGTCTTTTGACATGTAATTATGTGGTACATCAATGCATAAGATAAAATTCTCTCAAAACAGCTATGTTATATTCAGAAAGTCCTATCTAAAATCAAAAAAGAAAAGAGAAAAAAATGACTGAGGGAAGCTAGTACCAGGAGAGATGGCCTTTCACAGAGAGGAGCACATCAGTTGGTTTTCCAGTACTGAATGGTCAGCCCTCAAAACCTACAAACAAATAACATTATGAAGACTGAATAGATTTTATTTGAGAATATATATGTATGACATATATCCATGTATAACAGTTAATGAAAAAAAGATCATGAATTTGAAGGAGAGAGGGAAAATTACATGGAAGCTTTGGAAGAAAGAAAAGGAAGGGTGAAATGCAATTACACAGTTATCTCACTAATTTAAAAACTTAAAAATAAATCATTAGCCTTGATACACTTAAGGACATTTATTTGTATCTTAACATTTGTAACCTTATTTGCAAAACTGTATAAATAAACCAAGAAGCTGCTCCATTTTACAGGAGCCCTTGTTTTGTTTGGAGATACTCAACTGATACATACATATATACATATATGTGAATGCATATGTACATGTGTATGTTTATGTATTTATTTATATTATTTTATGCATTTATTGATTTTTCTAGTGATGTGATAAATCAGCATGAGCAAGATAGCTTATGAGAGAAAGTGTGTGAATTGAGGCTCATGGCCCCAAATGGTTAGAGTTCATGAACATCAAGATGGGGATCGTAGCAGCAGGCGTGCAGGCATGTCTCTGGAGCAATAGCTTAAAGCTAACAGCGTCAGACACCACCAGGAGACAAAGAGAGCTAACTGGGAATGGTGTCAGTCTTTTGAATCCTCTGAGCCCAACCCCAGTGACATGCCTCATCTAACAAGGCCTTTAGAAACCACTCCAAACAGTTCCACACATTGGTCACCAAATATTCAAATGTGAATCTGTGACAGGCATGCTCATTCAGACTACCGCTTAGGTGTGTATACACACACACACACCTTCTGCCCCCCAAATGAGATAATCTAATGATGATTTTAATAATGTGTGTGTATGTGTATGAGTGTGTGTGTATTGTGTGTAGGCAGTGTAGTGTTCAAAATGGGGAAATATGAAGGCCTCATCTTTGTCTCCTGAAAGATCCCTCGGTGTAACCAATCTGACAACTGCAGATGGATCATTATACGAATCCACGATGTGGTTGCTGTTCAAAAGCCCTTGGAGACTCTGTGGAATCTGACATAGTTCTCATTTGTTTTCTCTTCAAAGTAGATATTATAATCTCTTCTTCAAATATCTGAGCAAAGCAATTATGTGGTCTCTAGAAATGTGTGTATGTTCCCTCAGAGGAACATACTCTAAAATACTTCTTCCTCATTTCATAATGTATTTATTTTAAAACACAGTTATAATTCTGTTTCAAATGACCCATATTCCTCAACATGTAAAATAAGCCCATCTTACCTCTGCTTAAGTACAAACTTATAAAAGGAACTTTTCCTACCTTACTGCACCTTTGTGATTTCAAGATATTGTATGTTTATCTTTGGCATTATTGCAAATGTTTAACTCAAAACTTTATTTATTTCCATCAGCTCATATTTTGTAATCCTTTTGGGTATCATTTTTAACAGGAACACCAGATTGCTCAATGATTAATTGTAGCCATCCTAAGAGACTATACTTCAGAGTGTGACAGGTTCAAGCTTACTTCAAATAATGGTAAAATGAAAGTGTTAAATAGGGAATGATAAATAGTCCTCAGCTGAACAGCACTTATGGAGAACACAGTAGTTTGCTGGTCTCGAGAATGGACACAGATAAAATACATCAGGACTCAGTAAAAACAAGACATTCAAGGTCAGATAAAATGATTTGAGCTTTTATTCAATGAAAATCTAGCATAGAATTTAACTATTTTCAGAGCAGAAAAGCTAGAGTCAGGGTTACAGGAAGACTAGAGTCAGGGTCAAGTGTAGAGCAGGGTGGTTTCTCTTTCATTATACACAAATATTTTGTTCCACTCTTTCCTTGTTCAATTGATTTTCTTTAATACAATCTAGACAATTTAATAGCTTCATGATTTGGCAAAGAAAAGGCAAAGAATCACCGATAATTCTATTCAAATAAAATTCTTCTATGCATTTCTGCAGATAACATGCAGCAGCATTGTGCTCATTTTTATGTCCATAATTTTATGTACATATGTAGTTCAATTATAGCCAGAACCTGGAAACAACCCAGATGTCCCTCAGTTGAGGAATGGATACAGAAATTGTGGTACTTTTACACAATGGAATACTACTCAGCAATAAAAAAGGAGGAAATCATGAAATTCGCAGGCAAATGGT
>CM053753.1:65853918-65873111 GCA_028658305.1 Pachyuromys duprasi
ACTCATTGGCACAGGAGATTACTTCCTGAACAGAACACCAACAGCACAGGCTCTAAGATCAGCAATCAATAAATGGGACTTCATGAAACTGAAAAGCTTCTGTAAAGCAAAAGACACTGTCATCAAAACAAAAAGACAGTCTATCGACTGGGAAAGGAGCTTTACACCTACACCTGACAGAGGGCTAATATCCAGTATATATAAAGAACTCAAGAAGTTAAAAAGCAACAAATCAAGTAATCCAATTAAAAAAGGGGGTATGGAGCTAAAAAGAGAACTTTCTGTAGAGGATTGTAGAATGGCAGAAAAACACTTAAAGAAATGCTCAACGTCCTTAGCCACAGGGAGATGCAAATCAAAATGACCCTGAGATTTCACCTTACACCTGTCAGAATGGCTAAGATCAAAAATTCTAGTGACAACACATGCTGGAGAGGTTGTGGAGAAAGGGGAACTCTCCTTCATTGTTGATGGGATTGCAAACTGGTACAACCACTCTGGAAATCAATTTGGTGCTTTCTTAGACAATTAGGAATAGTGATTCCTCAAGACCCAGCTATACCACTCTTAGGCATATATCCAAAAGAGGCTCAAGTACACAACCAGGACATTTGCTCAACCATGTTTGTAGCTGCTTTATTTGTAACAGCCAGAACCTAGAAACAACCCAGATGTCCCTCAGATGAGGAATGGATACAGAAATTATGGTAGATTTACTCAATGGAATACTGCTCAGCAATTAAAAACGAGGAAATCATGAAATTTTCAGGTAAATGGTGGGACCTGGAAACGATCATCCTGAGTGAGGTATCCCAAAAGCAGAAAGAAACACTTGGTATATACTCACTTATATAGACCTATAGGATAGGGTGGACATGCTGAAATCTATAAACCTGGAGAAGATAAGCAAGAAGGAGGACCCAGGGTGGGATGATCAATCCTTGCTTAGATGGACACAGGGGATGGACACTGAATGTAGGAGAAAACAAGCAACAGGACAGGAGCCTACCACAGAGGGCCTCTGAAAGACTCTACCTAGCAATGTATCAAAACATACATTAAGACTCACAACCAAACCTTCGGCAGAGTGCAGGGAATCATATCAAAGAAGGGGGAGTTAGTAAGTTTTGGCGAGGACAAGAGCTTCACAAAGACCAAATAGATCAGGGCACAGGGGTCTTCTATGAGACTGTTTCTCCATCCAAGTACCATGTATGGATACAAACTATAACCCCTGCTCGAATGTGGCCCATGGTAGCTCTGTACCCACCTGGGTAACCTAGTAAGGGGAACATGGACTATTTGGGTCATGAACTCAATGGCTGTCTTGTTGACTGCCCTGCCCCTCCCCCCCCTGAGGGAGGAGCAGCCTAACTAGATCCCAGAAGAGGACATTGCAGCCAGCCCTGAAGAGACATGATAAGCTAGGGTCAGTTGGAAAGGGGGGAGGTCCTCCCCTATCAGTGGACTTGGAGGGGGGCAGGGAGAAGATGAGGGAGGGATGGGGAGAGTGGGAGGGAATGAGGGAGGGGGCTACGGCTGGGATACAAAGTGTATAACCTGTGATTAATATAAAAATAAATAAATTACTTATAAAAAATAAATAAAAAATAAATACACTTGAAGGTAAAAATAAAAAAAAAAGAAAAAGAGAAAGGATCAAGGTTCAACTTTCTGCATGTGGACATAAGATTTTCCCAGAACTGTTTTTTAAAGAGTACCTTTTCTTCAATATCTGTGGAGAGCACAAACATCAGTGTTTAATTGGCTCTCAATTCTGTTCATTTAGTACACATTCTCTTTATACACTGACACAGTATATAAATTTTAATATTTCTTAAGACTTGTTTTGTGACACAATATATGATCTCTTTTAGATAACATTCCATGAGCTTACAGAAAGAGTATGTTCATAGCTACTCAACAAAATGTCCTATAAATATCTGTTAAGTCCATTTCTTCTCCAATACACTTTAATTCTAGTGTGTGTGTGTTTGTTTTATTTTATTTTATTTTGATCTTGATGATGAATACATGCTTGAGAATTGAATTTTAAAAGTATTTACTATAATTATACTGGAATCTATCTCTACTCTAGTTATTATTTCTGAAAACCAGAATTTTCTTAGTACTTTTTTATAAAATTGGATATGATATAAGTGATGTAGATTTGCAATTCTTTTATTTTCTTATAGAATTCATCCTTTTATACAGCGAACTCCTATTTTCTCCTCTTAGTGTTTTTGTCTTAAAGTCCATTTTGTCAAGTAAATATCTTGCTAGTTCTTACTATCAAATTTAATTTGCTCAAAAATAATTTTCGCAAATTAAAAAATAATAATTTTCAAGTTTGGATTAAACCTAGTTTAATGTCTCTGTCTACGTGTTTACAGATAAGTTTCTTGTAGGCAGAATATGGTCTTATCTTTTAATTTATTCCTCAATTTTGTATTTTTAAATTGTAGAATTAAGAATAATTATGTCCAGATTCCTGAAATGTTTAGAAACTATGGACTTTTACTTATCAGTTCATCGGTTTTACTGTTTCTCTCTCTATTATACATTGCTTAGCAGTCGGAGTGATCTCATAACAACTCCACCACCAGCAGTTTTGATCACATGAGGACATTTTGCTGGTCAGAATATATTTTCATCCTGACTTTTTCAGCTGAAGTTCTTGCTATTGGTTTGGCAGGAATAGATTGTGGTTCAAGCACAAGATTTCTCAGCTAAGGTGCTTACGGAGCAAGGAAGAGTACAGCTGGAAATTTTACACTCCTACAGAATTCCACATTCAAACAACAGGTTGTGTATCAAATGGCACCTGGATTTGGGACCTTGAGAATTTTCTACAAGATTGTTTTACCCCAGCTGAGAGTCTGTGGAAAAGAGCCTGCATGGCTAATAACAGTTACCAATATCTAGGATAGCCAAGATATGGACTGCTACTATTTTATGGAACTCTCTCTCTCTCTTTTTTCTTTCCCGTATCAATGACAACTAACTCCTCGGTTATGGAAGCAAAGCAGCTGATGTTTCGATGTTTTGTATCTTTTCCTATGCCAGTACCACAGTTTTCTGGTATTTTTAGAATTTCTTTTTTTCCCCTTCCTTTGGTTTTATGTCATTGTTATTGCACGAATCACGCAGCTAAGTATACAGATCTGTATGTGTTTCTTTCTTTATGGAGGAAAGTGCTAGATATATCTGTACAACTATTTTGTGGACTTTCTCATTGTTGAAATAAATAGGTAATATGTAAAAGTCAAAGAAATTGGAAGATCAAAAACAAGTTAATAAAATATAGAAGCTCGAAATCATTATTAGTGTGGTCCTGTCCTTTGTTCCTTTTCGGTGTTGTTTCTAAATGAGGATTATTTGAACACCAATAATCAGTATGAAAAAACATGGGCTGAGCTGTGTGTTGGCCCATTTATATTTCTCTGTTGTTGGTACAGTTAAGGAGAAGAAATTACTGCCTCTATCTTATGTGACTGTGATTGAGTTCTTATGATAAAACTGTATGAATATGAACATTATCTTCTAGAATAATAAATAAGCTTCTAATATAATAGAATAATTATGAAAATTGTGTCCTTAATTCTTCGATATTAATAGAGAAGAAATACAATAGACAGGACTTAGGGAAGTGTAGGGAACATTTTCCTCTCTTTGAACAATGTATTTGACAATGCATTGATTTGAAACTCACAAGCATAGAGATTATAAAATGCATTACATGTTTGAATTTATAGCTTAAACTTGCATAAATATTACACAAAATCAGTATCTGTGAAACATTACTGTAAAATAGGGTATTTGACACTTGTTTTCTTTCTCTGTACTTCCAAGGTGTTATTGTAATGGCTCTCTTGTAGTGTCCATTATGGTTGCAATATGCTTTGTGATCATAATTTCAAGAAGTAAAGAAAAAAAACACAAAGAGGAAACTACTGAGAAAAGGGATATATGTATATTTGTACTCATACAAATACATGATTACCTATACATGTTAGATATAGGAACACATAAATGTCATTAACTTAGGAAATAAATACTGATGATAAAATTTACTTAAATATCTTATTTTCTCTAAAATAGATGTTAATTTTGTCCAGAAAATTATAGACATACATTATGATCAGAATTTTTAAGTGTTATGAATGATATATTTATCAAGGTAATACACCAGAAAGATATAGTTTAATTAACTAATTCTTCAAACTTTAAAATAAATTGATCATCACTACACCATGTAAATATTTCAGAACTTACAAATTATGGCACACATGACAACCCAATTTATAATCCAACAAAATGAATGTAATTTTTTATGTAACAAAATATTTTATTACAGTGTTACAGACTGAATGATTGTATGCCTTCTGTCCTCATTAGAATTGTGAAATCATAATCCTCAGTGTAACATGAATGCCTTTGGGAGATAATCAGGTAATGAAGTTACAGAACACAACATAGGATTAAAACATCTTTATAATATAGAAGGAAAGGTAATGTCCAACTCCTCTTTGTCTATCTGTCTCCCCCTCTTAATCTATCTCCAATCCTAGGACAAAAACAGGTTAGCTATTTACAAACATTAGGTAGTAATATCCACACTAGACACTGGATCTGATAGTGCTTTGTTCTTTCACCCAGAATTAAGAATTGTGAAGTATAAATGTTTGTAATGTAAGTTCCTAGTCTATGACAGACTTGTTTTTTTTCAGTTTTTAATTTTTATAATTTATTCACTTTACAACCTCATTATAGCCTCCTCCTTCATCTCCTCTCAATCCTAACCTTTCTCCATCTTTCTGCCTATTCTCTTCTCCTATTCTTCAGAAAAGGCGCAGCTGCCTCCTCTACCATCTGACCCCAGCCTACCAAGTCTTCTCAGGACTGCCTGTATCCTCTTCCTCTGTGGCCTGGCAAGGTCCCTCCACCAGGGGGAAGTAATCAAAGAGCTGGCAGAAGAGTCCACTTCAGAGACAGTCTCTGCTCCCCTTACTTGTGAGCCCACATGGGGACTGAGCTGCCTATGGGCTACATCTGAGCTGGGGTCTAAGTTCACTCCATGCATAGTCCTTTTTGGTGCATCAGTTTCTGTAGGGACCCCTGGGCCCAATTTTGCTGGCAATGTTTGTCTTCTTAAGGAACTTCTGTCCCCTCCGGGTCCTTTAATTTCCCCACTCTTTCCAAGACTCCCTGTGCTCAAAGTATGATTGTGAGTCCTAGCATCTGTTTTGGTCCTCTGCTGGGTGGTGTCTTTTGGATGACATCTATGGTAGGCTCTCATCCTGTTCTATCTTTTCTATCACTCCTTATGTCTATTCTATTTGCCTTTCTGAATGAGAATTAAACTTCCATCCTAGGGTGTTCCTTTTTATTTAGCTTCTTTAAGTCTGTAGTATGAAGTAAAAACATAAGATACTGACACACACACATTTGCACACATAGAAATCTCATAAAATCATAAAACTAAAAACCATAATGCATATGCAGAGGGCCTGTAAAGAGCTTTAAAATAAATCGTGACAAAGCATTATGAGAAAAAGAACCTCAGACAGTGCCACTGAACTTGTTCTATTAGGCCCTCTACATAGGGCCTGGCCTAGGTAATTATGCTTTATTCCTAACCTTTGTAGTTTTGTAGTTGCAATATGCTTATCGGAGACTTAACACCTAATGAGTCATGATCAGTATCATAACCACATATGTCTTTTAGATTAGCTGATGGAGAGTTTCGGAACAAAACCTGACCATCTCCTGAGCCACACACTCACTAAGCAACATGATACAATGGCTTCAGTAGGGAGAAGAAATCTGAAAAAACCCTCCATAAAAACATTGCTGTTTTAACTGGTAACAATATCCTGTAAAGGAGGTTTTCTTGTGAAAGAACTGGCCACTGACTTCTGCCTCTTCCCTAAAATATGAGCATCACAAAATGAAATAAGGTAGACTGTCTCCTAAACAGGCATAAGCCAACATGGGACTGTCTTGTACCACAACTTTAAACAGTTAACAGTTTATATTTTAGAAAGAAACCAGTGGGACAGTGTTTTACTCACTGTGAAATAACTCATTATTTCATAACATCACTAGAACTCATAACTTGCATATTGAATATAAAACATTCAATATGCCATATGTTCTTTTCAACAACATGGTAGCACAAGATAATTATAGCTCGCTACTATAAGACTTTGAAAAGCATATCATTCCATTTTCTCCTTTGCAAATAAGATATGAGACCAAAATATAGTTTATATAAATCAAACTTACAGATGAAATGATTTACGGATGAGAATATTTAACCAGCAGAATCAAGGCAGCTAAAAAAATGTTTAAAATGTTTGAATAAAATTTAGCTAAATTAAGACTGACAGCTGCTGGCTTCTTTCTTTTGTTCTTTCCTTGATTTTATGCTCTTTGTTTTCCTGACTCTTGTTTTTGAAACAAAACTATTTATCTGCATAGGAAATTATTATAGATTTAAAACAGGAGGGCATGCCCAGTGAATTCCTGCTGTTTATCTCCAAGAAATGAAGCTTTCCTTTAGAGGAAAACTTTGCCACTTTCATGGGTTGGGGTCCTTGCAAAATCAAGGAGCCTTAGAACTTTCCTAGTGGTGTCTACCAAATACTCTCCTGTGGAATTTAAAAACTTAGGTGTTTACCTGTTACCTTAATTTCTTTTTCTCCCAAAAATAAATTAGTAACAAAAAGTAGCAAAGAGAAATGAATGAACTTAGTTTGGACAAAAAGTCCCCACTGTGACTGTGGCCATCTCACAATTATTAGAAAACCACAAAACAGAAGCTAAAACATATGCAAAAGTAACTATGAGTACATTTAATGTTTCCCTTTCTGGTGGGGCAGAGGTTACCTCTGATCAGCAGCTGCCATGGTTTTCTCTACTTTCTATTATAGACACAGGCTGTTCTTTATTTTTGTTGCTCAAACCTGAGCTTTAGGGAAATGAATAAACATTCTCTCTTAATGACATTCAGTTTCTGAAAGAGAAAGACAGCTCTGGAGCTTTATGACATTGTGGGATCCCTTCTCATTCTAGGTATGGCAGTTGATACTTATTATCCAGGTATGATACTTATTCCTTTAATAAGTATCGTTACCTTGGAGATCAGCGTGCAGGCTGAACAGACCATTGTACTTGTTCTAAAGGATGAAGGGGGGATAGAGAGATCTACATACATTAATTGTTTAATAAATGGCAGCTTAGGTTTTGCATTTCAGGATATGTGTCTACTATGCCAACAACTCTGTTAGTAGATTTGACACCTGCTTTGTTTGTGTGCTCATCTCTTCTCACTTGATTCACATCTCTTTTTGTTGAAACATCTGCTCCTTCTCATTTCAACTAGAGCACTTCAGTGGCTACTGTCCACCACACTATTTCATCTACTTGGACTTTTATATAGATAGCTGATTTAAACAATGTTCTTCTTTGGAATGTCTCCAACTAGATCAAAGAGACAAACACAAAACAAGACATAACAACAACAACAAAACATCTTTTCATTTTAGTGAGATGCTGATGAAGGAAAAAGTCACCTAAAAGAAAAGAAGTGAAAGGTAAACAGAGAAATTCTGGTGTCATTGATGTTTATCATTTAGGCCCCCCAGTTTCATCTTTGTGTTTAGAATCTAAGACTTTGTACCAATCATTGAAAAGATTCTTCAGTTCTCAGATACTTGCAACCAAAAGACTTTTATTGTGGAATAATAAAAAGAAATTCAGGTCCTTAGTCCAGTATACTATTACTATAATACAGCAGGTTCCAGATACACTGTTTGATTTGGGCTCACTAAATACCAACAAACAAAAAACAGCAACAACAGCAAAACATATCCTTCTCACATAACAAAATATATATGCTTCAGGCCTTTACCATGTAATTGCTAGCTGTGGTTATAACATTTATAGTTGTTTAGATAAACCTACAGGTACAAGGTAAGGGTTCTGCATAGCGTCCTTACATACCATATCTGGCGTGGCTTTACTCTGAAAGGATGTTATCTTAGTGCCGTAAAGAGTTAATCTACAGAAACCAAATATGTATTAGACAAAGAATTCTTTAGTCAAGTCTCAAGCAAATGGGATAGGTACAATAAAGTGATTTTCTAAATATAGTTGACCTAACTCACATTCCATCTAAAGAAATACTGCTTTCACACATTCCCCCAAATATGTTGGCATACCTGCAATTTCTTTTCACACATATCTGAGCAACTATTTTTTTTTGATGTTCTGCCTGCTTCAGAACCTAGCTATAATAAATTTCCCTAGAGAAGGATATAAATGTAACTCTGAACCTAAAGTCACTAAAACCAATTCAAAATTGAAGTGAAACACTGAAACAGGAAACAAAAGATAGTACTGTCCTGATTTTTTGCACAAAACCAGTTTTATTTTCTTTCAGTGTTAAAGACACAAAATCAAACCAAGTTGTGGCACAAGAATATGAAACACGATTAGCTAATTGAATGTTACTGACATTAATAACAATCTAGACATAAATGAGGATCATAGAAGTTTTCTTTATTATAGATTGTCCTTCTTCTCTGGTTTTGTCCACTGTCAGAATGTAAGACGGTAGGTGGACTACTATTCATCCTTAAAATGACCATTCATAGTATTTTTAATGACCATTCATAATATTTCAAATAGTATAATTTATTATCTTTGCAAAGATTTTGAAAATAGAAATATAAATATACACATGTAAATTTATTATTGTTTATGTCTCAAATGTAAATAATTCTTAAAACCAGTTCAAGACTATATAATTTGAAATTAATTGTTGCATCAAATCATTTTCCCTTTATTATTAATAATATTATTATCAATTATAATTTATTCACTTTGTATCCCAGCTGTGGTCCACTCCCTCATCTCCTCCCAATCTCACTGTCCCTCCCTCTACTCCCCTATGACCCTCCCCTAGTCCACTGATGGAGGTCCTCCTCCCATTTTATTTGATCCTAGCCTATTAAGTCTCATCAGGATTAGTTCCATTGTCTTCCTCTGTGGCCTGGCAAGGCTGCATCCCTCAGGGGAAGATGATCAGAGAGCCTGTCACTGAGTTCATGCAAGAGAAAGCCCCCGCTCCCCTACTAGAACGCTAACTTTCTGTATGTTGAAAGTGATTATATTTGTAAATACTTACATATTGCATGTAATTGAGACCACTCATTAATCTTTGCTAATCACAGCTGATTCCAATCTATTTTTGCTTCCACAGATGCCTCTCGTCTATTATCAACTTAGTTTCACTAAAACATACCATTTTATAAAATTAATGCTAGAGAACATGTTTTGAAGTATAATCTTCCCTAACATGCATTTGCTAAATTAGCAGTTTATAGGAAAAGTTATAGCAATTCTTATCAAAGTCTATCAAAATATCCATCTAGCGATGTTACAGGTTGTGTCATTCTTTGAGGAACGGAGCTGGATCTGATCTGGAAGACTGCTCCCTAAAGGGTAGCTTTGATAGTACTAGAAGATGCTATGAAATACCTAAGAGGGACAGTAAATCAATAGATCTACTGAGCTGTGATGCCTATAAGCCACAGAGACCAGCATGGCAACATATTCCCAAAGGTACAATAGTGGTGCTTGTAACTCGGAGACAACCAACAACTGTATAATTTGACAATTAGGCTTCAGGCTTGCTCAATAGAAGGAAATTCAGGAAAAATTAGCCACACATGTGCCTGGATATGATGCAGAACTCAAAGGAGAATCTACTACTACCACCTTCCCAAATGAGTATACTCTTTAAGTGCATTTAAATACTTATCCATGTGTCTACAGATAAATATAGCCCTCTCACCAAAGAAGCTGCTTTTTTGCAGCAGATATGAAAAATTACAGGAAATCACAACTAGACAAGATGCAGAGAATAACTTTCTATGAAATGTCCATCTCCAACAGATATACAACTTTTATACCTAAGTCTCAAGGAACATCACAGAAGAGGTGGTGGAAAGATTATACCAGACTGGGAAAGTATACCTATAAATCCTAACAAGATGTTTGCCTAAATAAGGCTTGCCAGTTAACAAGCCAATGTGAATTGCAGAAATCACAAAAGATTCTACCTCTAGATGAAAAGCTATAAGCAATTAATGAAATGCAAAGAGAGGGAAGAATCAGTTATTCACAGTGATGAGCCTCCTAATTAATTGGTAATCCAATACTTTGTGCTCTTCCCTAAACACACACATACATACACATGTACATATATAACAAGCAGCAAAGTAACACTAAAAGGACTTACTCACCTGTAAATACATGTATATAGATATCTGTGTAGGTTTATATGTTCATATATATGTGTGTGATTATATATGGGTGGATGTACATAAATATCCATATACATATGTACACACAATTACAGTAAAATAAGTCATGGATTGAGAGGAAGTATACAGAATTGGAGGAGTTGGAGGAAGGAGAATGAGTGGGAAATAATGTAAATAAAATACTCATATATGAAAGTCTAATAAAGTAAATTGAAAACATCAAAACTAAAAACAATTGGTGTCTTTTTATGAAATGCCATCTAAAATGTCTTTATTTATTTTTAATTTATTACAATTCATTCACTTTTTATCCCAACTGTAGCCCCCTCCCACATCCCCTCCCATCCTATCTTCTCTCCCTCATTTCCTCCCATGCCTCTCCCCCAGTCCACTGATATGGGAGGTCCTCCTCTTCTTTTATTTGTCCCTAGCCTATCAGGTCTCATCAGGACTGGCTGCATTGTCTTCCTCTGTGGCCTGGTAAGGCTGCTCCCCCCTCAGGGGTTCATAATAAAAAAGCCAGTCACTTAGTTCATGTCAGAGACAGCCCCTGTTCCCATTACTAGGACACCCACTTGGAGACTGAGGTGCTGTGGTCTATATCTGAGCAGGGGTTCTGGGTTATATCCATGCATGATCCTTGGATGGAGTATCAGTCTCAGAAAAGACCTCTGGGCCCAGATTTTTTGGTTCTTTTGCTCTCCTTATGGAATTGCTGTCCCCTCCAGGTCTTTCATCATCTCCTTCTTTTATAAGATTCCCTGCACTCTGACCAAAGTTTGGCTGAGTCTCAGCATTCGTAATAGCCAGAATCTGGACACAAGCCAGATGTCCCTCAATCAACTGAGGAATGGATACAAAATTTGTGGTACATTTACAAAGTGAAATACTACTCAGCAATTAAAAACAAGGAAATCATGAAATTTGCAGGCAAATGGATGCAACTAGAAAAAAATCATCCTAAGTGAGGTATCCCAGAAGCAGAAAGACACACATTGTATATAGTCACTTATAAGTTGATATTAGACATATAATATAGGATAAACATATTAAAATCTGTATACCTAAAGAAGCTAACCGAGAAGGAGGACCCTGGGAAAGATACTCAATTCTCACTCAGAAAGTCAAGAAGGACGGACATCAGATGAGGGAAAAAAACAGGGAACAGGACAGGAGCCTAATACAGAGGGCCTCTGAAAGACTCTACCAAGCAGGGTATTGAAGCAGATGTTAAAATGTGTTATAATGTAAACCTTATAATGATAGTTCATATTTCTAATAAATTAACCAATTTGTAAATCTCATAAATGCAGTTTGTTATAATAGCCACCAAAAACATTCTGACATGTACCAAAACATTACTCAAACTTGATTCTTCAAACTCCCTCTTTAAAGTATGATAAAATTTACATAATATTTTTCTGTGTATAGTTGATAGAAGTTGTGAAAGATATATTTGGTCTAAAGCAATGAATATTTTAATCAAATTAAAATATTAACAGATGTAATCTCAAAGTAGTCTCTGGTAAGTTTTAGATATTATACTTGAATACTGAAATATATATGCATCTTTCCCCCAAATATTTATTAAACTAAATGATTGTTGTTAAGAGGTGTATTCCAGTGGGTCCATACATCAACCTTTGACTTAGGTCTTTACCATGAAGTTCATGTGGCTTTCTTGGGAGTATTTCTGTATAAGTCCTTACATGTTTATTTCACTGTCCACAGTAAACATCTGTGTAAGTAGATGATGAACAAAAGTGACTCACAGTTTGCTTGTTTGGAAGTAGTAAGGAGGACCAAGGAAGACACTAATGAGGTGAGAAGGTTGTTTAACAAGGATCCTTGTGCTGATTTTGACACTACATTGACTCTAATTCTTCTTGGGTCACATTACAAAATATACACATTTCACTAATCATTTTGTATTTCCCAGATATTGTGCTAAACATTTTACAACATTTATCTAACTTAAACCTTAATCTTTGTAGAAAGTTGATATCATTACTACTGTAATGGTATTAACAACAAAAAAGGGTGATTTAGAGGTTATAAGAACCTTGACCAAAGCTATAGAAACCATATTTTATTATTACTTAAGCTGTAGCCTATTTTATTGTAGATTTTACCCACTTTTAACCACTGTACCATCACATTTTCACAGCTAAGATTTTGTACTATCAAGCTTACAAGACATGTATGTATACATATATATGTATATATGTATATATGCACAGGGATGGATGTACATATGTAGCTAATTGACACAGGGTCCAGTTCTAACATTCTTTGTAGCTAACTTGCCCTAAGTTGTTTGATCACTATGCTATTAATGCCATGAATTAGACTCACTGCTTTTTCATTATATGCCTCAGTGACAACCCACTGCAGCCACACTGGGATAATACCTCTGTGTCTGTGGGAGATACATGCCAGTCTGGAGATGTACAGGAGCCTTCTGGGCAGTGACTGAAACAGTTCCAAGTGAAAGACTATTAAAGAATATATGATGTTTTAATTTAAGTTCGTCACTCCAAATAAACATGCCTGTGGACAAGGCAACTTTGCATAATGCAAAAGTGTAATTGAATGTAACCGGTTCCTTCTATTAAAATATATTGCCAACAACTTTGATACTATGTTGAAGAATTCTTGTTTGCTATGACAGGGCATGTAGCATTTCTGCGTGTCACATCAAAATCACAGACACCAGACATAATAATAAGTAATTACACATTATCAGTTTTAAATATGTTAGCTTAAGGTATCAGTGTAGCACATGATATCGGCACGTACTTACATACACACGTATATTTGCATATATATACTTATATGTATACACATGTATATACTTACACATATATTTATTATATACAAGTGTTTGTTATCTCTACCTCTAAAATCTAGTTAACTTTGATGATAATTTATTTTTAAATTATTATTTTTTTAGTTATAATATAACTATATCATCTCTCCTTACTTCCCTCCCAAACGCCCATAGACCCATACTTATTCTTTTTCAAATTCATGGTCTCTTTTTCCATTAATTGCTGTTGCATAAATATGTGTATATAAATATGTATTCCTAATACATAAATATTCCCCACTCTGTCTAGATAATGTTACTTGTAGAACTAGTAACTTTTATAAACTGGTTTAAGAATATCATCCCTTCTTCTGCTGTCTTTACTCGTGCTACAACTAGAGAACTGTGATTTCCTGAACATCATTTGTTTATTCTGATTGTTGCAATAAGAATTACTTTGAAACAACAACAACAACAAAACCCACCTCTGATCAAAGAGCAAACGACTGAGTTCATGCCAGAGGCCACCATGCTCCTTTGGAACCGACATTGAGCTGCCTTTCAGCTAAGTCTGAGCAGGAGGTCTAGATCCTCTCCATGCATGGTCCTTGGTTGGTGCATCAGTCTCTGGAGGACCCTTTGCACTCAGATTATTTTAGCTTTGTTGGTCTCCTTGTGGAGCTCCTGTCCCCTCTGTGTCCTTCTATTATCCCCACCCACCCCCACACAATACACTTCCATAAGACTCCCTGCACTCTGTCCAAAGTTTGGCGGTGAGTCTCAGCATCTGCTTTGATACTCTGATGGGTAGAATCTTTCAGAAGACCCTCTGTAGTAGGCTCCCATCCTGTTCATTGATCACTTGCCCCTGGTGATAAAGCCTTTCCAGACCTCAGAGGAAGAATCCAGGTAGTCTTGATGAGACTTGATAAGCCAGGGGCAGATGGCAGGGAAGGAGGACTCCTCCTTTCAGTGAACTAGGGGAAGTAGAGAGGGTGGGACAGGGAGGAGTTGAAGGAGGGGGCTACAATCAGGATATAAAATGAATAAATTGGAAAAAATAAAATAAAATTTAAAAACCCTCTGGAACAACAAAATAATAATGGAATAAATTCATATGTATTCATCAGGGTTATCTAGAGTAACAGAGCTTAAAGAATGAAACTTTATATATATAAAGAGAAAAGAATTTGTTAGAATGACTTCCAGGCTGTAGCCCAGCTAATCCAACAATGGTTGCCTATAAATGGAAGGCCCAAGAATCCAGTAATTCAGTTCGTGAGGCTGGATGTCTCAATTGTTCTTCAGTGTATGCTAGAATCCCACCAGTCATGATGCAGTCACCTGCTAATATAGCCTCCCATTGGGGGTTAAGTTCATAACATGTGAACTTTAGGGACACCTCCAAGTGGAAGGTGATCTTCAGCTGGAAACATGAGCAATGTCAGGTTCACAGGGGACTAACACACAGCTGAAGACTGGGAGAGAGCTGTTATTTCAGGTCTGTGAGGAGGGCCAGGGTTCAGGCATTCAGTAGTGAAGGAAAAGGAGACTAACTGGGTGGTATCATTCCCGCTGCCTCCCACTACCACGGAGAGGTGTGAGCAAAGGAGGAACAAGGAATATGTAGAGTGTTCAAAGGTCCAGGATGGTGGAAGAAGAGATTTGAGAAGAGACTCGAGAGCAGGCATTTTCAGGGGCAGAGGAAGAAGAGAAAAAAAAAAAACCTTGGAGATGTGGCATCAAGGTAAGGAGACAAAGGGTCTAGGTGGGTCTCTTAAAAAGTTGGGTGGCCAGAGGTCTCCTTGGTGAGGTCAGGGAGAAGACTTGGTGGGTCAAGATGCAACATCTCCCTTCTCTTACCTTCATCTATTGTATGTAAGTAAGTTTTCTCTAATAAAAAATAAAGAATATTCCTGTGGGGCAGGGGATGGGTAGAGCAGTCTCCAACACCAGTGGAGGAATGGAGATATTGATAAGTCAAAAGCAAGCAAGCAAAGAACGAAAGCTTCTTTCATCTGTATATAGGCTTCCTGAAGACAGTGAAGCTCAGATTAAAGGTTTTCCCAGCTCAAATGGTCTGGATTAAAGGTGAGTTTTCCAACAGGTACAGATTGGAAGTGGATCTTCCCACTTCAAATTAACCAAAAATCCCTCTCACATGTGCTACTCTATTTGGTGGGGGAAGGGGGACTCCATATGGAGCCAAGCTGGCAAACAAGACTAGCCATAAGACCATACCCCCCTTCCAAAAATCATCTCATTTAGCGTACAAAACAATTCAAGCTTGCAGATAATTCAACGTTTGCTTTTTTTTTTTTTCTCTTCTTCTTTCTCTTCACCACTCTCAGAGTCCTACAGGGATACTGCCTTTGGCAGGTACTTCAAGACATTTTAATATTCAAAGAGCCTATTATTCTAGATGTTGAAAAGTGAGAATGAGAAAATTTGATAAGATACATTTTGTAGGTAGTTCATTCAAGGGGTCTGACATACACCACACAGATGTACTTAAATCTGAAAGGTTTTCCATTCACACTCAACTCACCTTGAAATGCTTCAGGTTGGCATTGACCTATTTAAAATGTTCAAAGCTTGCACATAAACATGAGCAGGTTCCTGTCCTGTTAAGAGTTCTTGCCCTGACTTCCCTCGGTGATGAAATATTGCCTGGAATTTTAAGCCAAAAATAAACCCTTTTCTACCCAAGTTGCTTTGGTCATGGTGTTTCATCACAGAAATAATAACCTTAATTAGGACACTACTCATTGTCATCCCTTTTTAAATTCTATTTATAAGAAAAATATTATTTTTAAAACAAATTTTAATACTTATTTTAAATCTTGCTTTTGTGTGCAGAAGCAATAAATCCCCATGGTGCCTGGTTTTCAAACTATAGTAACTGACTGAACAATTCTTGGGTATCAACACTTTTAAAAGGCTTAATTCACTAAGACTAATCATATTTTGTACATAATTTCAACATACATGTCATTTCAAGGTTCTTCTTGGAGGAAGTAGTATAAATTGGATTTAGCCATTTAGAAACCTCTAACTAAATTAGTGTGTAAACATGAGTGTATGGTGAACATGTATTTGGAGAACCACAGTTTTTTCCCACATTTAATTTGCATGTGTAGATCACACTGTTTATTATAGAATTCACTGTTACTGCACTACAGATTGCGGCTAATGAACCACTCACAATTTGACAGCAAAATGAATCAGAACAGAGGATTTTCTTACATTTAGAATTTCAGAAGTGTTTCTCACGCAAAAAATAATCATGTAAATATTTGCCATACTTAATCCAGAATTTACAAACTGAGCTTCACTTAATTTACCATCATATGTGGATCCTCCAACACATACTAATTAACCTCCAAGGGAATGTTGCTAGGCTTAATATTGGAGAGAATGCAATGAAATTTGAAGTATAAACAATGCATTCAAACAATGAAAATGGGAAAAGTGAAAAAATGGTAAAAATAAACAAGAGTACACAACATTATGCAAAAATCTAATGCTTTTTCCATTACTTTTATTTATTCTGAGGGAGTCCTTCTGCCATAGGAATCAGTTCCCTCCTTCCACCATAATGGTCCTTGAGGATCAAGCTCAGGCCTTCAGAATTTCAGCAAAACCTTTGACTCCTGAGCCATTTTGTGGGTTAAAGATGCTAGTTTTAAAAGAAAAGTTACAGAAATTAATAGGACTGACATTTCACTGAGCAGGTGTAATTGGATGACTCTTCTAAGAAAACCTGAAATTTGAGATGCCTTGCATAATAAGTAGGAGGAAAATGAGTTTAAAAGGAAATAAGCAACAGTGCATATATATGATATTAAGGTATTATAGCCTTGCTTGCATTCAAGTTTTGCTGTATACAAGGTGGCTTCATAGGAGATGATGCATTCTTCCACTGGGAGCCTCATAATACCTGCTTTTCTGCTCTGACCTTAGCAACCATTTGGTCCTGATGCTGAGACATGGTAAAAGAGGACCTACTCATGTCCAGATGTATTAACTGTGCTTTCCCTTTGCAGTGTGCCTGATACATGAATAATTCTGTCCATGCTTTCCCTTTATTGAAAACTACTTTCACCCTCTTTCCACACTGGGAGGCCAGTCCATATGAATATATCTCAAGTGATAGATTTATGGCACTTCAATAGAAATAACAGATGTCACCTATGTTCTTTTCAGTCATCTTGTATGTACCCCAGGTTTACATTTTGTTATTTTTGTCTGTCTTTTGTAGATCCGTGAAAACTCTTGATTGTAACATTAGTATGTATCCAAGTACATTTGTGCTTCTAGCGCAACTCAGCTGTATGTATTCTGAAATAGTCTGAAATGGACATTTTGACTCTGAAAAATAATACTTTGAAAATGTCCGTGTAATTGTCACTATTTGGGATACGCAAGGTGCCTCATTTCAAAACTTAACCTTTCTCACAAAATGATATTTAAAAATGATTAAATTGCTTTTTTTAAAAAAAGAAAAGAAAATACAAGTTAATTGAACTTTCAGATCCATGATGCAGTAGATTCATATGAAGAAATGGTTGGAGATTCGTGATCTCTTCTTGACAGGGTCCTCCCCACGATAAACCAAAGGTCCAAGATTGAGCTTTCAGCTGTTACACAGGAAGTTCAGTGTAGAAAAACCACAAGCATATAATGAAAGCAAATAATATAAAATATATCCACATATGTATATTATATGTGCAATATAAAATGCATTTCATGTACTCTTGTTTATTTTGTCATTTTCGTTCACTTTCCCATTTTCTTTTTTAATATAATTTTTGTTTATTACAGTTTATTCACTTTGTATCCCAGTTGTAGCCCACCCTTGTCATCTCCCAATCCTTCCCCTTCTTTCCTCCCTCTCTCTTTCATCTCCTCCCATGCCTCTTCCACAATCCACTAATAGTGGAGGACCTCCTTCCCTTCCATCTGACCCTAGTCTATCAGGTCTCAGCAGGACTATCTTTCATAGGTTTCCCCTGTGCCCTGGTAAGGCTGCCCCCACCTCAGGAGGAGGTGATCAAAGAGCCAGTCACTGAGTTCATGTCAGAGACAGTCCATGCTCCCCTTACTAGGATGCCCATTCAGAGTTTGAGCTGCCATGGTTTACCTCTGCGCAGGGGCTCTAGGTATCTCCATGAGTGGTCCTTGGTTGGAGTATAAGTCTCAGAAAAGACCCCTGTGCCCAGATTTTTTGGTTCTGCTCTTCTCCTTGTGAAGCTCCAGACCCTTCCAGGTCTTTCTACCTCCCCCTTCTTTCATAAGATTTCCTTCACTCTGCCCAAAGTTGCTCAAGTATACAAGGACATTCATCCAATCATGTTCATAGAAGCTGTATTCATAATAACCAGAATCTTGAAACAACCCTGATGTACCTTAGTTGAGGAATGGATGCAGAAATTGTGGTACATTTACAAAATAGAGTAGTACTCAGCAATTAAAACAAGGAAATCGTGAAATTTGCAGGCAAATGGTGGGAACTAGAAAAAATCATCCTGAGTGAGGTATTCCAGAAGCAGAAGGACACACATGGTATATAAGTGGATATGGGACATATAATATAGGATAATCATACTCAAATCTGTACACCAAATTAAGCTAAGCAAGGAGGATCCTGGCTAAGATGATCAATCTTCATTCAGAAAGGCAAACAGGACAGACATCAAAGAAGGTGAAAACAAGGAACAGGACAGGAGCCTACCACAAAGGGCCTCTGAAAGCAGATAGTAAAGAGGATGCTGAGACTCATAGCCAAATTTTACACTTTTCCCATTTTCATTGTTTGAATGCTTTGTTTATACTTCACATTTCATTGCATTCTCTACAATATTAAGCCTAGCAACATTCCTTCAGCTGTAAATTAGTATGAGTTGGGTGATCCACATGTGATGGTAAATTAAGTGAAGTTCATTTTCACTTATATTATACAATCAGTTATAATTGATTCTAAAAATGCCCCCTTAAGGCACATGTGTTAAAGGTTATGCTGCCCAGCAACAGTTGTTTTTTTTTTTTTT
>CM053753.1:65880288-65894500 GCA_028658305.1 Pachyuromys duprasi
TTGAAGAATGGGGAATCCTCCTCCTTTGCTGGCTGGAATGTAAACTTGTACAACCACTTTGGAAATTAATCTGGTGCTTTCTCAGACAAGTAGCAATAGCGCTTCCTCAAGACCCAGCTATACCACTCCTAGGCATATATCCAAATGTCGCTCAAGTACACAACAAAGGCATTTGCTCAACCATGTTTGTAGAAGCTTTATTTGTAACAGCCAGAACCTGGAAACAACGCAGATGTCCATCAACTGAGGAATGGATACAGAAATTGTGGTATTTTTACACAATGGAATACTACTCAGCAATTAAATATGAAGAAATCATGAAATTTGCAGGCAAATGATGGGATCTAAAAATTGTCATTCTGAATGAGGTATCCCAGAAGGAGAAAGACACACATAGTATATACACACTTATTTACAGCTATAAGATATGATAAACATACTGAAATCTATACACCTAGAGAAGGTAAACAAAAAGGAGGACAAAAAAGAGATGATCAATCCTCACTTAGAAAGACAAATGGTATGTAGGAGAAAACAAGTAACAGGACAGGGTCCTACCACAGAGGGCCTCTGAAAGACTCTACCTAGCGGTGTATCAAAGCAGAAACTGAGACTCTACCAAACCTTCAGCAGACGCCAGGGAATCATATGAAAGAAGGGGGAGTTAATATGATCTGGAGAAGATAGGAACTCCACAAGGACCAAATATATCTGGGCACAGGCGTCTTATATGAGACTGTTTCTCCAATCAAGGACCATGTATGGATATAACCTAGAACCTCTGACTGCCTATAGCCCATGATAGCTCAGTATCTAAGTGGGTACCGTAGTAAGGGTAATAGGGACTATTTCTGACATAAACTCACTCTCAGGCTCTTTGAACTCCCCACCCTACAAGGTTGGAACAGCCCTCCTAGGCCACAGAGAAGGACTTTGCAGCCAGTCCTCAAGATACCTGATAAAGCAGGGTCAGATGAAAGGGGAGAAGGTCCTCCCCTATCAGTGGACTTGGGAAGGGGCGGGGAGTAGAAGAGGGAGGGAGGGTGGGACTGAGAGGGAATATGGGAGCAGGATTCACCTGGGATACAGAGTTAATAAAATGTAACTAATAAAATAAAATAAAATAAAAAGACTTGCTTGGCTATTTTTCTGTTGTGTCATGTAGATGTGTTGCCTGCCACTGGTAGAGCAGCCATCTCAGAACTGGGAGGTTAAGGCCGTATGCTAAGGATGTAATAACATGGAAAGAAACTGAAGCTGGCTAGGGACATTTTGCTATCATGGGCATGGAACTTCTTCACAGACCTAGATTTCCAAAGTAAACTTTTGTTTTGCAAAGCCACTATTATTTCATGCAATATTATTCAATCTTAGCATGGAAAACTGCATAAATTTCAATTTGGGTCAGTAGAAGGAACAAAAAAATAATAGTATGTGGAAACATAAAATGCGAGAGACAGAAGACACATGTGGGGCAGAGGAGTGAGCCTTGGGAAAGATCAATAAGAGTAGATACCCCATTCCATCTCTTAGATGCTCCAGATTGGCTGTGAATTTTCCTTCCAGCTCAGTTATAAATTTGCCTGCCAGCATCCAGCCTCTGCTTGTCCAGAAACAGCTTTCATATTTCTATTATCTGGGACACCATCTGACAGGTGTTTTTTCAAACAATCAGGCAAATGCCCCAAATATATGGAAGTTGCTTCTTTATAACACAGCCACAGTGCAGACACCTGGAAAGAATAGTCTGGAATGATGAGTAAGGGGACTCTGCCCTGTGTTACATTAACATTTTTTTTTGTTTTTGGATCTTCTGTGTCTCGCAGGACACACCATGACCCATGACCTCTTCTCACAGTCGCTTACAAAATTCTGAAAGGGGCTGGCAAGTGCTTTAGAAATCTTACTCTTACTCTTTTATTCTTATTCTTCTGCTGGGAACATAATTCTTCTATCATTGCACATTGTGGCTCTGCCCTCTGGTAAGGGACAGGAACTGCTTCCCCAGATATCATCCCCTTACGCTCCAGTCCCTGATTTCAGATATAGTTGTTGTCCAGTGGCAGAGAAGTATTTTCTCACAGGACTCTTTCCTTGTGTTACAAAGGTGGGCTTATTTAATATGCCTTTTGTGTGATGCCATCCATTGATGGCATTGGCAATTTTACACCTGTCTGGGGCCAATAAAGAAAAGCTTTCCAAAGAAAGCTTTTTTACTTTGTTTTCTACTTTCTTGTAATAGAAACAACACTGTCAGCTCTGGCACAAAACAGAAAAAAATTCTTCTTACTGTTAGACTTGTGCCAACTTTCTACAGCCTTGCTGGTATTGTGCATCTGCCTGTGTGGCAGTAGATTACTGAAATGGCTTTGGTAATGTTTATATACACAGTCTTAGCATTAAATAAAATCCCACTGTAAGTAAGCATGTTTTTGATAGGATTTTATTTTTTAACTTTGCAACAACTTCTGGAATGTAAAAACTTAAAAGAAAATCTCTTTAGGTAACATAATATTCATATATTTATTTCCTGATTGATACATAACATTCCCTGCCATTGAATAGTTAATCATCTAATCCCTAAATCTAAATCATAGTTACATCTGGCTCTGGAGCACCTATGGTAAATTCTCGGATCATTTTATTCAATTCTCACTGGTAAAATGGAGATGTTCTGGGTAGTCCGCTAAACTGATTATTTACCCTCCTTTCATTTATGTGTTAATGTGCATATTTTCTTCCACAATGGTCAAAGAAGTTGACACTTTATTAATAAGACCCCAGAAGATAACCTCTCTCGCAGTTTAATTTTCTTGATGGAAAATATGAAGCACCAGAAGTCTTTGATTTTTTGTACCAAAGTGCAAAGCTCCAACTGAGCACATTTCTCCTCAAAGACAGTGAATGGCGCTTTTGACATTTACAAGAGCTCTGTAATTCCCAGAGAATTAGGCTGAAATGGGGAATGAAAATATGATGCCCTGAATGCAGGGCATTAGTTGTTAAGAGTGCTTTTCTTTTCTTCTGTTATTAACTGTATGCTTTGCTTTCAACTTCAAGAGAAACTGTGCCAGTTCACAGGAGGCTGAAAATGCCTTTGGCAATTTCAATGAGTACTTATAAAATTAAGATGTTTCCATCCGCAAGTATGTCCTCAGAGATGACTCACTGGACCATGCAGGTGGCCACTTCATTAACAATACACTTCACTCAAGGATGACCTATGCCAGTCAGGAACAGCTTGGCGTACAACAGAACAGAGTTCCTTCTGTCCACTTCTCTTAGTCCTCTGCAGCTTCTGCAACTCCTGGCATGCACAAGAGAAAAATCAATACAGTTTTATTCCTGTGTTATGGAGGGTCTGGGAGAGAAAGAGACAATACCAGCAATCCCCAAACATCCTAATGTAGTGCAGTGTAACACAGAGGTGCTCTACTTATGTGTTGATGTATCTGTAAAGGGTTAGGGATTCATCTGCGTCCTGCAAGTACAGTGCGAACTGGCACAATAATGAACTCTAGAGTTTTCCGTTGCAGAGTGTTCCCACCACCACTGGTGATGGAGGGGTACTCTCGCCTAATCGCAGCACTCCTTGAAGATGTGTAATGAGCAATCATCTGTTAATAAGCAACAAGTGCCACATCTCGTGTCCTTCTTCTCTGGGGTCAGTATTTATAGGTTTAGTTGGGATTTGCACCTTATGAAGCAGCTAATCTTTCTCAACTGTTGATATTTTCTCCAGAATGTTAGTTAATAACAAATCAAGATGAAGAGTTACTGTTTTTTTAAACAATATTTAATTCTATGTATCTAAACTTGACATGAGTTTAGATATATTTATCATACATGAAAGCTTGGTTGACAGTGAGAAATTGGTCCCATTATCTATAATTTATTACTTGATATATATGATGTATTATTTATTTAACCCCAGTATACATGTAAATTAGTTTTAGATTTGCTGACATGTAATCTCTGTGAGAAAGTATTATTAATCAGTGTAGAGTTTTTATAAATAGTTCCTTATGTTTTTAGCTTTATACTCTCAAGTCAAAACAGTTTTGAAATTAGCTAATCATTTCCCACTTCTTTTAATAGTGAGGTTACATTCATAGTCACAATTGCATTAATCCTGGAACTGCACAACATACATATGAAATTTCAATAGGAGTTCAACTAAGTATGAGGAAATGAGTTTGGACAAAGTCATAGTCATATGTCAACCAGTTCAGTACCATAGTCAACAGCATCATCACCTTAAAGCACTCATTGTACAAAGCTATCTCTCCACTCTAGTTCTTTGTCATTGTAATTTATTTTGCATTTCTATAATTTTTGTTACAAAGAATGTGATAGAAGTAGAATTAAACACTGTATTCTATTTTTACAGTTTTTTCCTTTTATTTTATAATATTAATTACAGTTTATTCACTTTGTATTCCAACTGCAGCCCTCTCCATCATTCCTTCCCAATCCCACCCTGCTTCCTTCATCTCCTCCCATGCCTCTCTCCAAGTCCACTGATAGGGGAGGTCCTCCTCCCCTTCCATATTACTCAGAAAGGCAAAAGGAACAGACATCAGAAGAGGGAGAAAACAGTGAACAGGACAGGAGCCTACCACAGAGGGCCTCTGAAAGACTCTACCCAGGAGGTTATCAAAGCAGATGCTGAGGCTAATAGCCAAACTTTGGGCAGAGTGAAGGGAATCTTATGAAAGAAGAGGGAGATAGGCTAGGGTCAGCTGGAATCATTGTATTCTTTTGATTCTGCTACCCTGAATTTAGTGAAACACCTATAATACCTATACGGTGACAATGTCTATGAGGCAACACAATGTTCCTTTATACCACTGAGCAATTTGTGATTTATGGACAAAGCACCATCTTTATATGGTAATCTGTAAAAGAGTATCTTGTTTATTTACAATTTGTCATTTTCAAGACCAAAAGTGAAGCTCTCAGCTTTCACAAGTACGATTGTACATGAATATAATTGCTTTTAAATGAATCCAAAAAATACTCACTGCAAATGTATAATTCCTTTAAATATGTTTACAGATGTATGAAACCATAGTGTGGTTTTGAAAGCCTTTTTCATCTCTCAAAAGAAACTCCATGCCACTTAACTGTCACCCTCAGTCATCACATGCGCCTGTCTCTGAAGCTTAAGCTGACATCCTCTTTTCTGTCTTCCCTTTTCTCAAGACTTCATTCACATAAAAGTGGATTTTCTCCTTATCTTTGTTTTCCAGCATCGTTAGTGTGATGTGTCAGCATGAAGATGTCTTTGCAATTATCCATGGAGTTTGTGGACCTCACTGGGTATGTGGCTTACTGTTTTTTTTTTTTAATGTTTATTTCTTTGGATCTTCTTTTCTGCTTCTTCATATACTGAACCCCCTCTTAGTCTTCTCTTTGCACAGCTGTTGTTATGGTTAATAGTGTCTCACTTTCTTTGAGTCCCTGTTCAGTTTTCTTCATTTGTGCTTCTGCGCTTGGGCATGTTTGTGCGTGTGTGTGTGAGAGAGAAAGAGAGAGAGAGAGCAAAAAAAAGAGAGAGTTGGGATTAAATCATCTGTATTACACAATTCAGTACCCATTGTGAATTTGTTTTAATTATTGTACTTTCAATGCTAAAATTTTGATTTTCTATATAAATTATATTTCTTTTTTCTATTGATTCTGTCATCGAGCCTTACCTTTGAAAATCACAATCTCATAAGCATTGGTCATCTTTGCTTTTTGCTTTTCATTGACATTCTGGAAATAGTTGTTCTTATAGGAAATTTCTGTGGACTGCAATTTTTCATGGGCAGTGGTTCTCAACCTTCCTAACACTGCAACCCTGCAATACAGGATTCTCATGTTGTAGTGATGCCCAACCATAAAATTATTTTTGTTCCTACTTCTTAACTAACTTTGCTACTGTTGTGAATCATAATGTAAATATTTTTGAAGATGAAGATTTGCCAAAGGAATTGTGACCCACAGGTTGAGAAATGCCTGGTCTTTATTTTCTTAGTTCTTCGGATATTTCATACATTTTTCTTACATACTGGATATTATAGACATTATGTGGTAGTAACACTTGGTATTTGCTTTCCATCTGGGGCTTGTTGCTGTTCATTTTTTATGACGTTGTGATTGGCTGTATAAAGTTAAATGTTTGTTTCTTATCCAACCCCCATCTTCATACCTTTCCCTTCCAATCTCTGTGTTACACTTCAATGTCTTTCTCTTGAGTGGCAGTATTGGTTGGTTCTCACCCATAGTCACTCTGGTACAAAATAGTTGTGGAAACTTTGTACTTGGTTGTTACTATTTTCCTGGAACATATCTAGCTTTAAGTAAAGCTTCCTTAATTAGCAGATTATTGCACATGAATATTTGTTTTAGTTTCATTGATAATTGCTAAAACAGAAAACATTGCAAATGGTTTGAGTAACTGAATAAACTCTACTAAATCCATAATGAAACATCAGGATTTAAAAGCAACAAATTCAGTAAAAAATAACAAATTAGGTGCACCAGTATGGTGGTGGTGCATGCCTTTGATCCCAGCACTCCGGAAGGCAGAGGCAGGTGGATGGTTAGGAGTTCAAGGCCAGCCTGGTCTACAAAGGGAGCCCAGGACAGCCAAGAGTACACAGAATAACACTGTCTCAAAAAAAAAAAAAACAAAAAAAAAAACAAAATAAAAAGATGAAAGAAAAAGAAAGAAAGGGAGAGAAAGAAAGAGAAATGTAACAAATTCCTAAAGCAAATACAATATGGATGTAATTTAAAGACATTAAATTATATAGAAATTTGTCTCTAAAGCTTATATATAGATGATTCTATGTGTTTGCAATAAAATATATTTGTAATTTTGTGTATATAATATTCAACTACAAAAAATTATAGTGATGGAAAATAGCTGGTAACATGATTGCCAATGAATAAGTGTGCAGAAGAGTGTGACGAGAAAAGTAAGTCAAAGGCAAATTTGGTACTCTTAGAATTGTTCTGAACTCTGGGTTACAATATTTACAAGAATCTATACAGGTGGTAACGTTCACAAAACTACACCACACGCAAGTCAATTTACTGAATGAAAAATTATATTTTTAAGTGGCAGTGAATCTATGCATAAATCACTGCTACCCTGAAAAGGTCAGGACAAAAAATATGCATTTAAATATGAAAACCAACATGTACCACCTGGGGCCTTCACGGAATAAACATATGGTCACAGGGAAACCCTATGATGTTTTATGTGTGTTTTAGCATTTATGCAATCATTTGATTGTCAATGAGAAGCTCAGAACAAGTTTGATCTCAGAACATAAATTTTCCATTTGTTGGTTAAGCAAAAATTCTTATTAATAATTAGTGATTTATTTTAGTAAATACACCTTTCCAGATCACAACGTTTAATGTGTATAACTTAATATATATATATATATGTATGTGTGTATGTATAATTTATTTTCCTTGATTATATTACATTTGTGACAATGTTTATAAAGAATTTTATTAGTAGTCTTGATGAATTAATTCATTAGAGAGGTATAAAATAAATATAATGGGGTATGCTCTGTAGGTTTTTAGCTTATTTACAATATGTTTTAGGGAACTTTATATCTATACAAGCCAGTACTAACCTCAATAATGCAGGCATCCAAAGACTTTTTAATGAGATAGAAAAGACCTACCAAAATTAAAAATAAGAGTGAACTTTAAAATATGGCATTTCCTCCCCTTCTATTTGACCCTAGTCTATCAGATCTCATCAGGACTGGCTGTGTTGTCTTCCTCTGTGGCCTGGCAAGGCTGCTCCTATATCAGGGAAAGGTGAACAGAGAGCCTGTTTCTGAGTTCATGCCAGATAAAGTCCCTGCTCCCCTTATTAGGGAACCCACTTGGAGACTGAGTCTATGGGCTACATCTGAGCTGGGGTTTTAGGTCCTCTCCATGCATTGTCCTTGGTTGGGGTATCAGTCTCTGCACAGACCCCAGGGCTCAGTAGGGGAGGGACATAGCAGGGGAAGAAGGAGGGAGGGTGGGATTGGGAGGAGAAGAGTGAGTGAAACACAGCCAGGATACAAATTGAATAAATTGGAATAAATGATAGTAATAAAATAAATATAACAATTTCAAGCTGCAAAGTATTGTGTTTGTGTTCTCAATTCAATAAAGAAATATCATTGATAGTTAACAATCATTTTAGGGGCAAAACAATGTTTAGAAAATAGCTGATCTTAAAATTCTAGTATTTTAAGCCACAATAAACTATAGAGTCAATAAAAATTGGAGTTATTTTTTAATATTTACATTTCCTCAGTAATATCTGTAAAACCCACCAAGCCCAAAATCTAGCAAACGTAATTCATGAAAATCACTGGCTAATTTATCTAGGTTAAATTTGATTAAGGTGTGACAACCCGTCTCTTGATGAGCTATAACATTTTAATTTTTTATGTTAAGTACTGAGAGTATGACCTTGTTTAGTTAACTAATAAATATAGCAGAAATACTGTTTCATTATAAGAGATTTAATTATTGGCCTGAAATTCTGACAAGTATCTATGAATTCATATTTGCAACTGTGGTGTAAATTTCACCTTTTAAAATGCTCTGGTTCTCGGTAAGTAATTAAATGGCCTTGTTAAGGTTTCTGAGGCAGTCATATTCCTCTTCATTTTGTCAGTTAACTTCACAAGTGACTCTTGCATGATGACAATAGGTGAACTGAATAATAAGATTTGCTTACGGTATTTGTGTCAGAATACACTGTAGTTAATTAGCTAAGCTGGTCTAATTCCTTGCTTCTAACTTCCTAGGGAATTTTAAAAATGGCATTTAAAACTAAACTATGCTGTGCTTCACTTTAGGTAAAAAGTGATTATTTTGAGATAAATAAAATTTTTTCATCCATCTCATATTATCTATCATTTCATAAGATGAAATGGTGCAAATAATTTTAACCAGTGAAATAATGCCACCATTGACATAAACTAAGCACTGAGCATTTGTGTGATAGAAGAGTGAAAATTGACATGTAGTTGGCAGACATCTAGTGATTTGGGAAGGGGGAAGTTGTTGTAGACTAACAGGATTCTTCAAGGGGACGTAGAAATTTTATTAAATTCTGATTACCTTGGGGCTCTTGGGAACCCAGTGAATAAAGCACACATGATCGGAGCCGGAGGTGAGACAGGAGACAGTGTATGTAATTTATAACAGTAAAGTTGCATATGGTAAAATGTAAGCAACATTAGCTAGATTTATAATCTTTCTTGTGTGTGTGTGTGTGTGTGTGTGCATGTGTGTATATGTGTTCTCATTGTGTGGCTGCCTGTGTGTGTGCAGGTACATGTAAACATGTGTGGAGGCCCAAACTGAATTCTCAGAGTCTTCCCGGATTGCTCTTCACTTTATTTCAATTGAGGCAGAATTTACCCCAGAGCTCCTCAAGTCTGGCTAGTCTAGCAAGTCGTCCTGTTCTAACGATCCTTTGTCTTTGCCTTCCTAATACTGCAGTTACAGGATTACACATATGACTAGTTTTTATGTAATGTTTAGGCATTGGAATTCTGGTCCACATGATTGTGTGCCATGGGCTTTGATCTGTGGGCCATCTCCTCAGCCAGCAAACCAATATTCTTTAAAAAAAAAAGGATATACACTATTTATGTATATGTGTGTGTGGGCATATATACCATGTGTGGAGGGATGCCCACTGATGCCAAATGAGGACATCAGATTTCCTGAAGCTGGAGTTACAGAGTTGTGAATTGCCCTACATACAGTGTAGAGACCAGAATAAAAAATAAAAATAAAATAATAATTTGACAAATAGAAGAGTGATTTGTTTTCCTCTGACACCAATCCTAAGTAAGAAGCAATTTCACAAGGGAAAGACTCTTCTTCTGATATATTTAAGATTTCCAGAAATTATCCATGTGTCTTTTAACAGGAGTCTAGGGACAGAAGGGCAGGTCACTCAGAGTTTAGAACTTCTACAGAGAACTGACAAAATATGGTCACACTGTATTGTAGTGATAATGAGTTCAATTACTAGTTCTCAAGGCAAAAATAGTCCATTCATTAAAACATGTACTTTAAATGGTTTACTACAATAGCTTTGAAAGCAGCTCATATTAAAATTTTTAGCTGCAGTGAAGCACATTTGTGGCCGATTGGGTAAATTTGATTCTTCTTTCTTAATATTATTCTAACTTTTCCAGGACTCTAGGAAACATTAAATTACTAGGAGGCTGGTATTCTACACAAGTCTGATTCTTTAAACAATATCAACGATGATCGTGTCAGTGTGATCCTTGAGAAACTCAAGTTTTGAGTTCTGTCGATTAGAACAGCCAACTTTACTTTCTGACTTTTGCTGTATTTTCTTCCACCTCTAGGTTCTTAACTTTGAAAATAGTTTTAATTAAAAATTGACTGAGATAATTTGGTCAATGTTCACTCTTATATCTATACAACAGCATCTTATTTTCTGACACTGCCACACCTCTTTTTATTGAAGTAGTATTTTCTTAGAAGCATATGTTCCTGATTTAGATAGTGAAACATAAAATTACAATTGAGCCTTCTGCTAGCCTGCTAGAGTTGCAAACTTCAAAATCTGTTTTTCTCTCCTGCATCCTACAACAAATATATGTACACACACTCATGTTTATTAACACACCTTTCAAATAGCAAGAACACAGAATCAGTTTAGAAGTCCCCCAACGGAAGAATAGATAATGAATATGTGTCACAATGCACAGTGATACAAATTAAATTTGGAGAAAATGGGTAGAACTGAAAGGATTATATGAAGTGAAGTAGCCCGGTCTTAGGAAGACAAAATTTCACATTCTATCTCATATGTGGATCCTCCTTTTCAATGTGTGTGCATGTAAGAAAAGGATAATGAGAGTGGGTATAGATTATGACACTAATAGACTGAGAGGGGAAGGTGTGGAAAAAGGGGAAGGTTTAAAATGGCTCAATTTGACATTCAAGAGGAAATTATCCTGGGGGTGAGAGGACACAAGGGGAGAAAAATAGTGATGAACATACTGATGGGAGGAACAATAAAGACAAATTTCAGTTAAAAATGCCATACTATAGTCCTATTCTTTATAAGCCAATAAAACATTTTAAAGAGTCTATTGTCCTCACCATCTTAGCAGTTTGAGTAGAAAGAATGTTAGTCAAATGAGCCTTTAATCTTTTCTTTGTATTGCTTTTTTTCAATGACTTTTTTTGAAATTCGGTTTGTAGGACATACAATTTAATCATACTGTTTAGATTGACATTTATTAACAATTATTTTATTTTAATTAGTTTGAGAATCCTGTACACTGTTATTCTGCTAAATGGACATTGTATTAAATAGATGTTCTAATGGATAGTTCTTATATGTAGATTAGTACATCCTTCAACCCACATCAGAGAAGGATCTCTCTTGGTACATGATGTTAACACTGTACCTCTGGGATCAACATTTTGAAAATTTTCTTTTAAATCCTGCTGATGATGCCCACAGCAAGACACATTAACCATCATATGTACAGTGCTTATACATGTTCTACATGCATATAAATTTGTGTGTGAATGTGCATGTTTTTGTTTGTGAGACCATTAAAGGCAAGATTTCTGTTCTTTAGACTAACTCAGATATTGCTGCATTGAGGCGAGCCTAGTAGCTGGTCTAGTGAATGCTAGAGGACAGCATCGCATTGACAGGATGTGATTGATCGAGGGAGAGATTCTACTCAGATGGGAAGAATTACTGACAAGCTATTGAGCAGACTTTTTAAAGATCAATTCTCTCAGACATTTATGGTCAGTTCATGGTGTCTGCACTAGACAGCTCCTTTATTCTTTTTCCAATCTACCCCCTTCCACACTTTCAGCTGATACACACACTTGTGTTAATGGGTAATACTGTAATTTATTGCTTTTCTCTTTTTGGAATTATAGATTAGGTCTACCCCAGATTCCTAAGTGTCGTCTGATTTTCTTAAACTCTCATTTACAGATTTCATTTTATGAATGCTGATTATTGGTGTATTGGGCTCATCTGTTCTCACTATTGTACCCTTGCAATGATTTACCTCTTTGAGTAGTTCTGTTCTTGATAACTGGCATAGCAAGGTGTCTCCCTTTCTCTTTGTCAAAAATTTAATACATTATTATCTTTGTAGGTTAAACTGATCAATTTTTCTGCTTGAAGATGTATTCGGATAGTCTCATTTTCAATGCTAATTTCACTCAGTTAGTGGTTTAGCTTCGAGAATATAAATTTTCAAATAAAAACACAATAAAGGAAGATGATTTTTGTGTTTAGCTATATTTTGATGACTAAAATATTTCTATCAGATTTTTGAATTTTTCCTTCATTTCTTACACTGTCTAAAAGAAAACAAGATATAAAATATAAAAGCATGCTAAAAATTATCAAGAAAAGTCAGAGGCTTATTTAGAATATTTTCTTTTACTGGACTACTAAACACTAAATAGGGATGTATCAGTGGAATTAAGAGTGGATAGCTCTTAATAGTGGATGAAGGAAAGGAGAAGATGAAAGCAGCATAAGAAATCAGCCGCTCACGTGACATCTGCAAGGTTACCTACAAATAATTATTCAGTGGTTCTTTGGTAACAATGGGTGGAGAATACAAAAACATGAATGGAGCAGGCCTGGGACAATACAGCGGCCACTTTTGCTCTGCTATTTACTAATAGGGTATATGCAATAGTGGGTGAATGATGCTAGAACATCTTTCAAAAGAAGGTCTCTGAGCTCCAATATGCAGAGAGCGACAGCTCTTTTTGCACAATTAGCTAAATGAAAACTGGGTGTTGGGACATACATTTTATTTATTTATTTTTCATTGACAATGTACTGATTGGTAAAGACCCATGTAGGACTGGCAAGATGGCTCAGTGGGTAAAAGCACTTGCTACTACAAATAAAGATCTTAGTCGGAAGCCTAGGTCCCACATTATTGAAAGAAAACCAACTCCTGCCTAGATGTACCATGCCACCCATATTCCTACACATAAACACGAAAACAATATATAAATAAATGTAATAAAATTTTAAATTATAACTAAACAGTTCTAACATATTTAAAACTATTATCATTAATAAAGGAACAATTTGTCATTTTCAGCAATTTTTCTAGCAAGTATCAATTGTACAGAGCTGGAGATACCATTGTGAAATTTCCCTATATGTGTATGATCATCTCTGGTTAAAGTTAATTTTATAAAACTGGGTTTGTTTCTCAGTTTCTCTCTTAACCCAGCTATCACACAAATAGTTTAGACTCTATTATATTATTTTACCAAGTTTCACAGCACAAGAACCAAGAAGTTATTACTCTGTTCTTGGTTTCCTCTCAGCGTGCGTCCCAGAGATGCTTGCACTTTGCAGCTTTCTCTGATCCAGCTCCTCTCCTGATATTTTCTGGACCTCTCCTGTAGCTGACCTCTCCTTCCTTCTCTAATTCCTCTTCCACTGGCTGTCAGGAATTCCAGCCCTATTTTCTCTCCTGCTCAGTGACTGCCTGCAAGCTGCTTTATTGGCATACCAGAAGACAATTGGAGAGCAATGTTTACACAATATTGAGACAAGAGATTCTCAGAACTAGGATTGCAACCAGAAATGGGGTACAGCCAGAAATGGGAACAGTTAGAAAAATCAGCACTAGGTTACACAATAACCTATGCCTGCAATCTAATCCAACTATTGTTCTTTCTTTTTTATTTTTATTTTTATTTTTTGTCATTCAGTGGCCTCTTTTTTTTTAATTTATTTATTTTTTATCTCAATCACAGGTTAGGTACTTTGAATCCCAGGCGTAGCCCCCTCCCCCATTCCCTCCTACCCTCTAACTCCATCCCTCATCTCCTTCTTCCCCGCCCCCTCCAAGTCCACCATCAGGGGAGGACCTCCTTCCCTTCCATCCAACCCCAGCTTATCCTGTTTCCTCAGGGCTGGCTGCAAAGTCCTCCCCTGGGATCTAGCCAGTCTGTCACTCCCCGGCTTGTATGGGGGAGGGTCAAAGAGTCAGCCATCAAGATCATGACTGAAACAGTCCCTGTTTCCCTCACTAGGGTCTTCAGCCCTACACCAAGTTATCATGGGCCCCATCCGTGCGGGGGTTCCAGTCCACAACCACACATGGTCCTTGATTGTAGAAACAGTCTCTTA
>CM053753.1:65895000-65928291 GCA_028658305.1 Pachyuromys duprasi
CAAGTCCACTGATATGGGAGGTCCTCCTCCCCTTCCATCTAATTCTAGCTTCTCACATGTCCTCTTCTGTGGCCTAGCAAGGCTGTTTCTTATAATGAATCTAAAAGAAGGAAATGGAAAACATTCACTCTACCTTAACAATGTCTTTATTAGAGTAAAAACTATCTTTGCTTATAAATGTTTAGAATTCAATTTGAGTTGCAAGAAAGTAGGCTTTCGATGAAGTTCAAGGACAAAATATGTTCTATTGATTTGGAAAATTTTGTGAAAGAGCACACAGAATTGGGGATGTTAAACAAAGGAAGAGAATGGGTACTAACTTTCTTTTTTCGTTAATAATGTCCAAATAATCAGCAAATAGTGTTACATGCTCATTGTTAATATTAGAGATGCAGTCAGCGAGAGAAAGTGAAATTTAGATGGCAAAAGTAATTTCCTATAAGGGAAAGAATTGGGAAGATTAAGGAATGAGCCTGAATGCAGATCCCCCAGCTTTTTATAGCCTTTATTTCTCTGTTATCACCACATGCAATGTAACTTCTTATACTATGGTGTATATCTTTAGCAAAGAAAATATCCTCATTTTCTGCCACCAATATAGAAGTATCTGGCCCTAATTTCCATGATATGCTATAGAGCAAAAGAATTGGGTGAAGCTGAAGCGATAAAGAGAGTTCTAGAAGTGACTCAGCTATGTAGACATAATGCCAGAGTTGATGTTCCGAGAAAGTAGCAGAAGCAGCAGAGTCATTAGAAATCCTCCAAGAACTGAAGAGAATGCCACTTCAGTCTCCATGTCCTCAGCAGCTATGAGTCTCATTAAGAGGCACCCTCACCCATCCTCCTAGGAGTGTATCCTGTTGCAGGTTTCCAGCCTGTCCCAGAGACTGAAGTGGCTAACTCAATGTCAGGCAGTATTTTCCAGTAGAGGGAAGGGGGCACCCACACATCCATAAAATCTTCAATCCTACGATTACCCTACCTAAAAGAAATATGGGAAAAAAAGATGGTTCAGAGATTGAGAGAATGGCCAACCAATGATTGCCCCAACCTGAGACCCATCTCATAGGATCTCTCATAGGAGAGATCCAACCCCTGACACTATTAACCATACTCTGTTTTGCTTGCAGACAGGAGCATAGCATAACTGTCCTCTGAGAGGTCCTACCCAGCAGTGGATCAAAGCAGATACGAGACCCACAGCTAAACATTAGGCAGGCCTCAGGGAGTCTTGTGTAATAGTTGGGGGAAGGATAAAAGGACTCGGAGGAGACAAGAACTCCATAAGAAGACCAACGGAGTCAAATAACTTAGGCCTATAGTGGCTTGCAGATACCAAAGCACCAACCAAAGACAGGCATGGACTGAACCTAGGCCCCAGACACCTATGTAACCGATGGGCAGCTTGGTCTTCATGTGAATCCCCTAGCAAATAGAGCAGGGACTGTCCCTGACATGGACTCTGTAGCCTGCTTTTAGATCACTTGCCCCTAGTTGGGCTGCCATGTCTGGTCTCAGGGGAAGAGGATGCACTTAATCCTGATGCCACTGAATTCCTGGGGTGAGTAAGGGAGGGAGATGATCCCGTTTTCTGAGGGGAAGGGTAGGAGCTAAGGATGGAAGAGGGAGGGAGGGTCGGATGAGGGACATGGGATTGGGATTGCATTCAGTGGGTAAAGTGAATGAATAAATAAAATGTTAAATATAAATATCCTTTAAAAAGGAATGCCACTCTTCACCAAGCACGCTTCCTATGGAAAGAATACTGACAAGGCACTTTGAACTTATTTAGAGAGGTTTTTGTCTGTTCGTTGGATTCTTAAGGGCTAAATGTAGCCAGAATACAAGAGGGAAATCTTGTGCCAGTGAAGCATTCACACACACCCAAATCCAGAAATACTCGATTTATTAGCAGATGGATTACATTTCTTTGTTATTTTCCCTGCTGATATTAAAGCAAAGTAACCATCATTCTCTGTGTGATAACAGCAGCTTCTTTGATTCAGTCTGTTGCAATTGACATAAATTTGAATTATTTTTCCATGCTGGGCAAGAATCTTGGAGGAATTATTATAATGGTGATGGTAGTCATAAAATATTTTATTCAGTTTCTTTCACATGAAAATTACATGTGCCTTTTACACAGCCATCTCGTAATTAATGCTGTATGTCTTCTTTATTGAAAAGACAGTTTGGGACGATGTACTAGGAGAACATTCTTTCAAGCCTCTTCTAAATTACATTATTACTCACTAAAAGGATCATTTCCTGCAAACACAATCAGAACATTACCATTTTTCTCCATAATCAGATTTTATATCAACACAACGTGTTACTCATTTTTGCATGGAAATGAATCTCCCAATGTAAACAATGCTCTCTTTCATTGGCCATCCCCTTCTCTTTTCCGCTAAGTGTTAATGTGCAACTTGCTGACTTTCCATAGTCTTCAGGACAATATGTCTATAATATTTATGTCTAGAATAATGATCTGTATGTTGTAATGTTTTAGCTCATACATCCTGGGTGCTTTCTTATATCAATCAGACACTGCTTTTACCACAAATTTTGTGGCCATTTAATTTACATAATTAAACACTTTTCTTTAGGGCTTTCTTGTGTGTGCGAATTACAGGATTGTTACTTATCAAAATGGTTCCCTCTGAAATAGGTATAGACTCATGAAAATTTGCAGAATAAAGCAGAAGTCCTTTATGACCACCTCCAAACATCCTTGTTAAACAGCTATATCTAAGATATTAACTAGAAATATTTTTGACCTTCAGAAACATTAAAGAACATTAATGCTAAGTGTATTGATGCATTGAATTGAATATAGACCATTTTAGCCACACTGAAATTAGCATATAAAACACGTTTACAACCAAGAAGTTTTTAAAGTTCCCTTAACAACCAGTCTAACGTATCCAGTGCTCTAAATTAGTGATTGGCTTTCTAGTACTTCTGACCAGTTTTGCCCATCTATCATTTTGTGCCAAATGATCTTTGTATGATTAATTTATTTACACCTGCCCTATTTCCCAATGTTTGATGTTTATTTCAGGATGTTACCTGAATATTTTTGTTTCTTTTTATTATTACTGATATTTTATTGTGTGAATTTATGAGACTTAACTTTTTAATCTGCTAATTAAAAAAAATGGGTTGTTTCAGTTCCTTGCTCTCATGAATGAAACTTTAGTGAATACTTACCTACAAGCCTCTTAATGGACAAATTTTCATGCTTGGGCAAATAAATAACAGTGACCTTGTTAGGTAAGAAAGTAATAACATCTAAAGGAAACTGACAACTTTTGTTTTAATTTCCATCTACAATGTTGTTTCAGTTTTAAAGATATGCATAGTGACCAGCATTTATTAGAATAAAATATTTATCTTTTCTGAATGGAGAGTTATATCTAGTAGTAATTTTAACTTGGAATTGATTAACCACTAAAGATGCTATGCACCTTTCTAATATTGACATTTATATATGCTCTTTTGTGAAAGACTTACGTGATAAAAATATATCTTATATGCACATGAGAATTTTTTCCCCAATATCTGGATTTCCATTTTGTCTTAGCACATTTAGGCTGCCACAACAAAACATCATAAAATGAGAAGTTAGTGAAAACAAAAAGTTTCTCATCACATTCCCAGAGGTTTAGCAATCTAAGATCAGGTGAGTAAACTCAGAATCTGGGAGACACTGGATTTCTTTGGTTTTGTTGGTGTTGGTGTTGATGGGTATTTTTGTTTTATTTTATTTTGCTCATAGATACCACATTCTAGAAGCATCCTTTTGTGACACACACATAGAATCTCTCTTATTTTCTGCTTTATTTTTATGTATATATGTATTCATTTATTTTATTATTATTACTTACAACTTATTCACTTTGTATCCCAGTTATAGGCCTCTTGGTGGTCATCTACTTCCAGTCCAACCCTTTGCCCTTTTCCCCCCTTCATCTCCCTTCCCTCATCCCCTGATAGGGGAAGTCCTCCTCCCTACTATCTGACCCTAGCCTATCAGGTCTCATCAGGACTTCCTGTATCCTTTTTCTCTGGGCCTGGTAAGGCGACCCTGCCAGGGAAGTTAATCAAAGAGCAGGCAACTGAGTTCATGTCAGAGACTGTTCATATTCTCCTTTCTAGGGAACCCACATAGAGACTGAGTTGCCTATGCGCTACATCTGAGCAGGGGGGTCTAGGTCCTCTCCATGCATGGTCATTGGTTGATACATCAGTCTCTGCAGGCCTCCTTGAGCTCAGAATTTTTGGCTTTGTTGGTCTCTTTGTGGAACTCCTGTCACCTCTAGGTCTTTCTTTCTTCCCGTTCTTCCATAAGACTCCCTATACGCTGTCCAAATTTGGCCTATGAGTCTCTGTATCTGATGTATCCCCTACTGGGTGGAGTCTTTCAGAGAACATCTGTAGAAGGTGCCTGTCCTATTCCATCTTTTCTACCACTTCCGATGTCTATTCTGTTTGCCCTTCTGAATGATAACTGAATATGTTCTCTAGGGTCCTACTAGTTAAATCTACAGACCTAAAAAAGTTGAACACATAGAGTCTCCTTCATGATAAGGTTAACTCCAACTATGAATGGTCTGCCCTTCCTTCCTTATTCAACCAGTTAAAGCTTAGGGTACCAGGCAAGAGTCCAGGGCATTTTCATATTGAGCTGCTTTGATGAGCAAAAGTGGGTCAATATTCTAAAGACAAATGCAGTAATACATTTCTTTTGATGGAATATTTTGTGTGTCTTTGAAGAACATTTTTGTCTATGTTTTCTTTTATAACCTTATCATTGTCACTTTAATGTTTGGATCGACATTTTTTATTAAATTATATGTGTGAGGGAAGTTTGAGTTGATTTATTTTTATACATGAATGATTGTTCATTTGTTGCTGAATGGACCATTTTCTTCAGCTCAGGTGTTAGGACACTCTTGTCAAAGTCCAGTTGGCCATCTGTGTGAAAATGTGCTTGTGGATTCATTGTCACACAGCACTGAGCACTGAGTTTATCACTGTGCTGGTGCCACATTCCACTTCACAGCAAATCCCGAAATCATGAGAGAGCAATTCATTCAACTTTGCTCTCATTTTAGTCCCTTCGTTTTAGATTGTTTGCATCTCAATAAAATTTTAGAAGCATCACTTTAATGTCTACCAAAGTATTTTGTTGACATATTTCTTTAAATCTGTGAGTGCTCATGGAATGGAAGGGTAAATGATTCAATGACTGAGTTTCCTAGGTTTAAGTTACCATTTATTTGGGTCTTCTGTTTGTCTCAGCACTATGTTACACATTTCAGTATGTAGAACAACTATAGATTTGGGTATATTTATTTTTTAATATTGTATGCTTTTTGATGCCATAATTTTTAAAATTATCTTTCAAAATTTCTGTTTCCTAGAAATAATCAAACTTGCAAGAGATATTCACAAAGAGCTCATCCAACTACCTGCTGTACTTTCAAGTCCCACAACTTGTTCTACAATCTCCACATATGGGTGAGATTTTCTCCATGTGTTTGTGTGCGTATGTGTGTTCTTTACTGTTTACTAGTGGGTCTAGTCTAGGCTGAATATATATACATATGTATACATACATATGTATGTATATTTATATAAATATCTCTCTCCATTATATATGTATATATGTGTGTATATGTATATATATAAAACAATGGATATATATATATATATTGTTAGACCTTGGTTAGACCACTATTAATGTGGCATTATCTTAGGATAGTGACCCAAAAAGCTCTTGTCTTTCAAATTCTATCATATGATTTACTAAAAGAGTGAGGTTTATAAGTTTAAAACAATGTTCTTAGATATTTATGTACTCTTCCCAAACGGTGACAATTCCTATGTTGCAAAATTTGATCTCAAAAGCTCTTTTTATTTGATGTCAAGGAGTTTTATAAACTAGCTCTTTGCATAAGTTTGCTTGGATTATTTTGACCAGTATAAATATTTTTAGTTTCTTAGTTTTGTATTACACTGAATTGGGGTCTAAAAACTATTACTATAGCATAAAAGCTATTTATGAAATAAATTATCTCATTTTAATGTCTATTTGCTTTTTTGCCACCTGCGCAAGACATGTATATTCTTATTTAAAATATACATGTGTTTTGTTAGGTAACATAAAGTATTTCTGTAATTATAACAGCATCCAGGCTTAGATAATTATATGAAAAGGTCAAACATTAACATAAATCAACATAAACATTTTATTCCTAATATGCTTCAAGTAATAAAAGAGGTGATCAAAGAGATTTCTGCAATCAAAGACGTATATAAATCTATGTTGGTAATTAGTCCTTTATTCCACTGATAAGTTCAAAGTTGTATATTTTTGAAGAGAAATGTGAGTAGAAGCTGAAAAGGGCAAGACCTCAAGAACTAGCAAGTACAAGTACATGTATGCAATTGAACAATGCTAAATGGGGGTTGTAGATGTATATGGGATTATATGCATAAATATATGTGGGAACATCTTACATAACAAAGAAGAGATTGTAAATTTGAAAAGCATGAGAAGAGTTGTAGGAGGAGAGGGAGGCGTGAGGTGATGTTAATACAGTGCAAGTACTGCCTTTGCTGTCATTCTGTCTGGAAGCACTGTAGGTCCAGTGCTTTGTATGTAGTTATGAATGCTACAGAACTTAGACTCTGACTTCACCACAAAGTCATTGAGTGTCATTCTAGGCAATGGAATATGAAAAAAAAAATAGTAAATTGATGTTGTTGCAAAAGTTCTATTCAGTCCTGAACACCTGATAAAAGTTTTGTGCTGGTTAGTTTCCTATCAGTTTAAAACAAACTAAAGATACCCAGAAGAATAAATCTCTCAATTAAGGAATTGCTTCCATAAAACTGGGCTGTAGGCACATTTATGGAACATTTTTTCATTTAAAAATTGATGGGGGCGGGGAAGAAGGAGATGAGGGAGGGAGTGGGAGGGTAGGAGGGAATGGGGGAGGGGGCTACGCCTGGGATTCAAAGTACCTAACCTGTGATTGAGATAAAAATAAATAAATTTAAAAAAAGAGATAAAAATAAATAAATTTAAAAAAATTGATGTAGAAAGGCCCAGGACACCATGGGCAATCACACCTTTGGGCATGTGTTCCTGAGTTGTATAAGAAAACAAGCTAAGCAACCCATGCAGAGCAAGCCAGTAAGCAGCATTCCTCCACGGTCTCTGCTACAATTCCTGCTTTAAGTTGCTTCAATAATCAGTTATGATTTGGAAGAGTACATCAGATAAACACTTTCATGCCCTAAGATGATTTTGGTCAGTATTTTATCAGAGCAATACAGAAACAAACTGATACATAGCACAAGGAAACTATTTCTAACTTTATGAAAAAACTTGTTGTCATAGTGATGCTAAATCATACAACTTATTATATAGACAAAATATTTGATGATCAGATTTCAACTGACTCCATACTATCTGTTTGAAAAGTCCTTAAGCTTTTGATCAAATATAATTTTGGTTATGTATTAATTTTTGAGTTAGCACATAAAATGGTGGACTTAATTATGACACATTCATATACATATATCATTGTATCTCACTCATGAATATTCACTCCTCACTCTCTCTCCATTCTTACTCTCACTGGTCTCCATCTTTCTTTTAAATAGTACTCATTTCTTTTCTGTCCTTTTGAGAAGTCTCCACACTGTTTTCTGTAATTTATATCATAATTTACACTACCAATAGGACTGTGCCAGGATTCCCTTTGCTCTATATCCGCTCCAGTATCTATCTTAACAACAATAACAACCACAAATAGCACTTACTGTGTGAGGTGATGTCTCTTTGTTTTTGTATATATGTGATGATTAGCCCTCTTTATATATGAATTGTCAATGTGTACCTGTTTATGGAGAACTATTCATCGTAGTCTTTTGCCCACTTTCAATTAGATATTTTTGCTGCTGAGTTTTAGTTGTGTCCATATTCTGAATATTAATAAACTGTTTTCTCTTTTGTATGTTCTCTCTTGGCTCAGAACAATGTCATCCTTTTTTAAAACCATGATAGTATTGCATTTCAAGTGTTTTTGTGTACTTAATCAAGTTAATTTTGGTACTTGATGTGAGCTGTGATCTAATTCTTTTACATGTGGATACGCAGTTTTCTCAACATTATTTATTGAGAAAAAAAACTGTGAGGACTCTCATTATTTTTAGCTGTATAGCATTACTATACTACATAAAAACAGGAATAAATATGACCTGATCACTATAACAGTCAAAGCTTTTAAAGAATGTATACAAACACAAAAGCAAGCATACACATGGACACACACACACAGAAACATGAAAATTGAAAAAGAATGGAAGACGTGTTTAAAGAGGCCAACACCTTTTGATGGTGTTCTTTTGCAAACTAGTGAAGCAAAAGGCCAGTAGTGCAATTCATTATGTATCTGAACAGATGACGAATGGGTGGGAGGCAGGAACAGCGATATGACTCCCAGTCAGAAGCTAAGGATCTGCCAATGAGAAAGTTTGTAGAAAACAGCAGCCCAAGAACCTGGTAACAACAAAGCAAATAGTGAACTGTGTTATGAAAGAATATTATATTTTAAAAAAATTCATTAAACTGCAATTATAAAGAAATTGCTAGTAAAAAAAAAAACATGTTAGAATTAGCCAGACTCAAAGAACCCAGAAATCAAAATATAGAAATAGTGACAATTACTTTTTGAGACCTTTGATGTTCAATGCTAACATAATTCTGATTTACTTAGTTTCAGCATACTTCACTTTTAATCACATGTTTGAGTCAAAGACATACCCCAAAAGCAGAAAATCCATACACATGTGTACAGATGATGATGATGATAATGATGATGAGGATGGTGTGTGTGTGTGTGTGTGTGTGTGTGTGTGTGTGAATGTAAACCAAAAAAAACAATAGAAGGCAGAAATTTTGCCCTTTCTTAACCCTCACTTTGGTGAAAGAAGGTGTTGTTTGGTAAAACACTTATTGCACAACTAGAGAAGGCTATGATTAGTGAACAAAATACAAATTTTAAAGATAAGTAAAATAATAGAGAATATTGTTCAAGTAAAAATTGGCTAAGGAAATGATTGTAGCTTAGAAAAACATTAATACTTCTGTCTTTTTAATTTTTCATTTGTTATAATTTATTCACTAACATTAATACTTTTATTGAAATTAACTTATTAAATTTGTTAATTTTGTGCAAACTTAGTCTAGGACCAACCCAGAAGGAGCAAACCTACAAGTGTCATTCTTCTCTGTTATCAGTATAGACTTCTGCCGTTTCATGGTTCGCAGCAACTTTAAAGTTGATTTATCCCTAAAACAACTGAAATGTGTTATGGAAGAAATATTTTTGCATTGTTAAAAATTGATTCAACTTTTATTATGAAAAGCTTTCAAGTGTAATCATATCAGAATTCCCAGATGCAAAGTCTATTCATTTCAAGGAACTATATAGTTAGGTGTTTTTAAGCGTTAGACACTACTGATTAATCAAACTGATTGATTTTGGTTGTTTTTAATGCTAAGATTTCTCAAGCTTAAAAATTATATTCTATTCATATTTATTTAATATTTGAAAGAGGATACAGTATAATTATATCAAAGTAGAGTATGCCCTATGCTATGAAACACCTTAGTTTACTACTGGAATGCAGCTAAGAGTGTGCAGAGAGAAATACTGATGAAACATAAATGTCAGAACTAGAATTTCTATTTTTTTCTTTTTCATTCAAAACTTGAAATTATTTTACTTTTCATACCGTAATATAATTATATAATTTCTTCCCTTTCTTCTCTCTAAACTATTTCATATGTACCTCCTTGTTCTCTTTCATGCTCAATTCTCTTTTATTCATTAATTGTTGTTACATATGTGTAGGACTATGTGACTTATGAAGATGATCCACAAAGATAACCTTGATGTCACAGAAAGGGAAAATGTGCAGAAGATTGTAATAGTTGATATTTGAAGACAAATGAAGATGAGACCATCCAAGTGAGTGAATCTCATTGGACCATTGATGCAGGTGATGAGATGTTATGGCAGCTTTGTTGGACACTCTTTTGGTCACAAATTTTTACTCAAAAGAAGGATAATATGAAAATAGGAACCTAGGAACTGATGATATACATGGGATTAGTGGAAATGGGAAACTTACATGTGAGTTATTTCTAAATGTTTACACTGTCTGTCTTCTCCTCCATATCTATTGTTCCCTAGTGTTGATTTCAGACAATCACAGATGGTAAACCTGAGGAAGAATTTGACACGAACATGTGCACACTTTTTTGTTATCACTTCCTAAGAAATAAAGTTTAACTATTTACACTGCATGAGAGGCTCTATGCAATCCCAATATCCTAAAGAAATATAGGAGACCCTCAGTCCTTTCTTGACAATGTGCCCTTCACACCAAAAACAAAGCAATACCATGGGAGTTATTCTATATACAAACATTATTCTATGCATGAATGGAGAAAATGTCAATTTGGTTTTATGAGTTTCATCTTGGAGATTTTCCATTTGATCTTGACCAAAAGGTTGAGATCTCAGAGTTTCTCAAAATAGGGCCCTAGTAAAGCCAAGTTAGGAAAATGGCCACATACTAATGTCTGAGAAAATACATACAGAACCAAATTGCTGATCTTTTTTAGCTACGATTTTTAAACTGGAGGTGTGGTAGAGAAGATGAATAAATGTGTGAATGTGCTTAGAAGAACTGAAAGAAGAATGGTGAGCAATATGAATGATTCCTGGAGGTACTGGCTTATCATTGCCAGGAAGAGAGAGCATGGCCCACAGTGCACATACGCTGGCCTTTTAGACAAGCTAGCATCTCCACTAGTGAAAAGGGTGTAATCAGCTTTCTATCTCCGTCCTACTGTTTATAGGAGGAGAGAACAAGAGAAAAACAAGAGCTACAAAGAAAACGAAGTAAGGAAGGGGCAGAGATTAAAAATCCACAATGCCAGGGTGGTAGAGGCATCAGAGGTCTCCTCTGAGTTGGAAAATTCCCTCCTGGAGAGAGAAGTGAAATTTGTAAGACACCAAAAGCTAACAAAAGTTACAGGATTCAGGAAACTCAGAAAGTTAAGGGTTGGGAGGTCCCTCTTTAAGGACATATAGGCAGGAAACAGTTTCTAGGAGAGAAAAGATTCCTCCATGGAGCTGCCTTTGAGTTGCTTGGGTAGCTGCAAGGACACAGCACCAGTAAGCCATCGCTCACACTAGTTTGCACCTTTCCTATTATGCTGCCTTTAAGTCACTTGTGCTCTTACAAGTCACCCCACTGAGCCCATTTGTATTATCCCAAGCTACACAGTAGGGAGGTAATGGCAGAGACAGAGCAAACATCCAGCATACTGCATTGCAGGGTAGGTGCACCTGACATGATGGAGAAAGAACAGAGGGTGCTGCTGACATACTTGGAGAACGTTTTACCCAGCATCAGTGCTGCTCCTAAGGGAAGGAGTTACCTGAAGAAAATGTGGGAATATAACGGTGCCGTGAGGGTTAATATCACATCCATATCAACGTGTTTCAAATTTTCCTTTATTTCCATGTTTTCCTTCATTCAGCATTTACGGCAAACGTGACAATGTTACTACCATCTCTATTTTAATATATTTTATTTATTACAATTTATTCACTTTGTACCCCAGCTTTAACCCCACCCTCAACCCCTCCCAATCCCTTCTTCCCTCATCTCCTTCCATGCCCCTTTCCCAGTCCACTGATAGTGAAGGACCTCCTCCCCTTCCATCTGACCCTTGCCTATCAGGTCTCATCAGGACTGTCTTTCATAGTCTTACTCGTTGGCCTGGTAAGGCTACACCCCCCCACCCCAGAGGAAGGTGATCAAAGAGCAAGCCACTGAGTTCATGTCAGAGACAGCACCTGTTCTCCTTACTAGGAAACTCACTTGGAGCCTGAGCTGCCATGGGCTATCTCTGTGCAGGGCTTCTAGGTTACCTCTATGAATAGTCCTTGCTCAGTGTCAGAAAAGACTTCTAGATCCAGATTTTTGGTTCTGTTGTTCTCCTTGTGGAGCTCCAGACCCTTCCGGGTCTTTCTATCTTCCCCTTCTTTTATAAGATTCCTTGCACTCTGTCCAAAGTTCAGCAAGTGACAACACATAGAGGTGAGAATGTGGAGAAAGGGGAGCCCTCCTCCATTCCTGGTGGGAATGTAAACTTGTACAACCACTTTGGAAATCAATCTGGCACTTTCTCAGACAATTAGGAATAGTGCTACCTCAAGATCCAGCTATACTACTCCTAGGCATATACCAAAAAATGCTCAAGTATACAAGGCCATTTGCTCAACCATGTTCGTATCAGCTTTATTCATAATAGCCAGAATGTGAAAACAACCCAGATGTCCCTCACTTAAGGATGGATACAGAAATTGTGGTACATCTACACAATGAAATATTACTCAGCAATTACAAACAAGGAAATCATGAAATTTGCAGGTAAACGGAACTAGAAAAGATCATACTGAATTACAGAAGCAGAAAAACATACATGTATATACTCACTTATAAGTAAATATTAGACATATTATATAGGCTAATCATACTAAAATCTGCACACTGGCTGTCTCTTTGACCCTCCCCCATACACTCCAGGGAGTAACAGCCTGGCTAGATCCCAGGGGAGGACATTGCAGCCAGCCCTGAGGAGACAAGATGATCTGGAGTCAGATGGAAGGGGAGGAGGTCCTCCCCTGTCGGTGGACTTGGAGGGAGCGGGGAGGAGATGAGGGAGGGATAGGGAGAGTGGGAAGGAATAAGGGAAGGGGGGAAGGGGCTATGCCTGGGATGTAAAGTACCTAACCTGTGATTGATTTAAAAATAAATAAATTACATTAAAAAAAACATCATTAAAAAAAAAGGAGGATCCTGGTAAGATGCTCAGTCTTCATTCAGAAAGGAAAACGGAATAGACATCAGAGGAGGGAGAAAACAGGGAACAGGACAGGAGCCTACCACAGAGGGACTCTGAAAGACTCCACCTAGCAGGGTATTAAAGCAGATGCTGAGACTGCCATCTCTATTTTATCAGTGCTGAATTTGAGGGAGAGTCCAAATACAGAACTGAATTCTTTGTACTCAGTAGTCTGCCTCAAGAGGCCATAATTTTGAATTACAGCACAGCACACTACACTATTGTACACCACAGAGGACTGTGCTACCATATGAGAAGTGATAGTAGCTTTTATAGAATAGGGGATGGATTTTCTAATAAAAGAAAAACTGAACATTTTAAGAAATGAAAACTCAGGGTTGCCTGGATACATGCAGGTATGTCTTCATTTGTATATGCACAGTCACACCAAGTCACTTACCAAGGCCAAGAAAAACTAACATTTGCACATACTGGGGTAGCCATTGCCTGGGAAGCAGTGTGGACTCATGAGAAAGGGCTGTGAGGAGACTTTGTTAAGATGATAGAATGCTTGACATCTTGGGTGAGGTGATTTCCACGGATGATAACAGGAGAGCCAAATATAAAAATGTATACTATCCCAGGGAGAACAATCATAAGTTATATGATGCAGGGCTTCTTCTCAGCAGGGCCATGCCTCACTGTCTGGCACACTATGCCAATATTTTGAGAGTGATTGTGGGCATTTTCAGCAGTGAAACTAATGACTTATGTTTCCTAAAACCATTTGAATTTAGTTAGTTAGTTAGTTGGTTCTATGAGAAACCCAGGATATATTTCTTTAACCAAGTCATCGAGGTTGCCTAGAAATCCTTGCCTTTCTTGACACACTTCTTTTTATTGTCAGCCACACGCTGAAAGAACTGACATGAATGCAAATTGACTGAGACTGTGTTTCCAAATACCTTACTAACTGTGGGGTAAAAGGTGAAACTGAAAAGAGTACTTCCTTTTGCCCAGAGAGGAATCCAGCATCTTGTGACATGCCCTTCAGGTGCAAGATATATAAAAGGCTTTGACTCTGTTCTGTGTGTGTGTGTGTGTGTGTCTGTGTGTGTGTTTCCAGTTTTCAAAAAGCTTTTCTCTCCACTGTTGCTAAGAGGGAAAAGAAACTGTTGCCAAGTAACAAGAAAATAGTGTCCAGCACGTATCTGTGTCTCCCCGGTTGCATATCAAATGCAAAGCCCTCAGCTGTTCTCAAGGACATGGTGTGAGTAAGCTATCATTCAGAACACTGCAATGTACTGTTAGAGGCCATGCGGCACCCTGCTTTTCATTAGTGGCATTCAGCTTTATATATAAGTTTTCATGTCCCACCTTGAGAAACAAGTACATCACTAATGCAATTGCACTTTTCATTTATCTGAAACTCTACTTAACCGTAAGTAATTTGGCGAAAGATTATTTTGCCCATTTCATTTCTTCTTCCTGACAAAGAATGGATGTCACATCTGACCTGCTGAACAAGACTTCCTCTCTGTTAACATGTAACAAGCAGGTTAAAGATCTATTACGATTCACCTTGACGGAACTGCAGAGTCACTTTGTAGTTTAAGAATGTTCTACCTTTTGGAAAAGGACTTAGCCAAAGGGCACCAAAATCCACAATACAGTAAATGAACACTGAGTACAGCCCAGTGTACCAATCTGCCATGTCCTTCTCAGAGAAAATTACCGAGCCCTGGCTCTAGTCTTGTTTTGCCTGATGACTTTTCACTCTAGTCACAGCTAATTGAACCAATGGTTAACCTAATGAGAATCAATCTATTAAAGTGTAGAGAAAATTAAATGTCTTCTTTCGAAAATGTATCTTGAAACCCAATGATGTGTTAGTTTACAGCAGGGACACATTAGGTCATATTTGTTTAGGGCAATCATATATGGTAGAAGAAATGCAGGTGAAACAAAGAAGACAAAGGGGCGGCTATGCCACCTCTAATGGTGAAAGGGGTTAGCACAGCTCTTGTGAGAGGCTAGATTTTGTTAAACACATTGGTTCTATCATTTAATCATTCTTCCAAATGTACTCCAGTAAAGCACTGTCCTTTGTCTTGAAAAGATTCTATACCTTCTTGCTAACTGCCAGTTTTTTACGTTTAGTTCACTCTACAACAACCTCATATCTGAGTCAAAGTATTTACCCTCTTCTACCAATCCCTTCTAATCTTTCTTTCTTTTTTTTTCATTAATTTGTTAGGGGTGGATAGGAATGATGTGAAAATGATGAAATCCGTCCTTGCTCAGTTATCTCTGGTGTTGCATCCCTGGACATTGGTCATTCTAATTTTATCTGGAGTTTGAGAATCCTAATGAAATGGTGTCATTTTGTTTTCCAGAATGCGTGTCATCTCTCCTCAGCTGCCACTGTTGATTATCCCTTCAGCAGATGCAGCTCTGATCTCTGTGGTCCTGCTAGGAATCCAATTGATTTCCCTTTGTGAATGTTAGGCATTCCATTGCTTTATGTGGTCTCTGCTTGGGCAGCTCTGCATTCTCTTCTGTTTCATTAAATCCCTTTCTCTTCATATAGGATAACAAGCAGCTGTGCAAAATCTTTCTACCAATAGAGACTCAAAGAGAAAAGGGATGGAAGTGAAGGTGCTTCAATCTCTTGTCTAATCACGCCTCACCCTGTTTCTTCCTAGCACTCGTAATATGAAACACTACAGATTTCTCTTAGTGCATTAATATTTGGAAACAGTGAATGGAAAGCACCTAAACTCAGAGAAATTAAATTTGTTAAGAGTGACAAACTGGAGACCCACCACAGGGTAGGCTCCTGAGAGGACACAAGGGTGACTCTAGCTGAGACTCCTAGTAACCGGGCTCATGTAGACTGAAGAGGCCATCATCTAACTAGATACGACTCCTAGCAGAGGAAGGGGAACACCAACCCACCCTCAAAATCTTCGACACAAAATTTACCCTGCTTACAAGATGTTCAAGGAAAAAAAATTAAGCAGGTAAACGAATGACTGGCCCAACCTGAGATTTACCCCTTGGGAGACAGCCAACTCCTGACACTAACAAGGACACTCTGCTGTGCTTAGAGACAGGGGGCCTAATATAGCTGTCCTCTGAGGGCTCCACCTAGCAACTGATGGAAGCAGATGCAGAGACCTGTACAAACAAACATCGAGTGGAGCGCAGGGAGTCTAGAGGAAGAGTTGGGGGAGGACGAAAGGACCCACAGCAGACAGGACCTCCAGAAGAAAACCAACAGAGCCAACTAACCAGGGCCAAAAACGGTAGGGCTGTGGATACTGAAGCATCAACCAAGGACCATGCATGGATTGGACCTAGGCCCCCTAACAGAGATTTAGCCGATGAGCAGCTGTGTCCTCATATGGCTTCCCTAGAAAGGCTAATAGGGCTGACTCTGACATGGACTTTGTTGCCTGCCTTTCGATTACTTTCCCCTGGTGAGGCTACCTTGCCAGGCCACAGGGGTAGAGGATGCACTTAGTCCAGATACGACTTGATATGTTGTAGTGGGTTGTTGGTGGCGTGGGGCCTCCCCTACTCTGAGGTGTAGTGGGGGATAAAGGAAATGGAGAGGGAGGGTGGGACCAGGAGGACAGAAGGGAGGGGGCTCTGACCAGGACGTAAAATGAATAAATAAAAATTAAAATAAAAAATGAAGAGCTTCTTTATTGTTCCTAGGTTGAAATCCGGCACAATATTGGACTGATAAGTACTGCACCTTAGCACACACCCAATCAGATGCTCAATGTTAAGGATCTCACCGGCTGGTTCTTCTTAGCTGTCCCTAGACATTGCTTCTCTGAAACGAGGCTTTGCTCTTCAGTTAATGAAAGGGAAAAGCATCATTGGAAGAAAACCACATCATCGCTTCCAGTTCTGCCCCAGTGTTCCAAGATCATGTGACTTCTGACCACGCTCACCTCTCTTTCTTCAAAAGGAGGTGGTAGAGAGATCTTTGGCGCCTCTGCAGGACAAAAACCTGGCTGGCCTTCATTATGCATCACCCATTAGAATTCTTTTTAGGACAGAAAGTGCTTAAAGCTTCCTGTCAGATTAGTTTACAATTAGCCTTGACTGTGACTGCCTAATATCAGAAACAGGTCTAGCCAGCATTGCTCGCACTCTCTGTACAGTTTAAACCTGTTTCCTCAAGAGGCTTGGTTAGGCTTCCTATCTTTAGTTTCTGTGAGAGCTGGTATTAAAAAAGAGAAAACTACTGACATTTTCTTTCCATCCTCATGTCCAAACATTACCCAAGTATGACAATGGTAAGTTTCCACAAAGACCTCTAGGGAAACACTCGGGACAGATAGCTCATCAAGGATCTTAGCATCTGCTTGAATGACAAAACTTGCACATCCAAAAATAACAATATACCATATTATTTCAGAGAGTACCAGAGGAATTGTCAGAGACAATAACCACTCTGGGAGGCTGCTGGTTCCTAGCTAGCAATCATGCCATTATCGTACAGAATCGGTGATTGGGAAACACAATCACATTTGCATCTAGAAGAAGAAATGACAAGCTGCCTCATTTTGAAGTCTTTGAATGATGTCTTTAGGGAAACATAACAATAAAAAAATAATAATTTATATACCTGCACATCAGAGAGGTAGCTAGAGTAAAATTCTTTAAATGTTAAGTCATCTTAAAAACTATTTCGGAATTTGTTGTGTTTTTATTCCAGTTTTATGTGTGTGTATGTGAATATATATGCATACATTATACATATAAATATAAATAACAAAAATAATTAAAATTTGCTCAGATCTAAGAACTATATTTAATAAACCATTATGTTTTAATACTTCAGCAAAATTTTTGAACAAATTTGATACATAGAAAAAAAACTACCTATAATAAATGAGTTTAAAATGTAAGATATTAAAAATTCTTAAATGAAACCAATCCCTTTTGATCTTTGTGTTCTAGTAATATAAATTTCTCCTTAGAGAGAGGGGTTAGAGAGACTGAGAGAGAAAGATGGAGAGGACAACTTATTATTTTACATTTAACTATGCTATCTTGGGCACGTTGTTTTGAGAGATTCAAATATGATTTTTATATACTTTTATATTGCAAAGTCCCTTGGACTCTACTTCTATTCTTCTGTGGGAAAATCTGTTTTAAATCATTGGCTTTATTAAGAAAAAATGCTTTGGAAGTTATTATCTCACTTTAATGAGCATTATTCATAGAATAGACTGCATATTTTGTCTAAGATTTCTACATGGAAAGTCACAGCAAAACACATTTTAAATGTTAACTCAGAGGATTTACAGCTTGATACCATTTTATTTGGGGCCCATTTTGACCTACCGCTAATTATATTGCTTCACTTTATAATTATCTCACACCCATAAAAAAATGCTGTGCTTGGCAGTGCCAATAATCTGAACTCAAAGACTTCTCCAATACTAAAATATAATGATGTAAACTTTTTGTGAAGTTATTCCATAAATTTCAAAGTTTTTAAAAATTATTTTTAGCATACAATATAACTAGGTTCCTTGTGACATTTTCATCCACTCATTGTTCTGGCTGATTTCCTTTCCATCTCTATCTTTACCATCTCTCTACCCCAATCTCTAGAGTAGTCTGCCACCCCAATTATTTTTTTCCTTTACCTTCTTTCATGAAGATTTTAATTAATTACATTAAAATCTTAAAGTAATGTGAAATGGGCAGGAAAATCCAGTATTTAGAATTTCACTAACCTCCATACCTGCTGTTACATTTAGTCATTAAGTTAGAGACTGAGCAAAGAATTCTCAGTGAAGAATTGAAACTCTACAGAGTAACTCAAAGGACGTTTGCTGAGGGAACTAAGAGGGACTCAGAAGAACAGGCAATACATGTTTTCAGTTATATGTTGAATCTAAAAAACAAAAAAAGGATCAAGTATATCGAAGAAACAAAGTAGACTAATAATTGCCAGGGCAGAGAAGAAATAAAATGAGTAGAGGTAGAACAATGTGTTCAAACTTTTAGTTCTATAGAGGAATAAATCTAGAGAACCAGCAAACAGATGAAGTACTATGATGATAAGACTTATTTGTATACTAAGAATTTGTTAAGACAGCATATTCTAAGTGCTTTTCAAAAATAAATATCTAAGTGAAGTGATTAACACTTTGATTGCATGACTATAGTAATCATTTCACTATGTACATATATATGTAATTGGATTACTTTAAATATATAACAAGAGTAAACACATGTATTTTATTTATTAAAGATAAAATTTAACCCTTCTTAAAATAGTTTAAATATTATATCACAGTATATGTAGTGGTATTATGCAACATTATGGCCTGTTTTATTAACTACATTGTATATAATATGATTGTATACATAAAGTATCCTAATAATAACATGAGATCTGATATATAGTAAAATGTATTTATATGGTAAATAGTGATTCATTTAATTTATTATCTCATTAAATATTTAATTGTTATTCATAATATGTACTGATCATTAATATAGTGATGATTTACTATTGTGTTAAAGAGTCATCTTCATTCATGGAAAATACCTTAAAAGTCATTAACCTGACCTCTTGATTTTCTTGCTTGACTACCTGAGGTTTCTGCTTTATATGAAAACTGTCTCACTAGTGGATACTACCTACCACATAAGCAGTTCATTTCCCACATAATTATGTACTGCTTTTTTGACTCTGGAGATGTGCCTTGAAGATCTACTCCTTTTATAAGATTCCTGAACCTAGTAGTTCCTAATTTTCATGAGTCTCCTTTCTTCCTCTAGGAAAGAATGTTAAATCAGGGAGAGAAATTACTCCACAACATACCACTCCGTTCTGTTGCACTTATACTCTTCTTTTGTATTTTTCTGATACTTTATCTCTTCTTGTGAACTGGTTGATGCTGATTTTTTACTATTTGATTTTATTTATGGATAAATATGTGTTTGAGGTAGCACAGTAGTGGGTACTTTCCTATAATAAATACTGATTACTGAAGAAAAAAAACATGTTTTCTTTCAAGACTGAGACTGAGTACTAAGAATTTTTGGACCTCAGACAAAATATTTAGAAAGCATTTTAGTAGTCATATCACACCCAAAAAATTGCTTTCCCACCAGAACCTATCATCTCACTAATCAAAATTTTTGCTGTGCCTCACAGTATCAGATGGGACTCCCCTCTTGCAAAGCAGGTTTTGAGTCCAAGTAGAAAATAGGCAGTTTAGCTCTAACACTTGTGCCACTATTTCCTAAAAGATCACATCTTGCTTGATATGTTAAGAATATAGTATGTAAGATCAATAACAGAGTAAGAGTGTCTGTTCCAGAATTTCTCAAGCAGCCCACATGGAACCTCAAGTCAAAGAGGGAATTTCCTGCTCTGTCCAAGTCTGATATCTCCAAGTCTTACAGTACACAACATATGATACTTTCAGCAATAGCATCTTAGTTTCTAATTTTGGAATACCCCCAAAATCAATTGCAATAGCTTTATAGTTTGTGAGCTTTACTGGCTACTCTGGTTAAGAATTCAAAAGGATAAGTACTAGCTAATTTTATGTCAACTCTACAGAAGCATTTTGGAAGAGGGAACCTCAATTGTGAATTTTTTTTTCAGTAGATATGCTTGTGGGCAAGCCTGCAGTACATTTTCTTGATTGATGACTAATGTGGGAGAGCTGTTTGATGTGGGAGGGCTGACCTCCCTTTGGATGGTGCTACCTCAGGGGTGGTGTCCTGTGTGTTATAAGAAACCAGGGTAGAATGAATAAGCCATTCAGAACAAACAGTAAGTAGCACTCCTCCAAGACTTCCTCATCAGTTTCTGCCTCCAAGTTCTTGCCTTAAGTACCTACTATGACTTTCCTACATGATGAAATACAAGCTGTAAAATGAAATATAACCTTTCCTCTGCAATTTGCCTTTAGTCATAGACTTTTATCAGAGCAATATAAACCTTAACTAAGACAGAAAGTATCCCACCCATGTTCCTGAAATTTTCTCCAATCTGATGGCTTCCGAACATGTCTTTTCTCACCCATAAGGGTACTTTTATTCAAACTCCTTAGCTTTTATTTTTACCTTCCTTTCAGATTGTTTTCAAAATCTAGACAGAAAAGGTTAGAATTATACAATGAAACATTTTTATTAGAAGATAGACAGTGACTCTAAATAAATGGCATTTGGTCTTGTGTTTTGGGGTTTGTTCTAATGTTGACCCTCAAGACCTAGTCACACCTATCCTCATTTTGTAAACCTGCCTAAGTCATTATATCTGATTGGTTCATTAAACAGCCTATACCTGGGCAGGACAGAATGGGGTAGGTGTGACTAAGTTTCCAGGGCTTCAGAGAGAATCACGGGAAGGATATAGACAGGAAGAGAGGAAGAAGGAGGACACAACGATAGGTTAGCCTAGAAAGGAAACCACGTGGGACCAGGAGGAAGGACTCCAATAATGGTGTGGAAAGGTCCAGATGAAGAATAATAGGAAGTATTTATAAGAATATGGATGGAAGATAAGGTGATGGCATTGGATGGGGGCTGGGAAGATGAAGAATAATAGGATAATAGGAAGTATTTATAAGAATATGGATGGAAGATAAGGTGATGGCATTGGATGGGGGTGGTGAGGAAATTCAGACAGCATTGGTAGGAATATCTGCCCAGGTCTAGGTAAATAAGACAATTATAAAGTCTAACATGTGTCTGTGTTTTATTATTTGTGATAGTGTGTTAGATAATACCACCGTGATAATCATAGGGCTAATAATAATAAACAACTATAGCCCAACAGCCATTTTTTAATTTTACTACAAAAGAGTTGGGATATAGTTGCTGTAAAAATGTAGAAAGAAAAACATTATCAAAGTCCAATATTGCTGGAAAAGATACTATGAATGTCTCATAGGCTATATTTTTTTCTAGTCTGCATAATCAACAGTTTTATCCACGAACTATCTGCTCCCCTTATACTATGCTGCTACTGTTTCTTTGGGACTGCCCTGATTTTCTTTAATCCCAAGAGTATGTTATCGGGGTGGGCCTATGCTGCTCCACCTGATTCAAGATCAGGGAGGACTAAGGTTGCTTTATTTCTACGGGAGAAAAAATATACATTGTACTCTGGAGGAATGATTACTAACCCCTGAAACAAACTGATTCTTTTCTCATCTATACAATTTTGTCATTGTTCCTCCCATGAAAAGTTCCTCAGACTTTATTAATATGCTCCATTGATTTAAATAGCATAGCAGTTGGCTTTTCATTAATAGTTTCTCTAGGAATACTAGCGCAACCTAAGTCTTACCACAGTTGCTCTCAACTAAACGAGCAAATCTAAGAGATTTGGCTTTCTTTCACCCCCCCCCTTGGTTGTGTTAGCCCTTTATGAACTTGATTCATATGTTGATCTATGTCATATAGATCTGTCAAAACTCTTCCTACCCAATAATGACCATGCCTGACCATTTGGCCCAATGAAACCACTGCCTCCGTCTGTGTAACAAACTAGGTGTTTTTTCCCCCTTCTGTATTAAATATTAGACTTTAGAAGTATCTTCTAAAGTGTTTCTTAGTCTTTCTCCATGTTCACTGTTTCAGTCTTCCAAACGTTTTAAATTTTTGGATCTCAAGAAGGGTTCCACAGCACAGTTCTCACCTGAACTTGCTTCTCCTTGTCTCTTGTAACTACCAAACCTGGTAAGTCTCTTTAACTTAATGAATTTTATGACCTTCCTTCTCCCTCAAGAAGGGAATGTTTATTTCAAAGAAAACAGCTACACAAGAGCTGGTAACTATGGCATTACTGTGCTTATTATATTCTCTTCACAGTGTCTGGAATATGAATGACTAAGAGCCACTGGGCAAGACTCAGTTGATGGCTTTACTTGGAATAACCCCAATTCTCACATGAGGAGAATTCTGCATATTGAAGTAGAAAGCTAAAAAAGTGAGAGGAAATGAAGATGGAGGAACTGCTATGTAGACTTTTAGTAAAGATCTCACCTGATTCTGCTTTCAGTCTTTATTAGGCTCATGCATATTTAACATGCAGCTTCTGAAGTAACCTCATAGAGGACTTTCCAGACACAGAAAACAACTTAAAATTTAAAGCTGAGATAATTCATCAAAGACTGCAACATAAGTGACCATCTAGGAACCAAAATTCACTTTTCACTATTCCAAGTATGTTACCCCCCCCAAAAAATGTTATTTTAAGTAAAAATGAAGTATTAAAAAGAATGGGGTGTGCTTTTCCTAATGACATTGTGAATATTTTGAGGATGCTATCAATGTATCAGTTCCAAAAAATTATAATATGATCATAGAAAAAAATGCCATAGCACTTCTACACTGGAGTGTTGACATGTTCCTACTTAAACACAGGGTTTTTAAGAGGGCACACATGTGAGCTGCTTGCCTGTTTTTAGCTGTTGTGACCTTTTGTATACTGTAAAAGTTCTCTTTGTGTATCAATTGTTGATTTTATACTTTCAGATAGTTGAGTATTGTCTTGACTTTGCTATTGTTATTCTAACTGTTCAGCACCTGCATCATATTTTTTAAACATTCACTTCTCTCACCTGGTTGGTTTAATAAAGAGCTAAACAGACAATAGCTGAGACTGGAGAGGATGGGTGGGACTTCCAGCAGAGATGGGAGGGCTGGGAAGGGTTCTGAGGCAGAAAGAGCAGCCAGACAGACATGGAGGAGGAAACAGGTTTGGGTACTGAGGGACAGTTATAAACGAAATGTGGCAGAACATACATTAGTATAAAGCATGAGGATCAGGATTTTAAGGCCAGCATCATTTATAAGTTGAATTTGAATCCAAACCATATTATAAGGCCTTCTCTCTCTCTAAGAGAGTTCTCAATATATATTCACAATTCATATAGTGTGTATTAGGCCCTAAATTCAGAGCTCTGCATCAGACATAATCAGGTGTGCTGTCACAGGCCTGTAATCCTAGTACTGAGGAAGCAGAGGCGACACTCCACCCAGGTGCAGTTAAAACCACAGGATGTACAAACATGTAACCGCCAAACTGGAACAGATGTTCCTGCAGATACGCTTACTACTCTCAGCAATTCTGCCAGATGTCTTCTATTTATTGATATGCTAACTTCCTTTAGTAGCTCTGCTAGATAGCACCCACCAATAGCAATAAAGGTCACCTTGCATTACCCAATCCTGTAATGCCAAGCCTTGGAATTCCCTGCTTGTGGTTTTTTTTTGCCTTTAGAAACTCTGTTCCCCTAGACTTGGGACTGTTCTCCTAACATGCTGCAATAGGGGATGTTTGTGGCCCAAATTTGAGCTTATAATAAAAAGATCCTTATGTGTTTGTAATGGACTCAACCACTGGCTGTCTTTTGGGATCTCACAAATTGGGCACAACATCCTTGGGGGCTTACAGGGATCCCCAAGATCCCCAGGACACCACCCCCCCGAGCCGGAGGATCAGAACCCCAGGGCAAACACTTTTGTCTTGGCCAAGTTCTGTGTCTTTTCTGTCGTTCTATGTGTTTTTGAAATCTCAGGGTGGTACACAGTGGGTGGCCAGGAAGTGGTCAAGTCCATAGTATACTAGCTAATAAGCTGACAGACCATGGCCACAGGGATCTGGGAGAAGGCCCAGATCCCAGGCCACATGGTTGCTATAGAAACACAGATGTTTTTAAATAGCAACCATGTGGCCTGCCATGTGATGCAACTCCACCATCTGTTTGATGAGACCTGATAGGCTAGGGTCAGAGGGAAGGGGAAGAGGACCTCCCCTATCAGTGGACTGGGAGAAGGACATAGGAGGAGATAAGGGATGGAGAATGGGATTAGGAGGGGTGAGGGAGGGGGCTACAACTGGGATACAAAGTGAATAAACTATAATTAATAAAAAATAAATTTTAAAAATGAAATTGCCACATGGTATGGGGTAGGCAAAAACTTTTTTTTTTCAGAACCTCTTAGTTATAACGAATTTTGTTTATCATCCTATCTCCTTTTAGACTAAGAAGACAAGTCTTATTTAAATTGGTATTGATTTTAGAGATTGAATTCTTTACATTGGTAAAATTTGGGGTTTGACTTTTAAAATTATGGTTATGTTTTGTGATTTCACTCCTAAAAAAGGGTACTTTATTTTGATACTGCAAAAAAACAGATTTCTTTTAAAAATGTGTTTAAGGCTGTGAAACATTTAAGGTTTATCAGATATTTTATAATAATGTCTTTACAGATTTTATATGTATAAAATACAGGGTTGTGTTTTTGTTACATGCTGTATGTGTGATTCAGCCCTGGTTTGTAGAGGTCTGTTCAAATTAACAGGCTGATTTGAAGTGTGTGCCTGGCTGCCAGTTCCTGAACAATGGATTAATGCTCTTGCTTTCTGGCTGATGGGGTTGGTATGGCAAGAATAGTTCAAGTACAGTTTTAAAATTGTTCTATGTTGTTCTGTTATGCTGTTGATTTTAAAATGTATTTGATTACAGTGTCAGAACTTGTTTTCAGGGAACTGTAAGTGCTCCACAGTGCTACACCACGGGAGGCAGCAGCAACAGCATCAGTGACATCTGATGGATATGTTTTAAATCACTGGCCACAGACTGTGACAACACTTGGCTGGCCACCATGTTAGGTCAGGGATAACAAGGAACTGTTGTTTTATCACCATCTTTGTTGAGTGCTGCCAGCTATGTTCAATTATCTGTCTAGTGCTAAGTGAAACTTTTGTCCTTTAAGCTTTTTTCTGTTCAGTCCTAATCATATGATATGGTAGGATCAGCAAGTTTTGCCAGCTCTCTATGAACTGTATCTGATTGAAAGTTTTGCTTTGATATCAGTTCAGTTATATATTTAAAGTTATGCTAATGACTGCAGTTGGATACAAGATTGAGCTTTACTTAGTCTTTTCTTTATGTTTTAAAGGTTAAGCCTAGGATGGGAAACTACAAAATTAGCTTATGTAGATATACTTGAAATAGTAATGGTCCTAAAATACTTATCTAAGGAATATGACAGAATTAGAGAGTAGAACATTCTGTTTTACAGAATGCAGTTTAGAGGAGATAACTAAAGGTAGACAAAGAGTATCTCATATGCTGGCCCTCATCCTTGTCAGAGAGCTGATGAATAAAGTATCTAATGTATATAGGTTTTATTATTTCAGAGAGTCCCAAAATTCTGGCAGTAGTTCCCCAAAATCTCCAAGAAGATTTGGGTGCAATGTTAGATGACTTCGACTCTGGATTATGGTATGGTATGGTATGGTATGGTATGGTATGGTATGGTATGGTATGGTATGGTATGGTATGGTATGGTAACTATTGGGCAAGATTGCCCCAACTGGCCCACCATTAGGGTCCAGCTTAAACTGTGGACAAAGTTGAGGACACGTGGAGAGTCATTATTTTACTTGCTGAGGGCACGGTAAGATCAGCCTCTCATCTTCTGTGCCTGATGGCCAGACTGCCTCTGCTCATGATGCCATGAGACCACAGGAGCCAGGGACAGCTGCCTAAGTGGTGGACTGACTAGTCATCTCTGTCATTTTGATTGGTACATAGATTGGTACATATATTTAGCTTATAATTTATCTATCTCAGATCTCTGATCACATTGATGGCTAAGCTAAGCTAATGGTAGCTTTGCAGCTAAAGAGCAGACAATTAGATCCACTATTAGTTCATTGGTCACTTCATTAGCTTGTTAGAACTACTAGGTACTAGATCTCTTATTTAGAAAGGCAAATAGTTTTGCCTTGATCACAGGCTTCTTGTTAATTGCCTGGATATTATGGTGAATAACTGGATAGAAAGATATAAAGTTTATATAAGGTCTGAGGATATGAAAGTTTAAGTAAGTGATGTGGATCTAAAAAAGTTGAGGGTCTACGAAAATGTTTCAAAGTTGGTAAATGCAAAGGGGGATTGGAGGGTCTAAATAGGTGTTTTAAAGTATGTGAATGTAATTTGCAATGATATAAGAAAATCATTTAAGGCATGATTAAAAGTGGGAGATATTTCAGATTTCTCCCCCCTACTATTGTTGTGCTTATGTTGTTATAAGATTTCAGAAGTTCAGAGTTATGACATTGATCAATAGAGTTTTGATAAGTTGAAGAAGCACTGACTGTGTATTATCCAGTCACAAGCTTGAGATTTTAATTTTCTTTTGGTTGACTTCTTCTACAGATAGACTTAATCATGCAAAAAACATGTCTATTAATTACTTATAAATATATAGATATATGTATATGTAAATACACACACACACACACACACACACACACATATATATATATATATATATATATATATATATATATATATATGACCCCAAAGCCATATCTTTTACTAGGTCTTAATGGTATGAGTCTATGTCTGCTCTCTTGCAGACACTTGTTACCTGCTTTTTCTAAAGTAAACTAAAATTCATATGAGTTTCAGGAAATCAAAAAAATCATGCAACCTGGATCTGGCATACTTCAAACAGACCCTGGATGAGTTTTTCCCTTGGTCTTGGAATTCCTCATTTTCTCCATTTACTGGACAAATTTTAACTTATGTCACTAGTATGAATTTGTCTGAGCAGATTTTTACCTGGTTGACAGACTCCATTCAGGGATCAGCTATGGATTGCAAGCTGAGACCTCGAGTTGCTGAAAGCTGAAGTAAACCAGTCCAGCTGATGTGATGGTTCCCTGTCTCTTCAACTGGATCATTAATTAGATGGTGCCCTGTTGCCTAGCTTTTAACTAGCCTTTCAGCCTTCCTGGGTCCCCAGTATCTCCACCCCAATGTCAAGCTGAAAAAATTACAGAAGAGAGATATTCATCAGCCTTTATCCTACCTAACAGGATGAAATGCTAAGTCAAAAGATTGGCTATTATCTTTCAAGGGCTCTACAAAACCTAAATCAGCTCCTACATCCAAGGACTCTACGAGACCTGGAACCTCACTGATTCTGAAAAAAAAAACTAAGCTTTGATCCCTCCTGCCAATACCTGGTAGTCTTGTTCAACGGGATTGATTTCCTGTGCCCACGACCAGCTGTTACAGTTCCTTGGCAAGTTCTGCATCTTGGTGCAGATAGTCCCTACTTAACCTACCATAGTGAAGAAGACTGTCTCCTTCTGGGACTCCCCTTCTGCCCTAATAGACCTGCATGTCAGAACAAAAAGGGAGCTCATTTTACTCTAATGTTGGCTGTCATTTTGGGGTAGGGTGTTTCAGGGGCCAGGACAGGAATCTCTTCCTTGGTATTCCAAGATCGATGTTATAGCCACCTTAGAGAGTCCATAAATGAAAACATATGAAGACAGACTGGAAACTGCTTTCTTCTACTTACAAGACTCACTGTCCTCTTTGATGGAGGTTGTATTACAAAATAGAAAGGGCTAGATGTCTTATTCCTACAACAAGGGGGATTCTGCATGGCCCTTAGGGAAGAATGCTGTTTTTACATGGACCATTCGGGTATAGTAAAAGTTCTACGGCTAAGGTACGAGAAGGCCTAGAGAAAAGAAAGAGAGAATGAGAATAATCTCACATTGGTTCCAACCATGCTTCATTACCTCACCATGGCTAACCACTCTTGCCTCTACCTTGCTAGGTCTCCTTCTAATTTCTTGCTTTTATTGACCTTCGGGCCTAGCATATTTAATACATTGCTACAATATATAAAACAGAAGTTAGGAACAATTCAGCACATGGTTATGAGAACCCAAAATCATTGTCTTAATGGGGACAGCCTAGACCCCCAAGAGTCCCACGATTTGGCCTTTAAAGTCACTGTTAGAGAGGGGAATGTAAGAGCTAAACTCCATTTTGAATTAGGGTTCCATTTTGTAAAAGGTATTGACTCAAGAATGACCCTACACGCACCCAATTCTGAGAAAACCACATGACCCTTCCCAGTTCCAGGGAAAACCACAGAATGTTTAGACATGTAATCACCAAACTGGAACAGATGTTCCTGTAGATATGCTTACTACCCTCAGCAACTCTGCCAGATGTTTCCTATAGATATGCTTACTTCCTTTAGAAACTCTGCCAGATGGCATCCACCAATAGCAGTAAAGTTCGCCTTGCTTGTTTTAACCCTTACCAAGGCTTGGAATTCCCTGCTTGTGGTTTTTTTTTCCCTTTAAAAACTCTGCTCCCCTAGGCTTAGGACTGCTCTCCTAACCTGCTGCATCAAGTGCGGTTTGTGGCCCAAGTCCGAGCTTGTAATAAAAAGATCCTCATGTGTTTAGCAATGGATCTTGACTCCTGGTAGTCTTTTGGGATTTTACCAATCAGGCACAACAGTTACAGGCAAGCCTAGAAACAGGAAAAATTTTAATAATAATAATAATAATAATAATAATAATAAATTTTTAAATAAAACAAGCTACAAGTCAGCTTGGAATACAGGGGAATGTTTCTCAAAAACAATATTTTTTAGGAAGTCACTTGGGAGTTGGAGATTGCTATTCCCTCCTGTTTCTTCACTTAAAATAAGACTGAGCCTTAAATGTCAAGTGTTGTGTCTTCTTTTAGGAATACCTTGCTTACTGCATAGGCGATGCTTGTGTTTAGAATCTTTTTAGTTGCCTACACTGATAAGGACAACAAAACAAAAGCAAAATGGAAATTCAGCATGGAAATATCAAATACCACAAGTCAGTGTACTTTGATCACCAAAAGGTGATTGCAGACAATAAAAGAGAAGTCAAGAAAACTACATTAGGTCAGACCAACCTGAGAAATCTATCTTCTAGGGAATGGGATGTGGTGGGGAACAGAACAGAATGTGCCGGCCAGGAAATAAGCCCTTCTCATTTGATAATGAACAGTCATTAATAAAATTAATTATTATGAGAACCAATTACATGGGAAGCTGAAGCAGGGAGATCACAAGTTCAAACTGGTCTGTGTAACTTAATGGAACTTCAACTCAAGATAAAAACAAAACCCCAAACACCAAACAAACAAAAACTACTGAGATAGCACTGTAAGTTTCTTGTGTCCTACATATACTTATCCCAGCCTGTCAGCTTACAGATGTTTAGATATGATATTGTTTGAAGGTATTCACTCCATGTTTATTAAACTGCAAAAGTCTACTTTCATTCTTGGTTCAAATCCAGAGGGATTTTTATGTTATTTTTTTGTGGAATTAAAACTATAAACTAACCCTTGTTTACTTACAAGACATTAATTGATCTGTTTTCTTGACTTTGGGATATTCTGCTCTATTTAAAAGTGATACATTGTGATAATTAGAGGCATCAATGGAATCATTAAAACTGTTTTAACGGGCACTGGCTCAGTAGTTTAAGTGCTTGCTTCACAAACACGGGGAACAGAGTTTGGACCCCAGAGACTAGCTAGTAATGTCTCCCTATGGAATGTAACTACGTCACCAAACTCTGGGTTTGCTTAAGACTCTGTTTCCAGAGATTATGATAGAAAAACAATCCATCAAGGAGGATTCCCTAAGTCAACTCCAAGACTTTACATGGACACACACTTGTGTTCGTGCACACACACACAGACACACATGTACCCACACAAATGCACATGCACAAAGGTGCATGACACACGGATGCTTCCATAGAGATCCAAAGAGGCTCACACACGAGACACAGACACATAAAAAGAAGAAAACAACATGTTTTGACAAGAAATTTTTACTTAGAATCATAATAGAATATTGATTTATCCATTAGATGCAGATTGCGCTGGGGACAGTCGTGTTGATTCCATACGCACTCTCCTTAGGTCTAATGAAGTCCTGAAGGGAAAGAGTCTCAGTCAGTCTTTATGTTCTTATTTCCAGTATTTATTGTTTTGCCTTCAGCCTGGCCTATAATGTAGAAGCTCATTAAGTTCTAACTAATGTAATTTAATTCTTTAGTTACAAAGTGCTAATTGTTCAGGTTCAAAGAACACAGACATATTTTCAGTCCCGAAATGCTTAGATAGAGAAAATAGTAGAGGAAAACAATATCCTGAATTTTGATGATCCCTTGTGTGTGACTTACAGGCCTCCCTAACAAACAGGACAGCAAAATATACAATATTATTTCTGTGCTATGAATTTGTCAGCTTACAAGATTCAAGTATTATAACAAAAAAATTGAAATGCTGCTAAAACCTGAGTAGAGTTAAAGTGACAGAAAATAAAGATAGACAATTGTGTTCGCTTCTGATATGAATTTTGTTCAAAGTCATGTTTTATTGATAAATAAAACCCTAAGATATGATATTCAGCTCTAAAAAATATTATAGCTTTGAAACTTGTTTTCAAGTGTGTAATATACTGTCACGCAGTCATCTGTGGAATTTTATTACATCTCACACTACCATTACCTCTGAGAGCTCTCTAACTCCTCCACCTTTCTCTTACCTGGACAGGGGATGATCCATTATCATCACTTAAACAGAGTGTGCTGTGATTGTTATTGACATTTCTTTAACAGCTTGATAATCTGAGCTCACTGAAAGCAGGAGCCATGAGCTATTCATCTTTTAATTCCAAGCACTTACCATAATATGTGCTCAATCAATATTTGGAAAAATAAACTGATTTTTTTCTGGCATATGAAAAATAGTTATAAAGTCAAATGTATGGTTACGTAACTATGATTATGTAATCATACTTAATTACATAAATATTGTACCCCAACTTTATGACTACACTATACTTAGAATTTGTTGTGGCTTGGAGCACATTAATGTTTGAAATACCAACATTCTATGTATTCTTTAAATTAGTTTTCACAGGTCAGTTGTTCCTGAGAAACAAAATCAATCCTGTGCATCATTAGGAGTTTGTATCCTCGAAAAGCTATAGAAGTTTGTTCGCAGACATTCTGTTCATTTGAGTGCATGCCTGAAAGAGTATTCAGAGGCATGTAGCCCACATTTTAAACAATGTTAATCTGTGTTTCCCAGCTCTTTGTGGATTGATGTATTGATGTATCTCACCATATAGCTCTGACTGTCCTGGAACTCCCTATGTAGACCAGGCTGGCCTCAAACTCAAAGAAATCTACCTGCCGTCATCTCCTGACTGCTAGGATTAAAGGCTTGTGCCACAACACCCAAATCAATATAGTTTTTAATAATTACCTTTTCTTCTTTCCTTCTTTCATTTTCTTTGAAGAAAATATGGCCCATGCTAAACTCTGAGGGGTCACATGGATATTCTAAAAATACTTAAAATCCTTGGAGCACTATAATAATTTAAATGGTATGATAGGATGTTAAGAGAAAATAAAAGAACATAATAGAAGACTTTGGTTTTTAATAAAGAACTCATCACAGATCAGGAGGGGAAAGCATTTAATAAATTAATAGGAAAGTACGCATTAATTATGTAGAAGGCACAGATCTACATCTCATATATTCTGCATGATGTATTTCAAGCAGTATATAAATGAGCAAAGAATTGGGAGCTAAAAATCATTGAACATTTACCTATAAGATATAGGTCACTTTGCACACATACATGTGTATTTGTGTGTGTGTGTGTGTGTGTGTGTGTGTGTGTGTGTGTGTGTGTGTGTGGTGCATCTGTGCTTTTGTGTGTCAATATAGTTGCTTATGCGCCTGTATGTGGTACTTGTATTCTGACAATAAAAACCAACACCACTGTCTTCTCTAATTATTTTCCATTTTAGGTTTTTGAGACAGGACATTAACCTGAACCAGGAAATCTTCAATGAGCATGTTCCTTGGAAGTGAGCTCCAAAAATCTGCATACCTCTGAGTCCTATTTCTGAGATTACATGTCCACAGCACAGCACCTAGATATCTAAGGGTGCTAGGAAGCAAACCTCGGTCCTGATGCTTAGATGCCAAGCATTTTACTGACCAGGCCGTATCTCTAATCCCTAGAAATTATCTTTCTTTTTTATTTTTATTTTTTTAATTAATTTATTTTTATATCAATCACAGGTTAGGTACTTTGCATCCCAGGCTGAGCCTCCTCCCTCATTCCCTCCCACATTCCCATTCCCTCCCTCATCTCCCTCCTCCCCGCCCCCTCCAAGTCCACCAACAGGGGAGGACCTCCTCCCTTTCCATCCAAACCCAGCTCATCCTGTCTCCTCAGGGCTGACTGCAATGCCCTCCACTGGGGTCTAGCCAGTCTGTCACTCCCCGGCTTGTATGGGGGAGGGTCAAAGAGTAAGCCATCAAGATCATGACTGAAACAGTCCCTGTTTCCCTCACTAGGGTCTTCAGTCCGAAAACTAGCTATCATGGGCCCCATCTGAGCGGGGGTTCCAGGCGATATCCACACATGGTCCTTGA